>CM053758.1:46538254-46667829 GCA_028658305.1 Pachyuromys duprasi
CTGTTGGTGGACTTGGAGGGGGCGGGGAGGAGGGAGATGAGGGAGGGAGTGGGAGGGAATGAGGGAGGAGGCTACGCCTGGGATGCAAAGTACCTAACCTGTGATTGATACAAAAATAAATTAATTAATTTAAAAAAATTTTAAAAAAAATTAATAAATCTCGAATCTGAGGCCACGGCAGAGTCTGAAAGACTTGACTTCAGGTATCTGCTGGCCCTACCAGGGCCTGAGTCAGGAGTACAGACAAGGTTCCCATTAGCAGTGAGCATGCTTTTGCTCCCTCTCTCAAGATAATTCGTGAAACAGAAAAGAAGGAAGGAAAGGAATTTACAGAAATGTATAGAGATGGTGTTTGTTTACCTGAATTTTATCTTTTTTTTGACAGAAATAACAACAGGTTGGGCAATGGAGTGTTATATGCCTCTGTGAACCCTGAGTATTTCAGCGCAGCTGATGGTAAGGGTCCCGGCCAAAGTGGGAGAATATGGGTGTTGTTAATTAGAGAAAAGCTTTGCATAATTTTGAAGTACCTTTGTCCTGTGATATGCCTTGGATAGCATTTCATTTTGTCTTTAAATAACATTTTTAATGCTCAGTGACTGTCAGAAGTTCTGGGACTCTCGGATGGCCCAGTGAAAGCTGGGCTCTAGAGATGCAAATGGCCAGAGTCGGTTCGCTGCATTGCTTGAAATGTTGCTCCAGAATGGAAGAATTGTTCTAGTTACCGTTGTCCAGTAAGGGAACTGCTACAGCCCCCAGGCATTCCTGAGTGGGCTTTCCAGCTGTTCCCTGGCCTGGCTACAGCTCTCTATTATATTATAGCTTTATATGTTGGAATCCTTCTGCTATTCTGTCCTGACTAGGACCATACAACCTATGCCCCCATTTACATTCCTTTTGGCAGTAACTAATAAAAGTCGTTTAATTAAATGGCTCAGAAATTCTGACTTGGAACCTGGGTTGTACCTAGTAGTTATTTCTTCTTTTGTCCTTTCTACTGTCTCTTTTTTTTTTACCTAGTGCTTATGCTTAACTTGACATTTGAAATAAGCTGGGGAGGGTCCCTGTAATGCTATCCCTAAATTGTGGGACTTTCCAAAAGTTCCCATTTCCTCGATAAGCTTACCCTGTAGCATTGCTCATGCCTACCTAGGTGCTGGCAAGGAAGGAATCTCTGAGAAGGACTTGTTCAGGCTCACCCCGCTAAGCAGTAAGAAGTCAGGACAAAGGGTCATCCCCAGCCTTCCTCCTGAATCCTCATGGTGTGATGGACTGTGTAGTTGCAGACAGGGAAGCTGGCCACAGGAGGGGCTGGATCAGGACTATGTATTGCTGGAGTATGTTCAGGAGAAATGTTCTCTTGCTGCCTTCTTGTTACAGAAGTATAAGTAGATGTGCAGAAGATAAGAAATAAAGAGTCAGGATTATTCTAATTGATTAACCCACTGAAATGAAAAAGCAGAGGAACGCTTCCTAAGTTAAAAGCACTTTGCAAATACGTATGGTTTTAAGGTTTCTTTAATCATTTCGAACTGAATTATATTTATAATGAAGCCAATCAAAAACAGCCTCTTCTGAATTTGAATCAGGTGCAGAATAATGATGTTATTTCGCTTTACAAAAGGTCTCACAGTTATTTTTTAAATAGCCATACATGCATGTGTTTGTGCCTATAAGGCATAAAAGGTGCTCTCACAGCGGGTGGGCCACACTTAGAAACATAGTTACTTACAGAGAAGATATTTCTCCTTTAAAAACAAACAGAACAGGTTTGAATATGTAGCTTAGTGATAGGACATTTGCCTAAAGTATTCCAGAACCTGGGCTCTGCCCCCAACACCACCAAAAACAAACAAGAAAGCAAACGAGCTAAATCAAGAAACTAAACGTGCCTTATTTATACAAAGAACTTTTTTTTTGAAGCAGAGCCTTACTGTAAAGCCCTACTATATTATACAGGCCAGCATCAAACTCCTAAAGTAATCCTCACACTCTGCCTCAGTCTCCTAAGCAGGAGAACCATACACCCATGTTGTCCAGGTCAATAACTGCTTTTGTAAAAGAGAAAAATAGGGACTAGAGAAATAGTCTGTCTCTCCTCTTCTTCTTCTCCTTCTTCTTCTTCTTCTTCTTCTTCTGTCTTCTTCTTCTTCTTCTTCCTTCTTTTCTTCTTCTTTTCTTCACAAAGCAAGAACAAACTTGTCAACACCCAGGCCAACAGGTGAGAAAACTGTCACCTCATCTGAACTTGTTTTATTTGGCCTTTTGGTAAGTACCGCAACACAGGCCTTTTTCCTCAAAGAGCTACAAAGTGACATTGCTGCTCAAAGGTGCTTAAAAACTTCTTTCTCCCAGAGTTAATCTGCATGTCGCTGTTGTCAAGACAGCACTGAGAATCCCCTACAGGAAAGTGCTGATAACACTGCGCATTTATGATGGGCTCTGGCTGCTGAGGCTGAGGGAGGCTGGCTGGAGTCAGCAGCTGGATTGAATTTAGAAAAGGGCTTGAGGGCATTAACTTCAGGAACCTCCCAAGGAACGGATGTGATTGGCTTTAACTCCATGTTCTGTGGCAAGCCACATAGTTAATTCTCATTAAAAGCTAGCCTGGATCCTTAGAGATAAAAAAAAAATGGAGACAGTGACCCCGTCCTTATTGAAAGAGACTATAAAGACCTTGTCTTCTATTCTCTCCTAAGCAAGCACAGCCTCTGCAGGGTCACAAGCTGTCTGAGTCCTATGGAAGACAAAATTCTATTTGGGAAATTACCAGATCCATATGTGCCATGAGATGAAAAAATGTGCATGGGAGCCAAATGCAGTGGTGCATACCTATAATCCAAGTGCTAGGGAGATTGAAGCAGAAAAAATTATAAATTCAAGGCCAGTCTGGATTATGTAGCAAGTTCAAGGCAAGTATGAACAATGTAGAAAAATCCTGTCACAAAATCAGTCAATAGGGATGGATAAATAGATAGAACATCTTAGTCGGTGTTCTATTGCTGTGAAGAGACACCATGACCACAGCAGCTCTTATAAAGGAAAGCATTCAATTGGGTCTGGCTTACAGTTTTCAGAGGTTTAGTCCATTACTGTCATGGCGGGAAGCATGGTAGCACACAGGCAGACGTGGTGCTGGAGAATAGCTGAGAGTTCTACGTCTGGAACAGGCAGCAGGCAGAGAGCAAGTCACTGGGCTTGGCTTGAGCATTTGAAACCCCAAAGCCCATCCCTAGTTACACACTTTCTCCAACAAGGCCACACCTCCTAATTCTTATCACATAGCTCCACTCCCTAATGACCAAGCATTCAGATATACGAGCCTGAGGGGGGCACTCCTGTTCAAACCACTACAATATGTAGGTTCCATTCTTCAAAATATAAGTGGTGGTGTCCCCAACCCCAAATTTAAAATAAATATCCTTCCCTTACAGCATCGCTTAGAGGAAAGTGCTTGTGCCATGAAGGTGATTGAGTGATCACAAGTGATCTCTTTCCTTCCGCTGCAGCTCTACATCTGAAAGCAGAAAATCAAACCCAGCCATGAGGCCCCTCCCAGGCAGTGTCTGCTGGCCTTTCTCCTGTAGACAGTCAGTGGCCATGTTAGGTTATAGTTCTAATGGAGCGAATGTTCTTTTTACGGATCTGACATACTAGTTTAATATTATTTCAGTTCTTACTGTACCTACTGAAGTTCTGGTATGGAGCCCTTGTTTGGTTTTTCCTACTTGCTCCCCTACTTTTTTTTCTCTCTCTTCATCCTTCTTTCCTATAACTATTCACTTATTTATTTTTGTCAAACCAGATCAAACATAACCAAAAATGGAAGCTAGAGAAGGAATTCTGTTCAGGTTCCTAAGGTTAGAGAGTCCAGGCCAAATCCCTGGGGTCACCACCGAGCCCCCTCAGTCTCAGGGGTCACTTGCCTCACTCGAGGTGCTAGTAAGGGGATCCTGGGCCTCATGCATGAGAAGGCAGTGTTCTGCCCCTGCGCTGCAGCCCCTAGCCTCTGGGTCTAGTTTTGTTTCTTTTGTTAGGTTTTAAAACTCATGCATTCTGGGGCCAGAGAGGCGGCTCAGCAGTTGAAAGCAGTGACTGCTTTTCCAGAAGACCCTGCTCTGATTCCCAGCAACCACAGTGGCAGCCCCCAACCGCCTGTGTCTCCAGTTCCCCGGGATCTAATGCAGCCCTCTGTCCTCTGCAGGCACCATGTGCATAGTGCACAAGCATTCATGCAGGCAAAACACCCATCCATAAAACTGATTGTTCTAAAACACCATGCGTTCCAGTAAGTCACATCACTGGAAAAACAGAACAGCGCTGAGATTAGACTGCCTTTTACAGGCTGCAGGATACCCTAAATCGTGTTGCATTTTTGCTGTAGCTTTCATCACCTCCCACCCTGTTCTTTCCCTTCACCAACAACATGTGGCTTCTCTTTCCCCTCAGATGGGAAAGGCAGGCGCAGTCTTCATCATCATTAGTTCTCAGTTCTTTTATGTGAAAGGAGCAGCGTACTCGCTTAAACTTGATCCAGCCTCTTTGCAGCTTCCAGAGCGAAACAGCTGAACAGAGGAATGCAAGAAGGCAAGGCTTGCAGTGCACACAGCGAATGCCTGCCATGCTCTCCTCCGCGGCCCCCTCTCGCTTCTCCTCTTCAGTCATTTCTTTTAAACGGTTAAGGAATTTTCTCTTGAGTCTATGCCTTTAGTTTTTACTCGCTGAGTTTCTCCATCTCAGCCATACTGGGTTTGTCAGGCGTAGCTGTGGAAGGGGTGGAGTGAGGTGTGTGGACCAAGGGCCTGATCCGCAAAGACACATCCCCTTGGTTTTTTGAAACATGATCTCACTCTGTAGTCCAGGATGTCCTCAGAGGAACACACCCCCTCTCTGGCCTCCCTGCCGTACAGGATGGGACGTATGCTAATAGCAGGGGTTTTTTGTTTTCTGTTTTGTTAATTTAGCAGCCGTGTTTTTAAGTCTAAAGCAAGCTGATGGAATATGTTGTAGTTACATTTCTCACTTAACCCAATACGTCCAACAGTCATTTTTAATACAAAAGTAATCTCTTTAAACTCTGATTTTTAACCAAATCTCTGGAATACACGGCTGGAGAAATGGCTCAGTGGTTGAGAGCACTTGCTGATCTTCTAGAGAACTCTAGTTCAGTCAACACCCCTGTGAGGAAGCCTACAACCACCTGAAACTATAGATCCAGAGAAGCCAACACTGTCTTCTGGATTTCCCAGGCATCCGAACATGCGGTACACACACACAGAGACAGAGAGATTTCCACATGTACAGATAAATTTGTAAAATTTAAAAATCTTTTAAAAGTTACCTCTTTCACTTGTTTTAAACAAGTCCTTCAAATATATTGTATGTCACACGTACAGCACATGCCAGTTGGAGCAGCTATATTCAAGTGCTCGGCAACCCTACTGTGGGGCTAGACGTCCTGTTAACTGGCACACAGGCCAAGAGTCTATGCAGAGGCAGCTTCTCACATCTAGGTTCATCCAGGAGGGAGGAGATAGCTCTTCTTACACACACACACACACACACACACACACACACATCTTTTCCCACCTCCATTCCCAGCTACTACTCTCTCTTTCTGACATACATTGTTTAAAAAAAAAAAATCCTACAATCTCTGTCTCTTAGGGTTGGTTTGCTTTTTTATTTTATTTGGTTGGGGTTTTGCCAAGGAAAGAAGAAGGAACCACTGTTGTCTTTCCTGTCTTAGGTGTCTTGGTTTCCTTCCTCAAATTGTCATGGACTCCTCAGAGACTGAGGGCCTGTGCTTGACTGTATTTGTGCCTTGATACTGCCCCTCATGGTCTTTAGGGAATGGCATCTTGTATTCTCTGGTCTGTCTAAGGGCTGTCTCCATGCCTGTCTCAATTCTGCCTCTTCCTAGTGTACGTGCCTGATGAGTGGGAGGTGGCTCGGGAGAAGATCACCATGAACCGGGAGCTTGGACAAGGGTCCTTTGGGATGGTCTATGAAGGAGTGGCCAAGGGCGTGGTCAAGGATGAACCTGAAACCAGAGTAGCCATCAAGACAGTGAATGAGGCTGCGAGTATGCGGGAAAGAATAGAGTTTCTCAACGAGGCTTCTGTGATGAAGGAGTTCAACTGTCACCACGTGGTAAGATAATACCCCAGAAACCAAAATCAGACACAGACAGAAAGCATCTCCAGGGCCGCCCTCTGTGTCCTTAGCCAATTGGTGCCTTGCCCTGCTCCCAGTGGATGACTTCCCCAATGCATTCCTGTTAGCCACAGACAAATGAGGTGTTGGCCTCACCCTCTTACCAGAATTCTGCTCCTGGCCACAGGTCCCAGCACCGCACAGTTTCAAGGGGTATGCCCTCTGCCTCTGAGTCCTTCTCTTCTTGAATCCTTCAGGTCCGGTTGCTGGGCGTGGTGTCCCAAGGCCAGCCTACCCTGGTCATCATGGAACTAATGACACGTGGCGATCTCAAAAGTTATCTTCGGTCTCTAAGGCCAGAAGTGGAGGTCAGTTTTGATTCTCACCATGTTATCTTTTCTGTTCCACTTCCTTCAAGAGCTCCTTTGTAGGGAACATGTCCTTAAATCACTTTGCTTTTCAGCCTTGAGTTTCTTGCTGCATGCTTTGGTAAAGGATTGTCAAACTGTAGGCAGACTGGAATCTTGGGGAGATCTTCTCTGTCTTTGGATCCCACCCGGTTCACCTCATGCATCTCTGTTCTTGTTTCTGCATTCCCTCTACACATGCCTGCATCCTACAAAACCCCCACGTGCCCTAGGACATAGCAAGGTTAGCCCTTCAAACGGCCTTCCCATTTACCTGAGCCAGCCTCCCCAACTGATTTTCTAGTACACTTGACTGTTTGCCTAGCCTGCATTATCTCTTATTGTGGTCTCCAGAGCCATGTTTGTGGTTGGACTCTCTTTCAGTACGTGCTTTGTAAAGGTCAGTATCTAGGCTGGCAGGGGCCTTGACCTTGGCCCTGGAACGTTGCCAGAGTGATTCCCCAACCAGTCTGGGCACAAGACAGTTGTCTCCCAAGGAGCCCATTACACACACACACAGACGTGCATGAAACACATGTGAGCACACTTCCCTCACCCTGATAGCACAGGTTACTCTTCACTTGCCCTAACACTGCTTTCGAGACTTCGCAAACTCTGCTTATTTTCTGCCTGAATAATAAGCCAGAGTCCTGTTTGAACTTTTAAATGATAATCATCTTAGCTGCATGATTCTGCTTAGTCTAGTGACATTTTCAAATTGTAGACCTGAGAAGAGCCTATGTAGTATTTTATTAGTCACTGTGGAGTCTTTCCCCCTCTGTTATATTAGCCCACCGCCAGCTTTTTTTTGCATATGTAAACTGATAGACGTGTTGAGAAATATCACCAGGACCAGCTGCCTTTCATAGGGCTGCCTCAGTGTTTCTGATGTCCTCACTTTGACCCTGACTTTCTTACCTGTGAGTAAGCAGCTTGTCTGTCTGCATTCTCTATAAGGGAAAACTTCCCTCTTCTCATCCCCTTTCTGTTTTTTGTTCCTGTTCTTTGTGTAAGCTTTTGTTTTCTTTTCCTCTACAATTTAACCATCTCCCAAGTGGCAGTTCCTTCATTTTAGTTCTGAGTACCTGTTCACAAATGTCCTTGTTTATTTTCAGCATGTGCTTTTGGGGTTTGAGGAGAGTCACAAGGCCGAGTATGAGTTGGTGGCAGAGCCACAAAGCTGCCTGTTTCTCCCAGCGTCAGTCCCAGGTTCATGGTAGAGCCTTTTCCTGTCCCTCTAATATCCAGGCCACAGAAGGAGAGCTTGCCCAGATGGGTGACAGGGCAGTGGTCCTTTAAGGCGCCTCTTAAAATCAGAATGTGTTTAACTCCTTCATTCCTAATTCATGCACAGAATAAAACCAATAGCTTGTGATCTCATGGCTGTTTCTGCCATTGGTTACCTCCAATCCTCAGGCAACTGTAAGAGACCTGGTTTCCTAATGTCTAAGAGACAGATAAAGGGCTGTCGGAATGGCTCAGCAGATGAGCATTGGCTGCTCTTGCAGAGAACCCTGGTTAGATTCCCAGGACACACCTGGCAGCCTACCACTGTCTATATCGACAGTTCTTCTGGCCTCCGTGGGCACCAGTTGTGCAAGTAGTGCACAAACAAGCGTGCAGGCAGAACACCTACATACATAAAATAGAACTTTAATTAAAAATTTTTAAATAGGTTGAATTACTAAAGTCTCTTTCAGAAATAAAACTTACCTTTAAATTCATCAGATATAAGTTTTATCTTTCTAAAACTCTTGTCAGAATAAAAAACATATTTACATATATATACTAGCTTCAGTATATAGACCCTAGCTTAGTGTATAGAACTAGCTTCAGTATATTCTACCTCTCCCTCATTGCAGTTTGCTTATTTACTTCGGTAAATGTTTGGATGTGTGCTTGTCTTAAGGGGCTCTAACAAAATTAAAGATTTCTACTCTGTTGAGATGAAGGAAAGAATGACAACATAATATCATGAACTGACAAAGTGTCAGCCCTTTTCGGCATATAATTAAGTCCCTTTTGTTGACTGTTTCTCATATGATGAGAACACTTCCTGTTGAACACTTACACACCATTCATACTCCAGTATGTGCTATGAGCCTGAATACTTGCCCCCTGCATAGCTCCTATGTGGCCACGCATATTTAAAACCCTAACGATACGAAAAGACAGTGTAAAAAGGGGGAAGCACCAGTGTAAAAGAAATGGATAACCAAGTTTCCTCCCGGTGATGTCACACCCCTAGATTATAGGAAGGAGAAGAAGAATCAAAGTAAAAATGATTAAATAAATAAATTAATGTGTTCAACTAAGTCTGTCACGAAGTGTAGAGAGCACTCCCAGACATGTCGGGGTGTGGGGGGCGGGGTGTTACCTGTTACCTACATCCTGGCATCTGGTGAGAACTTGGCAGCCCTTGGCAAAAGCTAAAATTCTCTTGCGTGTTCATCGTAGTCACAGTGCTTAGACCTGTGTAGAATAGCCCAGATAGTGTGATCACAAAGCCTTGCAAATGCTCTTCCTGTGACCCTCAAAATAAGTTAGGAAGGTAATGTGTGGTACTAGGAAAGCGAGATGGCCTCGTACTGTTGTATGAGATGCTTGGAAGTTAGGGAAACCAAGGCACGATTTATTGTACGATTTATTGACGCACAAGCTTGTTAGTGTCCAAACTGTGGGCTCATGATTGGTTTTGTACATGGGATTGGGATGACAGGGAGGCTCAGGAATTTTTTACATTTGTATGTATGTAGCGTGTGTGTATGTACATGTGTGTACTGACATACACCTTGATGGAGTTGGTTTTCGTCTTTCTCTGTACCTGTCTTGGAAATTGAACATAGATGTCCCTCAGTCTTGGCAGCAGGAGCCTTTATCTGCTAAGCCATTCTTATTGATTCCTTGGGCATATATTTTATCTTATTTTGTCAAAATGAGTCTATCACTTCTTAGGTTAATTCTTTTCAATGCCAAAGGCAGTATCTTGCCTTCCTCAGCAAACAGGATATTTGTCCATGTTGCCGGACAAGGTAAACTCCATCTGAACTTCAGTTGTCCTCAGTGTCTACAGAAGACAGTAATCCAAGGTGAAAGCATTAGTCTTCATATCTTTGTACCTTAGAAGAAGGGAATGAAGATAAATAAGTTCTGGCAGCTTACATGGGAAGCCAAGCGTGTGGTTATCCATTTAGGAAGTGTGTTTGTTCTGTGTGGCCTTTGTATAGGTGTGTTGTTCTTCCTCGTACTTACACTTTATGATTATGGAAGTCAAAGGAACATGTAAACTACTCAGAACCTAAGTAACTGAGCATCCTTAATACCTAAACTTGCTGTTTCACTTTAAATAATTTTGTCCTGCTCCAAATAGAAAATACTGGACAGGGGAGATGGCTCACTGGTTAAAGTTTTGTCCCACAAGCATAAGAACCAGAGCTCTGGTCCTCAGAAACCATGTAAATGCTGGGTGGGTATGATAGAGCACCTATAATTCCAGCCTTGGAAGGATTAGCTGAGATGCCCAGAGAAAACTGTGTTGACCATCTTTGGGATTGATTGGGAGACCCAAATCAATCGCTGGGAGATCCATCAATGAATAGATGGAAGAGCAATTCAGAATGATTCCCAGTATCATCTTCAGACCTCCACATTCATGCACATTCATGGGGCCAGGTATGGAAAAATAGAGTGCTGGTCCCAAGGAGTACCAATTGGTGTTTCCCCTAGCTGCCCTGCTGTACGGTCAGGGAATAAGCACATGATTTTATTACAAGCCTTCGATGCCAGGGCTCAGCAATACTATGTTCCTTCTGAGCAAGTCCTGACTTCCTGCATGCAACCTGTAGTGTTCAGACTGAATAAACATGGATTTGCAACCCCTAGATTAAACCTGCGGGTAGGGGGTGGAAAGTCTCAGATGCTCATATATTTGTTTTGTTTTGTTTTTAATCTGCAGCAGAATAATCTAGTCCTAATTCCTCCGAGTTTAAGCAAGATGATCCAGATGGCTGGAGAGATTGCAGATGGCATGGCCTACCTCAATGCCAACAAGTTTGTCCACAGAGACCTTGCTGCTCGGAACTGCATGGTAGCTGAAGATTTCACAGTCAAAATTGGAGGTGTGTCCTTTGCTTTCCAGACTGGAGCAGAAACTAAAGTCATGGATGCTGTGGGGACTTTGCAGTTACTAGTCTGCCCCTGAGGAGGTTTTCAGTGTGCCCCAGGGGCACAGTGGCTTGTCTGCGAGTGCAAAGATGTATGTAGTCAGTATGGTTGTCTGTTCCTGGCCATGATCCTGAGAGCACCTTAACATGGTAGTCTAGGCAGGGGCTATGGTTTCCTGGTAGAATGTTGGTTACAGAAATAATCACAGCAGCTTGCTTCCTCGAGTGATCTTGGCTTAAGGATGAAAGTCATCATCCAGTCCCCCATTCCAGTTTCTTAGGTTACAAAGAACATTGTCCCAAGATAGGCCCACGAGGTTCCTGGGAGGCCAAGTGCCCCTGTAGGGAAGCCCCTGCAAATCGTAATGGTGGTGATGAGGTAGGCCTGTCCTACCTCATCTAGGTGAGGAAGATCACTGCTTACTGGATTTCACACCTAGGTTTGGTTGGCTCAGAGTTCTTCCCTCCTCTCCTGCTACCAGGTTTTGAACCCAAGACCTTAGGTATGCTAGTTAATCACTCTACCACTTGCAGCTCCAAACTCCTAACCTCAGCTGCTCAGCCTACATCTTAGATCCCTTGTCGCTACCAACACATTGTGTTGGACTACTTTTCTGGTCATTGGCTAGAAACTCTCCCCAGCCTCTCATTCTTCTGTTGGCTTTGTCTTTTATTTGTCTTCTACTTTGACAAGGTTGCTCAGGAAACCGACCTGAATTTACCAGGCCTTCTCTCCTCCCTACTGTGATAGGACAGCAGTAAAGAACCATGCCAAGAAAAAAAGAAGGGGAAAGAAAGAAAGAAAGAAAGAAAGAAGGAAGGAAGGAAGAAAGAAAGAAAGAAAGAAGGAAGGAAGGAAGGAAGGAAGGAAGGAAGGAAGGAAGGAAGGAAGGAAGGAAGGAAGGAAGGAAGGAAAGAAAGAGCGGGCAGCAAATGCAGCAAAAACTGTCTGCCACTAACCTTTGGCCATCTCCTGAACGTGCGTTCTGGAGATGTTTTGCCTAAAGCCTGGCAGTGATTTTTTGATGAACCATTTTGGCCTCTTGGTAAGCAGTGTCCTCTCTAGAGAGGTAGGGCTGCTGTTGTCGTTTTACTTGAAGGCGGAAGTTAGGTGTGTTGGCATGTGGCTGTGTTACAAAGCAGATGTCAGTCACTGGAGTTACCAATGAGTACCCCAGCATGCCTGTCCTTGGGCTTGCACGCTCATATTTGGAGCCCTGGGAGCCCAACTTGGTAGGCAGCCCCCAAGAGGACATCTTGCCCCAGAGTTTCTAGATACAAGCTTTTCCTCTTCCCAACCTTTGGGATCCTTTCTGCCTCCCATCCCTCACTTAGGCGTGGGGACCAGATTTTGCTCATCAGAGAAAGCCACTGTGTACTGGAGTGGCCTGGGGCAGTGCCTTCCATCCTGGTGGCAGGTTTCCCCACCACTGAAATGTGAGTGCTGACAGGACAGGGACGGAGGCGCTTAGCCGGCAAGCCTGCGCCCATGTCCTCATCCTGCCCTCCTGAGCACTCTTCCCAGCACAGGCAGAAACGCAGTAAGGCTGCTCTTGTCCCATTTTGCATTACAGTTGGAAACATGCTTTTTTGTGCTTCTTGCCATTTTAAATCCAAATCAGTAAGGATTATATTTTCTGTTTAACCATGTGGCGTATTTATGAGGATATTTTCTATTATAATTATGATTTTTCTTTTCAGAATTAAATTTTTTGTGCCTGTTTATGGAAGGGGGGGGTGTACTATATTTCTTTTGCATTTAGGAAGAGAGATTGTTTTCTAGAATTCCCCTTCTATGCAAGTCAAAGCAGATCCCCTCATTTGCATGCCACTGGATTAGTTCAGAGATGATTTTTGAGCACTTCCTTTTTCCTCTTTGGGTGGGTTCTTCAGTGTCCCGCAATGCCCCATCTTAGGGTTACATATCCTAAGTCAGTTCACCAGGGCCAGCCAGTAGCTCGAACACGGTGTAAATTATGCTGGTTAACATCCAGGGCTAACATTGCGAGCAGCCTCGTTCTCCGTGGAATTTGTTTTGCCTTTGTGGCCTCACCTCTTCGTGGCACCACTTAGAGAGGGGCCCATTTTTAAGGTAGAGCAGCTCTTTTCTCCTGGGAAGGAAAATGGAAGAGTTTATGTGAGAAAAGGGTACTGTGATTGAGTGGGAAATCAAAATTTGATGAAGACACAATAATGTGAGATTATAAAGCAAGCCAACCATCAACCATAATTATGTGACACCTTCAGGAGACTCAGAAAATGGGAGAAATTTTCAAAAATGAGTGGGAGTATTGTGTTGGGAAAGGGTGTTAGGTAATAGCTCCAGGAGCCTGGTAAAGACCATCTTAACTGCTCACTGTGTACTTTTATCTTCATGAATTGTTACCCCAAATATGTTTTATCCCCTCCTAGGTGGTAAAAGGCCTTTTCCTTGGCAGTGGAGCCATGCTACCAAGTAAATGAGGTCCACTTCCTCCTCTGTATTTAATCAGCCTTTAAAACTGTGTCATTCATCCTTGATCTGTGTAGTGGATATTTCCTTGGTAAATCAGTGGCACTCAATAATTTGTAAACTGTCTCTCACTTTAAATGTAATAAGGAAATTAACTTCTTAAGGGAGCCAGATTCTAAATTATTAAGACCAGAGATGGCTTGTATTTGCCTGTGAAGTAACTGATCGTGTCTTACTTAATATTTCTGCCCTATAAAGTTACAAGCTCCAATACTGAGCCTTGTCAGAGTGGAGCAGGAACATGTCCCACCTTTAACGTGGGGAAAGGACAAAGTCCCATGCTGGGGCAGCCATAGGACCTTTGCTGCTGCCCCAAGACCTGATCCAGCTAAGTAACTGTACATTTTTTCTGCACCCTCCAGATTTCGGCATGACACGAGACATCTACGAGACAGACTACTACCGGAAAGGAGGGAAGGGCCTGCTGCCTGTGCGCTGGATGTCTCCCGAGTCGCTCAAGGATGGAGTCTTCACTACTCATTCTGATGTCTGGTAGGAGAGTTTCCCTACATGGCCAGCAAGGACCTTCCAGATACTCCTTCCGGGAGGCTGTCCTCCTCCTGGTCTCTGTTCATTGTCACCTGAGTTTAGCATTCAGTGCCTCTTAGCCCTTTAAGATGTTCCTTTGTGGAGTCCATTAGAGATAAAAGGTATTTGTAGGACTCCAAAGAGTATGTAAACCATCATTTTCTTCCCTCTTTAGCTAATATTAATTATGTTTCCAAGGAGTGGGGAAATGCCAGAAGTCTGAGCCTTCACTCAGACTTCTGTCTGTTTCTCCTCTGCCTGTAGCCCCTCTTTTTTCTTCACTCTCAATTCCGTCAGTACTATGTATTACCTTACCTCACCTTATGGTACCTTCAGCTTGAAGGCAGTGCTTTATTTAAACCCAAAACTCAAAGATTCTTGGTTGTGGTTTTCTGTTGGTCCTGTCCATGTCTCACACACACATACACACACACCATGAACCTCCACTGTCGCTGACCCAAAGCATCTTCCTTAGCAATAGAAGTGTCTTGTGGTGGAAGCACACTGACCAAGGAGTGCAGAGGCTTCTCTGTAGTACTGTTTACTGCAGTTCCTTGGAAACAATGTGCAGAGGTCATCGGGTTCCAAAATACAACTGGAGTTCTTGGCAGGCTAGAGCCCTGGCACATACCCCCTCCTCCTCGAATGTCAGCAAGTGTCTTGGCTTTCCTCTTGGGAGATCCTGTTGCTGTTGTGTTACAGAAACGGTAGTTGTTTACTCCAACTGCAGATGACCACACAGAGAAACCATCCCAGTAGTGACTGACATCATTTTTTTAGCCTCATGAACCTTTCCCGGTCAGAAGCCTTGGATCTTATTTGGAAGACAGGTGCAAATTGGAAATAGCATTTGACTGTGACCCAGCACAGCCTGGCTGTTTCCTGACAAGGATGAGGTCTGTTCTGCAGTTAGCCCAACAGAGATTACCTCTTTTCTGTCAAGTCAAAGCACTCTGTTCCCTGTTGACATAAGGTCACAGGAGAAGGCACACCGAGGACCACGCTTCCATCTGTTTATTCCGAATTTCATGCTTATGGAAGCTTTGAGATCAGCTTGCAGGATAGGAATACAGAGTCAGCGTATTCTACCCCAGTTCTGAGTAGCAGCTGTTACTACCAGCCACAGCAAGGGGCTTACAGGGTGCTCCCTGCCAGTTTCCTCCACTTCGACTACATAGCTGTTATGAACCAACCAAAAAAAATGTCGGTATAAAGAGGAAAGGCATTCAGAATTCGTTCTGCCAAATGCTAAGACATCGATAATGCTTTGGGCTTTTTTTTTTTTTCTCAACCCAACCTTTAAGCATACAGCTGGGGACAGTAAGGACACTGGAATGTATAAACTGTTCCTTTAACTGAAGCTGTGCTTCTTGGAAGAATGGCAGTCATTTTAGAATGAATTCACAGTCCTAAGACAGTTGCTCCTAAGTAGGTATAAATCCAAAAAGAAATCCAAAGCATTTTCTTTGACTTTGTGGGAGACCTTAGGCGCATGGCGTTGGGAGGCATTCTCAACGCCAGGTCAGGAAAAGCCCTGAAACCCATCTTCTATGGAGATGTTCCAAGGACTGTCCCCTCCCTCACAAGGGCAGGCAGGCCCTTGTCTCGAGAGATCTTTGTTCTTTCTGGTTGTGTGTTCTGTCTTCCTAGCTTCCACGTGAGCAGACTGCTAGTGGGGCAGGATGCTGGCGGCGGGGAGTCCAGGAGGAGAACAGGGCGCCTGAGAGAGTTAAGCTGGAGGCTTCATGCTGAGTTTGTAAAGAGTCGGGTAACCAGTCTGATCTCCGGATAGCACAGTCAGAGCTTGGGGCCAGAGTTATTACTGAATGCCTGGAGGCCTGTGGTGCACCAGGGAAAGCAAGAGAGACAAGAGGAGTTGGCCTGAAAGGGAACTTCATCAAGACCAGTTGACAAAAATAGAAAAACCACATACATTGCTTGTCTCAGGCCATATTTCAGACACGAGGGTGGGCACTGCAACCTCCAAAGAGAGCCTCTGATGTGGCCACGCAAGCTCTGGAAGGAAGATTCCGTGACTGAAGCCGACAGGAAATGTATTTCTCTGAGCCCAGATCTTTCAGAACCCATGATTTCACTGCAGAGCATGGCTTTTTTTTTTTGGGTGGGGGGGGGGGGTCTTTTGTACAATTTGAAGACTCTGTCTTAGTCATTGCCAGTTCAAAGGGACCTTGAGTCTGATTGCTGAGGTTCTATTCCTGTCTAACATTGCTTAGTATCAATTTGTACAAAACCCTTTTGTTCATAGAAGGGAGCTGAAGCAGCGAACCAAACATTATGATTCACTCAGAATCACTGCCTGCTTCAAGCTCAGGCCAGGCTCCTCAGAGTGCTAAGTGGAAGGTGTCTGCCTCAGGCTCTTTTGTGGGACTCAGCCTCACTAGTGTTCCATCCAAAGCCTCGTGTTGGCTTACAATGGACGGCCTAATTTATTCCATTCATACGACCTGAGTGTGAGAGCAAAGAGCCCAGGGAGAAGCTGACAAAAGCAGGGACTCTCCCTGAGAAGGTGTGTTCACACTACAAGTGACAGCATAGCCATTACCTATCTGAAGTTGCTGCCTACATGGATCTGCTTTAGTCTGGTCTTCTGGCTGACAGGAAAAACTGCACACATGGTAGGATTCCTCGCTGCTCTGCCTGCTGAGTTTATACCTCAGCCAGCCTTCAGACCAAAGTACTCTGTTACTGTGACACACGCCGTGGGCCACTGCGTCCCGTCCCCCACCCCAGTTCCCTACCTGACTCAGTGGCTCCTGAGTTCTGTATGGGACAGGGGTTTTTATCTTCCTTAGCCCAAGTCATGATCCTACAGAACTTTAGGACATCCCAAGACCCAGCTCCAAATCCCGCACTTGTCAGACCAGAACTGCTATGGCGAATCCTGTTTTAAAACCTCCAAGCAGATTCTCCTTTGTAGCATTGTGGAGAACCATTAGCATAGAAATTCCCAAACTGGTTTTCCGAAGGAGATAGTTAAGACACTTAGCCTGTCCCAAGGCAGCAGCCAGGCAGGGACCTGGTCCTCTGCATTCTGTGCTGAGCTAAAAGCCAGTTTGCCTGGGACCAGACACTGAATGTGTGCGCTATGGATCAGGCTCTTGAAACTGTGAGGACTGTTAGAAGCCCCTAACCTCAGGTGCCTCGGCCCTGCACCCTGGGCCATAGTGGCTCTACGGCGAGCGTTAGCAGTGACGTGGGAGGAGAGATGTCCCACACTTAAGCAGAAAGCTGCTTTGACAACCGCAGAGTCCTGTCACCACCTTGAGGACACTTTTCTTCAGTGCTCAGGAGTGGCACGCGCTCCCTCCGTCCTTCTCTGAGCCGCTCACGTTCCACTCCTCCCACAGGTCCTTTGGGGTCGTCCTCTGGGAGATCGCCACGCTGGCTGAGCAGCCGTACCAGGGCCTGTCCAATGAGCAAGTTCTACGTTTCGTCATGGAGGGCGGTCTTCTGGACAAGCCGGACAACTGCCCTGACATGCTGTATGTATTTCCTGAGCCACTTGGGATCAGTACCTCCTCCGGAGCCATCGCTTCTGTTGCCTGTGGGTATGGGAGAGGATTAGGAGAGGCTTATCTATCCAGACTGGTGGAGATGAGCTTGTTGGATCTGTGACTTTGTACAGCACCTCTCTCCCATCCTGTGTTCCTTAGTCCCCCCAGTGCTGACTGGTACCTTGCGCCATGGCGTCTCAGCACCATCACCTTTCTCTGTGAGATATAGGACAATAGCAATCCTGACTCATCTTTTCCATGCAAAATTGGATTATTTTTTAAGGCAATACTGCAACGGTTACTACTGCTGGGCCGTATTTAAGAGCTCTCCCCAGCCACTGGCAGACCTGACAGGCCTGTGCAGCAGGCTCACGCAGAGCTTTGTGGTTGAGAGTCACTCTCTTGCACCAATACTGTAAACCTCACGTGGCCCCAACACAGGGTCACAAACCATCTGTTGTCAGCCTTATGCCTGTGAGCCGCATGGCCAGGAAGCAAGGTTGAGGTTGAGCTCATCTCTCTGCAGACACACTCCTAGGCACACCCTCTTAGGGGGCAGGTGGAAAGGTTGCCTTGCTCCACTGCTAGTAAAATTACGGTCCGCAGCGCTGTTAGTTGAGAGAGTCACCATGTGATGGAAGTACACCCATGGTGCCGCATACACCTCAGGGCTCGGCTGGTGTGACTTCAAGAAACTCCCCGAGATACTCAGCTTGCGTCAGCTTCCAGTTTGGGGGCTTAGGTGGGTTCCCTTGCTTTTGTGGTGAGGCAGCTGTTACCATGGAAAGAGTGTGTCAGAGCAGGTAATTCTCACTGTACCTAGAGAGCGAAAAAGAGCCGTTAGGGCAGCAGTTCTCAACCTGTGGGCCTCGACCCCTTTTCACAGTGGCTGCCTGAGACCATGGGAAAACAGATACTTACATTACGGTTCATAGCAGTAGCAACATTTCAGTTATGGAGTAGCAACGAAAACTATTTTATGGTTGCGGGGTCACCACAACATGAGGAACCGTAGTAAAGGGTTGAGGTGTTAGGAAGGTTGAAAGCCATCAAATTAAAGAGATGCGGTCCTGACATAATATTCTTGAAGGCAACCTCCTAATGACCAGGCAACCTCCTAGGCTGCACCTTTCAAAGGTCCGCCAGTGCTTCCAGGCTGGGGTGAAACTTTCACATTTGCCTTGGTAGGGTATCTAGCATCCAAATTTCGTTTGTGCTCTCTTGAGTGGAGCCTTGCTTTGTTGTCCAACGCTGGTGGCTCAGTGGGTGGGGAGAATGGCCCTTCCTGGAATGATGCTGCAAAGGGGATAAGAAGGTATTCTAATTGGCTCATCAGGTACAGAGAGCAGTGGACTAGAATTTCAATATGTACACCTTAAGGCAGGGCTTAGCTGGCTTTCTGCATCTCAGGGGTAAACATGAAAGCAGGTTCCCACTGATACGTCAAGACCAACATAAGAGTTTTCTAGAAACACTTTTCAAAACACGTTCATCCTCACTTGCGAAAGAATCCCAGGGGGATTGTCAAGATTTCTCTACGTCTATACAAAAAGATGCTCGGATATGCCTACCTCCTACCTTCTCTCTCAACGCAGCACTCACTGGCTTGGCTCCTTGGATGGTGAGGTGATATACAGATGGAGGCTGCGTGTGCAGGCAGTGGGCAGAAACTGACAGAGGTGCTAGTGACTAGGGTTAAGATCTTGTGAAGTTCAAGTCCAGGTGTGGGCCAGCCTAGTCCCACATGGACTCCATCAGTTTCTGAAGGAACCTAGGGGTGTCATGGTGAGGTGACACACTGGCTTGAGATCTTTAGGAGATTTCTGGTGAGCTCTGAGGCAAGGCTTCAGGCAGATGAAGACTCCTGTGCATGGGGTGGGGGTGGGGAGATCAGATTGACCTCAGGGCGGTAGGAACAGTGACGCCCCTGCACAGCATGTGAGGCCATGGCTTCTCTGAGGGGATTTCTCTAACAGGCTGGAGAGTATTTGTGGCGCTGTCGACCGCACACTCCCTCGCCATTTCCACCCCTCAGCTCTGCCACGGTGGTGTAAAGCAGATGCAGAAAACAGCAATTGTGGATTCTTTGAATCTGTATGTAGGGCAGAGTTTAAGGGTTGGAGTATGAAATGGCTGCCCCTAAATTTGCATAAGGATGTACCACAGCAGCATAGATTTGGATACTAGAATCAGTGGTTAGTTTCACAAGCTGAAAAGCAGTTCAAAAGAACAGGTGTGAGTTTTGTTCCCATAGTTTAGGACTGGTCACAGGAGAGGTATTGTTTTTGTCCTTGCTTTCCTGGTGGGTCAGACATTTGTCCCAGAAACTCATGGGACCTCCTGAAGTTGATCCATTTCCAGCTGACTGGATTTTTTGGTAAGAATTTAATATGCTTGGGAAGCAGCCACCTGCCATGGGAAAGGCAGTAGACTTCCTGTTCCCAGCATAGAGTGAGGAGGAAGTTTACACACAGAGGCTGCTCTTGGATGTGAAATGATTGATTCAGGAGGCATTTCTGCTTTGCCGTTCAGAACCCCCTTGGCACATTTGTCTCCTTTCTAAGAAAAGAACATCGTGAAGGGAGACAAGCTGGCTCCAGGAGAGAGTGTGGTATCCTGATTCTGAGATGCTGATGAGAGGAAGATGTGTTCTGGGAAAGGATTCTTTTGTTACAGTGAAAGAACACCCTTGGGAGTAGTCTGAAACCTGTTGGGTCTCGCATGTAGAGGAGACAGGAACAGCCCTGCCTGGCCATGCTGTAGCATCATTGTACCTGCACATGACCCAGGTGGCTTCAAGAGTAGCCAATTGTCCAGCCTTGGGTATCACAAAGTGTTTTAGCTTTAGAAGGAAAGCTGTCGTCAAACCCCAGAGTATCCAGGTCTGGGTGTAGGTGCCGTGACTCAGTTTGAATTAAGCTAGCAAGTGCTGTGAGGCTGGATCAGGAAAACCCATCATTACCATCAGTGCCTTGGACACAAATTTGGCCGTGAGGTCAAAGGCCAGTCCCAGAGTTCATGGAAGCTGGAGCCCCTGAAACAAGTCCCAGCCCTAAGAATGAGATGATGACTTGAACTCAGCACAGGAACTCAGGTGCAGAACCATTTGTTCCAATAACATCTCCACAGCTCTCGTGCCAAGTCTTTAGGACGCAGGATTCAAGAAGGAGCTTGAACGTTTTATAAGCTCAGCAGCACCAACTCAGATGTAGCTGAGACACACTCAGGCGAATCTGACTGCTTTTGCATTTTCCCTTTCTCAGATTCAAGCCTCCGGGATGCTAGGAATCTCGGGCTGGTTCTGTAGAGATAACGATCCTATTGCTTGAATAGGATCCAAAGAGGCAGATGACAGTGTCTGCCTGGCGATTGCTGGCATGAACTGTGCTGTGTACCAACAGCTGGGCTGTATAGCTACCCCTTTCCAGGTCCCAGCTGAGAAGTAGCCCCTAAAATAGCCTTAGCTCCTTGGGGATTCTAGAAGGGGACCCAGTAAGCACTGTAGGACCTTATGAAAGTCTGATCTCTGGTAGGAGTCCCCACTGGCTGGTACAGTAGTTAACACTCGGCAGCAGGGATACTATAGAAGTGAGCTGCAGAGCACTTCTCAGCTCGCCAATGCCTCATATAGATGACAGCCAGTCCAGCTCACAACATGGGGTGTGCTTCAGGGCTCAAGAGCCAAGAGGGAGATGGAAGTAGCAGTATGTGTATACCCCTAGGTTAGCGCGCACCCCTAGGGAAGAGCTGGGTGTATACTCTCAAGTAGGGACATAAACTGCAAAACACAGCTCCAGCCCACCAGAGCAGTGTGGTGGCTTTAAAGTGTGCTTTTTAAAAGAAGCATTTTATCAGCTTATTAATCCCAGAGTCTACTGGAGAGTTTTCTTTGTGGAAAGAGTAGAAAAACAAGGTCTTAAATCGCACAGAGCAAAAAAGACTTCCTTTTATGGGCAGCACTGGAAGAGCTGACTCTGGAATGATTTAAAGAGGCATCACATGGCTTGTTTGTGCTGATGTCACCGCATCACTGCCCTGCTGGTGGCATCTCTTCAGCCCCCACCCCTCCCCCCACCCCTGGCCACAGGGCATGGAGCCAGACACATCTCATGTTCTTGCCCCTAGTTGCACTTTTCTATTCAGGCCTGTCAGCCAGAGAGGAAATTGCCGCCCAGCCACAGCAATGAGTTCCTTACGTTTACATCCCATTCTGATTAATTTGGGGGGGAAATGACGGAGACATGGGAAAACAGGCTGCTTTGCCACCTAACCAGAATAGGAGGGTATATTACCTGGCTGCTGTCAGTGCAAACCAAACCCTCTCATGAGCTCTGTCTGTGGACTGAGAGAGACAGAGACAGAGAGACAGAGATAGCTGTGTCCTCCTGGGACCATGGTTACTCTTAGGCAGGTAACTAAAGTATAGCTATATTGTTTGACAGAGAGCTTCACTCATGCTCCATCTCACAAGCTGTGTGACTTTAGACAAATTACTAAATGTTTTGGTTGGTACTTTTTTCCTTATGTATAAAATGAGGGTGTGTTATAACTGTTCTAGTCAAGAGACATCCCTGGCTCCAGAGGACTAACATGGCCTCCATGCCCAGAGCTCTTACTGCCTATCTGCAACCTGGCATGTAACACCAGTCTCGCTTGGCACCACTGAAAACAACTAGTTGGCCTTGTCTTTGGTCCAGTTGTCTTTGGTCCTGTGTCGAAGGCATTGGCCATTTTATGAGGTTTTTTTCCACTACTTCCTCCACAAGGATAGAGAGTAAATATTGTAAGGTTGCATTTGGTGGATCGTAGGTAAAACATCTGTCGAGCTAGGAATTTTAAAACAACAGAACAGAATTGCCTGGAGGGGAAGAGGTGGCAGGTGCTTTGGTCTCATACTCCTGTGACTGAGGGCTGCTGGATGGCCTCTGCTTGGCATCGCGACCACCCTGTACTTGCTTTCTGTCTGTCCTGTCCATATGTCTGAGCCTGGAGGCAGTACTTTGCACAGCTTGAGTAGCAGAACCTTGACTTGACTAGGGCAACAAGGGAATAAAGAAAGAACAAGCATGCGGATATAGAAAAGCTGGGTTTGGGTGGCCTGGGCTCTGGATGCTCAGTGTGTTTATTGTATGTAGTTGAGCAGGGAGGAGAGTAATTGCATGCAGATAAACAAGGAAATAGGGTTATTCTATACAACTGAACAAGGAGGCAGGTTTAGCTACTCTCTGCAGTACCAGTCTCTGCAAGGAAGCAGTTTTCAGGCTGGAGAAAGTGAGAGTAAAAATGTTCTGCACACACTGTCAACATTTGAACTCAGGCCTCAGGAAGGCTCTACCATCTCTCTGAGCATCACTGGGGAAGACTCTGCCACCCCCAGGCGACTGGGGCATTGGGGTCCTTGACATGGCTGTGCACGTATCAGCAGCACACACTCACTCAGGCCTTCACCTGCTCAGGGCTTCCCCCTCTCCAGGGCGGTAGCTATAGTGACAGCCTCCCTCTTCTCTTCCGTCGTGCATGGCTGCTGACCCCGGTGACATGGGAACCTTCTCAGAGGTTTGTGGCCTTGTGGGAGTGACAGAGGTGCAGCATGGGCTTTCTGGGCTTTCTACCCTGTTCTTACCTTCCCCTTGCTTGTAGAAGAAACTTTTGCTGAGGGCTTCCCACTGGCTTGTTGGTTGTCTGACTTGAGGTTTCTATTAGGACATTGCTTCCAGTCTTGGGGGCAGGGCTCGGCCTTCATGGGACATATAGTAAGGAGGTGCTGGCGTGAGGTAGCAAGCTTGGGATGTGTGCTCCTTCTGCCTGGCACCCCTGTGGCCTCCTTCCTCAGGTCCACTGCCAGGGGCATCCTAGTGCCTGAAAGAAGCTCAGAAACATCCTAGGTAGGATGCAGAGAACGATGGCTATCGGGAAACCTGTGATTGTCATTAGTGGAAAATAGAGGTTTCCTGCTTCTCATTCAGGAACCATGCATCATGCATGGCTTGGAAGAGGTGCTTCAGATAGAAATTAGGTTGCTTTGTCTCTTAGCATCGCTACCATTAATATGACCTTGTCATAGTGGACTCTGTGAACCAAGACTAAAGTGAGTTTGGGTTTGGCACTGTGCTGGGCCTGGGTTCTGGGCAAGATACATGGCAGGATGCCATATCTTGGGCTTCTCTGACCTCAGCAAGAGGCCTCTTTGCAGTTCAGCCCCTTTCATTCTCCCCCTTAGGTTTGAACTTATGCGCATGTGCTGGCAGTACAACCCCAAGATGCGGCCCTCCTTCCTGGAGATCATCGGCAGCATCAAGGATGAGATGGAGCCCAGCTTTCAGGAGGTCTCCTTCTACTACAGCGAGGAGAACAAGCCTCCTGAGCCAGAGGAGCTGGAGCTGGAGCTGGAGCCAGAGAACATGGAGAGCGTGCCGCTGGACCCTTCAGCCTCCTCATCCTCCCTGCCTCTGCCTGAAAGACACTCAGGACACAAGGCCGAGAACGGCCCGGGCCCCGGCGTACTGGTTCTCCGAGCCAGTTTCGATGAAAGACAGCCGTATGCTCACATGAATGGGGGACGTGCCAACGAGAGGGCCTTGCCTCTGCCCCAGTCTTCAACCTGCTGATCCGCAGACGCCGCTGAAGCGTGTGCAAACAGTAATGTGTGCGCCCACTCAGTGGGCGGGGGGAGAGCAGGTTGTAACAGTCTATTCACAAGCCTCCTGTACTCAGTGGATCGTCAGAACTGCCATCGCTGCCCTCGGGAGACGGCTTCTCTGCAGTAAACACATTTGGGCCCTTCCTGCTCTCAATATGCAAGCAGCTTTTTATTTCCCTACCCAAACCCTTAACTGACACGGGCCTCTGCAGACCTTAATGACAACACTTACTAGCAACAGGACACTCAAGAACCGAGTTTCCTCACTCTCTGCCTTTTTCTCTCTTCTGCCTTCCTTCTCTCTCCTCTCCTTTTCCACCTCCTCTCTCTCCTTTTCCCTTTTTTTCTGCTTCACAATTGAAAAATGTTTCCGAAAGCCCACCTGGGAAGCCTTTTCTTTCTTTCTTTCTTTCTTTCTTTCTTTTTTCAATCAGATTGACTTAATGGCTGTCCCTGGGGCTCTTCATCAACCCATACATACCGGCCTGACACCTTCGATTTTTAAAAAAAAAAAGGAAAAAAATGCACACACTGAGATGGAAATTTTTTTTTAACTGTATCTTTAACCTTTTTAGGGTCATCCAAAATTTTAAAAGGGCCATTGTTAATCCATGGTTATCATTTTCATGCTGCCAATTTTTGCCAAAATCCTATTTCGTTTTTGTTTTTTTCTCGTGCACACTCCCTGTGCTGATTTCCTTTTGTCCAGAGGCGTGGGATCAAACACGGCATCTAGTTGATAATATCCCTCGAGAGACACATTGGCGATGCCTGTGTGTGCCCGGTGTGCTCCTAGCCCACATCCCCCCTCCCCCTGGGTCTCCTTGTGTGATGACTAGGTTACTGTTTCGGAGAACTGGACAAGATGGAACTTGCCCTCCTTGAAGAAGGACAAGTCTGAACCAGCTCTCCACCCTTACCCCGCCCACAGCACCCCAAGCATTCTGGAGGAAATGGCTGTGAGCAAGCCTGAAGGTCAGGTTGGGGGTCAAGGTGGTCGGCGCCACCCTCCCAGTGCCCCAGCTCCCCTCCTGCTCTCACTCCACCTTCCCCGAGGGACGCAGGTGTGAAAGGGCTCCAGAGACTCAGCCAGCTGCTGGTGCAGATGAGCAAGGAAGGGATTCAGACACGGAAGCAGCCCAGGCAGTGGATCCAAGCAGTCTAAGCTTTGACATGGCCTCCGTTACTAGGACTTCTTCGTGGGTCTCTCATTTCTGTGTTAGACCGTGAAACATTTGCATACACATCGTCTTCAATGTCACTTTTATAACTTTTTTACGGTTCAGATATTCATCTATACGTCTGTACAGGAAAACAAAGCTGCTATTATTTTTGTTCTTTATCTTTGTGGATTTAATCTATGAAACTTTCAGGTCTACCCTTCTTCCTTTTCGCTCACTCCAAGAAACTTCCTATGCTTTGTACTAGAGTGTAACTCTTCTTCCTCTTCTCCAGCAACTGATGCTTCTGGATCATAATTTGCCATGAACTATTTGATGCCTTTTTATAAGTACAGCGCCCTTCCCCTGCTCCCTGGAGCCCGTTCATTATCTTCTAACCCATAGGCTCCGTGAGCACACTGCTGGTAAGGGAGTGAGGAGGGCAAGAGGCCTGGACCCAGGTACTCCTGGGCCCCACTCTCTCCTTCCCACAACTCCCTGCACACAGCATCGGCATCTGTTACAGTGCAAGACATGCCACAAACTCAGGTCAGAAACAAAAAGGTTAAGAATCTCACACATCTGGTTTAGTGTCTAGCTTTCTAGTGCCCGCTGTTGAAAGTCACACCTTTGCTTTCCCTTTGTTTCGGTTGTGACACCCAGACATGCATATATATTTAATTTGGGGGTACAAAAGCAGTTTTAAACTGCAGACAGCATTTGGATTATTACTTTTTAATGGATATTTAATCCTTCTATCCCATTAAACAAACAAACAAACAAACAAACAACAACCAAACAGATGCTGAGTCCTCAGGGCTCAGCAGAACATGGCCCAGCGGCCCATCTGTGGCCATCACCTTCACCACACCAACCTACCTGTCTTTAGAACCAGAATGTCTGAACGGGCAGCCTCTGTGTGAGCAGGGTGCAGGGTACCACCACCCGATAGCCAGGAACAGCAGCGTCAGTGTTCTGGAGCCCACTCCCAGATCAGAAGGCCTGAGTGACAGGCAGAGCAGGGCTGACCCCGTGGTGGCCGTGGAGCCCTTTGCTGTTTCCTTAGCCAGAACCACAGACCTTTGGGCCTGGGGGTCCTGTTTTGTTTAGTTTTTAGCACTTCTTACCAGAGTGATGACAGCATGAGAGTTGCTTCTGGGATGGAAATATTTAAATGATGAGTAAGAAAAAGTTGGAAGATAATGATTGCAGTTGTGACTGGAGATTAAACACAGAAAGGAAAGCTTTTAGTTCTCTGGCTTGTCTGTAGTTTCAGGCTCACAGCTCTGACTAGCCTCTTCTCTGCACTGTTTCCCCTTAACAAACAAAGAGAAGAGGAGGAGGAAAAGGTTTATTAAGAAGGTGTTTCATGTAGGAGTTTTAATTTATTTTGTGATACCTGTTTTAATCACTGTAGAGAAGCCCCCGTTATGAATTTTAAATACTGAGGAAAAGGTGTGTGCGTATCTGTGTGTGTGTGTATTAGATGGGACAGTTTTTGGGTTGGGAGGGTGTTTTTTCAAACATTTATCTACCTCACTCTTGTTTTTCATGTGTGTGTGTGTAAAACAATACATCTCACACTTCTCAGTACCTGACAATAGGCCAATGATACTGGTAACCTCATCCACACCACAGGCCACATACCCAGATGATACAGAGGGGGTTCAGGCTGGATTTCTGGGGTCAAAGCAACACTAACTCAGTCTGCCTCCTCCCACTGTTCTCCAAAAGCTCAGCCTTCCTGGGACAAGCTTTGGTTATCTTTCTCCTCACCGGGTTCCCTCTGAAGTGTCCCTGCATCCATCCCAGCACGCCCACGAGCCCAGAGCTCACCCGTGGAGCAGGGTCACCTGCCCGGCTGACTTTGGAACAGAACTTTACAGACTGAAATGACCAACGTATTTCATCCGTAAGAGAGCAGGTACTCCCAGGTTTTGAGGGCAGGAGTCCCAGTGTGAGCACATGTTAGGATGCCCTGTTAGTCCCCTCAGCTGCTCTGAGGCCTGCGCTGCGGCAGGGTCATGCCACCATTGCTGTCTTGGCATTGGTTCCTCCTAGAGGTACAGCAGTATCAGCAGACAGAGAGCTCTCCCCTCACCCCTCTGCTTCTGACAGAAGGCCAGTACAACAAAGGGAGGCTGGACAAAGCCCGCATCCCCTGCAGGCTGCTGTCCTTCCCTCCTCCTCCCTGCCCCCCAGGGCTAAACAAGGACTGACCAAATCTTGAGGCTGGAAGGCCAGTGGTCGGCGCTCTGCCTTCCCTGTGCTTTGCCTCTGTCCATCCCATCATTCTGCTGCTCACAGGGGTGGACAGTGCACTCCTCAATTCCAGCAGCTGCTCTCACAGGCCCTGGGGACTCTCGCTGGGAAACGTGGTGGGTGATTGTTCCCAGTGTGGAGAGCTATCTGTACTGCGGGTCAGCTCAGGGGCCCCTTGCCTCTTGCCAGGACGCTGCCCTTCTCTGAGTTCCTAGGAGCTCACAGAGTTGCTGGGAGACACCGTTTGATCAGGGTTTTCTTCTACACTGTAGGTGACCCCATGGGATAGTGGCCTCTCCTCTCCCTTGCACATACCTGCCGGTTTCCACAACTGGATTTCTACAGATCATTCAACTGATTTTAAGGGGTTTTTGGTTTTCTTTTTTCTTTTGGTTTTGTTTCTTAAAACTGTCCGAGTTGGTGTTCTTTTGTTTTACGTAGGTGATTTTTTTTTAAGTAGAGAGAAAACACTAACAGTGTAGCACTCATCATAACAAATGCTCCAGAAACACTTCAGTAAAATGACAGTTTGCTTGTAATGATGGTGCAGTCACTCTGCTATAGACCACCTTGACTATTGCAAGGCATCATGAATCCACAGTTCTAACTTAATTTCATGCTGATTTTCCCACCTCTTCCTGATTTTCCTCTTTATATGCTCCAAGTAATCTTACTGAGCTGAGTTGTGGCCTTTTTCATGCAACTCCCTTTCCTGACAGGAGCTCACACTGCTTGAGATAACATGAACCACTGAGGCACAGCATTCAGGTGATGTGAACATTAAGGTGTTCTCCCACACAGCCTGCCTTGAGGCAGCAGGAGCTGAGTCACGGGGACACAGGTGAACCTGAGCTGCACGAGGCCCGCACTACCCGATCTCCTTTCAGGAATGTCATTAACATTTGACTCTTAGTTGGAATGAGGCTTCCTCCTTGGGAGATAGAAGACCGCCCAAGGCCATCCTTGGCCTCTCCTTCCAGCCTGTTTCTTACGACTCAGGACAATTGGTAGGAAAAGCGGCTTCATGAAATAGAAAAGTGATCACTGTGAAAAGAGCAGATGGCAGAGTGTTTGGTATGCAGTTGTGTTTTTGGGGTGGGCTGACGGATGGATGAGCTCCGTGTGATACCAAGTTTTAAGCCAGTCTGAGCTCCTGGAGCCTCCTTAGCAGCCCGTCGCTGTTGGTAGGGTCTGTACCTGAGGCAAGCAAGTGGTTGTGGCAAGGTCACACTGAGCTCAGGTGGATGAGAAGTCTAAGATGCTTACCCTCTGCTGTTACTGTTGGGTCCTCTGAGAGGCCACAGAGCGTGGAAGGTTTTGGCATCCTGCGGGTGACCTTACCACCCTATCAATACGCTTCAGCCCATTTTAACAGTAATGAGTTTATGGTTTGGGGTTTTTGTTTTTTATTTTTAATGTTACTTTTGTGTTTGTCTGATGTCTTCATTTCCTGGGCTAAGCAGCAGCGCGGGGAGACCTGGACCACTGAGATCCCCTCCTTAAGAACCAGTGATGATGGTAAAACTTTCTCACTCCACTTTGAACTAGGTGATGGTACAAATGAGAGCTTCAAGACAGGATGTTTGTTTAAAATTGAACCTGTCTCGCCAGAGATGCTGAAGATACAGACCTCGGCTAGGCCAGGGGTCTTCACTTTGGGCCTCCAACTTGGATGACCAGTTGGTGACTTAAAGAAATGAACATTCCTTGATGGAATGCCAGCCTGTAGGAAACCATGGTAACTGGGATCATGGCATGAAGAGAATTGCTGACAGAAAGGTAAAGGGACCGGAAGAAGCATGGACTGCATTTGGACTTGATGGTTTCTGAAGGTGTCATGCCCACATCGAGGCTGTGAAGTCATCGTGGGCATTTGGTTTCAGATAATACACTCAGCATCCTGCTCTGGAGACTTCTCACGGAGCTAAGTCACATTGTTGAAGAACTCAGACTCCATCACGCTCACGAGTTGAGTCAGTCTGGGGCATGACGTTAGGGATTTATTTTATTTTGTTTCTGTGAGAACTTCATAATCACTGATTTTTGTGTCCACATTTGTGTCTGCATCTTTCCAGTAAACATTTTTTTTTCAATTAGTCACTCATTATCGTTTCCAATAGGGCTTCTAAGTCCAGTAGATTACGGGTAGTCAGTTGACGAAGATCTGGTTTACAAGAACTAATTAAATGTTTCATTGCATTTTTGTAAGAACATAGAATAATTTTATAAAATGTTTGTAGTTTATAATTGCTGAAATAATTTAAAAACACCTTTTTTCTCTCTGTGTGTGCAAATATGTGTTTGTGGTCTTTCTTTTTTTTTCTTTTTGACACTTGTTTACTAGCTAGCTTTACAATATGCCAAAAATAAATAAAAATAAAATTTAAAAAAACAAGTTAAAAATTTTAAAAAGTTAAAAAAAAAACTTCTCCCTTCCCCCAGCCCCAAGCTGTGGTTCACCTTTCCCACACGCTTTGTGCTCTGCTTTCTTTGTAAAAAAGAAAAAACAAAAAAACAAAACAGGAATGACAGTGGTTAAAAAGTACTTCTGTATTCGTCAGTGTCTTGGTCTTAGAACCCTTTGCTAGGGAAGGGAACTATCTCTTACGGATTGCTCCCTGTGGGGTGTAGCAGCCTAAACAGATGGAAGGAACCAAAAACCTTATTGGCCGTGGAAGTAGCAGCGTGTTCCCACCCAGCTACGTGGGATGGCTTTCACTGGTGGTGGCATCTGGCTCCCCAGGCTGGTGTTTGTCCTAATTCTGCAGTGCCATAGAGATGGGAGGGTTTCATGACCCGGAATGGCTCCACAGTGATAGCGCAAACAATTCTGGTATGCAGGCCATTGGCATCTGTGCCTCAGATCCCAATGAAAGCTGTGCCTACTTGTATTTTAGGCTGAATGCTGAAGGTACACTTTTTACGATACAGAAGAAAGTCAAGAAAAACCACAAGTTGCCCCACACACATGCGTCCCCATTTTTTAGAGTTAAAATTTAATCTCCTTTGGCTCCCAGTGCATTGTTGGCCATGTCTCTACAGTTCCAGAAGATAACATTGTTGAGTACATCTGGACTTTTCTGACACTACAGAAAGAAGGCCTAGGAACCATCTGTGGGGTTGGGCTGGGTTGTTCAGTTTCTCATGAATGTTGGGCATTGTGCAGGCATGTGCAGAGATGGACCAGATGGCTGCCTGGGGACATCACCTGTCTGCTTCCTAAGCCAGTGAGGTCTGGGAGAGAGCTTTGCCAGAGTTTGTCTACCTCTGGTATTAAAGAAAAAAGAAAAGGTCAAATCAGAAGGTGTGATGGGATAGATGCATCGCCAATAATGCATTTCTGAGTTTTCTTGTTAAAACTTTTTCTTAAAAAAGAAAAAAAAGTTTAAAAAAGATAATATGGCCAATTTGTTACATAAAATAACTTTTCTGTGTATAAATTATTCCTAAAAAAACCCTCTGTTTATATAAAAAAAATCAGTAGATGAAAAAAAATTCAATGTTTTTGTATATTCTGTTGTAAGAATTTATTCCTGTTACTGCGGCATACTCGGGACTCTTTACATTATGAAAAAAGAAACTTTGTCTATTTTGAATGGCTGAAGCTAAGGCCACTTGAGTTTCTATTACTCCTGCTTTTTTCTAGTAGTTAAAGTACCACACGGATTAAGTTAAATAAAAGAATTCTGTATGCACCTTTGTCTCCAAATGTTTTCCCTCTCTGTTCTGGAAGCATCTTCCACTTTAGCGGGGAGCTGAACTGCTCGTGGCGTGTGTGTTCACATGTGTCACTCGGAGATGCTCAGTGTGACAGCATTGCCACGGTGTCCCTGACAGCTGAATTTCTCCCAATGCAAATTGCTGTTGAGCTTGGAGAAGCTACTGTCTCCCCATTAAATCAGCTAGGAGAAAATTAGAATACATAAAGTTTCAGTGCTGCTTTATAGGATTGCTTTATAGGATCCTAGACTTTCCACTGACAAAAGGCCAAGGTGGGTTTGATAGGTGTGATTCTATGAGCCGGGCAGGGTTGCCAAAGACTTAAATATGTGCATTTTCATATCCTTGGTAATACTTCACAGTTAGGGTGCCTCAGAGAGTTCGGAAAAGAGCCAAGAAAATATGAGGCAGGGTGTGACTGGCTGCAAGATGATGCAACAAGTTAGGTTGCCCACAGGAGTCTAAAATGGTGACATCGCCTTCTCTGGCCTGGGAAGTTGGCAGGTGATTTTGGTTGGAAAATGAAGCAAGCATTCTAGACATACATTATAATAGACTCAAAAAAAAAGGGTTAAATACAGTTTTGAGAGCATGAGCTGGTCATCTCACTAAACACTTGATTATGGGGCTACTCTGACAAAATCAGGACAGCAACAGAACTGAGCAGTAAGATGTAGGAAGTAGAAGCAAGTCAAAGGTCAAGATGACTCAAGACCTGGTGGGTCTCCAGATAACCAAATCCAATGGGTATTTGGTTTGTAATCAGGTCATTCTGAAAGTGCACACCCTCCAATCTGGTTTTGTCCCAGAGTTCTCGCTCACCAAATGAGCAGGGAGCCTCACCTGATGGCTCTGAAGGTGGGCTTCCTACAGACAAGTGCCTGCCTGGCCAGAGGCAGCCACTTCTGAGGATGAGGGTACTGGACTTCTAAAAGTTGGACCTTTCCCCTCCCCTTGAGTTGCCTCTTAAGTGGGTTCTATATTTCCTTTTTCTCTTTTTACACTTGTTTACTAGCTAGACTTACAATATGCCAAAACAAAAACCCATATTTAAGCCACAAGCTGAGGGCCCATACTCAGAGCTTTTCTTCTTTTTCTTCTTCATCCTCCTCCTCCTCTGTTTTTCTGCCCACCCGCCCCCCATTGGTATTTGTGTGTCGTTGGTGACACATTTTCTCATCCACCCCTGTACTAGGTATTCACAACCAACCTGCAAAGGTGGGACTTTTTATTAGTCTGGCTTATAGATGAACACATAGTCATGCTTCAGACCTCCCAGCTGTTAAACGACTGAACACAGACCAGCATTTGACACTATGGCTATCAAACATACAGAACCACCCACTCTCAGCCTTAATAGGATACAGTGTGTATTGCCAGGGTATGCCAAGCCATTTATAACACACACATACAATGCAGATGGGTTCCTCTGGTCTTGAGGAACTTTAAGGTCTTGAGGGGCACAGCCGAGGAAATGGAAGAGCGGTTCATCGGTGAGGAGCTCTGGGCCTCCAGACCAGGTATCTTTAAAACAAAGACCATTTTTGATGTGTCTGGCTGGGTGCCAAGTGAACTGAAGTAATACTACAACCCTCTCCCAGAACAGGGGAACTTAAGGTTTGGGGCACGAGCTCTTCCATCTCTTTGAACTGCCTGGTCCTCAGCTGGAGAAACCGTTTTGGAGGGCTGTGGAATCTTTGGGTATGAGGAGCCCTTGCCTGAAGAAGTGAGCCACTGCTGGTGAGTTTCCACTATGGGGAAGCAGACTGTGGGGATGATTGCCCAGCAGAGTGTATGTAATAAATGCCAATGAACTGCTTACTTAAAATTTGTTAAAATGACCAGAGGAGGAGGGGAGGGGAAAGGGAGGGAGAAGAAAAGGAAGAGAGAGAGGAAAAAGCCAAACAGTAGAGACTGGGTGGCCCCCAAAGCCATTCACAGGACCTGAATGACAAGCTTGGGGATCAGAATTTAGGGCCCTGGGGCCAGGGCTACACCTGCATTTCTGGAACCTCTGAAGCAGCTCTGTCATCCCATCAATCCAGGAAGGACCACACAGCCTTGGAAGGGAAATTTTTAGCTTGCATTTTATTGTCATGAAGGCCATAGCTTCAGCTAGTCAATCCATTGTGAAGCATCTGCCTTTGGGAATTTATTTTTCTTCTTGCTTCTGTGTGTCTACCTCCACCCCAACCCCTAGATGTGTAACTGTCTCTAGAGCGTCTCACAAGCACAGCTGGCCTTTCCTGCCAGGGTTGAAACATTTCATCTAAAAGCATACTCCAAACCCCAAACCCCCACCCTACCTGCTGCTTCCCTTAAGCTGCTGTCCTTTGAGTCCTTCTCCACTTTCTTCCAACATTTCTTGGATGATGACTCGCAAGGCTTTGGCCAGAAGGCTGGCTGGGAGCCGGTGTGACAGAGGAGGAACATGGATGAGTGTTGCATGCCCATTTCCAAGGTGCAGAGACAGGTAGTAGGTGTAATCACAGACGTACCTGTGCACACATGAAACCCCCCATGACTCCTGGACCTTGTCACTTCCAGACACAGGGAAGTGCAGTTTTCATAAAGCGTGAGGGAACTGCCACTTGAATTTGGTTCTTCTGATAGAGAAAGGACATGGGGCAAAGAACGTGCCAGACAGACATGGGCTCTTGAGCTAACAAACTAATGGCCAGCACGTTGTCGGGACAGAATGGAACCAGACTTCAAACAACTAGTGGTAAGGCACCTTCACTGCAGTGACTCCCTCATTTGCATCTTCCCTCAGACATTACTTTATCCCTTGAAGAGGAAGGGGAAGTAGGAAGTGCTTAGGGAGAGGGGCTGCTGACATTTGGAGAAGAGGTTAAGTTAATCTGCAGAGCCTGTGACAAAGAAGGGCAACTCTGGGATACCTGTGACCAAACCGGCCACACAGACAACATAGGATAGCCTCTTGAGGCAAGAGAAGGGACTCTGAAGGATAGTCCCTCTCTCCCACCTGTTTGACACACAGATACCTGAAGTGTACCTGCCAGCATCTCGGGAAAATGCCACATCGACATCCTCAACAGCAATTCGCCTTGAGACCTCCTTCATGCTGATGACAGACAGCATTACTTCAGGGCCACCCGGGAGGCACACTCCACCCTCAGGGTGGAAGCCTCTCACGTCTGAATCCCAATAACCTTGGTTCTTGCCGCACTGTTCCAGAAAGATGGCCTTGGCGGATGTGTCCATGCCCACGTGCACAACAAGCTGTGTGAACACACATAGCAGAAATCCCGGGACCCCAGGCCACTAGATGTGCAGAAAGGCCCAGCCATAGCAGAGCCAAGCTTCAGGGTACAAAACTAACCCAAATCCACCAGGAAACCATGGGATCCCTGCCTCGGCCCTCAATTACTGGTCCTGGAACAAAAGGAGCATCTCTTTGGGTTGAGTAAGGCATGCTACATCTACAGTCAAGGACTTTTCTATTTCAAATGGTTCTTACGAGGTTGTGTGCTCTCTTTCCCCATGGGTGGTGGGCTGAAGCAAGCAGGTATCTAAGACCCCAGGAGAGGCTGGCATTTAGTGAAATCATACACTTTATTTATTTATTTATTTATTTGTACTTATTTGTGGTTTTTTGAGACAGGGTTTTTCTGTGAAACAGAGCCCTGGCTGTCCTGGAACTCGCTTTCTATACCAGGCTGGCCTTGAAATCACACAGATCCATCTGCCTCCTCTGTCTCCCAAGTGCTGGGATTAAAGGCGTGCACCATCATACCCAGCCAAAACCACACATCTTTCTAATGAAACTTTCATAAAAAGCTAGCAACAGTCTAATAAAATCTTATTAGACTTTATTTTTCCTCTTTTGAAAATAGTTGCAGAGGATTTTGTCATAGTATTCTGTCAGTGTCTTACCACAGGGTGCTGTGTGTGATTCCTTCATTCTGTGGTCACTGGGGGAATGGATATTTGGCCCCCCTTTTTAATGCAGTGTTTATGTTCAGTTATTATGTAGGCAGAGTGCTTTTGTTTGAAATAGGGTTTTTGAACTCATAGTGTAGACCAGGTTGGCCTTAAATTCACAGAGATCCACCTGCCTCTGCTTCCCAAGTGCTGGGGCTACGGGTGTACACCACCACACCAGGACCCTGGCCTGGCAGCATGCTTTGAAGGTAGGCTGACCCTGGGTGACCCACCATCTGACCTTTCCAGGCCCAAAGCTCTTTGCCTTAAGTTCCTCAGAAGAACCAGAACTGGCCATACATGGGGCTTAATTCAGATCTTCTCTCTCTTGAGTCCTGGCCCAGAAAGTTCCTAGGCCCTAGGCCCATCATCAGCTCCCCAAGCCCACTGCCTCTCCAGGCATCACTTACTTGTGGTTGAAAATCTTCCCAGATTGTGGTCAGCCTCCGTTTCACCTCCCTGTAATCCACAGGCAGCTGTAGCACTCGTAGTTCTATGTTAGTGTCCACACCTAAGCCCAGCTTGGAGAGCTCCTGCAAAACACAACAGATGACTTGCCTCAGTTGACTGGGCACAAAAAACAGGGCCAGACTCTAAAGGACCCAGAGGGAACCCAGGATCTTCTCTGGACCTCAACCCTTCCCTCCTGGTATGGAAGAACTCAAAGTGACCTGGACCCAGAAAAATAGCCACAGCTCACTCAGCTGCACTTGGGGAAATGGGGCACCCTAAGAAGAAACATCTGAAATAAGCCATGTTTGGAGTGCTGAGGTCTGTGGACAGACTAAGATGAGGCAGAGCTAGAGGCTGGGAACACACGTGGCAGCTAGGACAGCAGAAGGAAGCACAAGAGCCTGAGCCTGAGGGAGATGGCCTGACATGCTGCCCTCAGCGGCAGCTGACAGGTGTCTTGCATGTCACAAGACAAATAAATCATCTAGCCTAGCACCCCTGGTGCTAATCCAACCACCAACTGTCTGGTGTAATCCGAGGAGTCTACGGAAGGTACCACAGGGACGCTCCACCCCGCAGAGGACGGGGATTGACACTTGAGAACACTGCAGATGTTAGATGGAATGCTCAGCCAGGGGTGGACTTCTCCGGGACAATAGGAAGCCGTGGAAGGGTTGTGGTCAGGAAGCAAAGAATTTAGAGCTATCTCATACACAAGTGGAGAAGGTAGGGGTATCTTGGGGTCAATCTGAAGTATCCAACGGGAGGTGGTCCCTTGGCTCTGTTTGTGTAGAAGTGTCAAAGAGGTCATTGTACAGACAAGATTTTAGCAGCAGCAAAAGCCATGTATGTTTTTGTTTTGTTTTGGTTTGGTTTTTTTTGGGGGGGAGGAGGTTAGAGAGAGGGGAGAGAAGGAAAGAAAGAAGGAAGGAAGGAGAGAGGAAGAGGAGAAGAGGGAGGGAAGATACTAGGAGAGGGAAAGGGAAAAGCAGGAGGAAGGGAAAAGAGGAGAGGGGAGGGGAGAAAAGGGGAGGTGATGGAAGGCAAGATGAGGCAGTGAAGGATGTGGGCATCCCCCTTCTGGGCAGAGTAGAAACAGTAGGTGGGTTGGAAGAAAGAAAACCAGGAATCTGAGCTCTCAGAGGTGTGTGCTTGCTGTTGGTCACAGTTCAGCCAGGAGCAGAAGTCCAGCTGCTGTGTCAGTTTCTGCCTACGTTGTTCCTGACCTCCTTTTCTGGCATTTCCAAGGCATCCAACAATATGCCGTCTGGGTAAGATAGGTTGTCTGCAGATCCCAGACAGGAGGGTCCAGCTCCTTCTCTGGGCTCTGGCCCTGTCCTCAGGGGCAGATGGGTGATCTGTCTGCCTGTGCTGATCTTCTCAGAAGACGAGGTGCTTCTAGACAATGGTTAGAACCTTGCAAGCCTCAGCTGCCCAGCCCTGTGCAATGCAGTTTCACAAGTGCCCCTCACAGGGTAGCCACGAAGGTCAGGCAAGGCCGTGTAACTGGAGGGGCACGTGAAGGAAGATGCCCTTTGGATCTTGGAGGGTTAGAAGGAGTTTGCCCAGGAAAGAATGTTCTGGAGCAGAAACAACATGGTTTGGAGTGCTGAGGTCTGTGGACAGACTAAGATGAGCCAGAGCTAGAGGCTGGGAACACACGTGGCAGCTAGGGCAGCAGAAGGAAGCACAAGAGCCTGAGCCTGAGGGAGATGGCCTGACATGCTGCCCTCAGCGGCAGCTTTTTGGCATAATTCTTACCTCCACTTCCGTTCTCCCTTCCTCTCTCTCCCTCCTTTCCACTCATCTTTTCCCCACCTGTCATGTGGTCACTGTTCAAAAGTCTAATAGTCCAGTGAACATCTTGGCTGCTTGGCTCTACAAATGGGCGCGACAGTGGAAGAGTGCGTGATTACACGTCCCTCTTGCCCTGAGGGGAAGGAAGAGTCCTGGGGGCGTCAGTTATCACTGAGATCCTGGCCTGGATTCCAAGGAATCCAGACTGAAGGGAGCTTGTGAAGGGAGCAGTGCAAGCCAGACCCGGGAGTGCTCACCAGGCTTATGGGGTAGAAGCATTGCAGAGCTAAAAACGAGGCTGCGGCTGAGTGTTGGAGCAGCTTGCCTAGCCTAGCATGTGGAAAGTCTTGGGTTCCATTCCCAGCATTGAGGAAAGAAAAAAAAAAAAAAAGGACTGGTGGAGGGAAGGGGCGAAATACAGGCTAGCCATCGATGGGGTGTGATATAACTGTTAAAATGACTTTACAAAGACTACTGAAACTGAACTCCTCTCAGATGGGGTAAGCAGAACAAATGAGGATCATGCACTCTTTCCTAAAGTCGCGGATGGAAATGGTCAGCCCTGAGAGCAGAATTGGGCTGATGCTCATTTCCTGCTATACTTGGCATGATGCGAACAGGTGTATAATGTACCATTTTTTTTCCTAGTTAATAAACAGTCCAGTCATCATCCTAGGCTGCCCCTGGAGGACCCCTGGCACTCTGCTAGGCATCTCCCCATAGCCTCAAGAAGAGTAGATACTGGCCCCATCCTACAGAGGAAACAACCCAAGTCCTTAGGGACACAATTAAATGGAAGAAGTCGCAGGAAGCAGCTTCAAAAGAGATACAGAGGGAGCTTGGAGAAACCCCAAGGGCTGTCCACAGCCCTAACTCCTGTCTTAAAAAATCCTGGGGTGCTGCTTAAAGGCAGGCGACTGTGCCTGAGCAATGTCAAGTTCAGTCCTCTACATATGACACTCACCCCAAACCTCTCTCAGCATCCTTTCTGTGATTCTTCCAAAGTGATGAGTCCTTGCCTGGAAGATCCAGAAATAAATGTCAGCGACCCTCTAGCCAGTCACTGTGTCCAAGTATTTTTGCTCATGTTTGACATGGCATGCCTGCTCATTGGCTGGTGTCTGGATGACACAGGGCACAGTGCACACTTCCATCTCTTCCCTGGTGGTCTAGTGGGTAGGATTCATGGCACTCTCTCAAGACACGCGCTTCGGAGTGGGCTTTATGGGGCAGATGTAAATCTTTAAGGGCTTCATTCATTCTTTAATTGCTTTTCTTAATTCTCTCCTTTGTTTGGACCAACACATCGCTTGTCTTTGTTTCTGTGGCTGATAAGGGGCTCTGTGAGGGTCACAGGAATTGTCACTCCTCATTTCCTTGTGGCTCACATTATTCACTTTATCTCCTACATGTGATGTCATTACAAATCATTTTTTATGAGATGTCTTGATCATAATGTGAGGATTAGTTTAATTAAGGTGGAAAAGCATGATCCTGAAACCCATTAGCAGGTTGAGATGCTTTATGATGAACTGAAAGTGAGTCAAAAAAGACAGGCTTTTATAGCACCACACTGTTGTCCCCCCTTCCCCCGAGGATGAAAGCCCCTCATCTCTAGGACCCTAGGCCGGAGGACCTGTGGAAACAAGCAAGGCAGTGTGCTGTGCTCAGTCCATTCACCGCAGAGTGCTCAAGGTTAAGTTAATATTTTTATGGCCTATCCAGAGACCTTTGTATCCATAGAGGTGGCTGCTATTGAAAGTAAATAGAAAGGGGGAGGGGGAGGAATGAAAGTGAAGAGGAGAAGGGAGGGGAAGGGAGGGCAGGGGAGGGGAGGGGGAAAATGTTGGGCCAGAAGGATGGCTCAGTGTTTAAAAGAACAGGCTGCTCTTCCGGAGGTCCAGAGTTCACATAATGGCTCACAAGTCTGTAACTGAGTCCCATGGAATCCAATGCCCCCTTCTGGTGTGCAAGATGAACACACGGACAAAACCTCACACACATAAAGCACATAAATAAATCTTTAAAAAAAAAAAAGAAAATTATTATTTCTGAGGATGTAGAGAACTTAGTAAACAACCAATCTCTGACTATCCATATGAGCCAGCACTCCCGCTTTTGAGTGTATACCCCCGAACTGAAAGCTTGTTCACAGTGGTTGAAAAGATGATGCAGTCCAAGTGTCCGGCAGCGGATAAGCCAGTAAGAAACATAAGCATAGTAGAGTATTAGAATGCCTTCAAGAAACTTGTCTCAGCTGCGGGGGAGGGGAAACACCTTCAATCCCAGAACTCCAGAGGCAGAGGCAGGTGGATCTTTGAATTTAAGGCCTTCTCGGTCTACAGAGCAAGTTCTGGACAGCCAGAGCTACACAGAGAAACCCTGTCTCAAATAAACAAACCTACCAACCAAACACACATACAAAAACAAAGAAACAGAGACTTCATATCCTTCCTTCTCTCTCTTTTCTACACCCCTCCATTTTTTAATTTAAACATTTTCCATGCATTTCTTTATTTGGTCTGTGGGTATGTGCATGCCTGCTTGTCATCGATCACATGTAGAGGTCCCAGGGCAACTTGCAGGAATTGGTTTTCTCTTTCCACCAGGTGTGTTCTGGGGACCCGATACATGTTGTCATCTTGGGTGGCATACACTTTTGCCCTCTAAGCTATCTTGCTGGTCCTCTATTTTGTTTTTTAACAACAGGGTCTCATGTGCCCCAGGCTGGCCTCAAACTCATTATGTAGCTGAAGCAGGAGGACCCTGCCTCCCGATTGTCCTGCTGCTACCTAACAGTGAGCTACAGTGAGATGCACCGTACCTGGGTCCTCTGGAAGAGCAGTCAGCGCCCTCTCTTTTTTTGTAAATTAGAAAAGGAGATGGCTCAGTGGTTAAGGGCACTAACTGCTCTTCCAGAGGACCTGAGTTCAAGTCACAGCACCCACATGGCAGCTCACGACTGTCTCTAACTCCAAGATCTGACACGCTCACACAAACATACATGCAGGCAAAACACCAATGCACATAAAATAAGGGTATATAGATTTTAAAAATAAGATTAGGAAATGAGAGAGAGGGTCTCACTCAATGAGAGAGAGGTTCAGCACGGCCTAAAGGTCTATCTAGATCAACAATTCTTAACCTGTGGGTTGAGACCCCTTTGGCAAACCAAAAATATTTATGTTCTGATTCATAATGGTAGCAAACATGCAGTTATGAAGTAACAGTGAAGATAATCACCACAACATGAGGAACTGTATTTAACACACACACACACACACACACACACACACCTTTGGGAAGGCTGAGAACCACTGTTCTAGGTTCTCGTGCTTCAGCCTCCCGAGTGCCAGGGTGTCAGGAATGTACTCAGGTCACATGGATGAGTCTTGACAATATCACGCTAAGCGAAGTAAGCCAGTCACAAAACTGCTGCATGATTCCACTTCCACTAAAGAGCTAACACAGCCAGCTTCAGAGAGACAGGAAGTAGAAAAGGCAGTCATCAGAAAACCAGGCGGAGTCGGGTGAGGACCTGCCGTAAAATCAGCAGAGATTCGATGCCGCAGATTCAAAAGTTCTGGACATTTGCTGTGCAACAATATGAATGCAAAATAATAATGTCTACTGGCCGGGGAGGGCAGGGTGGGGTGGGAAAGTGCCAGAAACGAACAGTGCTGAAGGTCAGAGAATGATGTAAACGGACTCACAGAACTGGGCGCTTGCAACCTTAAAGAAGGCATGTATAGTTAACACCGTTTTTGCTTTTTTTTTTAACTATGGCCTTTACCAACACCCTCCCACTAAATATCTTGTTCTTGTTGTGTGTGTGTGTGTGTGTATGTGTTTTAACCTGACCAATAGTGGTCTGGTCTGGAGGGAGACTGCACTCACAGCTTTCAGAATAACTTCCTTGTTCACAGACCAGTAGTGAAACTGAGATTTTTTTTTTTTTAAACTAAGCAGATCCATTTATGTACCTCAAAGTCTGTTACGGTTCTCAAGTCATCAGGACAGGTGAAAAACAAAAGGAAACAGTCACGGGTGTGCATGAATCTGTGTTGCATGTCTGTGAATGCATGTGCTGGCCATAGGCCAACTCCAGCGTCAAACAGCCTTTTTTTTTTTTTAGACAGGGTCTCTCAGTGGCCTGGAGCTCACCAAATAAGCTAGGCTTGCCAGCAAACCCAAGGGATTTCTCTGGCTCTTCCTCCCCAATGCTGGGGTTACAGTATGCACTACCATGCCTAGCTGTTCTTGCTTGGGTCATGGGGACCAAACTCAAGTCCTTAGGCTTGCAAGTACACTTGACCTATCTGAGAAATCTCTCCAGAGAATAATGTCTTACAAGTGAGGAAAGAAGAGGGAGGTTCCAGCAAAAGCACACAGAATAAACATTTGTGGGGTTTTGGTTGGTTGCTTAGTTGGTTTGGTTTTGTGTTTTTGTTTTGTTTTGTTTTGTTTTTTTGAGACAGGGTTTGTCTGTGTAGCCCGGGTACTTGATCTGTAGACAAGACTAGCCTAGACCTCAGAGATCCACTTGTCTCTGCCTCCTCAGTGCTGGGATTAAAGGCGTGTGCCACCACCAGCCGGGAGACAAAAGAAACATTTTGATAAACAGAGGTTAAATTGTTTACTCAGATTCATTAGTTTTTCCCACTTTAGGGTCTGTTAAGGCCCCATCTGGGCATCACAACCCATGTAATTGTCACATCTTCTCTTACTGTGACTTCCTTGTTTTTAATGACTTTGCCGGTTCGATGGAACAGTGGTCAGACACAGCATTTTTTGTGCCTCAGTTGGAATCTGTCTCCTGCTCTTTTCATATCAGACTGGGCTCAGGGCTTGGAGGTGAAAGACTCTAAAGTTAGGAAGTGTCCCTCTCATGATGGTGTCACTTGTCCCTGTAGAGATGTTGACTTTGATGGTCTGGCCGGGAACTTTGTCAGGTATCTTCACCATAAAGTGCTCTTTCCTCCACTTCACATCCTGGATTCTGTGCCAGGAAGTCCCCATGTACAGTCAGCACCTGAGGAGGAGGATTAAGCTCTCTTCAAGGCCAGAAGTATCTGCATAATGTATGCACCCGCAGAAGCAACTTTTTTCCTCTCCAAGGCCCTGATTTACATAGAGGATATATGTAATTTTCTTTAGAGTGGCATAGGCTCCTGTCTATTCACTTTATGCTATGTGTTAGGCTATGGTTTGATTCCTGCATGTTTTCCTACCTCCCTGTTTTTGGGAACCTGACTGCTAAGGCCCACCTGTTCCAGGAGTATTGCAAGCATCTATGATTTATTAGCTGTACTAAAAGCTGAAATTAAGATGGGTGTTTTTAAAGTAACTGTCCTTCTACTGTACATCAATGACAATATGCTTTAATGAAAGTTATTTGAAAACTCATGCCGACCTTGGTCATCTGACTGAGGCACTGTTTCTAGTCCCCACCATCAAGTGCCTTTCTTGTTTCTTTCGGGGACTTCCCACTTCCTGCTCTTTGGACCACACCTGACCTCCGTTCACTGAGGTAGATGAGAAGGGTCAACTGCAGAAGTCTCTCTATGTCCTCCTGCCCTCATCCTCCCCACACACTATATGGCACAGACTTGATGAACTGCTAAAGAAATGCTCTGGCTTCCTGGCAGTGGGTGACAGTCACACAATGGCATCTTACTCTTCACCAGAGTGGGGCAGTTCTCACCTGGTTTTGGCTGCTTTGAACAATGAAGCTTGGCCTTAGGTCTCTGGGATTGAGATGGATACTGCCCTGCGTGTTTTTCCTGGGTCACACACTCTGCCAGCATGGGAAGCCTTCCAGGCAGCTTCGCTCACTTGGTTGAGGCCAGGCCAGACTCCTAAGGGTATCTGTCACCAGGGCTGTTTCTGCCATCCTTTTTTTTTTTTTAATAATTACTTAGTTTTATTTTATGCGCACTGATGTTTTATCTGCATGTATGTCTGTGTGAGGGTGTCAGATCCTGGAGTTATAGACAGTTGTGAGCTGCCATGTGGGTGCTGGGAACTGAACCCCAGTCCTCTGAAAGAGCAGTCAGTGCTCTTAATCTCTGAGCCATCTCTCTAGCCCCAGCCCCCTGTTTCTGCTGTCTTAAACAAACACTGGAGCAGAGTGACCCTGGAAATGGGCCCTAAGACGGTCAGGTCTGAACTCAGACTTCACTCTACCCTCACATCCGTTCTCATCGCCCCATTGGGGATGTTATACCTGGGGTGCCCAACATCTGCAGGGGCCCTCCTAGGCCTGTGGGGGCCAGCCAGGTGGAGATGCCCTGGGTCAGGTACCCAGCTTCTGTGCTGCCATCTGCAGTCACAGCTGTCCGCCGTGCAGCCTAGACCAGCCCTGCAAAGCTGCGTCTCTTCGGGATGCTCTCCATTTCCCAGCCTCAGGTTCCACCATTCTGCTTACACGCTGCAGTCCTCTCTGATAACCCTCCACAAGGATACTTAGAAAGAGACGGAGGAACCCAAAGGGTCCTCCAGAGATGGAGACATGATTGAGAAACCACAAGATGCATTTTGAGCAGCATGTGTGTGCCAATGTCTTCCTCCAGAGATATCCACCTTATTATTCGACACGGGATCTCTCGCTGAACCTGGCGCCCACTGATTTCACTAGTCTGGGTAGCCAGCAAGTCCCAGGGATCCTCCTGCCTCTGTGTCTCCAGTATTGCAATTTTGGGTACCTGCTGGCATGGCCAGTTTTTCATATGGGCCTGAGTGATTGAACTTGGGACCTCCTGCTTGCACAGTAAGAACTTTGCCGACTGAACATCTCTCCAGTGAAATTAAACGCTCATGTTAAAACACAAACAGAAAACAAGTCAAGAAGGGCTGCCTGTCTGACTCTCTAGAGTAAGTTGAGAGCCCTGGATTTTTTCCTTTTTTTTTTTCTTAATTTTATATCTATACTTTGCATCCTTGTTGTAGCCTCATCCCTCCTTCCCTCCCTGTCTCATCCTCCGCCCCACCTTTTCCTCAGAAAAGGGGAGCTCCCTTTCACCCACCCCAGTTCATCAAGTGTGTCCTCTTCCCCTATGGGCTGGCAAGGCAGTCCCGCCAGGGGGAGGAAACCAAAAAGCTAGCAAGTGAGTCTGCGTCCCACGCAGTTCCCACTTCCCTTACTAGAGGACCCACATGAAGCCTAAGCTGCCCATCTGCTGTATCTTTGTCGGGGGCCTAAGTCCAGTTGCTGCATGGTCCTTGGTTGATGCTTCCATCCCAGCCAGCCCCTCTGGGCCCTGGTTCGCTGGCTCTGTTGGTCTTCTTGTGGATCTCCTGTCACCTCCAGGTTCACAGGACTCCCTACTCGTCACTCAATGTTTGGCTGCCAGTCTCAGCATCTGTTTTGAGGCGCTGCTGGGTGGAGTCTCTCAGAAGACAACTCTCACAGGCTCCCGTCTGCAAGCTTAGCAGAGCACTGTTCATAATGTCAGGGGCTGGTGCTCTCCCCTAGGGTGGGCCTTTGGTTGAGCCAGGCATTGGCTGGACATTCTCTCAATCTCTGCTCTATCTATATCCCCACACATCTTGTAGGCAGACTAAATTTGGGGTTGAAGTTTTTGTGGGTGGGTTGGTGTTCCCCTCCCTCTGCTAGGAGGCTAGTCTAGTTAGAGGGTGTCCTCTTCAGTCTCTGTGGTCTCTGCTATTAGGAGTCACTGCTTGAGTCCCCCTCATATCCTCCCAGGAGCAACCCTGACTTAGGTCTCCAGCTTGTCACAGAGCTACCCGGCCCTCAGTTTCTCTTTTCTCTACAGGCCTTTTGTCCTCTCCCTCTCTCTCCCCAGGTCTGAACTCCACCCTCTACACCCCTTCTCATACCCTGCTCCTTCTCTTCAGCCACTACCTCTGTCTATTCTGTCTTCCCTTGGATCCTCCTTGTTATTTATCTTCTTTGGGTCTATGCCTCATAGTGTGCTTTTCCTGTTCTTTATGGCAAAAACCCCATTATAAGTGAGTATATACCATGTGTGTCTTTCTGTCCTGAGTTACCTCACTTGGGATGATCTTTTCTAGTTCCCACCGTTTGCCTGCAAATTTCATGATTTCTTTGTTTTTAATAGCTGAGTAGTATTCCATTGTGTAAATGTGCCACAGTTTCTTTATCCATTCTTCAGCTGAGGAGAATCCTGAATTTTCTCCGGAGTAAAGTGAAGTTTAGGGGACCCACAAGAAGGGCTTCAGTAGTTGCTACTGTTCTTTTGAAAGATCTGTCATTTTACTCTGGCTTGGTGGTATAGGATGTTACCATACTAATCCACTACCTTGTACTCTATTCATTATTGCTGTTTTGTTTGTTTGTTTGTTTTTTTTAACTTCGTGAAAGGGGCTGGAGAGATGGCTCACCAGTGAAGAACACTGGCTGCTTTTCCAGAGGATCCACATAGCAGCTCAAACCATCTATAACTCCACTTGCTCTGGCTGTGGCACCCTCTTCTGGGCTTCTCAGACACGTGATGTATACAGACATACATGCCGGCAAAGCACCCGTACACATAAAATAGAAATAAACCTAAAAACAAAAGCCCAGCATGGAAGGAGGATGAGACCATTTCATCTTTGGGGATAAAGAGAAATTCCCCACATGTCAACTTCATCAAAATTGGAAAGGGCCCTAACCTCTTGGCTACAAAATCCTTCTTTTGTTGCAGTGGTTCTCAACCGTCCCAATGCTTCAAACCTTTATTACAACTTCTCATGTTGTGGTGACCCCAACCATAAACGTATTTCATGGCTACTTCATAACTGTAAATTTTGCTACTGTTATGAATCATAATGTAACTATCTGATATGCAGGATATCTGATATGGGATTTCAACCCGCAGGTCGAGAGCCACTGTTTTATTGTATTTTCAGGCTCAGGCACCTCTAGAACATTCTTTGGAATGGGACTGGAGAGGTGGCCCAGCGGTTATGAGTGCTGGCTACTTTTCAGAGGACCTGGGTCCAGTTCCCAGCACCCTCATGGCAGCTCACAGCTGCCTATAACTCTTGTCTCAAAGGATCTGACACCCTCACACAGTCATACACATAGGCAAAACACCAATGAAGAAATAATTAAAGAAGAAGAAGAAGAAAGAAAGAAAGAAAGAAAGAAAGAAAGAAAGAAAGAAAGAAAGAAAGAAAGAAAGAAAGAAAGAAAGAAAGAAAATTCTTTGGAATGAACCTGAGGTGTTTCTGTCTCCGATTCCTACTATCTCTGTTAGGGTATCTATTGAGACACCATGACTTGGCACCTCTCATAAAGAAAAACATTTACCTGTAGAAGCCATACATTTCAGAGGTTTAGTTCATTATTGTGCTTCCACGTTCCTCTTTACTGGCCGAAGGAACAAGGCTAGCGGAGCATTTGGGCATGGTGGTCCCAGTCCAGTGGTGAATGCCAAGAGGGAAAAATGCTCTCTTCGAAACAGTTCAAGTGTTAGAGCCTTTGAGCTCTTCCACTGACACAGCAGCTCTTAGAAGAGATTCAGTGAAATAGCTTGTGTGCTTTATTTGGGGGTAAACAGAACCTTGGGGAGTGGGAAAGGATTTCCAGGGTGGGCTCATATCTAGGTTGGGGCTTCAATGGTGAGAATCCTTTATTTGCATGGAGAGGACTTCCAGGTGCTTGGCTATGTGACTACTCTAAGAATTGTGGAGGTCAAGACTACGTGTGCCAGGGAGGGAGCAATCCTTACTCCTGCCAGGGCTTGGATGTGTCTCTACCACGCTCTAGCTCCATGCTGCCCTACCTGTTGGCACAGTCCATATGCACCACACATCACCATCCTGGTGGGAAGTGTGATGTCACACAGGCAGACGTGGTGCTGGTAAAGGAGCTGAGCGTTCTACATCCAGTTTGGTTGGCATCAGGAAGAGAGATGCCTGGCTAGGGCTTTTGAAGCCCAATGCTCACCCCAACTAACACACCTCCTCTGTAAGGCCACACCTCCTAATGCCAACTCCCTAAGCATTCAAATCTGAACCTAAGGGAGCATTTCTTATTCAAACACCCGCATTCCACTCCCCTGGCCCCCACAGGCTTATAGCCAGGTCATAATACAGAAATGCATTTAGTCCCACTTCAAAAGCCCCTGCAGTCTATCAGGCTCAACCCTGCCTAAAAGCCCAAAGTCACTCCTGAAACTTATGGCAATCTCTGACTACAACCCCTTATAAAATCCAAATCAAAAGCAGATCACCAACTTCCAACATACATAATGGCACACGATATACATTACCATACCAAAAGGGAGGAGAGGAGGCACAGTGAGGAGATACTGAACCGAAGCAAGACTGAAACCAGCTGGACAAACTCCAAACTCCTCGTCTGATATCAAAGCGCTCTTCAGATTTCCAACTCCTTTCCACTTTATCAGCTGCAACACACTTCCTCTAGCAAGGTCACATCTCCTCACAGTGCCATTCCCTCTGGGCTAAGCATTCAAATACGTGATTCTACGGGGCCAAACCTGTTCAAACCAGCACAGTAATCCAGGCTTCGCCTTCACGGCTTCATGCAAAGGTCTCTCTGGGCCTCCATGCAGGGATATCCCTGACCTGGCCTCAGCAGCCTTCCTTGGTTGTGAAGGGGGATTCCTCAACGCCTTTCTTGTATCCTTGACTCTGAAGCTGCTAAGTTCTGCTTGCTGAGGCTGGAACATGGACCCCTCCTTCAAATACATTTTCACCAGCTTTCTATTTCAGTGATTTCCTTCACTGCCTAAACTTGGCTGTTTTGGAACTCAATCTGTAGACCGGGTTGGCCTTGAACTCGAGATACCTGCCTCTGCCTCTGCCTCTGCCTCTGCCCCTGCCCCTGCCTCTGCCCCCTGCCCCCTGCCCCCTGCCCTCTGCCCTCTGCCCTCTGCCCCCCAAGCACTGAGATTAAGGGTGCTGTACCATCATACCCAGCCCTAAACTTTAATTTCTTTTCACAGGGTGGAAACTTACACCATTCCCATTACATTTAACATCACGCGCTTCTTTAATCTATTTAACTTAATTTATTAATCTATTTAATCGCCTTGAGCACTGGACTTGACTCCATTACGCCACTGGCATAATGTTTTTGTGAACTGTGTAAAGTTTACCCTTGTTCATTCAAATGCTGATTTCTCCTCCCCACTATCTGGTTTCAATCTGGACATGGCATTATAATGTTTATTCTAAGTATCTCTTGTCTCAAGTATATGTACACATGCTCACCATTTGTTCTCTGTTCTGCTAATAAACTGTCAACCAGCCAATGCTGAGCAACATTGAGAATAGGGTGGGACACCCACGTCCCAGCAAAGAAAGGGGAAACAGAAAAGGAAATGGGGCCAAGAAGAAGGGACCAGAAAACACCAGGAAAAATGAACCAGAGCTAGGAGATGATTAAAGCGCAAGTATGATTGGGAAATTTGGCTTGGAGGAAGCTAGGAGGTTGGAGTAATTATTGCTCAGTATTGTGCTCTAGACTAATTAAATAAATCATAGTCTCCATGTGTCAATACTTGGGTAAATAGCTGGCTAAAAATAAACTACCACCATACTAAATTTATGATTTATATCACATTAATAATCCTTTTACATTACACTTCTCTGTGATTCTTTTCTCCTCAAACTGTACACTTTGTGTATTTCCTTGTTTGGCCTATTCTTTTATACTATAGATCTGCATAAGTGTGGCCACTAATAACCAAACAACAAAGTAAATACTAAACTGTCTAGATATTTCCTCTGCCAAAGATGTTAATCCATAACTCTTCTATTTTGCCTCAGGCAGATTATTTTGAACAATGTAGCCATATTCTTCACCAAAATATCACAGGAATGGTCTCTAGGCCATATACTAATACTCTTCTCCTTTGACACCTATTGAGCCAGGCTCCCACAATTCAAATCACTCTCTGTACCATCTTCCACGCTCCTACTAATGGCCTGTTAAGCCTCACTTCAAGTATCCAACTACCTTCCTAATCTCAACTTCCAAAGTCCACATTCCACAGCTCAGGGGCCTGGAGACATGGCTTGGTGGTTTAAGAGCACCTGCTGCTCTTCTGGAGGACCGGGGTTCAATTCCCAGCACCCACATGGCAGCTCACAGCTGTCTGCAACTCCAGCTCCATGGGATCTGATACCCTGTTACCAATCCACATTAAAAAAAAAATTGAATAAATTATTCTTTTTTTAAAGAAAGAAATTTGCTCAGGCCTATCACCGCAAAACCTTAGTTCCTGGTACCAACTTCTATCTTGTTCCCCATCCTTAGGGACACACTTCCTCCAACAAAGCCATGCCTCCTAATGCCACTCCTTAAGCATCCAAATGGGAGTCCTTGGGAGCCATGCTTACTCAAACCACCGCGCCTTGGAATTTGCCCTTACCTGCATTTCCTGTGTGTGTTTACTCCTCAGAGCTAATCATGGCTTTTTGCATGTCTGACTATATACAGAAGCTTGGCCCTCAGCATATCCAGTTTGCTACCCTCCTGCCACCTCCTGGAAGCCCCAGCCTGTTCATTCTGCTTTGGTTCACTAACCTTAATAAGCCTCCCCCCAAGCAATCCTCTCCATTCTCCCGCTTCCTGTGCCGGTCTGCCACTCTCATCCCACATGCCTGCAGCCACAAACCCGACTTACAGAAACACTCCCATCACCATGCCTGTATGTGACTTCCTTAACCATCACTATGTCTGCATATATACAAACCAGATGTATTAAAAAAGGGGTAACTGAGGCATACACACACACAAAACTTGGGCATCTTGTCTGCATCCCACTACTTACAACTGTGGGAGCTCAGAGGCAAATCAGAAGCTGTCTGGCTCTTTTCCATTTTCCATGGTTGCAGAAAGAAAGAGAAGGGTCTGGGACTGCCGGGGTCTTGGCAGGAGTCCTGCTGATCAGACACTGGCTCCAGAAAGCCAGGAGCTCATGAAAGCCCCGTAATGGCCTGTTACCTTGTGTACCACAGCAAGGCATGGTGGTAAGCCCAAGCTTCTCAGAGGTTTTTTTTTTTATGACTGGAAGAAACAAAAGCCCAAATGCTAACTCAAGGGTCATGAGCCTCCTGCCTGCCTTTGCGTTGACAGACCACAAAGTCAATGGCTACCTTGATGCATGACGGTAGCTTCGCTGCCGTTTTCAGCTTGGCTGAGAAACCCCGAGAAGACAGTCCAGTCCCCACATTTGGCTTGATCCAACAGAGGTGTGCACAAGCAGCTGTCAATACCCAGAGCCTCTAAGTGACACCCACATGAGGACTGATGGCAGACAATTGGCCCAGGGAGGCCAGCAGTCAGGGACACTGTTAGTATTATGGCAGCGTTGCTCCTTAAAAGGATCAACCCACTACTTTGTCTCTCTCTTGCCCCCTCCCCTTCGTCTGTCAGGACGCCCCCTCTTCTCTTCCCCCTACGATGTCTCCCTCTCTCCTTCTCCTTCTCTCTCCATCTCCCTAATAAACTTCTTTCATATAAAATCTGCTGTGTGCTTCACCATTATTTAATTTGGTCCTAATATTGGTGCATTGGCCGGGAATCAAACCCGGGCCTCCCCACTGGCAGGCGAGAATTCTACTACTGAACCACCAATGCCTGAAAATCTTTTCTTTACTTTCTATCGACTGCCCTTACCCCAGCACATCTGTTCCGCTGCCCGGGGCAGCTGCCTGCAGTGGCTGCTCAGGCTTGCTTCCTACCAGTTGTGCCGAGCCCTGGGGAACCCTGGGGACTTACTCAGCTCCGAAATTGGCTTCAGACAGACATAGCCTGCTTCTAGGTAAGCAATTACTGGGGACCCTATGCACACACAGATTTCTTTAAATTGCCTCAGGTCCCATGGGCGAGATTTTAAATTTCCCTCAGAACACCTGCTTCTAGAGGCTGGCTTGTAGACAAGGGTTTTCAGTTGTGCAGACTTCCATGCCACACACACCCAGAGAGTTTTAAACCAGGCCGGGACAGCCATCCCATGAGCAAGCACCTGGTCTCACTGTGCTGCCACAGTCCTGTGCACACATGGCGGTGAGGTGCCATGTTGATTTTAAAATAAAGAAGCCTCACCATGCGCTCACCCCTCCCCCACTCCTACAGACCTCCAAGCCACACGTTCAAACACTGGCTCTCAATATTTATGACCTAAGGTGCTACATCCAAGCTTTAAAAAAAAATCTTTTCTTCCTGATTTCTGTACACTCTGCTCTTAAAATATACATATTTTTAAATGCTTTAAATGCATATCTACTGATTTATATAATTTTCTCATTGGTTTACATTTATAAGACTTCTATAATCATAATTAATTCTCTGTTTATTTTATCTCCTTTTAAACTAAGACAGCAACAAGCCTCATTTTAAACTGGTATAGATTTTTATAAAATTAGGTAAAAAGGTTCATTATTTCCTCCTGTTGCTATGGTACTGTTATATTGACTGTCCAGAGCTTTGACCTTTATCAATAGAGCTCTGATGTATTATTCTAACTCTAATACAAAAACATTCCACTATACCACCCACTATCATGGTTCCGAGCTCAAGATTTTAAATCTCCATAATGTGTACTTATACTAAAGGTTAAGAACAAGTGAGCTTTCACTTCTACTTCATGAAAGGCTTCTGCCTTTTCAGAGCTCACCTTAAAGAATGCTTATGCTGTTAAGACAAATGTGTAGGTCTACTCCCTTTTCTACAATGTATATTTCACTGCAGATTACAATTGTGATGCTAACATGTCTGAAGTTTTATCTCCTTCATAAAACATAAAAGTAATTCTTGTAAGCTGCAGGAAATCCACCTAAATCCACCTCTCAGGCCAGCTGGGCTCCAGATAAGTACTGCACTTATTGCCTATCTCAGAGGGTGGGATTCCTCCCCTTTACCTAGTTTTGGGACTTCCCTTTCCTGGCTACTTAATTGCTACCTTCTATGGGCAACAATGGCTGGATTGGTGAATTCCTCTCATTGGCCAGCCACAGGACTGGTAAGTTCACCTCATTGATCAGCATAAAACGCCTCTCTTGGTAGGAGAAGCTTGACCGGTTGCTACTACCTTTTGAGATGGAGGGACCTCCCAACCATGGTCTTCACTGGCTATGGTTGACCCTTTTTGCTGACCTCCATTTAGGACTTCCTCTTTCCCTTGGGAGAGATTTTTTTGCCCTCTACATGCACAGTTTCTCCCCCTCACACCTGCCTATGAAAATCCTAGAGCTAGGTAAACTGTATCTCTTACGGGCAGCTGTGCCCTTGGTTTCTGGCCAAAGATAATGAGCTGTTTTATCAGGTAGGACCATTTCTACTGGGTTAAACCTTGCTCTTGGGACGCCTTGACAGGTCACTGATTCTTACCCTCCCAATGGGGATAGTCCATTCATTCATTCCTCCAGATTCTCCTCTGGAATGTCTTCTGGAGAAGTTCAGATTTCTACATCTAGTACCTGCTTTAAGGGCCTCTAAACTTACACACTTATTAACCAAACTTGGCCTCAACTTCCTTAGAACACAGATGCAAAGCAAAGCCTTTTAATTACTGCCAGTGATTGGGTACATGAAGGTCCCCATGTTCAAGTCTCTTAGATCCAAACTTTCTACCTCTCTTAGCTCTCCCAAAAGTTTTAAATGCACACCTAAAATTTTTTTCTCCATAACCTACTTAACTTTATCTTCTGCCTATATGTGTATGTTTCAGTGTCTGCCAGACACAGAGGCTTCCTTTATCTGCAACAGCGCCAAAGCAGCTACCACAAGTGTTCGAGTCTGATCTTGCAGACTTCCATCAAGCTGGACCTGCACTTTCCTTTCCAGCCATGGATGTTCTTACAGACCCTGGACAGCACCAAAACAGCCTGTTCTTCCTGGACTTGGCCAGCATTTCAGCCTTTTGATCTCCCTACAGCACCCCCAGTGTCAGCAGGAAGTAGCCACAAGAAAATCTATGCTCGTTATTCACTTATTATTAACAAAAGGCTGGAGTGGTGTGCTTCAGGACCAGGACAAGCAGCTCCAGGTTCTCCCAGCATTCCTCAGTCCCTACCTGCAGCCTTGCATGGCTGGCAACTCTCTACTGGCAACCCTCCATCCTAAACTTTCCAGGGCAGGGGCTTCCCCTCCTCCTCTTGACCATGTAATCTGGCCATTTTGTTGCTATACTTTTTTCTTTCTCTCTTACCCCCTTGCATAGCAACCAAGAGCTGCTTCCAAGGAACCTAAATTTATATACTTTAACTTGCCTTACATGAGAAGCAGCTCAGTTCCTCATTTTTCATAGAAAAAGGGAGGAATGTTAGTATTATGGCAGCCTGCTTCTGGGTTGCCTAGCAACCTATGATGTCATTATGTGTCATAGGCCAGGTGACTACACCTAGCAGGCATGGTTATGTTGCTCTTATTAAAAGGATCAACCCACTACTTTGTCTCTCTCTTGGCTCTTGCCCTCTCTTGCCCTTTCCCCTTTCTCTGTTGGCCCCCCCTTCTCTCCCACCTCCCTCTCTCCATCTAATAAACCTCTTTCATATCTCCTCTCATATCTCCTTCTCTCCATCTCCATCTAATAAACCTCTTTCATATAAAATCTGCTGTGTACTTCATCATTTTTAAATTTGGTCCCAACAGACACTGGCCCTCCTTGTGGATGGTGCCTTCTCCATCACCATCATCATCAAGGTCAGAGGATGAGCCTTCTCACTGTCAGCCACATCCTTAAAAGCAAGTGAGCTGTTGACAGTAATGACCCTTGATTGTGCACTCGCCCATGCCCCATGCCACGCTCACACAGAGCAGCACATTCAAAGCTGTGTACAGCTGCCTTTGAACTGAGTCCTCGGTGAAGTCCAGGCCATCAGTGTTATCATTTCTCAGGCATGAGCAAGGCCACAAGCTGGTGAAAATGACCTTCCCCAGGCCCCACAATCCAAAGGAAGAGAAGACAAGAATCTAGCTCTAGGTTCAGCAAAGCCTGCACTGGGGCTTCTTTATCCCACCTAGGGGTGTCCCTTGGTCACTTTTCTTTACTGTACAAATGGCAGAAGTACCTGACCAGGCAAATCACACCACCCGAGGCCCAAAAACGAGCCTTTCTTCCAGGGGTCTCTGGCTTGTCTTTCCTCTGAGGTGACTCTGGTTACTAGGATTCCCATACACTGGGGTTTCCTCACTGCCATACTAGGAAGCAGGTTGGCTTGGGGTGGGGTTTACCTTCACCGCTTCCCAGCTGGAATTTACCAGATGCTGCCGGAAAGGCCCAAAACCTGAAACCAAAGATATCCAAGTTTACTCAAACCAGGCCAGTAGCAAATTCTGCCACATGCTCAAAAATCCCATAAGCCCCAGAGACCTGCAACCTTGCTCATCTGGGGGGCTTCCTCAGAATCCTCTGTGTGAAACCCACTGGGGGAGGCCCCCCTCAAAAAAGGGGAGTGTGGAGAGCTGGAGGGCTGGCTCAGAGGTTGAGAGTACTTCCTGCTGGCCTTGGTCTGCTCTTGCCATGATAAAAACCTGGGGAGGATAGGGTTGATTTGGTTTGTAGGTTACTGCCCATCAGCAAGGAAAGCCGAGGAAGCAGGAATCCAAAAGAGGAACCTGGAGGCAGGGGCACAGATGGATGCCACTCACTGGCCTGCTTACATAACCCAGAACCACTTGTCCAGGGATGGCACTACCAAAAGTGAGCCAGACCCTCCTTGGTCATTTAGCAATACTTTTAAAATGCCCCACAGACGTGTACACAGGTGAATCTGATGGAGGTCGTTAAGTTGAGGTTCCCTCTTTCCGGGTGTATCAAGTTGACACCAAGGTTAAGCCACCATGCTGCTCTTCCGGAGGACTTGAGCTCAGTTCCGGCATCCACGTTCTGAAACTCACAACTATCTGTAACTGCAGCTCCAGGGGACTGCTGTCCTCTCCTGATTTCTTCAGGCACCCAAACATTCACGGCTCAGGCTCAAGCACACCCACAGAAGCAAGCATAAACACAAAGTAACAAAAAAGTAGTTGAAAGGGGTCTGACCCACTTCCACAGTAAAAGGCTAGGAACAAGTACACACAAGTGTTGGACTAAACCTGCCTGTATTAGTTGCTTTTCTCATAGTTGTTACAAAAGTAACTAACAGAAGCAAAGTAAGGGCAGACGATTTATTCCGACTCCTGGTGCAGAGGGCCAAGTCCGCCATGATGGGAAAACGGTGTTTGGCTGTGACAACAGAAGTATGAGCCTGCGGGTTGCATTGTTCACGAGTATCAGCAGTCAGGAGCCTGAGAGCTTCTCCTGAACCAAAGCGAAGCTACAATCCCAAGGGCTGTTTCCCTGCAAGCTACTTTCTGCAGGTAGATTCTACCCCTTCAAGGCTCCGCAGCCTCTCCCAAAGCACATCCCCAGCTAGTGGTCCATTTCACATTCAAACTGAAATGCAAGCTTTGGGGAGAAGCAGAGATAGACCTGTGTGAGCATCCCATCTGCTTGTTGACAAAGGCATAAAAGCAATCCCATGGACAAGGACCATGTTTTTCCAAAAATGGTTCTGGAGCGAGCGAGGGGACACTGCCACGGCTGCTGTTAACTGATAAGAGAATCCAAAATCACCTAGGAGCCAGGCCTCTGGATAAGCTGGGAGGTATGTCTTGATTGTGTTCATTTGAAGTGGGAACATTTGCCCACTGTGGGAGGTGTCACTTCCTGGCTGAGCAGCAGCTTGTATTCACCGCTCTGTGCTTCCTGGTTATAGACAGGATCCTGCCACAACACACTCTAATCTACCATTTGAACTGTGGGCCGGAACAAAGCCTTTGTCCCTTAAGTTGCTTTCGGCAGAGTTTTCTCACAGCCATAGAAAAGTAATTCAGACAGAAACCAAGAGGCAAAACCCTGGTCTCTTAATGTCCTGCAGCTTAGGCATCAGGAGATTCTAAACGGAGAGCAATGCCTTAGATGTAAAAAGTAAAAATGAAACTTTTAGAGAGAGAGAGAGAAAAGGTGGTGGTGGGGAATTTCAGGATCCTTGACCCTGGACTCCACAATAATCACAAACGTTGAGGCTGCGGTAGGGATGGCTCATGGGATTATAGGGACACAGCTAATGTACACAGAGCCTTGGGTTCAACCCCAAGAGAGAGTGCGCGCGTGCACACGCACACACACACACACACACACACACACACAAAGGAAGGAAAGCATAGGCTTAGTTGGTAAAGTGCTTGCCTAGCATGCACAAAAGCACAGGGGTCAAGACCCAGCATAAAAACAGCCATGAAAGCATTCAGTGAAGGATTGTTTACACTGGGTTGGCTTGTGGCCACTTTGGCTGGGGACTGTCTTGTTAACTGATGTGGGAGACCCAGTTTACTGTGGGTGGTACCATTCCCTAGGCATCGGGGCCCTGAACCGTACAAGAGTGGGGAAATCAAGCTGAACACAAGAGAGCAAGTGTGTGTGTGTGTGTGTGTGTTTCCCTCTGCTCTTGACCATGGATGTGATGTGACCAGAGGTCTGAAGTTCCTGTACTGACTTTCCCACTTGACTGACTAGAACCCGGGACTGTAAATTGAAATAAACTCTTTTATTCTCTAAGTCCCTTTGTTTGTTTGGGCTTGTTGTCTCTGTTTCTTTGTTTTCGCTGGATATTTTATCATAGCTAAATGAATTTGGAACACACTCCCAAGTGTTAGAATGGGAGAAGAAAGTGTGGAAGAAGCTATAGAGGAATAGCATGAGGTGGCTTTGAGGTGATGGCCAAATTGTACATCTTAACTATGGAGGTAATTCCAGGAAGGTACCCACTGCTTGAAGTTGTACAGGGCTGTCTCTGAGCACATAACATTCTCATTCCTTAACCCCTCTCTCCCTCTCTCCCTTTCTCGCCGCCCCCCCCACACCTTTTCTCTTTCTTTTTTTTTTGTTTCCAAGACAGGGTTTCTCTGTGTAACCTTGGCTGTCCTGTCCTAGACAGGCTAGCCTCACACTCACAGAGATCTGCCTGCTTCTGCCTCCTAAGTGCTGAGATTACAGGCGTGCACCATGCCCGGATCTCCCTTCTTTCTTAATTGAAATAATGACAGTGATGTTGATTTGACACTGAGGATGTCAGGATCAGACTACTCTAGTGAAAGTTGTAAGGAGTTCTCTGCATATTTCTTTACAATTTCCTCTTGGTCTATTGTATTTCTGAAATGAAGAGTGTGTGGACCTCCTGGTGGGGGAGGCCAGCTTGTTGGACTGAGGAGAGCAGGACACTCATCTCAGGGGCTGCAGGTGGGGTCAGCATTGTTCTACTCAGCTCTCTTTGGAGTAGGGCTGAGGGTCTGAGCTCCTCACCCGATTCTCACAGCATACTTCTCAACCGCCACAAATTCAGAACTGTGAAAGGTCAGGATTCTACATCAAGTCCATGGACCCCAGGTCTCTAGAGTGGGTGGCAACACTGGGCAAGGCCCCCACCTGCACCTAGCAACGGCTGAGTGTGTGGGGCTTGATCCAACAGGGGTGGGTCACAGGAAGAAATATCTCGGGAGACAGAAAGCTTTTCAGCGGAAGGTCCCAACACAGGACTGCCAGTTGGCTTTGCCTGATAGGACACACAGTCTTGCAGCTGCTGTGGGAACCTGCAGCCATAAAAGAACAGTCAAGAATAAGTGGACATACGGAGAAGCCAGTTTCCTCCTAGGATAATAAAGAGCCCATCAGCACACATCATCTGCTTTAGAATCATACTCAGCTTTGCGAAAACCATCTCTTATTTGTTTTAAATTAGGAAAGATAACTGGGAACCAAGGTTGGAAGGTCCTGTTTTGCTTGGCTAGGCCTCACTTACCATCAAGACTGCCTTGGAGTGGAGTTGGGGAGTCAGCCAGAGAAATCTGGTGGAATTAGGGGACCCCTGGGAGGGGTGCTTGCTTGCCTGGTCTCTCATTTTACTGTTGGTGGCGGCCAATACCTTGATCTTAAGGCTGTTTGTTGGAGTCCTTGCATTTCTACCATCTGTCTACATGCCAGTTGTCAAGACAAGATTTACACACTCAGTAGAGCCAACTAAATGAAGAGCCTGTCCCCAGCAGGCTAGAAAGGCAGGTCACACTCTGGAATCCAGTGGGCATTTCCCAATGGCGCCTGACTACCAGCTGCCAGCTGATGAGAAAAATGTATGGTAAGCTATAAGTCCAAGAGGGGCAGCACATTTGGGACAGGCATACCTTTCACCAAGAGCACGGCTTCCTGAGAAAGTCAAGTGTGATTGGAACCGTTCAGTCTCTGGACCCAGAAGAGATGAAGATAAAAGTGCAAGGGGATAAAAGTATTTCAAAAGAATTTTCTTTTTTTTTTTTTTTTTTTTTTCTCTTTTTGGAAGGTTGATAATGAGTCGCTGGCTGAGAGTATTTATCAAAGTAGTTTTCAATTAGGACAGGTGACAGGACCTTTATGACAGAGTAGCCACCTTTCTTCCCGGGCTGATCTTTTGGGGTTCAGAGGCATCCACGTCTGTGTGTGTGTGGTTTGGTTAGTTCAGTGTTCCCACAGCATCAAAAGCACGGTGGGGCTGGGGAATGCAGACACCATCGAGGCGTGGTCATTGTAGAAGGGTCCGTCCGGTCTGAATCTGCAATTCTACCCTTCCCACTGGGTCCTAGGATTAAAGACAGCAGGTGACTGCCTGGGCTCCTCCCCAAAGGGCGGAAGGACAAACAAGGTCTGATTGAACGTAGGCTACAAGTGGGCAACTCCATGCATGCCACTCGAGTTATTTGTGGCGAAGGAGGATCAGAGGCAGGAAAGCCTGTTTTTTTTTGTTTTTTTTTTTTTAATAGGGCAGAGCAGGAAGTTAACTTCCATCTGGAATTCCTACCAACACCAGTTGCCATTCACGTTCCCCAGGGAGAGCTGTTTACAAGCAGAGCCGAGCAAGTGCACATTCCAGGCGCCAGCAAAAAGCAGCAGCTACCCGGAACGCAGCGAACCGCGGGCTTACCGGTCACCACCACGCAGCGGGACCGCGAATCCTCGAGGCCCGGCTGAGCTAGGCTGGCGGGGGCCGGGCCAGCCATGATCCCGGACGGGAGGGCGGAGGACCACGGTGGGAAGTGTGGAAAGACCACGCCTTCGGGAGCAGAACTGGAGGCCTCCGGACGCTCGAGCCTGGAGGGTCCCAGCGCCGCCAGGATTTACCAGGACTCAGCCTAGTTGGTTCCGTGGGATGAGTGACACCAAGGTCTTGTAGCGGCCAACTGTCCCAACACTGCGCCGTTACTAGGACTCATGGCTGAAATCGCTCCAAGTAGGACCGCGGGTCACCCTGTCTGTTGTTTGTAGCTACCTTGATTCCCGCCCCCGCCCCCGGTGGAAACCCCTGATGCTCAGAGTAGTCCCCCGTGTTTGGGAAAAGTTGGTTCGTGATTGCTCATGAATTCTGCAAAGCATTTAAACAGGTAACCGAACACTCAGAAAACACCGGAAGGCATTGGTTGCAAGCACCTGCTCCCTAGGCCCCCGCGGGTCCGCCGTCAGATTAATCTCAGCGCCACAGTTTTCTTGCTCCGTGAAGTGGGGCTCATCCCCGCCCGCGTACATGGAGCACGCTGCCTCCCACGCACGTCCCCAGCTGCATCAGCCTGGAGCGACAGGGGCCCACCAGCTGGCTGATGTCTGCTGGCTTCAGACTGTTCCATCCTGTCTGTGAAGTGCTTCCTACTGCGTTCACTGGCAAAGGTGCTGCCCGATGTCACCCACGGTCTTGGCATTTCTCTGGGTTCTAGATGCACCCGGGCTTTTTAAATATTCTGTCAGAGAAACCACAAGAAGTCTTACGTTTGGGCCAGTTCTTCTATCGATGGCTTCTGCAGCATGCTGGCCTTTCAAAAATACTTAAAAAATAAAATAACATAAAGTAAAACAAAGCGAAAAACACTCTTTCAAAGGCTATTTAACTGAGAAACAAAACTCAAGACTTCTCTTCCCCCTCTGGGTGAGGCCAGGGGGGTGGGTTGAGCTCAAGCACCACACCCTACAGCTTCCAGGAAGCTCCCCTCGCCCTGGGTGTTCTGGTGAGACCCAGTACTTTGCTAACTACTTAATTGGCCCTGTGAGACCTTCCCTTTAATTGGCCCCTTGAGGTAGGGTCCTGGCTGCTTGTTACCCGGGAACAGGTGAAAAGCTGCCATTTGTTTCGGTCAGCTCTCTCCCACTTTTCCCGGGAGGCTGAGGCCAGCCTACCAGGTGCTAGAAGAACTCCGGCAGCTTTGTACTGGGCCTGGCTGGGGCCAGGGTAGGGGGTGTCTTGGTCCTAGTTTCTCACACTCTTTTGGCATCTGTAGACATTTGTCCTGCTTCATCTACCGAGCTGTACCCCCCTGGTTGGTGGCCTTTACGTGTTTGTGACGGGGGGGGGGGGATCTGCTTTCCAGTCCCTGGGAAACGCAGATGACAGACAGGATGTCCCCATGCTGAAGTGCTGGCGTAGAAAGCCTTTAATCTCAGCACTCTTGTGGCAGAGGCAGGTCTCTGTGTGTTCGATGCCAGCCTGGTCTACAGAGAGTGGTCCAGGGTAGTCAGGACTACACAGATAAACCCTGTCTAAAAAAACAGAAAAGAAAAAGAAAAAGGAATGTCACCAAGTCATGTGACCCTTTTTACTAATGCTTACTAAGCAGTCCCCTTAACTACGATTACCACTTGTGAACAATACTACTCTATTGGAAATGAACCTGTAATCTCTATTACTATGTAAAAAGGATCTTGATGTGTTGCACAAGCTAGCCCAGAACGCTTGGCTTACATGATCACCTCTCTAAAAAAGTTAGCATTATGGGTATGTGCCTCAGGGCCGGTATGGTAATATTATTTTTTGTTTGTATGCTTCCTTGTTTTTGGATTTGATACAAACCATTTCTATTTTACCTTAAACTGGATGCATCCAGGACTTATCACTTTCCCCATAATTTATTCATTTTTCTCCTGCATTAATGGTTTCTGTAATTCATAATGAAGTTGTGTTGTTGTGTTTTTAATCCCTAACTGATATAAAATACTTTAGTTAGTCACAATCACACGTTTACGGCTGCCTTCATCCCAACTTGCAAACAAACACCAACAAAAATCCCACCATCTTTCTGTAAGATGAAAACAGCTCAGAGAGGCACAGATTCTTAGGTCTAGTGCCTGCTCTTTCGATTCTTTTTCCACTGTAAAAACAAATGGTCTCTAACAATTGTTAATGTCAAACCCTTCCTTTAGGCTGATGAAATACAGTAAGCCTGAGAATTTGTAAGGCAAGGAGGGCGATGTTTGATTTAACAGAAAGCATGATAATCTTCCTTACAAGACAGTCCCCAGAGGGAATGTTTGCAATTATATTTGACTGGAGGGCAAGGTGCGACCCTCTCACTGAACCAGGAAGCAAGCCATGAGTTCTCGCTGGGGACAGCCAAGATGGCAATATCCCCAGACTTCAAATATTTCACATTTTAAACTAAACATGAAACTTTGTGGGATTTGTTTTAAATTCCTTACCGTTGAGTGGTGACTTCCTGCTTGAGCAAGAGAAAGGATTACAACGGCTGTTTTTCATTGTCTTTGAGGCAAACAGATCTTATGACACAGACAGTCGTATAGTTGACATCAATGAAATCTCATCAACCTGGTCAAATTCCTGCAGGAGGAGGGAAAAGAAATCAATCACTGAGGTGCAGTGATTGTTTCAAAAAGAATGCTAACACAGCCCTCCTCCACGTCAGACTTCTCCGTTCCCAGACCCACTACTCCTTACTACTGTCAATCACACAGCCTGCGGCCAAATTGCTTCTTGTCAAAGCACTAACTGAGTCTCAAAAATGTCACCTCATATTTGAGAGTCATCTCTCCTACTCCCTTGAACCCCAAGGGTGTGCAGCTATAAAGTTTCTATAAAAGGCCAGGCAAGAAGTACTTCTAGCTTTGTGTAGCACATGGCCTCTGATGAAACATTCCAGTTCCTGGTGTGGTGGGCATGTGGCATAGATGCTATGTAAATCAGCTCTGGCCCTGCTCCAGTGACTATTTATAGATGCCGAATTAAAAATTTCCTAGAATAGTGACACGTCATGAAATCGTCTTCTTTTGAAAAAAAAAATTTTTTTTTTGTAACTATTGACAAGTGTAGAAACTATTTTGGGGTCCTGGGCTGTACGTGATAGGATGGATGGGGGCTGCGGGTTGTACTATGTGAAATCCCCTACAATTAAATATTTCTCTTACGGGAAACTTATGGTATAAAGCACTGGGACAAATTTTCAGCAAGCTGGATAAGTAGGTTATAGTAGTACCTCTTTGTAAACATTCAGTTACCCATGGTTGCCAGTAGCCTGGGAATATTACATGAAAATTCTAGTTATGAACAGCACATTGTCTGAAGGAGCGTGACAGAGTCTTCAACCGTTGAGCTCTGTCCTGCCTGGAAATGAACCGTCACTGTGTCCAGTGTATCAACTTTGTATATGCTGCCCCCCCTTTATCACTTTGGAGCTCCTGGGGTTATCAGACACACTGTGCAGGTATCCTGTGACTTGTATTTATGTAACTCTTACTAATGGCCCTAAGAAATAATGTCAGCAGCCGGGAGGAGGTGGCGCACGCCTTTAGTCCCAGCACGCAGGAGGGAAAGGCAAGCAGAACTCTGAGTTTGAGGCCAACCTGGTCTACGGAGGGAATTCCAGGACAGCCAGGGCTTCACTGAGAAACCGTGTCTTGAAAAACAAAAAAACCAATCTATCTATCTATCTATCTATCTATATTGGCTAGTCTATTACAGCGTATTGTTATAACTGTCCTATTTGATTATTTATTATTAGTTATCACTGATAATCTTTCACTGTGTCTTATTTATAAATTAAATGTTAACATAGGTTTATCTTTTTAAGGAAAGCACATAGTGAATACAGGGGTGGGTCTTATTTTTTTGCTTTCAACTTCTCCAGAGCTGTCTTCACAGATAAGTGCCAACTCTGTACTATAGAGAACAAGTGAAGCCCCGAGATGTCAAGGTCCCCAACGCCTTAACCCACGAAAGTGGCAAAGCATTGCCCAGGTAGGGCTGAGAGGAATGGTAAAGCCTTCCTTGGGGAAGCTCAGAGGCAGGGGAAAGGCGTGCTCTGGTCCCCGTGTGGATGTTGACAGTGTGTGCAGTAAGTGTCCATAGCTTTTTGCCCTTGGATGAGCTTGAGGACTACAGAGACAGCTCCTACCCAGATCAGCTAAACCTCTCTACCACATGTGCTGCCTCCTGTTGGGCCGCATGCTCTAATCAAGCCTCCCTAGGCATTGTATATAATAGATAAGCTGAGCTTCCAGGGCGTTGTCGCTTCTCCAAAAGCCAGCCCAGTCCACCCAATCCCAGCGTTTCTGTGTGTCCTTGTGTCTGTCTTCATTCCCTTGCTGCCCTAGTTAGGGTTCTAGGACCCAAAGATAAAGTGACTTAGGGGCCTGGGGAGATAGCTCAGTCAATGAAGTGCTTATCTCAGAATCCCAGAGAACCTGGGTTCAATCCCCAGCAACCACATAAAAATTCCAGGCGTGGTGGTGCATGCTTGTCATCCCAGCACTGAGAGAGGTGAAGACAGGCTCCCCTCGGGCTCACTGGCCAGCTGGGTTGGCTGAATTGGTAAGTTCCTAGCGTGTGCACGCGTATATGTGTGTGTGTGTGTATATATATATATAAAGCCAAAAAAAAAAAAAGAAAGAAAGAAACGAAGTGGGTGGTCTGTTGTCAAGTTTTTTTGTTTGTTTTGTTTTTGTTTTTTCCAGACAGTGTTTCTCTGTGTAGCCTTGGCTATGCTAGACTCTCTTTGTAGACCAGTCTGGCCTCAAACTCACAGAGAACCACCTGCCTCTGCCTCCCGAGCGCTGGAACTAAAAATGCGCGCCATCAACGACTGGCCATTTAAACCCATTAAAGCAACAGAAAGCTGAGATGTTAGGGGCTTTATTACAATGAGGGAATTATTTTGAGCATTCCATAGGAAACTGGTATAGAAGATGAGTGTCTGTTTTTTCTTTTCTTTTTGACATGGAGTCTCCACTTGTTGTCTAGGATGGCCTGGAACTACTAGGTTCAAGTGATCCTCCTGCCTCAGTCCCCTCACTCCTGTAGGACCACCATGCTCAGTGAAGATAACGTATTCTATAACTTCCTCTACGGATTATGAAGTAGCTGTTCTTTAGGTCATCTTTTAAAAGTCCTGCAAGTCTTCTAGGTTGCAACAGAAAATAACGTTCCTCTGCTACATGCTGTGGCACAAAGTTTTAGCTGTGGTTTTTGCCTGTCACATTTTCCAGGCTTCTGCTAACCCTTACTTCATCCCCCCCCCCTTTTTTTTTCCCTTTTTTCTTAAGGAAGTACATCTCCTTCACTCAGTAGTAACAACTGTTGCGACAGGAATCTGTTTATTCATTACAATCCAGGAGCTTGCTGGACCTATTATTTAGCTGCTGGACTCTTACTGTTGAATTTCTCTAAGACCCTGGGAATGACTCAACAGCTGTATTCCTAACACAGGAAATTCCTGTGCTGATAACTATGGCCAGATGAAGGCTATAGTGTGGTATTTAAAAAGTCCTCTTGGGATAGGGGCCATATCAAGCACATGGCTAGGTCTTTGCAGAGCCCTTCCTCTCCACACAGATATAGAAGGCATTTTTCTTTTATGTTGGCTTAGGGCCCAGGGCAATTTTGGTGTCAGTGGTGAGTGTTACGTGGCTGAGTCTGTTTTCAGAAGACTTAGAAATATAATCATTGTCACGTGGACAATCTGATCGTCTGCTTAGGAAATCCAGGGCAACTTCTGAGCATGTCAGACCTCAGGAGTGGCTGAGACCAGCTTGTACCCTAAGTTGAAAGTTTTGTTTACCAGCGATAATTAATTCTAATGTAATTACTAAAAGGGAGGAGCCTTTTGTCATAGCCTTCAAGTGCCAGCAAGTATCTCAGGGTAAATCCGTGAAGGAATGTATGCAAGGCCTTTGAAAGAAAGTATGTTTAGCTGGTTCTGAGGTTTGGTGGCTCAGAAATCCAAGTACATGGTTAAACTTAGGCAGTTCCAATGGTGTGAAACGGTTGTAGAAATAGCAAACGAAAGCATAATATTATGGAAGTTTATAGATGCATATGTATGAGTGTGTGTGTGTGTAAGGAGATATTCACCGTATAAAGGAAAATATACCATCTATCTATCTATCTATCTATCTATCTATCTATCTATCTATCTATCTATCTATCTATCTGGTTACTTAGTTTGGTTTTTTTGAGACAGGGTTTCTTTGTGTAGCCTTGGCTGTCCTGGACTACCTTTGTAGACCAGGTTGGCCTCAAACTCACAGAGATCCACCTGCCTCTGCCTCTCTGAGTGCTGGTATTACAGGCATGCACCATTGTACCTGGTCTGCCTTTTATTTTTTAATTAAAATTTATGATTGCATGAATAGGTACCTATGCCACAGTGCAAGTGTGAAGGTCGGAGTGTTAGGGAACTCCTTAGCTACAGAGACTTCATTTTATATATAGTCTCCATTTTGTTCTATGATAAATCCCCAGAAACAGCTTCAAAGTCAAGTGTTCCCAATGTGTCTAAATCACAATATCTCATTTTATGCTTTGCTGGTTAGCACCTAGTCAAGATGGAAACCTGGAAAGCCATCTGAGATACTTGAAACAGAAATCCACCTAAGATGCTAGATGTGAATGCATTAGAGCATACAATGTATGCATGTATCTGATTGGGTGCCCTGACCCCCACCTAATTTGTGGGTTTTTTGCTTTAAAAAGTTGTCCTGCTCTACCACATTATGACAAGGTTTGGATCCTGAACCCAGCCATCTCCCTGATATATCAGTTTTCAAATAAAGTTATTTTGTTGGCTGGAATTTGGTTTTCCGAGTGGATTATTTTCCAAAATCTCAGACCCTAATAGGAGGATAATTTTATCTTAGTTCTATCCTTCCACTTTTATGTTGGTTCTGGAAATTAAAGTCACCAGGATTCACTGCAAGCACCTTCACCCTTTGACCCATCTCTCTCAGGACAGTGTTGTATAAACAAACTTTTACTCACCACAGATAGGGAACTGACAACAGGCCAAAGGTCAAAAGGCAGACAAAAGTACAGTTACTAGCAAACTCTGGCTTGGAATCAGTGAGTTTATTGGGGTTACAGGAATATGAGTGAGGGGTTACTAACAGGAGCAGAAATAAAGACAGCTGCATCACCGAAGCCCACCCTAGCATATAGGTGACAAAAGCTCACAAAAGCTGAGAACCTGAAGCATACTGCGGAGCCTGCAGGCAAATGACAGGTTAGAGAATTTCCTTTCCAGGAAGGTCAGTTGGTCTGAACTTCTAATAGGCAGCTTAGCCACTCCTCTCCTACCCACCATCACCCACTCCCCATTTTTGGCAATTTATCTGGTCTCAACTCTTTCCAGGCAATCTGAAATTGATTCTCAGTAATCTTTACTATTTATATCCATAGTCTTTGGAGGGAGGGGCCTAGAGAATCTGGTCAGTTTCAAGGATTTCCTGAAGCTATTTTGTTATTTACTTCCTATCCTAAGGAGCTTCTCTGCAGTATTTCATCTGTTTTCCTGCTGTTTCCCTTCCTTGTAAACTTTTGGTTTAAAGAAGTTTCCCTCAAGGCCTGGCTGTGGTGGCACACACCTTTAATCCCAGCACTCAGGAGGCCGAGGCAGGCAGATCTCCTTGAGTTCGCCAGCCTGGCCTACAGAATGAGTGCCAGGACAGCCAGGCAAAGAAAGAAACAAACACACACCAAGAAATTTCTCTCAAAATGGAAGGTTTTAATCTGGAGCAGAAACTGCTACACAAGGGAAGAGTAGTCTATACCGTTTAATGTACGGAAATAAACGGTGCAGGTTATGAATGGCTGTGGTCCCAATACGTAGAAGGCTGAAGGCAGGAGGATGGAGATTTTTGAGATTAGCCTGAGCTATAACAGTAAGGTATTATTTGAAGGGACTGGTATCCACACAAAACAACAAGACCAAGGTCTCAGCACAAAGGAGATTTATACAAGGGGCAGGAATTAGAGACAAAAACAAAGACAGGAGATAGAAAATAAGGGAGGTGAGGAAGAGATATTTGTCTTGGAGCAAAATGGGACAAAAGACTGCCTCAGGACAGAGAGGAGACAGACATGGCTCCTAGGAAAATGTCAGTTTATAAAGGTAAAAACAAAAGGGGGTGGCGATTCTCCTGTTAGGATGAGTTGGTTAATTTTGATTGGGCATGTTAATTAGGTGAGCCAAAAGGGGGCTTTTGATGGTTGGACTTCAATACTTGGATAGCTGGTCCTTGATCCTCAGTCTCAGGAGGAGGAAGTAGTCAAATGAGGCAGTGGACCTTGATGGCTAGCTTTAGGAATGTAATCTAGTGGTTTTTAAAAAGGCAGAGGGAATAGGGGAAGGCCAGACCTGCCAGAGCCATGTTTGCCTTCCAGCGGCTGGCTAGACACACACCATTTGTTAGTACACGTTTAAACAAAGCAATATTAATAAAAACATCAGAAGCAAGTTTAGACTTTGTTCTAGCTGTGAGCTTGGCTCAGTCTAACTAAGCAAGGAACAAAACTAAGGAACAGAAAGAGGAAAAACCTAATTCTTGAGTTTGGGAAAAGGAATGAAAAGCAAGGAATGATGTAGACCATAATTCTTTACACATATACTCAGGCACATATGTGTATTTTAAAGTTTCTATATGAAAATGTATAAAATAAAAATCTTTAGAAAATGGTAACAAGGCCCTAAAAATACTTTACAGTATTAATACAGATTAATAAACTTTCAACCTAATGTTAATAGCTTGAGTAAAATCAATGATTATCAAAGACATATATATATATATATATATAACATATATGCACATACATACATATATGGCTATATTGTAAAGACACTTATGGCAACTTAAAGGCACTTTAAAATATTGTAAAGTGTCTTTACAAATGATAGGTTATTTCTGCTGACAATATGAGACAATTCAAGCCAAATTAGAGTATATATGCAGGTTTAGTGGGGACAATCTGGGGTGGGTTCACCAAACTCACAGAGACAGAAAAGCCGGCTCTGTAACAGGCAGGGCCTGAGGGCTGCTGGGAGAGCCTGGGGGCCAGGTCCGCTTCGGTTAAATGGGCACCTCAGCCGCTTGTCCCCCCCCCCCCCCCGTCCGAATCCCAACAACAAACACGTTGTAAAGATTCTCCTGAGAAGTGCACGCCCACCTGCTGTGTTTCATCCCTCCCCTCCAATCTTTCTACTAACCTTAAATCTCTACGAAAAACCCTCAACTAAACCACGACTGTGTCACACGGACTTGCTATGAAATTCTTTTTTTTTCTGCAGGGAAGTCAAGAATCCTAGCTTCACTCAGAGGGGAATTTCTTAAAAGAATTCCCTAGGCTGCCACACTCAGTGTGCAACTGTGTCTTTCTTCAGTTACTATTGCCCCAAAGCCACTTTCAGGATCTCCTTGAACTACTCAGGCCCATTCTCCAACTAATGGGCACAAGCCTTCTTCCTCCTTCAGACTTCCCAGTAGTTGGGACCTATAGTTGTGTCTCGACCATGACCGGCTGAAAGGTGAAATTTGAAGTCATTAACCCTTGCATCTTCCCAAAGCAATATTTTGAGACAGCTGAATACACCGGGGGGCGGGGGGGATTGTTGACATTGAATTTTGCTTTGTCAAATGAGGGCCTATTTGGCCATTTAATAAACCCTGGGCACACTGCCGTTTCCAGGAGACTCTTGGAAAGACACTGAAATGGGTCAGAATGATTCCTGGATGCCCTGCATTAGGTGTACGTTTATTACATTTTAGCTCTGTTTTTCAGCCGTGCTAAGTTTTTGAAAAGGGGTAATGCAAATGATTTCTGCACAAAGAAATAGAAGGGACCATGGTGGGGAAAAAAAAATCTGTCCAGTACAGGCCTAAGGACACTGGGGAGGAGGGTGTGGATGGAAACTCAACAGCAACAACAACAAACTCACTTTTGGCTCAAAATTTTCTTTTTGTGGACTAAGCCTTGTGGAGTCGAAGTATGGTAAAGAAATTACGGGCGGTGGTCCTGTGGGAGAAGATAAGAAGCAGCCTGGAGGCAAGGAGTGTGAAGGAGAAAGCCCCCCGGGGAGGTGGCAGAGGCGGGGCAGCCCTTAGGGAGCCCAAGGTAGAAGGGTGGTGGCCTTGGGGGTGGGGGCAGGGGTGTGTGTTGGGCTGACCGGGTGGCAGACGCGGTACCGACTGATCGGGAGCATGGAGGTTGAGGCCGTCCGCGGAGCCACAGGTAAGGGGTGCGGCGGACCCCGCGGAGCCAAGCGAGAGCGGAGGGCGCGCGACAGCTGGGGACACTAGGCGGCAGGGCGCCGCACACCTGTCGCCACCGCAGCTTGGGGTGCGGTGCTCTGGATCGTCTAAGTCCCCGGCCAGCGGGAGCTGGAGGAGGAACCTCTAGAGTTGAAACCCTCGAGGGCCCTGCGCTGGGTCCCCCCTCTCCAACCTTCAACACCGGCCTTGGGGACTTTTAGACCTGGCCGTGGTGGCCAGCCGGGAGTGGGGTGGGGTGGGGAAACCAGCTCAGAGGTGCTAGATTCCCAGTAGCCGTCTAGGAAATGGGAACCTCACCGTGGGGAGAATTGGAGGACCCTGGCGGGGCCTGGGCTGAGAAGAGTCGCTGTCAGCCTCTTTCCCGGCTCCAGGCACACAAACCTTCCAGCCCGGTGAGCTTTCAGCGGAGCCTGGATTTGAAGGCGCATCCCTGAGCCCGCTACCTCCGAGGCCTCAGGTAATGCCAATCCAGGCCTTCTGCTGGGCGACCTGGTCACAGGTGGTTGGCTTTGTCCCCCACACCCCGCTGCGTGGGGTCCTCCTTTTCAGCAGCTCAGTAAAGTAAACCGTGGCAGGCATTTGGAAGCCAGCGGCAGCATTAGGTAGCCGCCGCTCGCCCTTATGACCTACATTAAACTTTACAATTGAGTTTTTTTTTTCTTTTCTCCTCTTTCCCTATTTTCAGGTGAGTGAGATAGAGAATGTAGCCGTTAGCTAATTAGATGGATTAGTAAAGCTTTTAGTTGATCTAGAGATTAAGAAAAAGTTCGTATTAAATTTTGGAAAGGGACATAGTTTCTTTTGTTGTTTTAGTTTTGTAGTTTTGTACGTTTTTTTTTTCCCCAGAAAGTAAGTGTTAAAGGCTTGGATAGTAAGTGCTGTTTGCAGTTTATTGTTGGAAAACTAGGGTAAAGGGGGTGGGGGGAAAGGCTTGCTTTTTTGATCTTACCTTCCTCACCTACAGTACAGGAGAAGTCCCCTAGGGTTTATTAAGCTGAGCATTCTCTCATTACTCCCGTCTCTACTGCTGGCCTCCCCCCTCCTCTCCTGGAAGGGAGGGGCTCCGGAGTGAGAGGCCCCTCCCCACCCTTGCTCCGGAGATTCCCCCTTCCAGCCCCACTGCATTTTAATTGGAAAAAGAATCAGAATTTCGTCTTCTGGAAAAGTGTAGTTGGCCTAAACCGGTTTATGGATTTTCCTGTGCTCACTTCGACCTTTGCTGCGGTTTCGATGGTCACCAACGGTTCAGATGACACACAGCAGTCTCACATTTATCATTTCCACATGTGTTAGATCCTAATGGGTTGGAGGCTTGCATAGTTGAACTGCTGCCTGAGCTTTGATAGCTGTTTCCAGAAATCTCGTCTACTGGGGAATCCCTTTCTTTTTAGTAGAGAAGCATGAAAGGAAAAATTATGCTTTCAGGTGAGGTGACATGCCAGCCCCTACTTAGCTTCGCTGCTGGAAAATGAGAAAGGACATGTGACACTCCTCTCGCACTGTGCTCTGTGTTTGCATGAGGGGTCCCCTGGTAGGTTTGGTTTGGGAGCAGTACCATCCAAAGGGAATTTGGGGGTACCCCACAATAATTTACATCCTGACGTGCCCTAAGCGTGTCCCCCTATATTCATTCCCCCCTCCCTCTCTCTACATGTTTTTAATTTCCCTGATGCCAAAAACCTTCTTAGGTTCCACTGGGCCATCTGTTGCTGTCATTTCAGCTTAGAATAGAGTGGAAAGAAAGGAGAAAGCCAGACACAGCCTGGTCCCATTACTAGCCTCATCTTTTACCTTGAACTTCTTCCCTCGGCTGTGAACTAAGGACGGAGCTGCCTCAGAAGGATTAGTTGAGGTCCTGTGTACAGGAGCTCACTGCTGGGCCCTGTGTCATATTTACAGTGAATGTAGAGAAAGCCACTTATTTTGGCTTTTGAAAAGTTGGATATTCTGGTAATTTGGGCTGCTAATGAAGCTGAGAGGAGTGTCAGATAACAGCTAGCAAGCAAGCATGAACAGTTCAGAAACTCATAGTTTTCATGACCTTCTGCAGAAGGGGGAAAAGGGTCAAGGTACAGGAGAGACCTGAGTGAGGCCTTGTTTGGAGGCCTTCCAGTGTCTTTTTTTTTTTTTTTTTGTAAAGTATTGAGCATGCCAAAGGTCCTATGTGGGGCTATCATTTTTGAGCCCTCAACAGACCCTGAGGAGCAATACCAGGAAGTAAAGAAGCAATGGACAGATCCTAAGGCTGAGGGACCTGAGGTGTGTGAAGCTAAAGTGGCCCAGAAATAGGACTAGGGGAAGGGAGGGGACATGTCACAAGAATCTAAAGGGACTAGACATAGCTATAGTTTGGAAAGCATTTGCAGAAGTGAGAAAAAGGAGAAGGCCTAGCATTAGGTGGAGGTCTCTCATCGTGTCATACTCAGGGATTGAATTCAGGTCATCAGGTTTGGAGGCAAGTGCCTTTACCTGCCAAGCCTGTGTCTACTCCCCCTCCCCCTTTGGGGAGGAGAGTGTGTGGTTACTTTCAGGAGCGCTCTACGTCAGGTATTGTCCTAAACCCTTCTCAAACATTATTGTACCAGATCTCTACATCACAGGGTTTACTGGTGAGGAACTGGAGGCCCAGAGATGGACTGGGGTTAGTGGCCACTAAGTGGCTACATTGGCACTGAAATGGAGGTTTCTGACAGGGCTGGGGGTATGGCTCAAGTCAGAGCTCTTGCCTTTTATGCTTGAGGCCCCGAGTCCTAGCCCTAGGACTGCAAGGGCCGAGTAGCCTAATGGACACTGGATTTCCTCAGTGGAAATTCACCCCTCCAGTTAAAGAAAAGAAGGGAGAGAGGAAGTCCATGCGGCTGGTAGAGTGGGTTCATGGTAACACAGACAGATCGCGCTGCCATTAGTAGTGTGGATTGTTTGTAGTCCGTGGTGACTGTCCTTGGAGAGGGATGTGGATTTGGCAGGCTTAGGGTCTCAGGGGCAATAGTGCAGGGTCTAAAAGTCTAGTTGGCTGTGAAGGTTGCCTGCTGCTTCCTATCCAAGCAGATCTTTGTCTGCGTGAAAGCAGGACCCCAGTAGTTCTTAGTGCCCTGAGCTACCTGAGAGGGAATGGAGGAATCCGTTCCTGTTAAGTACTGTCAGAAGCCCTTGTTGGCTCTGCATCTAGCAAGGATTGCTGGGAGGGAGGCTTTGTCATCAGGTGTATCAGTATCAGGCTTGCTGTGCTTTGGGCAGAGTGCTCTGGCCAGGACTCTGGGTAGCCTGACTCCTAGAAGGGCCATGTTCTCCCAGTAGCTGAGTATCTGTGTATTTTCCTTTCTGTGATTCGTGGTGCAGTGTGGTATGTATATTATATAGCTAGTTTTTGCTCACTCCCCACCAGACTTCTGCACTAAACCGGGACTAACATTTCATGAGGCTGGACTGGATGTGGCTGGATTCCTCTATGTGGTCTAATCAGATGGAGTGAATCTGACTCAGGACTCAGACTGAGCAGTGGGATGGAAGGCTGACTGATCTTCACTAGCTTCTGGCTCCTCTAATGTTATTTGGTGTGAAGCCCTGGGAAGTTCTACCTGAAGGACTGTAGAACCTGAATGTGCTTTGTGATAGAGGAAATGACTCGTGATAATTATTTTTTTATTTTTTGAGGCAGGGCTTCTCTGTGTAGCCTTGGCTATCCCAGACTTGCTTTGCAGACCAGGCAGGTGATGCAATTGCAGTTCAGTGACTGTTAGTTGTAGCTGAAGGTCAGAGTGCAGTTAATCAGGATAGGACAGTTGTGGTTTTGAAATTCTGTGCACACCGTGATCCCGGTGCCCTGTGAAGCAGGAGAAATACAAGGTCAAGGTCAGTCTGGGGTACATAGTGAGACTGTCTCCTGACACTGCCACCCCCCAAAAAACAAAACAAAGCAACAAAACAAATCTAGGCTCCTTACACAGCTCACCTTGGGTTACGGGCTTTCCAGAGTTAGTAATCAGCCAGTTTGGATACAGGACCCAAAGCCTTGTGAATTTAAAGACAATTAAGGTTTGTTTATATATAGGTGTGTATAATATCGCAGAACCCCTGCTGGTCTCCCTGTTCCTTTCCCAGGTCTCTAAAACCCTATCACATTAAAACCATTGCATTCGGTCATTCAGGATCCCTAAGCTGTGTGTGGCCTCACTTTTCTAAAAGAAAACAGATTTAACTAGTGTCCGTCCATTGGTTCTCAGGACATACAAATCTTTCACAGGTGTTTGTGCCTTCAAGACAGGACAGCCACTAGCCGTTGGATATCCAGAATGAGCACTACGGGGCTGAGATCTTTTTGCCATATGTGTGTTGCCAGGGAGGGACACTGTGTCTCCAGCTAGACAGCTTGACTTGCCGAAATTAAGATAAATGTGTTGTTCTTGGAAACCAAGTCTGCAACCACGACTTGAAAATTCCGCTAACAGAGAGAAAGCTCTGTTCGTCTCTTCATTGCCTTTGCAATGAAGAAACTCTAATCATTCTCTGAATATTTCATTCAGCAGTAAGTGCGTGAGAAGTTAGCCCTGTAGAGTCCTCACCGGCTCAGAAATCTGCTCACACAGTGCAGCCCGTTGCCCGGGCGAGCTCTGTTACTCTGCTCCATAGTGGGTGGGCTCCACTGTGGATGTGGGTGTTTCCCTACAAGTGATACTAGTGAGCTACTCACATTTGGACAGAGCCTCTTGCACGCAGGAAAGAGGTAGGTGGTAGGTGGGTAGGGATGTAGCTCAGGTGGTAGAGAGCTTGCCCCAGCATTCCCAAAGCCCTGGGCTCGGTCCCCATGATCCAGAGGAAGAAGTGAGGAAATGGCCTCCACGCAAGGCTGGAGCCAGTCTGAGATATGTGAGACCCTGTCCAAAAAAAGAAAAGAAAAGAAAATGCAGCTACACAGAAGGGAAGACATTGGTTTACTCATGTTTTTTCCCCCCGTAATGCATGAATATTAGTTAAAAATATTTTTTTTAAAAATTGATGTAAAAATATAACTTAAAATCTACGCAATGAAAATCTAGTCACTTGTTAATACTATCCACTTTTAATCACAATTAAACATAATAATAGGCAAATCATCTTTTTAATCTTTTTTAAAGATTTATTTATTATGTATACATTGTTCTCCCTGCTTGTAGGCCTGCATGCCAGAAGAAGGCTCCAGTTCTCGTTATAGGTGGTTATGAGCCACCAGGTGGTTGCTGGGAATTGAACTCAGGGCCTTTGGAAAAGTAACCAGTGCTCTTAACCTCTGAGCCATCTCTCTAGCCCCATCTTTTTAATCTTATGCCCCCTTTTCTATATTTAATGTTATTGCCACCATACTTGTCCCAACCCGATTCTTTTCTACTTTGAAATTTAATAACTGTGTTTCTCTTCTTTTAAGTGCTAACTTAGAAATTTTAATATTCATATTTCATTAATTTATTCTGTGATTATTCAAATTTGAACTTCCCCTGGAATAAGTTAAGGGCCTTCGAATGCTCTCTCTTCTATTGTTTCTTCCCCAACTCACATGCTGTGATGGTTCATAGTCACTGTCAACTTGACTAGATTTAGAATCACCTAGGATACACATCTCTGAGCATGTCTGTAAGGGCGTTTCCAGAGAGGAAACTGAAGAGAGAAGACATACCCTGAGCGTGGGTGGCACCGTCCTACAGACTGGTGCTTAGACTAAATCAGAAGGAGAAAGGGAGCTGATCACAAGCATCTGTCTCTTTCCCGTTGCTGAACTTGGGGGTGCCGTGTGACTGGCCGGCTGTCTCTTACCCCTGCCACCACAGAGTTGTTGTTGGCCGCTGGCCATGCCTTCCTCTCCATGATGGACCTCGCCTTCAGACTGGGGACCAGAACAAATGCTTCCTTAAGTGTCTTTTGTTAGGCATTCTGTCACAGCCACGAGAAAAGTGCAAAATATACTTACCGTGATGACACGTCACTTCATTAAACGTTTTCTTGCTCCTTAAGTGAAATGTTTTATGTTGTGTGGTCAGCATTGGCTTAGAGTCTATTCAAGTTTATTATTGTTCTCATCTCTTCATGGCCAGCCTTTTTTTTTTTTCTTTTTTTAAGATTTTTATTTATATGTACACCGTGTTCTGCCTGCATGTACGCCTGCATGTCAGAAGAGGGCACCAGATCTCATTATAGATGGTTGTGAGCCAAGTGGTTGACTGGGAATTGAACTCAGGACCTTTGGAAGAACAGCCAGTGCTCTTAACCTCTGAGCCATCTCTTCAGCCCTGGCCAGCCTTTTCTTCATGAGGTCAATTTCCTCTATGTTAACGTGCATAAGAAATAATTATGTGGGAGGTCTGCTCCTAGTAAACTCCCTGATGATATGTTTCTAAATATTTCTTTATTTTATCCACTATCTTGGAAGTTGTTTTTTTTTCTAGATGAAGGATGAATATTATTTTCCTTTAGCTCACTTAAAAAAATGACATTCCATTGTCTCCTGCCTTCCATAGTTGTGTGGAGAAGGCAGCTGTCCACTTATTAGCAGCCAAGTGGAAGGATCTGTCCTTTCTTCCTGGATGCGTTCAGTGCCATCTCTCTCTGAGTGTGCATGTGTTTGCTGTTTTTCAGCTTGACTAGTGTGTTTAGGTGGGAATTTTCTTTGGGGTATTGGTTAAGATCACAGAACCTAAGATTAGGTATTTCTCAGAAACTCATCTGCAGTTTCTTCACATTTTGATTCTCCCTAATTTTTCTCCTTCTGCAACTTTAATTAGCCGGTTACAGCATCTTGTATATTGTTCTTCTCTTGATTTCTCCGTACTTGCTTTCCAAGTTTACCAGCTGTGTCTGTCTGTGCTACATTCTGGGTCACTTTTTCTGCTAAGACATTCCTTTTTAGAAATTCTACTTCCCTTTCCTCTTCAAATCTTATTGGACAATGTGAAAAGCCTTGGCCCCTATTATCCTTAATGTAAATGTTTACAGAGCATGTTTAATAGTGGCATCTTCTATTGCATGTTTTCAGTGTGCACGGTTTCTTTATGGGTCTATGCTACCTCTTTTTTATTTTTAAAAATTTTTTAAAGATTTATTTATTATTATTACACAGCTTCCTGTTTGCCAGAAGAGGACACCAGATCTTATTAAAGATGGTTGTGAGCCATCGTGTGGTTGCTGGGAATTTGAACTCAGGACCTTTGGAAGGACAGCCAGTACTCTTAACCTCTGAGCCATCTCGCCATCTCCTTATGCTACCTCTTTAATGGTGATTTCTTTCACCTTATGTTCAAGGAGCTTTTTTTTTTTCTTAGTCTTTTTGTTTGTTTATTTTGTTTCTGAAGCAGGATTTCATTATGTAGTCCTGACTGGGCTGGAACTTGTAATGTAGACCAGTAAGGCCTCAAGTTCATAAAGGTTAGTCTGCCTTTGCCTCCTGAGTGGGAGGGATTAAAGATATGCACTGCTGTGCCCTTGGAGCTTGGAGATTTTACAGGTCAGGTTCCCTCAAGGCCGTTACCCTCATCCCTAGCCCAAATACACATGTGACTTAATATTGAAGAAGGTCAAACTTGGATTTCACCAGTTTTCAATGCGTTCTGTGAAAGCCATCCTTTTAAAGGCTTTTCACACTTTCTGACTTATAATACTTATGTTAGTAAAATATTAGTGTTTTAGAGGAATGTACATCTTATTCTTCTGTTGGCATGTTCCTTAACTTTCTGGTAATGCTAGAATCATAATAGACTCAGGCTGCTTCCAGGTTTAGTTCATGAAACCATCAGTTGAAAGCTGCCAGGTAAATTTCATTGGCCTATTTGGAAGGAGGGATTAAAGCAGTAGGTCAGCTTGCCAAAACCCGGCTCACATGTGTCATTTCTCATGCCACCTACACTGCTGTCTCTAGTCTAGGCTGTCTTCGTGTTTGCCTGAACTCTTCGAAATGCCTCTGACTCAGTTTCTTACCACAGTGCATTCTGGATAAAGCATTAAACATTCTACACACCAAGTTCTCTCTTCCCAGTTCTTGCAAAATTTTCAAAGTTTATGTGCAAAATTTTCAAAGTTTATGTTGGATGCTAAGAATATATTGGCAAAGGACTTGAGAGGACATTTCCTAAAGAAGATGTACCCGTGAGCGTGTGAAAAGATGCTCTATGTTATGATTCATCAGGAAAGTACAAGTGCTCCATTTTACTATAATCATCAGGAAACCACAGGACGCCATCACCTCAGCCCCACTGGGTGGCAACAAAGCATTAACAAGACAGAAAATACAAGTGTTGCTAAGGGTGTGGAGAAATAGGAATCTTTTTGTCTTGTTGATGGGAATGTAAAATATTACAGTATGGTAAGTGGTATGGAAAGAGCAGTATGCCCGAGGCCTTGGTTCAGGCTTCACTACTGCCACCAGAAAGGAAGAAATTGGTATGGAAGTTCTGAAAATAATGAAACAAAATTACCATGTGGCCCAGTAATTCCTCTTCTGGTTTGTACGGACTGAAGGACTACCAGCAGGAACAGTATTTGAATATCCAAGCGGCGTCCTTCATAGTGTGTAAGAGGTGGAAGCTAGTGAAGTGCCGTTTGTAGACAAAATGTTCTCAGCAATGGACTATTTATTATTCAGCCTTGAAAGAAAACATGTGCTACAACACAGATGAACTCTGAAGACGTTATGCTCAATGAAATGAGTCAGTTGCATAAGGAAAAGACTACGTGCGTCCACCCAGGTGAAGCGTACCAGAAGCAGTCACTCAGAGCTTCAGGGCACTGGAAAAATGTTAGGCTCCGGAATGTAGAGTGTGCCCTTTAAGTCTGAGAGGATGAGGAAGTGCTGGGGGGTTATCATAGGGATGACTTCACGATAATACGAATGTGCTCAACGGCGCACAACTGTATGCTTAGGAGTGGTTGAGTGGAAAATTGTGTGTGCATTTTATCACAATGAAACTTTCTCAAATAACCGTGGATCTGTATTGTGATTTTCATATAAAACAAAACTCTTGAAGGCAGAAGCCAGATATTCAGTCTTTTCAGATGTTCATTTGCTTTGGTAAAATACACATCACATAGAATTTATCATCACTTTAACTATAAAGTGTATAGGTCAGTGCGGTATGAACGGTTGCCACCATCCATTTCCATCAGAACAGAAACTCTGTGGCTTCCATGTCTCTGAAAACACACGTGTCATGTTGTCCTTTGCACTTGCCTGTTTTAAGTAGCTCATGTAGGTGGAAATAGAAAACCCTTTCTCTTTTCTGACTGGCTTACTTCCCTTAGTACAATGTTCTCAAGTTCTGTCCCTGTCAGTTGCTGCTAAATTCTCTCCCCTTTTAAAGCTGAGCAATATCCCCCGCTAAATGTCTATCACATTTATACATGTATTCCCTCACCAGTGGTTGTTGGAGATCCTTCTAGCTTTGTGCTTTTGTGAACAGTGCTGCTATGAACAGTTTACAAGTCCAGTGTACTCTGAACTAGGGCTGCTGTGAACGCTGGCAGCCATGTGGAGTGAGTGAGTAGTCGGTCAGAGCCGCCTCAGCTATGAAGAGTAAACCGTTGGTGCCGAGGACCTGGGTGTGGCTCCTAGCACCTTGCATGGCAGCTCATTAACTATCTGCAGCTCTTGTTCCTAGAGCTCTCATGTGCTCTTCTGGCCTCTGTGGACATCAGGCCCACACCTGGTACACAGGCATAGGTGTAGGCAAATACTTACACACACAAAATAAAAACCTTAGGAATAAATTAGTAGGAGGGTGAGTCATCAAGGGCTTTGCTGAAGATCTCAAGGTCTGGGTTTGGGTTTTAACCTCATTACTAATTAGCCTTTGAATCTCTGTTCCCCCGCTTGAGAAATGGGGTCAGGGCACTGGGCTTTACTGACTCTGTGGGGTTGGTGTGCTTTCGCACAAGCTGTGCATCTAAAAGCCCCTTGGAAACTGGCTGTCTCTGCAAATGTGAGATTTAGAAATGCCTTTTCACATGAAAACCCATCATTTCTTTCTCCCCAGTTCTCCTACTTTAGAAATGTTTATCCTTCAAACACGGAATATCATGTTCCTTTTCCATTTTGTCATGTTAAAACTGAGTGGGTACCAAGCTCAATGCGGGAATCAGCATTCTGTTCCGTTTACTTTCCAGTCTTATTTTAGACACGTGAGTCTAGCACACTCTGGAAAGGCAGATCTCACCATGCATCTCTAGTTGTTGAGAATGTTTCCCCTCAGCAAATCCTCAGGTGGGTCAGGTGAGCCAGCTGCATGCCACCCATTCTCGGGTGCTTCCTGTCTGAAGCACAAGCCTGAGTACTTCAGCGGTGGGCTGCCTCACCCAGGCCGTGGGTTCCCGCGGTTTTACCGGTTGCTCTTCACAGAGATCACGTGCTGGTTGGAAACTCGTTTTCTTCCCTTTTCAGAAGTTCCGTTGTTTAGAATGTAGCAGGTGAACACACCGGGAGGTGATTCTTGTATAGAGGTTTGTGATGTCTGTAACCAGCTTTGATGTTTGGTTTGGGTCTGTGAGCTGTCATCCAGTGGCCTGTGGTGAATGCATCCCAGCGGTGAGCGGATATTTTTCTTTGTCTTTTGCGTCCTGTGTGGTATGTGGCTCTAGTTCCATGTTGAGTGGTTTTCCTACCACAGGGATCCCTCACCAGCTTCAGGACTGCCACGCTCGGTCTTCCTGGTACTAGTGTATTTTCATACGTTCTCAGCAATTAAATTCAGGATGCTAAGACTCAGGTTTTCTGTCTTGTGTATATGTGTGTGTGTGTGTGTGTGTGTGTGTGCATGAGAAACCTCTTCTCCCTTTTCAGTAAAGCTCAGACAAATAATAATGTCACAGATGACCAGCTGGGATGGAGTGGCTTCAGGTCTCAAGCGGTGAGGAGCCTGAACTTGTAGCAGCTGTGTTGAGGTGAAGACCTCTTTGGTCACCACTCATATGGAAGCAGTTATTGGAGATTTTATTTCCTGCTCTCTGTCCCCCTTCCCTGGAACTCTGTATTTGTCTCTGAATAGGACACTTTTCTTGAATGCCTTAGCTATAGCTTTCTGCCTATATATAGCTAAGGCATTCCAGAAAGGTGTCCTATTCAGAGACAAAATAGGCAGAAAGCTATAGTCTCAACTGGCATCTCTTAAGTTTATTTTTTGTGTGTATGTATTCTGTGTGTTTGTGAGTGCCAGTGTGTACAGGCCAGAGCACATATGTGCATGTCGGAGGATGACTTTTGAGAGTTAGATCCAGGACTCCAACTCAAGTCACCCACCTTTCTCAACAAGCACTTTGACCTGCTGAATCTTCTTTGCTGACCCATCTCATATACTTTTGAATGATTCAGGGGAAAAAATATAAATATATATTTTGCTGCTCATTTGTGTTGGAGTGGTGCTTTTGTGCATTGTGTAAAAATTATCCTTGTATATTCAAATGCTGATTTCCATACTCAGAGAGTCGAGTACAGGCCAGACTTTGATAGTATTATTATGAAGCATCTCCTGCCTTAGTCTCTTGTAAACATTTCTCTCCATTACCTTAAGATTGGTTAAAGAGAGAGCTAGCAGCCAATAACTGGACAGGAGAGGAAAAGGCAGGACTTCCCGGCCCAGAGAGAGAGAAGGAGAGACAAAGACAGACTGAGATTCAGATGGGAAGAGAGGAGACACTGTCAGGATACAGATGAAGATTCGGGGGGCAGAACAAGACTAAGATGGCAGGTAACTGGCCATGAGGCAGGACATAGGCCAGGCCAGTATTGTTGGGTTAGAATAGCTGAGTATCTGCCCAGCTATAGTGTCCTAAGCTTATAATAAATATAATAGATCTCCATGTCATTATTCATATCTGGGGCAGACGTAGAAAGCCATGTGGTTACACATTTGCCGAAAAATAAGAGGCACTGATATTCACGTTACAAGGCCAGAGACATTTGTTCTACAAGCAATTAGAAGCTGGGGCAATGGCTTATAGGGAAGAGCATTTGCTGCACTGGAATAATGAAGATCTGAAGTCCAGATCCCAGCACCCATGTGCTCAGTGTGGTCACCTACTCGCCTGCAATCTCAGGGCTGTAGGGTGCAGACACCGGAGGATCATTTTGAATGATTGCTGCTCATCTGCCTAGCTTCATATTCAGTGAGAGGTTGGAATAGGACAAAGAATGATAGAGCAGAATGCCTGATGTCCTCCTTGGGCAGCTAAGCATCCACCTACAGAAATGTGTGTACTCTCACAATACAATACTCTTCCCCCCCCCCCCCCACAGGCTTGGGCAACTTCATCATGTATATAAATGCAGGATTTCTAATTCTCTTGTAGATAGCTTTAGAAACTTAGCCATTGCTGAGAGCTGCTAAATCTTCCTACCTTCCAATGGTAGTTCTGATAGGAGAATGTTTCAGGTCCTAATTGCTCTGAGTACGTTGCCCAAGCCTGTGTGTCATATTATATTAGCTAATATTAGGAGCTAACCATAGATAACCCTTTCCTATCACTGAGATGGTTTATATGTTGCTTACTTCATTAAAAAAACAAAACCAGGACTATGTAAAAGCGTGTGTGGGTATCACATGAAGTCATCTGCATATGTTACCATCTTAGAGGCGGGACAAGCGATTTATTCTCAGCTGAGGCATTGACAGGTTGCAAGTTGGCCAATATTAACCATGTGATAACAGAGCAACAGGCAGCCTGTCAATTACTGGGGAATAAAACCTCCACCACCAGCCACCTGCAGACCTTCAACAGTGCCTCCTCACTCCCTGACAGTTTTGCTCATCTGCTCAGAAAATTCTAACATATTCTACATTCTGTCTTCCAATTTAAAAAAAAAAAAATCTTTGCTAAGAATATTTTGGCAATCAGATGCTTTTCAAAAACAACGAAAATATCCCAAGTGTTTATTGGCCTCACCTTCTGTTCTCTACTTTATTGGAAAGAGATGTTCCTTAGCACCACGGATGCCTTTCCTGGTGGCGGGTTCTTCATGGTCTGACCTTGAACTCTGGACTCTTGCCTGTCTCTCTGAGAGGGATGGGTCCTTCTGCTCTCACAGTATTTCAAACACTGTTCTCCAGGGTATGTTTTGTTATCTGGCCAATAGCACTCTGGGACCAGGGTCCCTTGTTAGAACTAAGTTTGGAAAGTAAATCTGAGTGAAACGACTTCTGCTGAAAAAGTTTGTTTCTCTGTTTGTTTCTTTTCTTTCCTTTCTTTGTCTTTTTTTTTTTTTTTTTTCAGACAATGTTTCACTATGTAGCCACAGCCCGCCTGGAACTCGATCTGTAGACCAGGCTGGCTTTGAACTCAGAGATCTCCCTGCCTCTGCCTCCTGAACTGGGACAAAAGGTGTGTGCCCCCACCTCCCTGCGGCCTGCTACAAAAAATTTAAAAGTCCTTGGTTGCTGCTGGAGTTCCTATTCGTGAGCTTAGAGTCACATGGGGTCACCTTTTCTACACTTGCTGGCCCAGGAAGTCCCCTTTTGTCTATCCCTACTGCACCCCAGGCATATCTGTAGAGCCTGTTTCACAACACGCAACAGGATAGACCGAGCCATATGCCAAGATATCGGTAGGGATGTGCACAGAGACCTTAAGTCTTGAGATGTCTGAGGAACATAGGGCACTGCCTCCCATCATTCCTTGGTGAGTGATCATCATCATTTCGGGTTTTTTCTTCCTATTAAAAAAATCATATTGTGTGTGTGTGTACATAATATGCCACAGTGCACCCATGGAGGTCAGAGGACAACTTTCAAGAGCCGGTTCTTTCCTCCCAACACGTGGGTCCTGGGATCGATTCAGGTTATATGAGGCTTCGGGTCAAGTGCTTTTATGTCAACAGACATCTAGGGAACTCTCAGAATCTGGCTCACAGTTGGCACAACCACAATGGATGTGCCAAAAGAAAGGCAGAGCCCCGTGGAGCACGTGTGCTGAGGACTTCGTGCTGTTCTGGAGCACTGCTCTGCTTGTTGCCATCGAAGGCTGCACATCTCTCCTAATCTACGAGTTCCATGAAAACTCCAAGGGGCTCTTCTCAGCCCTCTCTGAGCAGTGTTATTCGTACTTACAATGATAGCGCTTGATCTTTTTTCAAGCATTGCTGCCGGAGCACATTAATGATTCAGTCAGCACCCCTGGAAAGAATTTAGAGAAGTAGATTGTTGGTAAAGTTAGGCTCTTGTTAGTGGCTCTGATGTAGAAAATCTTAGAGTTTAGAAAAAATCTTGAAGTTTAGAAAAGCATATATATATATTTTTTGCTTTCAGTTTTTTTGAGACAGAGTTTCTCTATGTAGCCTTGGCTGTCCTGGACTCAGGGACTCACAGACATCCTCCTGCCTCTGCCTCCCCGAGTGCTGAGATTACAGGCATCTGCCACCCAGCCTACCTGAAAGGCACACTCTTAATAGTTGAGCTGGGGATTTTTTGAGGTCACACAATAAGACCGAAAGCAGCCTGACTAGCACTGGCTGATGCCACTCTCTTGCTAAAGCTGGGCTGGTGATCAATGTGATGATTAATTTCTTGTACCCATCTTTGCCCTCAGCTTCCTGATATGATTTAATAAAAAAATGTTAACGAGTAGATGTGCACCTTGCAGATTTAAAGTAGAAATGACTGGTTCCTTTTTGTATAAAAGTTTATATTTGTGATTCTTTTAAGATTTTTATAAGATAAATAATAAGATAATTGATCCTTTCTTTGTAAAGAGAAACTGGCTGCGAAATTACCTTGCTTGCTTACACTTTGTTAATATATAACAAGTTGCTTAGTTATGAATGTATGTGGGAATAATTTGTTTTCTTCACCTGTAATACATAAAGTGATTTTCATGTAAAGGTATTGGTATTACATGTAAAGGTATTGTTTTTCCATGATCATTTATTAAAAGAAAAATAGAAAATAAGCACATTGTAATTTTTATACTACTTGAAAGATTTTTTTCTGGGATATATAAGCTGTGGGGGGAAAAGCTGTTGGAGTTTGTTGAAGCTTCCTTCATCAGGTGTATATGTGTATGTATGATTCTTAACCTTTATTTTTGTTTTATTTTATTTTTTCTTATTCACTGGCCCCAGTGAATTAAAAGAATTTCTTGTCAGCCATACAGAGTACTTACACAGTCCCAGGGAACCAAGCTTTATTCCCTCAGAGAAAAGTCTGGTGCGTGATCAGTCGCCAACTCTATGCCCCACCTTGGTTTACCCTGACCTGTCAAAGCTGGCTTTTGACACACTGAGCCATCTTGCCAGCTTTCTTTCTTTTTAAAATTGCTTTGTGGATGCTTTTTTTTATTCATTCATTTATTTATTTCTCTATCTATCTATCTATCTATCTATCTATCTATCTATCTATCTATCTATCTATCTTTGGTTTTCTAAGACAGGGTATCCTTGACTCAATTTTGTAGACCAGGCTGGCCTTGAACTCACAGAGATCTGCCTCCTTCTGCCTCCCTGAATGCTGGGATTAAAGGTATGCACCACCACATCTGGCTGAGTTTTGGATTTGTAAAGTAGTGGAAGATGTTATTTAATTTCTAATCCTCCTGCCTCTACCTCCTGAGTACCGAGGTTACAGATGTGAGTGATTGAACCTGGGACTTAGTACATGCTTTGCAAGCACTCTTTAAACTCCAAAGCAGTCCTGGTCCCTTCTTTTAATTTTAATTTAATTTTTTAAATAAGATCTCACCATATATCTCTGACTGTCCTGGAACTTGGTGTATAGACCAGGTTGGCCTCAAACTCACAGAGATCCTCCTGCCTCTGTATCCCAAGTGCTGGGATTAAAGGTGTTTGATACTGGTTTCTGGCCTCTTTTTTTTATTTTTGTAATTAAGCATATGTAGTTTAGCGTGTGTGTGTATGTGTGTGCTTAGCTTGTGCAAGACCATGGGGTCAGTCTCTAGCGCCAATAAACAAGCACACAAATAAATAACAAGGTGAATATGAAATATAATTATCTTCAAGTTAAAAATAGCCTTCTGCCCCTTTTAAGGATTTATTTTTTATTTTAAGTGCATGAGTGTGTTTTGCCTACATGCATGTACCATGTGTGTGTTTTCTGGCCTCTACAGAGTCCAAAAGTGAGGCTGGATTTTTTTGGAACTGGAGTTACAGATAGTTGTGAGCCTCCAGGTAGGTGCTGGGAACCAAACCCAAGTCCTCTGGAAGAACAGCTAGTGGTCTTAAGGGCTTAGCTGTCTCTCTAGCTCTGGTAAGGCACCCTTTCATGAGTTCTTTGGAGGCTCTCACTCTGCATTTGTGAATTGCTTTTCTTCAACCTCACCCCCTTTACAGAACCAGCCCTGGGGTGTGTTGAACCACGTGTGCTTTTGGTCAAGCTGGGGTCCTAATAAGGTGGCTTTTGGATTCTGAGCAGCTTAGGTATTTTGGGGTTGTCTTCCCTCAGCGTGTCTGCAGAACTCACAGAGCTTTCTTGCTGCATGCTTCTAAAGCTTTCTGCTCTCGTCCCATGTCTGACGAGAAATTAGTCTTTACTCCCAAGATTGGGCTTTTTTTCTTTTTTTTTTAATTAAAGATTTATTCATGTATTTTATGTAGATGAGTGCTCTATTTGCATGTAAGTCTGCACAAGATCCCAATACAGATGGTTGTGAGCCACCGTGTGGTTGCTGAGAATTGAACTCAGGACCTCTGGAGGAACAGCCAGTACTCTTAATCACTGAGCTATCTCTCCAGCCCCCAGAATTGGTCTTTTACCTTTCTAGGTGGTAGATTTCTTTCCCTAGTAAGGATTCCTTCTAGAATAGTATCTATTTTAGAAGAAAATTAACTTGTGAACAAAAAACAGCAAAAAAAAAAAAAAAACCCAAAAAACAAAAACGCCTGCATGAAAAAAATACAGAAAGCAAACGTAACAAAGATTTTCGATCAGCGTTACTTACTCTAGTTCATAGAAAATGAGAGTGTAGTTTAGTCTCGTGTCCTTGCATTTTTTCCACATTATCTGTAGCAAGAATTGTTACTGTAATTGAAGAACAACAGCCCACATTACTAAAAATACTGAGCAACTACAGCCAGCTTTTCCAATGACATAATGCCCCGCCGTTACTGCCAGGTAGTGGCTTTTAATGAAGCCAAGTTTGTGAGACTGGGACTAGTAAAATCTGAAATATTTCCCTTAATGTTTCTCAGGATAATAGTCCCATCTTAGAAAAACGGTGCTTTGCCAAAAGGAAAGACTTTCCCTGATCTTTGTGGTGAGGGAGTGTGGGGAAGTCTAGTGCAAATGGTGTACTGAGTGTATGATGAAGGGCAGATCTTTGAGCCCATCGAAGGCCACGTTAGCTAGCATTGCTGTTTACATTCGAAGGAGCCTGCATATTTGAAGAGCTGTGTGCTCATTAGACCTTTCTGGATGGACTGGCCGCTGACTCCCCGGGCTGCCCGGCTGTGGGCCACAGAGTCTGAGAAGTCCTCGGAACTCAAGCTTTGCCTAGGAGATCTCAAGCCTTTTCTGTATTTTCCCTAAAGGAATGCTTTCAGGTGTACCATTAGTTTTGTTTTTTAGGATGAGGCCACCAGTGTGTACTTGAGTGAAATCATGAAATTGGGCTTGATCCAGGAATTTCAATTTCTTTACAGTCTGCAGTGAGTTATTTCAACCGTATGCCTTTTTAATAAAAGCATTTAGTGTTGTGCTATGGAGATTACATTCTTTTGGCTTTGGAAAAATATTTCCTGTTTGGTTCAAGCCATGAAGGCCTGTTAGGGGCTCGCATCTGGAAGCCGCAGGGGAGGGCCCTGTCTTCCACCTCCAGGGCCATTGGGCTGGGACCCTCAGGGGCTCTTCTGGGAACACTGAGCCTTCCTCCCGGGTTAGAGGAGGGGAGTTCCCCTTTCTTCCTGGTTTTGAATGTCTCTCACTTCTCCTACTTGGGCAACTCTCATTTTCATGTTCCTCTAGTTTGGCCTAAGCTTGAACATTTTCTGTATAGGGGAGAAGCTGAGAATGTGACCCCCCCATCCCTACTCTCAAGATAATCAGGCTGGACCATGTCTTGCTGATTCTAGCAAGCATTAGGTTCTTGAGATCTGCCCCTGTGGCCTTGTCAGGAGGTTTCTCCTTGCAGATAGCCAGTGTCTTGGGAACACTGCCCATGAGTTCTTTGAGGGGGAGGGGGTTAACCTGCAGGGTAAATAGTTACATGACGTGTACAGGGCATAACATGTTCATGACATTTGTCCTGACCACACACAACAACAAAGAATGCCAGACAACTCTTGGCAAGAGCCTAGCCTCTGGCCTGGTGGCCTTGGATGGGTGGATGGGCGCTTCTCCCAGCAAACCTGATGAACAGCTTCTTTCGGGGGCTGATTGCTAATGTTCTTTGTCAATTCTGCAGTCCATACCTCACAAGGGGATTGATGATCCAGATGTGATGAACATGTTTCCCAAGACATAGGCCCAGAAGCAGAATAAAAAACCCAGATCTGCCCCATAAGCTGGTGTTGCTGGGGTTAGGGGTGGGGGTTGATCCTGAAACTTGTTCCTGTGGGATAAATGTACCATGAGAGGGTACCCAGGGTCCAAGCAGCCCACCTGCTCACTTTTCGTAATGTATTGGCATGCTCACTAAATCTTGCTGCATACCCGTGGGAAGCCACGTGACAAGCTGTTACACGAAGCAGCTGTTAAAATGGAAAGCTCAGTGGAACAACCACCCACATTTCCTAAACCCTTCCTATGGGAAAGGCGTGACCATGGGTCTTTGTGGGGTGAGGGTGGGGGTGGGGGAGTTGGTAGGGAGTGGATTTGTGCTCTACAAGTCCCAGCTGCTCTCATGTACGCCTTAGGAGGTGACTGAGCTAAGGCAAAACTGAGGGGCAAGTTGGAAGGGATTGTGGCTATAGGACAGAAAGGTGGCCATGTCAGTTTCTATCCTAGGCTGAGGTGGCATTTGAACTCAGGCCTCGGTGACTCGTGGAGTCCTTAATCTTGGGGTTTCGGTGACTTAAGGAAGGCTCCTCAAGGGTGCTGCCTGTATCTGGTAAGCCTTGAGGATGGAGTTGCTGAAATCTGAGAGTCGGGGCTGCAGGAGCCCTTTGGGTGCTCCAGTGTATTGATAGAGAGCTTTGATTTAAATCAGTAACCATCTGGATGCTTTCCGCAGATCTTGGAATCAGACAGGCCTAGGTTCATGCTCCAAGTTACTTTCTTTTATGAAGCCTTGCTTCCTCCTCTGTATGTTGAGGGCAAGCAGGATACAGTGGGAGAAAGTTGTGGGCACTCAACTGTCTCTTGACAACTGGAACCCAGAGAAAGTTGATTGTAGCTTTTCATTATGGATGGAAGGGTGAGGGGAGGACAACTGAAGGCTGAGTTTGTTGTTCCGTCAGATTCGAACCAGCCTCTCGGTCATTTAGTGTCTTTTGGACCCGTCTGGTGCAGAGCACTTGACAGTCCCAGTAAAGAAGTAGGGTAGGCCTGCCTAGGCGAAGGGTCAGCAGGTGCCTGCAGTAGCTAAAGGCATTGCCATTGCTGATCATGTTGGTGAGGAGCCTGGACTTTCTTGATCACGTGTTCTTGTGTGTAGAGGGCAAGTGCCCTCTTCGCCAACAGAATGCCTTGGCTTTATAGAGATGCATCCCTCTTATATTCACTTAGTCATTGCTACCAAGTAAACCACCAACCCTGGACGTCTTTATTTTAAATATTTCTGTCAGTGCACTTCTGAGAACTTTTTCTGTGTGTGTGTATGTTTTATACTCAAATGCAGTATAAAAAAAAATGAGTGGTTGGGCTGGAGAGATGGCTCAGTGGATAAGAGTACTGTCTGTTCTTCCAGAGGTCGTGAGTTCAATTCCCAGAAACTACATGGTGGCTCAGAACCATCTATACTGGAATCTGATACCCTCTTCTGGCATGCAGGCATACATGCAGATAGAGTACTTGTTCATTAAAAACAAACAACCTCAAAATCTTAAAAAAAAGTTGAGTAGTAAAAGAATGTTCAGTTTTCCTTCATTATCCCATGGGTGACAGGTTCAAAGACAGACTTTAAACATCAAGTCTGCCTGGTCTCAGGTCCTTTGCGAAATGGTATATTCGTGTGCAGCCTACTCTAGGTGACTCTAGGTGACTTAGAATTCCTAATACAAGTAAATGTCATGGAAGCAGTTGTTGCTCTTCCTTCCTTAGGGAGTCACAGTAAGGACATCTCTACGTGTCCCATGCAGTCCTCCCTGCCCCCAGCATTTTCAGTCTGTGGTTGGTTGGATCCACGGGTTTCCTCTCAGCTGTGGGTCATATGTGTATCCATGACATTTTGACCCAGGAGGGTCTGAGGGTTTGGGTGGATGCAATCATGTCCCCATCCACTAATCTTGGCAGCTAGCACAGCTTTAAAGTTCTCCCACTGGTTGCTGATTTGGCAGAGCTAAAAACTCCTCCTGGGTGAGCTGAGTGAACTGAAGGCTTGAACTTTTTGCCATCAACCGCATTTTGGAGCTTCAGAGAGGCTTCCTGAAACAATGGCTCTCCAGAGAGGAGTGGGAACCTGAGATGCCATAGGGGCTCAAGTCCGGACTGTAGGTCCAGATTAATCTCTGTGAGACAGAAGGAGATAGGTAGAAAAAGAGGAGGCCGGGCAGGGGAGGGAAGGAGGAAGAAGAAAGGGGCAGTGTAGCCTGCTTCCTCCCCACCCCCCCCTGCAAAAGGCCAGGAGGCGAATCCAAAGAAGGGGGTGCGGTCCACAGTGCTAAGTCCCTGGCCACGTGGAAGTCAGCCAAAGGCAGGCAGTGTCTTTGCTCGCTGCAGGAGGGGCAACTGACTGCTGCTTCCAGGAACTGGATATCACCCATTTGTGTGATTAGTGCAGGATCTGTTTCCGTCAGAGGTGTGATAGGAGAGAGATACAGAGGACGGTTGATTAGTTTCTGTGCAAGGGACTAGAGAGATGTGCTCTTTGACTCACAAGCCAGCGTGCCACCAGTGCCCAGGAGCAGGGCCAAAGGGGAGAATCCTAGGGACTTGCAGAGTGACTGTAACCTGGAAAACGAGTACCTTAAGTCACAGGGGACAAAGGTACTGAGGTTCCAACCAGCTACTCTCTGCCTTCAAGGGACCTGCTGCGTTCATGGCCTCTGAAGGATGGACTAGAGTGAAGGATGGAAAATCATTTAGTTGTTTGAATATGACTTGGGGTTTAAAAAAATAGTCTGGGAGGGAACAGGTGAACATAATTTTGATTTTTTTTTTTTTGCCTTCATGTGTTTGTATGTGTGCAGATCCATGTAGGTAAGTGTTTGCGTGTGCTGGTGTGTGCACATGCCTGTGGGGTCCAGAGGTCAATCTCAAGTGTCATTCCTCAGGTGCTACCTAGCTTGAGAGACCCAACAAGGTCTCTCATGGGCTTGGAACTATTTGATTAGGGAAAGCTGCTTGACCAAAATGCCCCAAGGCCTGGATGATGAGCCACCTCCCAGCTCTGACAAAGATGGTTAAAGCAAACTATTCCTTTAAAAAGTTGAAATAATCAGAGTGGTGGTACACACCTTTAATCCCAGCACTCAGGAGGCAGAAGCAGGCGAATCTCTGTGAGTTTGAGGCCAGCCTGGTCTACGAAGCAGAGTCCAGGACAGCCATGGCTACACAGAGAAACCCTGTCTCAAAAAACCAAAACCAAAACAACAACAAAACACTTGGTGGTGGTGGTACACGCCTTTAATCCCAGCACTCAGGAGGCGGAGGCAGGTGGATTTCTGTGAGGTCAGCCTAGTCTACAGAATGAGTTCCGGGACAGTTAGGGCGACACCAGAAACTGTCTCAAAAAAAAAAAAAAAAAAAAAAAAAAACAAACAAAAACAAACCAAAAACAACCGCCCCCAAACGAAGCCAAAACCCCACAAACAAACAAACCCCCAAAACCAACACCACCAACAAAACCCACAAAACAAAAACCAACCAAACCAAAGAAATTTAACTGACAGAGTAAAACTGATTCTATCCCTGCTTTTTTTCTCCCACAGAGGCTTACCCCGTGGACCTCCTGGAAGATAACCCCCGACGGCTATCAGTCTGCTGCAGAGGCTTACTACAAGCTGCTCAGGGAAGGAGCCCCAAGCTCAGCAGAGGTTTTCTCCTTTCCTACTGGGGAGCAGGTATGATTGACTTTCTTTAGTGGAACACACTGTCCAGTCTAACTTAGAAAGCGGCTATAGGAAAAGTATCTCAGATTTAGAAGAGCAAAGACCTAAGAAACACAAAAAAGGACCTTCTGGGGGGAACGCTAAAGTAATCCTGCTTCGATGCAGAAGGACCCCTTCGAGGGGATGCTGGAGTGCGGATCCAGAGTCTGCTTACACAGGCTGTGAGCCAGCTAACCTCTGGGAGTCCCACGCCTACCACTTATGAGTTCCGAGGACTCAAGCAACTGTTTCTCCTTCTCTGGCTGAAGTTATCATAACTCAGGGCACTGGCATGGGCGATAAATGAGATGCTGTGTGTAATGCCCGGCTGACAGGGGTCTCTTCATTTTAAAGTGAGGGGGTGGCTCATCTCTGCTCCCTAAGGCTTGATTCAGTTCTGACGAGTAATTTGGAATGAAGCCAAGCCACCTATAATCTTTGGTACCGATGTGATTCTGTGCATTGTGAATAGGTACTGCAAGGAAAGGGGATGCAGAGAACTGGGAAACTTATTTGTTGGGATTGTGGCAAAAGTTAAAAATAATGTGTTATTATTATGTGTTGGTATATATACATGTGGGTGTATGAACATGTCAGTGAGTGCACATATGTGTAGAAGCCGCAGGACAACCTCAGGATACAATAGTGTACAGAATACAGTCCACCTTGTATTTTGAGATAGGGTCTGTCTCTGGCTTGAAGCTCATAATTAGGCTAGGCTGACTGACCAGCAAGCCTGTCTCTACCTCTCCAGTGTTGGGACTACACACGTGCTGTTTTGTGTGTTACCTATCTTTCATGTGTGTCATGGGCACACAAACGCAGGCCCTCCTGCTTACAGGGTGAGCGGTCCCCAATCCAGACCATTTAAAGACTGCATTCCTCCGGATGGGAATCTTGGCCAGTACCTACAACGTTTGTTTTAGGTGTGGATGATTTCACTCCTGCCAGAAACAGTTGTGATCTGGCAGGCAGAGCTGGTAGAGGAAACAGAGTCTTGTCCCAGAGCTAATGAAAACGGTGGCTTGTGCAGTTATAAACTGGCTTTCTAGAGATTTCAGCGGTGGGAGCTTAGAACACCCCTCTGATGGGTGACCTGAAGCTGCAGCTGGAGCTTGCTGTCCTCATGTGCTTTTAGCGCCTCCCAGTGGCACCATGTCAGAAAGACACGTGGCCCCATCCGATGCTACCTGGTCTGGTGGGTGTTGGTGCCAAGCTGTAGTGTGAGAGATGCAACAAGAGCTGCCTGCCCACAGGTTCTTTAGGGTACAGCTCCTGCAATATGCTGTTGCTGCACTCATATTTATGAATAACCTAAAAAGAAACCCCAACGTGGGGTGTGCTCAGTGAATGGATAAAACCAAAGTTATCAACAAAAACAGAAAGCAAAACAGTTGTGGACATGAAGTTGTTTTGCTATGTGGTGCCAGCATGACTGAGGACTTTGTGTTTCCTCCTTTTCTAAAAAGAAGGAAGTCAGGCAAAAACCATCCTTTGGTTCCCTACTATTTAGCAGCGAGTTTGGACTCAGAGACTGGGGCAGACTGCCATTTGACACACTGAACAGAGCTCACCAGGAGTGACTTGAACCTCCTTACAGCTTGCACAGGATTAGTGGGGACCTTTTGTATCTAAAGATTCTCAGACTGAAAGGAAAGATGAGGGGGAGATAAGATATCTTAACTTTCTTCTTTTCACAATTAACTTTTTTTTTTCCTAGTCTTGACATTGCCCTGTCACATTTAAACAAAATGCTTGCTGATTTCTCTGGTGTAAATTTTCTCTTGTGTAAAATTTTACGGCAGACAGCGATGGGCTGTAAACATGTTCAGGTGTTTCCTTTTAATTTTTATTTTCTGCTTTTTAATTTTTTTTTTAATTTTTTAGGCGGGTTCTTACTGTGTAACCCAGACTGGCTTCAAACTTTCAATTTTCCTGCTCCGTCTTTCCAGACCCTGTGATTTTTTTTTTGCCTGCTTGTAAAAACCTGTGTAAGATTCCTCTCTGAATACACTGTGTCTACAATAAGCAACTTTTCAGATTGTTGTGATGTTTTGTAAACTTGGTATTTAATGGCTACTCCTGTAACAGTCACTCCTGTGGAAGAGCCCCTTGAGGGCCTTTCATTAAAGTCACTTCAAAACAGGGAGGTACCAAGATGTTTGCCCGCTCCAGGATTTGCCAGGAAACAGGTCTCTGTAATGGTGGTGGCCTGCTCTAAGGTTTTTACAAGAACTTGCCTGCCTTGCTCAGCTGCACATTCTTTTCTAATTTTCCTATATTCTCAGTTTTCAAAAAAAAAAAAAAAGGTGGGTAATGTGTGAGAAGCTGGGAGCAGAGGGTTGGGTGGTTACAAAGAGGCCTTCAGATGTGGCCCTATGAGACAATCTGGTTCCTCTCACTCATTAGCAAAACAGCACCTTGAACTGAGTTTCTCACTTATGGGGCTGAAAGGTCAGGGCTGAGCCTTGAGGGCTCAGACACAGTAAATATTTTAACACGGCTTTCAGAAGCGGAGCTGGGGTCACAGGCAGCAGGAGCATCTGTGGAGGTAGGCACAGCCTGGGCTCATTCTACTTAGTAGATACCAGGGCTCTAGAGCAGATGAAAACCATGCCACCATTACCTGTGTGAGGTGGAGTGAGGCCATCAGCCTCAAAGGTTGAGGCCCAGGGAGGTCCAGGGTGGAGAAGGCTTCAGGAGTCACAAAAAAATGGAGGGAGCTCAAGGGGTATTTGTTAGTAGAATAGATATCTGACCCGTGGGTTGATGGACAGGTGATCTTGGGATGGGAAGGCTTGTGGTGGAAAACGGAAGCAAGACCTTTGCCCTGTCCAGGGTGGCTAAGGCTTCCGTCTCTGTCTTTGCTGTATCCTGCTGAGTTCGTCTCTGTTAATTGTGTTCTTTTTTTTTATTTTTATTTTTGTTAACTGTGTTCTTGCAGACAGCATGGTGCTAATTGTCCAGAATAATAATTTCATTCGTTGTTTTTTTTTTTGTTTTTCTTCTTTAGGTCAGACTTGGAACTTCATCTCTTTGTTTTTGCACTATGTACCGTGACGAACCTCAACATAAAATACTGGTTCTGGTTAATCCCCAGGACACAAAGACAGGTTGGTAGTTACTTTTCAAAATTATTGATTGGTTCATTTATTGTCTGTGCATTCGTTCTTTTGTCTGCTGCGTGTATGCCTGTGGAAAGGTGTCAGATCTCATGGTACAATGTCACAGACAATTGTAAGCTGCCATGTGGGTGCTGGAAATTGAACCTGAGTCCTCTGAAAAGCAGTGTTCTTAACTGAGTCATTTCTCTGTTCTTGTGGTTGTTAGTTATTAATGGATGTGTGTGTGTGTGTGTGTGTGTGTACACATGTGTGCACATGCTAAACAAACTCTCTATGACTGAGCTGCACATTCAGCTTTTTTGTTTGTTTGAGACAGGGTTTCTCTGTGTATCCCTGGCTGTCCTGGAACTTGCAATGTAGACCAGGCTGGCCCTGAACTGAGGAATCTTGATTTTTGTGGTATGCAATGTACAGGAGTCAAATACTTAGGGAATGATGACATTCTACCTTAATGTTCAACATTAAGGTAGACTCTCTTGTTTTCAACATCTAGGGACCTGGTGGTACATTCCCATTTATCTTTATTGAGACATAGATCATTTTGCATATCTCTGACCACAGTACCTAACCAGACCTGCTTTTGAGGCTCACCCTTGCTATCCCCATTAACAGCAGTTTGCAGAGCTGTGGGCATTGGGTAGGACACTATTGGGCCATCCCCATGACCTTGTGGAATGAAAGGGTCATTCTCATCACCAAATGCAGTGAACAAGAAGGGCCTCAGAGTGGTCAAGTGACTTCATCCAGAGCATGGCAGGACTCAATTTTTGCAAAATGACAGCTGGGTAGGGGTTCTGTTTCTGGTGCTTACTTCTCTGTGCTCTGTCACTCATTTACCGTCCCCTGCATTATGGAGGGACTAGACAGACCCTGGCTCCGTGGAGAGGGTCTTCTGGAGAGAAAAGTAAGCTTGGTCAGTTGTGCTTAGGCAGGGCCTTGGGGACTGCTGGTGAGCAGCTTATGGTGGGGTTGGTCTGCCTGAACCCAGAGCACTAGTGAGCTCTAGGGAGGCACCTTACTTCTGACTTGAAGCAATCCTATGTGGGTTTTTTTTTCTTGTTTATTTTACCTCTCTCATAATGCCAAGTGCTGCTTTCCAGTGACGTGTGATAGTAACAGGACACTGGTAATAAACCTTTGAATTACTTAGGCCTCTTTAAATGATGACATTTTGGGACTCTAGGTAACTGCTTTTTTTCAAAGGAGGAATTCTCCAGCTCTCCACCTCTCTTAGAGAAATGCTTTTGCTGGTCGCCTGACTGTCTTCTTGGCATTGGTGACATGAAGGCTACGGTGACATCTCTGGGAGCGAGCTGCTGAAAAGCATGTAGGACTGTTCTTCATGCTTCTCTTCTTGCTGAATGTGAAGCACAAGCGCACTTAGCTAGCTCTCTGGGCTTGGGGGAGGGGGATGTGTGTTAGCAAAGCCTCCTTATTGCCCTAGGGTGGACAGAGGTCGTGTGGGAGCTCTCCTATCACAGTGAGGGTTTGTCCTTGCTCTCCATCCAGCAGGGCCTTGATTGCCCTGAAGAAAGGACAACCTCAGGTTTTTGATAGTACCTTGAGTTTGCAACCCCGTTATGGGACTGGAGGAGCGGGAAGGAGAGGAGTCCTTCAATGCACAGATTATGCAAACCTCTAAAACGACTCATTTTATGAAAATGACCAGATATCAGCAGCTCCTTCACCCCATATGTAGACATTGAACAAGAATCTGGCATAGGGCTATATAAAGGCAATCTGCATGATGTAAACATATGATAGATTCTTAGAAATCTGTTTTCCATTTGTCCTGTACTTGATTTTCTGTTGTTCTTTATGAGTGTACCCTAGTACATACTCCAAAGTGCAGAGGAATCTCACTGTGGCCCCCCTGTGTGTTCTTATGTAAGACTGCTTTAAATAAAGTTTCCAGATGACTTCCTGCTGCCATGAGCTCCTTCGTTGCTGGCTGCGATTGTTGACGGCTTCAGAGAAGCACTGGTGTTCTTGATGCCCCGTGCATTCATTTAGAAGACGTCGTGAGTTCTTCTGAGAATGCACATCTTGGGACTCGAGACTTGCAGACCCTACAGCACGAGGACTCTTCACAGCTCTGCCCAGTCCATGTGGCACTCACCCTGGAACTAAGCCGTGCCTATGGAGAAGGGAATTGCTGGCTCCTGGCCTTCTAATGAAGGCGGATGCGTGTTCTAATGGGAGCTAAAGGGATCAGAAGCTGTTTGCTTGGCCCTGTGTGTGAGTTAATTATTGATAACCGTGTGTAAGTTAATTATTGATAAGCCAGTTGACTCCATTACAGTGACTTCCGATAAGTCTGTAAGCAAATGAAAAACATCCTGGAAGGGCAAGTTCCCCAGTGACAAGCAGTTGATGTTTATGACATCTTGCTGAGACTCAAGAGATGGTGCATTCCACCATTCTCCCTGTAGGGAACTGCAAACGTGGTCCACCTGAAGGTGGCTTCGGAAGCAGGCCTTCTTCTTTCTGCTGCTTGCGAGCATTTATTCTGATTTTCTGCAAAGCAGCTGGTTTGTATTCTCTTAAGGGGAAGTAGACATAGGGACCCAGCAGTCCCCCTTCTGAGGTAGCCTCAGCTTCCCAAGCACCTCTGTGTACTTCATCATGCTTTATTTTTTTAATTATTAATTAATCTCAAGTGATTATGAATATACAAAATAAGTCCTCCTGCCAAATGATTGGCGGTCTTCCCCCACCCATTTTTTTTTCCCTATTAAACCCAAAGCATTCACCATAGTTTCCGTGATCACCACTAATTGTGACCTTTGCTTTTCTTATTTCTCCCTGTGTCCCGAATATGTGGTAGGATGGCCGTGTATTTGGGTATCAAGTGAAGGGAACATGAAGTTTTGTGATTGTGTCATTTGGGCTATTTGACTGCTCTGAGTATCAGGTTCGCCATTTGCAAAGTGGAGGACATCTTACGCTTTACAGGATTTGTGGAAACGGAATGATTTGTGGCAGAAACTGTTCCTGCAGAGAGTGGGACCTCCGTGAGCAGGATTCCTTCCCATGGTCCTCCGTGGCAAACCCTGTTTCACTCTTCATCTCTGCATGTTCACTGTGTGAGAGAAACACAACATTTCAGAGGGATATGCTCATGTCCTAACTCCTGGCCAAACTCTATGGGCTGGAGTTGTGTCCTGACAGGCAGTCTAATCTGACTTTGAACTTCACTAACTGTCAGGTTGTTCTTTTGCAGACCCCAAAGTGTAAAGTGTAAGTGTCGTGTATTTGGTTCCCAGATACCAGCTGATCGGGGATAGGCTGGGGGGAGGGGGAGCATGACCACCCCGGGTAAAAAGACAGCCATTCCGACTGGAGGAGACGCCGGCAGCCAGCAGTGATCCAGCTGTGATCCAGCGTCCTCTTGCCAGGCCTCGCCTGAAGCAAAGAAAGTTTGTCCATGTAGTATTTAGGGCACAGAGGGAGGTCTGGAGCAATGGCTGAGGAGACCAGGCTGCAGATAAGGGATATGGGTGTCCAAAGCTCACGGTGGGAGCTGGAGATATGCCTCAGCGGTTAAGAGCACGCACCGGAGTGTGAACTCAGCGTATAATAATCATTTGTCCCACATCCTCCTCTAACTCCAGTTGTAAGGCATCTGGCGCTCACTCTGGCTCTGTATGGACATACACACACACCCATATCATATACATATACACTCATATACACACTCTCTCACACAGCACATAAGACTCACTTACACTGCCCATGTACACACACGCATGCACACCTCACTTACACACTTATGCACACACATGCTCATATACTCACACCCTATATTCATTCACCTACACCATACATATAATCACACACTCCCTCATACCTCACTCAGACACACACTGCACTTACACCACATTTATATGCTTTCACATGTATACACACACATACAGAGGCACATGCACGCGTGCACACACACACAGATTAATAAACAACCAGAAGATGGCCTTTGAAGGCATTCAGAAATCCCTAAGGGCCAGGGCTCTGCCAGCTGGGTTTTAGGCACTGTGGCTGCCTTTTAGAAGGGAGAAAATGGATCAGCTTTGAATAATCCTACTTCAAGTCTAAATACATCAATTTATCAACATTCAATTCTAAATATCTTGTCTTCTCTTCCTGAAAGGGTGTCTTTCCTGTTTGCCTAACTATTAATCTCATTTCAGTGCCAGAGGGAGCAGGCTTCTAGCCTGATGCCCTGAGCTAGGGTGAGGTGGCTCTTTGGTACGACTTCGAAGGCTGTGAAGCCTCGTTGGTGGCCAGGCAGAGAAGAGGGCATGTACAGACGAGTCAGTCATTGTTGGGGATGCTCTGGTCCCTGCGCCCTGGGCTGCGCTGTTCCATTGTGCAGGACCCAACGTGCTGCCCTGCCATGAGTCTCCTTTTGGACCTGGTGCCTTCCACTCCTGGGCCATTCACGTTTGTGGTGTGGTCTCTTGGCAGGCTGGTTCTCCTCAAGTTTGGTGTTTCCTTTTTCCTGTTTCTCATTGTCTGGCTGTTGCTTCTATGATGTTTCTTCTGCAAAGTGGATCCTGCGGGAACTGTCGTGTAACCTTTTAAGGATGTGTCTGGCAGAGACAGTGGCAAACAACAGAGACCCTACCTCAAACAAAGCGGGCGATAAAGACGGACACTCAAGGCTTTCCTCTGACTTCCACACATGTGCTGTCACACAGACGTACACACACAGAGACAAGGACAGGGTTATAGGAAGAGAGACAAAGACAGAGATAGAGAGGGACAGAGAGAAAGAGAAGGGCTTCCCACGGCCACTTCTTCACTGCTCTTTCTAGTCCATTCCTGACTGTGCTCTCTTGGGAAAAGAAGGTTTCAGTCCCAGCATCATAGTCTCAGGTCCTGGCAGCTGTGAGAGAAATTCTGTGAGTCTAGAGCTGTTTGCCTTTGCAGTGAGGATGGCCCTCTGACCATCACATATTTGGTATTTGTTTTGGGGGTGCTGTTCTTCACATCTACAACCAGCTTTTCTTTCATTCTTTCTTTCTTTCTTCCTCCCTCTCTTCCTCCTTCCCTCCCTCCCTTTCTTCCTTTTTTCCTTCCTTCCTCCCTCCCTCCATCCTCTTTTCTTCCTTCCTTTCTTCCATGCCTCCCTCTGCCCTGCCCTTCTCTTTGTCTCCGCCCCCCTCTGTCTTTGTCTGTCTTCCTGTATCCCTGTCTGTCTCCTTGTCTGTCTGTCCTTACCCCCCTTGTGTGTGTGTATGACAGCACATGTGTAGAGGTCAGAGGACAGCCTTGTGTGTCTTTTGCTGGGTCTCACTTCACTTACATCATTGTTGCCCTCCTTAAAAAATCTTGCTGATAACCTCACCAGGTTTTTCTTTCCTTTTTAGCTCTTCTTCTGACATTGTTTGTTTGATATACTTTTTAATGAATTTATTTTTTCATGGAACGTAGTGGCGAGGTGTCAGCTGGCAGACTGGTAGGGCAAAGACTGTCCCAAAGCTGATCAAATATGAGACTCTGATTGAGTCATGTGACAGAGACACAGTACCATGGTGCTATAGAAGTTTCTGGAATGAGATGGCACTGCTTGGGTAAGGGAGAACTGAGCGGTTCTTGGCGGGGAGATAGAAGTTGGACTAAACCAAGGAGTGTGAGCCCTGAGAAGATGCCCATGGCCACTTCCTTGGCCCTCTGTTCCTGTCTCCTGGTGCCAGGCTCAGGGGTGGCATCTGTTCCTCGTGCTCACGGAGTCCATTGACTCCTGTGAGTTGCAGGGCTTTGGGACTTGAGCCTTTGGCAGATGGCACTCCTGGGCTTTCTCTGAAGCAGCTCCCCCACTCTGCAGAGTCCAGCTGTGGGTCTTAGCAGTCCCTTTTCTGAAGGATTCCAGTTTTCTCTCCACAGTTATCCTATTATGTTCCTGGCCATTGCTTACCTTGGAGGCCATGATAGAAGGGCCACAGGGAGGGAGCACAGAGTTCAAAAGATGCCCGGTGATATGGTGAGAGCCGAGTGGGACTAGGGCTGGATGCAAGGGGCCTGGCTCTGACACTAGGGTGCCCAGCACATTGCTTTTTGAGTGGTTGGAAGGAAAGTTGGCTGTGATCAGGGACCAGAATGTTTGTCCCTGGAGGCTGCCAGTAGCCAGGTCAGGGGTGCAATGGGCTGGCCCGGCACAAGCAGGGGAAGCAATGGGAAAGAGGGTACTAGGGGGTGGATGGGAGATGAGGCTGAAGGGGGTTTGGGCCTGCGCACACGTTGGTGCTGACTAAGCTTATTTAGGAGAAACAGTGTCAGAGATTAGCTGGGGTCTTTCCCTGCATGCTCTGTGGGACAGCAATGCAAGTGAGGGTTATGGTATACTGTGGGCTGAGGGGGCTGGACCTGGGCGTTTCTCCTGAGTGGGACTCCTTCTCTAGGTGTCTATTCAGCATGTGACACATCAATTTGAAACGGCCCTGTTTGTTCTTTGTGGCTGCCCGTAGGATCTTGGGCAGATCCAAAGCACTCTGCAGTCAGGGGCCACACAGATCTTCTGGCCCTGGACAGGTTCTCTGTCAACCTGAGAGGTTGCCTGACCTGGGTTCCTGAGCTTTCTGCCCAAGGAGCTATGAGACACAGTGGTGACCCAGGCTCAGAAACAGCAAGCCAGGCACTTCCAGAGACAGGTGACTGAGGTGACAGTGTAAACAGCTGTGGCCACACTCTGACTTCTCTCACGAGAGTGTCTGTCTTTCCCCTTGGCTCCCAGGACATTTTGTGACCAAGCGTAACGTTCACTCTTGAAATTGCTGCTAATTTATTTACAGTGTTTGGTGATTGCACGTCATGCGCACCCTGAGAAAAACAAGCAGGGAATTGAAAAATGATGATTTTTTTTTTCCTGGAAAAACATGTCCATTATAGCCTGCAGTGACAGCAAGTGCCAAGGCAAACATTCAGATGAAACCAGAGCCTCTTGTAGACAACCCTCCAAGGGGCTGTCTTGGTCCAAGGAAGATTTCGACACTAAGACCGGCTCTCTGTGCTGCCTTTGGGGCAGGTGGCTAGCTTGCAGAAGTGGAGGGTCAGATGTGAGCTGCACCCTGGAGGGCCTTGGAGGGCTTTCTCAGAACAGAATGCTCTTTCTGAGGCACCGCTCACCTCAGAGCAGGTTATTTAGATTTTGAGGATGGCTTAGGGATGGGGACTGGGCACAGGGTGGGTAGAGCTGTGGACTTCTCTTCCTTCCTTCCTTTCTTTCTTTTTGAGACAGGGTTTCTCCGTGTAACCCTGGCTATCCTGGACTCACTTTGGAGACCAGGTTGGCCTCTAACTCACAGAGATCCTCCTGCCTCTGCCTCCCTGAGTGATGAGATTAAAAGCATTTGCCACCTTGCTGGGCTGAGCTGTGGATTTCTTAAAGGGAGGTTGGAGAGATAGGCTGGTACTACCCCAGCTTCCTCAGCAGAATGAGCCTGACCACACAATTCTCCAGGTGGATGGTTTGTGTGACTCTAGGAAGCTCATGGGTGGTGCCTTCAGGAGGCTTGTAACAGAGTCAGTGGAGGAACAAATACAGTTGACAATTGCTCTGGCTTGGGAATACTAACTCTCCCCCCCCCCCCAGACTCGAAAACAGAGATGTAAAGTGGGCACACCCTTCAGGGTCCCCTGAATTAGCAGACTCCCTCTTTGCTCCTGTGACCAGTAGACCTAGCATTTGTCTGCTTTAGCTGGTGCGTGCATTTTTGCTTCATGCGATGATAGGTTGCCACCCTGGGGTACACCAGATAATCTCACCCTGAGTACCAGAGGAGCCTCACTTCCATAGTTCAGACTACTTAAGGGAGTCGAGAGAGTAGGTTCTAGCTGGAAGCTCAGCTTTCTCTTGGGTACCCACTTCTTGGGCAGCTAAGATGCCCTACGATCATGGACACATGCAGATCCCAGAATCTTGTTTTCATTGGTCTCTGAAGGAAGCAGATTGGAGCTCACAGTGACAACAGTATGTTTTGAAAACACGGTGTTGGCTTTGCTTGGTTTAGGCTTTCACCGTCTTTCCCTGTTAATTTATGGTACTCAGTGTGAGATGGATTTAAACAAAGGGAAAGAGCACCCTAGCATCATTCACACCAAGGGACTCATGGTATTTGGAAACTATGGAGGCTAAGGAAAATATTTTTGGTGTCCAGGATGGGGCTTTTGTCCTGAATGACAGGGGCACATTTGCTTTCAGGTATATAGAAGTTTTTTATCAGCACCATTGGGATGTCTGTTTGCATCTCTGGGTTTTCCACAACTCTGGAGCATTTGGTGAGTTTGCCTTGGTTCACCTTGGCTATTTTAAGGTTTCTTTCCTAGATAGACTAGATTCTTTTCTTGCCCTGGTATCTCATGGTTCAGCTGTACCTCAGGATCCAGGCACCCCCTCCCCCCACTCCATCTTCCTTGAATTAAAATCTAGACCCAGACTCTAGCAGAATTGCTAGAGGCAAGAGAAGCCTGAGGAACACAGCAGGGCTGTTGTGGTGCACTGCAAGCCAGATGTTTCCTTCTCATGATAAAAGGCGCCCAAGTTCACGGGCATCTGGGGAAGTGTTTTCCTTTAAGGACAACATCTGTATGGAAATGGTAGCCCAAGTAATGCAATGTGACGGTTGCCATGTCAACTGGTGTATTTTCCCCTCCCCTTAAATTATTGACCAGTGCAGTCAATGTTGCATAAAAGTCATGCAACTCCTTGGAATGTGTTTATGTGCTGGCCTTTGCCAGAACTTTTCATCACTTTTTTTTTTCTTCTTCCCTACATGTATTTGCTTTTGGGAAAGATGGCCTGTCACTTTGGTTTAACTGTGTCCCCCTTCCCCACCCCCATCCCCTGCCTCAACCCCAACACACATATTTCTAAGATTTGTAACAGGCCAGTGGTGACTTAAAACTGCAGGGCAGCAACAGAGAGGGAAGTAGGGAGAGAGGAACTTGAAACTATTTTAGCTGTGATGAAGAAGTGCAGGCCTTGGGGCAGTTTGTGAATCTTTTGCAGCTGGTTTGGGGAGGTAAGATGTGTGTTGGGGGTGTGGATGAAGGACATTTGTTAATTTTAAATCCTCTGTGAAGATAGGGTAAGGCATGAGCTCTGTCTCTCTTGCTCTGGGCTGTGTGTTTAGCTGCCTTGCTGTCTGTGTAGCCCAGGATGGCCTCAAGTTCTTAGTAATCCTTCTGCCTCAATGTGACAGGTACTGGGATTGTAGACATGTGCCATCATGCCTGACTTTCTCTGCTGTCTGTAACTGGCATCTCACGTCTCCTCCTGGCCCTTGAGTCTCCCTGATTAAGGCACCTATTTCCTTCTGCTCGAGCTGGCTGCCCACTTTGTTGTCTGGGATAAAACCCAGCACCTCCTACTTTGTCAGCCGGATTGTTTCGGGTTAGCCCTTCACTCTTGGAAACTTCAGCCTCCAGTTTTCCCTGTATCTGACCTCACCCTTCCTAATCCATCCTTTACACTTTAACTCTCACTTAAAAAAAAAAATGACTCCATTTTTAAAAATAGCACTTTTAAGCCAGAGTTTTGATCTAGGAAAGCAGAAACTTACCGCGGTCTCCTTGACTGCATTCATGTACTGCCAGCCGTGTGTCCGTGCTGTACCAGGACATACATTGCCACTATTGACTGCACGGACGTGTCCTAGTTACCTGGAGCCCTCGTTGTCATTCGACTCATTCGTGGTGCTGTATATTCTGTGAGGTTGGACGCTTGCCTCTCTTGCGTGGTCTCTTCGGTGATTTATTACAAAGCCGGATACCTTGATCCAGCCGCTGTGGTCTCCAAGGCTGGACCCTGTCCCGTGGCTGGCCACCATCTGTTGCCTCGGGCTTGGTCTTGGAATGTTGTCTCCATCGTTCCCAGACAGTCTTGAAGTGTTTGCTTGACACAGTGTGTGTCATGGCCAGGCTGTCCTGCGGGCTCTCCTGTCATGCTGAGCACAGTACCTGGCTTGCAGATAGATTTGTTGTGTAAGCACCACGTTCTTCACTCCCCTCCGTGTGGAAACGTCTTGACAAGGTTAGCTCTGCTGAACTCTTCTCTTCCCAGACTGTGCTACCCAGTGCCTCGGCCTGTTCTCCCATTGCTGTCCTTCTGTTGGCCCCCTTGCCTGGCCTGGCCCCAGTTCTACACCGCTGTTTTTCGGTCTGTTTTAACCTGTGGGCACAATGTGTTAGAATGGGGGCCCCATTTGGAAGCCATGTTCTCGGCTTTTTCCAGTGGCACCGTTTGCACAGTACGACGCCGAGCCGGGGTTCAACCATTGAACCTCGCCTAGGAAACAGAACAAGCCTGGTGGCCACTGCATGAAGAGCCACATCTGCCATCGTACCAAGTGTTTCCTGAGTGCCCGGACATGCCATGCTGTCAACTGTTACTACTCTACTGCGGGATTGGAGTTATGTCTCTTTCCTCCTTCCTTGGGGTCTGAGTGGCTGTCAGTCACCTCTGGAGCACACCCCAGACTGGCCTTATCCCTTCTTATGCCTTCGGTGTCGGTGTGACAGTTCTGTCTTCACCCTCCTCTGTTCTTTCTTCTCTCACCTGGAATGTCCTCCTCTGCTCGCCACTGCCTCGCCCATTCTTCTGGCCTCTGCACATTCTCCAGGATTCTTGATTCGAATGATCCACCTTTCCTCCGTCCCCTCCTACGGCACATAGCTTGAGTGTGCTCAGACTTTCATCTGCTTCATGCCTGGGCCCTCCCTCAGATTTAATCCCCCAGGGCATGTTGAGAGCAGCGTGTACTCGGTGGCCCCTCAGTGTGTGTACCCCATGGGTACACACTGCACACCTATGGTAGGACTATGTGTCATTTTGGTATCTCCTGCTGGAGCAAGTTGGAAGAGGTGGCAAACAGCCATCTGAGCCACCTTTCTCTGGCGGATGTAATTCATCACAACACTCTTTGTGAGTTCAGTTGAAAATCTGTCCCTGCTTCTGGCTGTCATAGACTGTCCATTCGGTTTGGGCCTGCAAAGGGGGGGGTGTCGAGGACACCATGAGAGCATGACCCACAGAATCAACTAACCAGGGCTCATGGGGGCTCACAGAGACTGAAGCAACAAACATGGTCCTCTGCATATACTGTATGGTTGTGTGGTTTGGTGTTCTTGTGGGACTCCCAACAGTGGGGGGTGGAGTTTGTCTCTGACTCTTTTATCTGCACTTGGGACCCTTTTCTTCCTACTAGGCCTTGTCCAGCCTTGATATAAAGGTTTATGCCTTGTCTTTTTTTTTTTTTTCCCAAGGCATGGTTTCTCTGTGTAGCCTTGGCTGTCCTGGACTCACTTTGTAGACCACTCTGCTAGCCTCTGCCTCTCTGAGTGCTGGGATTAAAGGCACGCACCACCACATCTGGCTAGGCCTTGTCTTATTGTAACTTGGTAGGCCATGTTTGGTGGAAATCCCTGGTAAGCCTGGTCTTTTATTTGAAAAGAAATGTAGGAGGAGTGAGTCTGGGGCAGAGGGGAGGTGTGGGGAGGGACTGGGAAGAATAGAGGGAAGGGAAACTGTGGTCCTGATGTAATGTATGAGAGAAGAATGAAAGAAACAAGGAAATAGTAGGACTCAAAGAAACAAATAGTTGAGTGATAGATAATTGTTAGGGGTGGGAGAGATGGAGATATTGTTAAGAAGGTATAAAGTTTCAGTTAAACAGGTTGACTCAGTTTCAAGTTTTAATTGAAGGCTTGGTGACTAAATGTTAATAAATTGCATTTATATATGAAAAAAAATCTGGTAAGCCGGGCGTAGTTCATGCCTCTAATCCCAGCACTCAGGGAATCAGAGGCAGGCAGATCTCTGTGAATTCAAGGCTAGTCTGGTCTACAAAGCCAAGGCTACAGAGAGAGACACTGTCTTGAAAACAACAACAACAACAAAAATCTGGCCATGGCTATGTATGTTTGTAATTCCTGTGATGGTGATGGGGACACAGGCAGATCCCTGAGGCTCTCTGGCCAACCAGCCTAACCCAGTTCAGTGAGCCCCAAGTTCAATGACAGACCCTGTGTTAAGGTAGGTGTCACCTGCTGTTGACCACAAATCCCTTCCTGTACACATGCACATACATACAGTGCCCGTCTGCGCGCGCGCGCACACACACACACACACACACACACACACACACACACACACACACAGACCAGGTGCACGCCCCAATTGGGAGTGCTGTGATCAGCTTGATGCTTTCCCATAGAAGAAACGGGTAGTGACAGAAAAATGTGTGAAGAGTATCAGTCATTCCACGAGACGGGATGGACAGGGTAGCAGATAGCAAGCAGCAAAAGACAGACATCTCTGGACAGACCTGGAGAGCAAGTTTCCCAGGTAGAGATGGCCAGCTGCAAAGCCTTTTTCTTTTAATTGCCTCATGGAGAGCTGAAACAAACAAGGCTTTTCATACTGCAGTGCTCAAGGCAGGTGAAGAAAGCTTCTAGAAACCACAAGAGAAGGTCAATGCCTTGGGAAATACAGTTTGGTGAGGTACATTCTCCCACAGAGCCAGGGGAGAGGATGCTCTCTTGGGCCAAGGATCAGGTCATAAGGCTAGCAATGAAGGAGCCGGTATTTGAGGCCTGGCTGGCTTTGAGGTCTGGGCTCCTCCTTATACCAGGTACCGAGGGCTGTGTATGGAATCATAGCCAGTGAGCTGCTTTGCTCACTGCCTGTGTTGAGGTTCATCAGATGTTAGAAACTGAGCGAGGGACTTGAGGCTTTGCTGAACTGGCGTTTGCAACTGTATCTTCCTTATTGCTTCACCCAGCTCTTGAGTTGTCTTGAATGTGGCTTTGGACTTATGGGGCTCCATGCCTCTGCTGTGCCTTGATTGCCTGCCTCACCTTCCTGCTGAAGCCTCACCCTCCTCGAGTCATTCAGAGTTTGTGGAGTCTTTCTGGGGACACTGTCCCTTCTCCCCTGCAGAACTGTTTTCTCCTCTGGGTCCAGCATCTCCTTTGCTTGTGTCAGGGCAGCTAGCTGGGCTCTGTCTTCCTCTGTAGGCTGCCAACTGCCGGAGGTGGATTTGTCAGTCCCTGGAGCCGCAGTTCTGTGGACAGGGTTGGGAGCTCAGCCAAGGAGAGGTAAACTCACTTGAGCCCCTCATGTCTGGGATGAATCTGGGCCACTTGGAGTTCATTTAGGGACCTCGCTGTCTTACCTTGTTTGAGAAACCTTGACTTGCCACAGAATAAAATCCATCAGCAACATCTTCCTTGTGCTCCATGTCACCTGTCACTTGGAGAGAGAGAGAGAGAGAGAGAGAGAGAGAGAGAGAGAGAGAGAGAGAGAGAGAGAGAGAGAGAGAGAGAATATTAAATTGGCCCTAATGCCTTAGCAATGCCTTTCATGATGGCCTGGCCTGCTGACTTCTCTTAGCCCTGGGGCAGGAGGTGGGGGTGGGGGGATAGGTTGGGTAGAAAGTGATGTGTGGATCTGCTAGGCAGTTTTTGGTTTTGGAACGGTAGGTGTTTTGGTTTCCGTTTTGTTACCTTCAGTGCTGCCTAGATCCACGGTCTCCGCAGCGAAAGCCTCTGGCACCTGTCAGTCTCTCTGGTTCCACCACGTGCCCTTGCTGTGCTGTGACAGCCGTGGCCTAGGCTGTGCTGCCAGCTCTCCTGCTGGCAGCGCTTTCAGGCACTCGTGGCTCACTAGTCAGATGCTGCCGCATCCTCTAGGCTGGTTCTGCTTTGGGGACAGGTTTATTTTAGGCTGCTAAATCTGATTGGACTCCACTTTTCTTGTTATGTATACTTAGCCATTGAAGATGAGTTTTGGAAAACATCATCGTGAGGGCCAGTTGAATCTCTTTCGTAACAACCAGCATGACTAATGGATGCTCCACTGTGTTGAATGCTCCACTGTGTTTTTGTTCGAAGCGGCATTAGAGACTCAAATGTCTCTATTACAGGAACACAGTCTGTTAGCAAGCCAAACAGCTCTGTTGGTTCACCTTGCCGAGCTGGGAAATAATCCCTGAGTCTGTAGGAAGCCCCTGCAAGTTCTAGTAGCTGCCATTTTGGAAATTAATCACATTGAATAAGCGTAGGTGAATGTCAGGCATTTAATGGGCTCATCAGTCCCAGCCCACTGCATGAATTTTAGAACCATTGTCAGTGATAAGAATTCACCATTGATCGGAATCTGACAGGCTGTTGAGGCCGTTTTTCTTCAGAGGGGGAAGGGTGCAGGTTCTGAGGCAGTCCTGCATGTCTGTAGCCTGGTTCCCATGGACCTCCTCTAACATGTCTCAAATAGCAGAATGGGGAAGGAGGGGGGTGATGGCTGACCCCCAAGGGGTCCACAATGCTTGTTTTACATTTGCTAACCTTATGTTAAATGTCCAAGTGACTTGGATTTTGATTCCATTGTCCCACCATGCCCAAATCTTTATTCTTTAGAAAGGGCTGACAAGGGAAGATTCATTTTAAAATTCTGGGGGTTCCCAAGCCCTTGGGATCAAGTACCTGGTTTACGAAGTAGTTTTGACAAGTTTATTAAAAAGGCGTAAAAGATACGTGAAAGCACGCAAAGGAACTTTTGTTTGTGAGACGAGAACAAAGCAGAAGAAGGCTTAACCAGTAAGTATGAATGTACTGGCGAGGGGGGCTACAGGAATAAGCCCAGGGGAGGCGCTACCTCAGTCATCTGAGGCAGGAGGCTGGGTAGATGGGATGGGAGCAGAAAAGCATAGTGGAGTGGAGTAATCAGATCATTGGTTTGCAGGCAGGGAGCACACACCACCAGCCAGCCTCATCTGGGTAGTTCAAATCCATTCTACCTAGCAGCTTCCTAGACACCAGGGGCCGTGTGCTTGGAGCAGTGTAAATATGTGAACACATCCAGATCTGCTTCTAAGGGATGCTGGGCCAATCACCAGGGTGTTGGCACTGTTAAGGTGTGGAAAAGTAAGATCCAGATGGGAGGACAGAAAGCTCCTCAAAGTTCCAGAGTGTTCCCTCCAGAGCTGCCTTAACGGAAGACAGCCGCTCCCCATGTTGTCTACCCTGTTCTGAAGAGCAGGCTTCGCCTCTGATCCTTTACTGGATTTATGGTGCAGAGTCCATTTATGCAGAACATGTGGTACAGAGGACCCTCTCTCTACCCCTTCTAGCCATCCTCCGTCTCAGGGCTGCAGTGTCCTCAGAATGATGCTAAGAACAGTTTCATTGTGAGGCTGGAAGAAACTCACATAAAAGCAGGCGGTGTTGACTCTACCGCCAAGGCTTTGCTCAACACACAGGAAGTAACTGTCGTCCCTCAGAGCCCATAGCTAATGTTCGACCTTATGGTGTGGGGGAGTTATGAGTTGTGCAAAGGACTGGATTTTTTAAAATTTTAAGATATTATTTTTTTAAAAATTATGTGTGTGTTTTTCCCGCCTGTATGTCTGGGGACCACATGCGTGCCTGGTGCCCACAGAGGTCAGACAGGGCATAAGATCCTCTGGAACTTGGGTCGTGGGTGCTGTGAGCTCTCTGTGGGTGCTGTAAATTCTAAACCTAGGCCCCAGCAAGAGCAGTGAGCACCTGAACTGCTCAGTCATCTCTCTAATCCCAAATGATTGGATTTTGATCTGTTTCTTTCTTTTTAACTTTATTATCATTTTATTGATCATAATCTTATGTGCATTGGTGTTTTGCTTCCATTTCCATCTATGTGAAGGTGTTGGATTCTCTGGAATGGGAGTTACAGACTCCGGCTGCCATGTGCATGCTGGGAATCAAACCTGGGTCCTCTGGAAGAGCAGCCTGGGCTCTTGGCTGCTGAGCCATCTTTCCAACCCATGTTATATGTTTCTAATAAGGAAAAAAATACTTTTTTTTTTTTTAAAGTGGAGTCTCTTGTAGCCCAGGCTGGCCTCTAACTTGGCATATCTAGCACTCTGGCTCTCCTGCCGCTATTTCTAGTCTTTGTCCTAACCCCTCATCCTTGCCTCTGCATACTAGAACTGCATGAATACCGCTGAGGTCTACAAACCTAGTTTATATGGCGGTGGGGATTGAAGCCAGGGCTTCATGCATGGTGAGCAAGCATTCTACCAACCGAGCTATGTGCCCAAACCCAAAATGAAAATAAAAAATGTACCTCTTGTAATACTGATTGCTTCAACAACATTGGTTTTTATTTTGTTTTATTTGGTGGCATTGAGAGTTTTCTTTTTCTGAGACACAGACAGGCCACCTGTGAAATACTTATCTTGTCCCTTTCAGGCAATTCTTCTGATTCGTGTCCTTATATAACTCTACAAACCTTACTCTCAGGCTGCGGAAGTCTCTCGGTGGTAAAACACTGGCGTAGCATGTACAGGGTCCTGGTTTCACACCAAACATCATAACGCAACCCAAGTGATAAGAATGTCACCGGATTCACCCACGGAGTATGCATGTTGGCCCATGCTGTTGAGGGTGCCACGCTGTTGCCTCCAGTGGGTTTGTTGTGTGACTTACACCTTTTTCTTGGTTTTCCCTTCAGTCGTGGCTGTTTACTTAAAGGAATCCTGGTGGTCCACAGAGGACGTCCTGAGAACTTCTGATACCACAAGGGAAGGGCTCGTGAAGGTGAGGGGGATATTGTTTTAAATGAACATTTGCAAAACAGGTCTTTTTCAAGGTCTCTTTACATGGGCCCCTGTTAATAAATTAAGTCTGAATAGCATGCACCTTTATCAGGGGGCTTACTTCTGTTTTTCAAGACAGGGCTCCTTTTTTCTCCCCTTAAATATATGATTTATTTATTTTTATGTGCATATGTGTGAGAGTATTGGGTCCCCAGAACTGGAGTTATAGATAGTTGTAAGCTGCTGAGTGGGAACTGGGAATTGATCCAGGGTCCTCCAAAAGAGCATCCAGTACTCTTAAACAATGAGCCGTACCTCCAGCCTGAAGACAGGCTTTTTTTTATGTAGCCTGTTGTCCAGGCTGTCCTGGAACTCAGAGGTCCACCTGCCTCTGCCTCCCAAGTGTTGGAAATAAGGGCGTGTGCACCGTTGCCTGGCAGGGCTGCTTCTTTTTAATCCCCAAGTGCCTGAAGAATGGGGTCCTCTGTAGAGGAATTTTCATTCAGAACATGGCTGTTGTGGCAACAGATCACATCCAAAGACTTTCTAGGTGTGTGGTCTGGCTAGGATACAAATATGCCTTTAATCCAGGAGACAGAAACAAGCACATCTGAGTTCAAGGCCAGCCTGGTATAGAGCAAGTTCCAGGAAAAGAAAAACTTAAGTCCAGGTGTGATGCACACCTTTAAACCAAACAATGAAGATTAAGATAGTTTGTAGAAGGAAGCCCCCGTGTTTGAAAAGTGATGTCTATTGAGTGGCAGAAACAGAGAACTCAGGTAAAGATAGAACGAGTCAGAGTATGAGAAAGAGCCAGAAGGTTAGAAAAGATGGTTGGAGTTAGCTTGAGGCCAAGCTGAGCAATTCAGAGGAAAATAAAAGCCAGACTGAGTAAGCCAGCTTACTGGGAGGGAAAGTGTTTGAGCCAGAACAGATGAGTTGAACCAGCAAGCCCAGAGCTCAGAAAGAACAAGAAAAGGTGAGCTTATTAAGCAGTGAGCCTCAGAGGCTGAAAACATTCTAGGTCTAGGTTAGATTGTATGGAGGCTAGAAGGTTCCAGGACTAGGCCTAGGATAGCAGAAGGAGGCGGCAAGGTTCACAGACAACAACTGAACTAAGAGAATAAAAGTTCTTTTACATTCCTCTGTGTCTATCTCCGGGTATTCATTCCCTGGGCTGATCTGACCAGCATGCTTACAGAGCAAGCTTTTCTTTGTCTCTTGATTTTGGAGGTCAGAATTCAAGGAGTATTTCTTTTGAGGGAAACTATTGCTTACTCTATCCCAGAATCTGGTTGCTCTAGCAGTTCCTTAGCCCAAAGATGGCAGTGTTCATGTGTCTCTATGTGGCCTCCTTTGGAAGCACTGTCGGCCCACTTTGAGAGTCCTGCTTTTGGTAAGGACATCATTTGTATTTGATTTTGGGAGATTAATGTACCATCGTGGCTTGATCGCCTATAAAAATTCATTCCAAAAAAGCTTCCATTCACGGGTGCTGGTGGAGAGTTCAATTTCTTTTGGGGGCACACCTATCAATTCTAGGATCCTGCCAGCAAGAAACACAGGAGCATGTGACGGTTCACCAGATACCCGACTGCTGTTCAGTCTGCTTTACCACCTCAGGTTCCCTTCGTGCCTCAGTTTGTAAACTTTATTCTGTCCTATTTCTCTGCTGTGCCGAGAAGTTTTTCTGTTGAGTATATTCTATATTCAGGTCTTGGTTATTGATAAATATAATATTTGGAAACGACTCCGTTTCTGCCCTGCATATTTATTATCCCAGCTGGTCGGATTTCAGAATCTTCAAGCTTTCTGTTGTGCATAAGCTTTCTGTTGCACACACTGAGGCACAGGTTTGAGTTACATGGCCAGTGAGTGATTTAGTTGGGTGTAAACTTCGATGCCTCCAACATTGGTTCTGGAGCCTTTGAAGTGTTGTGGCTCGGCAGAGCAGTTGTAAAGTCAAAGCTTGGGTGACGATGTGGGCAGGTGTAGCAGCAGGTAGCTTCTCTGAGCATGGAGTGGGGCCAGGAAGGGAGGCAGAAATCAACCAGGAGATCCAACTGTGTGCCCTGCCGCTACCTGCTCATCTGGCTGCCAGGCTTATTTTAATTATGAAGGAGAGATAAAGGCCACGATTCTTTACCATCTTGAAATGGTGCATCTTTCTACACTTGTCTAGCAATCCACTTACTCCTTCCTGTGGGTTTCTGTGAGTGCTGAATGAAATGTCAACATTTGTTCACGCTCAGTTTGGAGAATGAGTTCATAATGTAGTTTCTTCTATTGAACAAGGAAAACGTGGATCCTAGGCTGGATGGATGGCTCAGGGAGTAAGAACCCCTGCTTTTTAATCTTAAGGTCCTGAGTTGAAATGCCCAGCATCCATATAAAAGGCCAGGCAGCCATGGCTGTGTGTAGCCCATCTGTGAGGAGTGGAGACAGGTGAACTCTGAGAGTTCTCTGGATGGCCAGCTGAGACAAGAGGGCACACTTTCTCTTCAGTGGGAGACTGCCTCAAGTCAATAAGACCAAGATGACTGGAGAAAGACGTTCATGGTCCTGTTCTGGCCTCTGTGTGGGTGTCCACATTCACATACTTAGGTACATGCACCGTATAAGCACACCAACACACAAATTAAAAGTTTTACATTAAGTCCTGTTTTAAGCAAGTTTCATTGACATGTGATTTGCATACCATAAATTTCTTCTAAAACGGACGATTCCGTGATGCTTAATAGGCTTAAATCAATCACTGCACAGCATTTTCATTATTCGAACTATGTTTTTGGCTGAATGACAGTCCAGCATATGGATAGGACTATATTTTATCATCCATTGCTCAGTCGATGGATATTGAGTAGAGTCCACTTCTTAGCTCTCATGAGCCTTTTTGTATGGCTTTTTATGGGGACATATACATTGAATTTTCTTGGGTATAAGCCTAAAAGCATAACTACTGGTCAGATGGTATCTCTGTATTTCATATTTTGAGGAGCTGCCTGACTGTCCTCCACAGCTACTTTGCCCTCAGACTTTCCCACCAGCAGTGCCAGCAGGACTCAGTCTCTCCATGTCCTCAGCAGCACATACCATTGTCTGTTTCTTGTAGTCTCCATCTGTGGTTTGAATGGAGGGAATGCCCCTCATAGCCTTTGGCATTTGAACATGTGGTCCCCGGTTAGGTGTGCTGTTAAGGTGACCTTGTAGGACATGAAGCCTTGCTGAAGGAAGTGTGTCACTGGGGGCGGGCTTTGAGGTTTTAGAGTCTTCTCCCACATCCTATTCTCTCTCTCTGCCTGCTTCCTGTGTATGGGTAAAAATGTGATCGGCCGGTTTCCTGCTCCTGCTGCCTTGCTTTCCCTGACTGTTGCCATGCTTTTCCCACATGTTGCTCTAAAAACTTAAGCCAACGTAAACCTTCTTTTCCTTAAGTTGTTTTCAGCAATGGTGCTTCCTAAGAGGAAGAAACAAGCAGCTCACCCTCCATCCTGTAGGTGTGAGGTGTTGACGTGCAGTCCCTGATGGTTAGGCTGCTGAGCACCTTTTCATGCACTCACTGGCTATTTGTATGCTTTCTTTGAAAGGATGGCTGTTGAGATCCTTCCTTACCCCACTTTTAGATCAGAATATTTGAATTTTTATTGCGGAATTGTAAGAGTTTTCCACATATTTTCTCGATGCAAGTCTTTTTATCACATATTTGTTATAAAAAGCTCACCCAACTCTTTCCTTATTCTGTAAGCTGCCTCTTTAAAAAAAAATTAGATCTGGATTCAGCAGAATCAATGGAGATGTTCTGAAAAGATTTTCTTCCAAAAAACTAATGCTGCCTTGAGATTCAGCAAAGGAACATGATGTGCTCCTCGGTCACAGGTGGACACAGTGGCCATTGGTGACCACTCCTGCTCAGTGCCAAGGAGATTCTGATTGCTCCTTATAATGTTCAGAATGAGAGTGGTTGCTTTTCTCCCTTCCCAACTCTTCCAAGTTTAAATAAGGAGCCCACCCTCTAGTTTCTGAGCATGTGCTCTACCTAGGTTAGAATAGAAAGAACTTGTCTATACCACCCCTATACACGAGGATAGTTCTTCCTGTTGTTTGTAAGACTTTGTCCTTCCTTTTTTTTCTATAAAGTGCGTTCTGTTTCTTAGCCACTTATTTTTCACAAGTTACTAGCAAAAGCTTTTATTTAATGCTCTCTCTGTTGATGCAATTAGTGGTCCCAATGAGGGCTTAGAAATGGGTCTTAGTTTTATGTTTTCGGAAATGCTTCTAAGTCAAAATCACATGTCACACATATTTTTTTCTTCCTGTGATGGAATTGGCTAAATTAAGCACAGTCCCTTTTCCGCCCTCCTCTCTTGCCAGTGTTGTATTGGATGTTCCCTTCTGCCACGTGCAGTCTGCTTCTCCTCTCTGGTTTCCCTCTGGTTTCATAAGCTGAACAATGCAGCCTCCCAGATGAGGCCCATTAGCTCTTCCGACCAGCTTGTTCTTAAAGCTGAACATCATCTGGCTGCTGCTGTCAGAGATGGAAAGGGGATAGGTCCGATCTGCACGCATCTTTACCTGTTCTAAGCTGGCTCCAGATGGAGGTGGCATCCACTTACATTCCGCACCAGTGAGGAAGTTTGTGGACACCGGACAAGCTGTGCTGGCTGTCAGGGCATTGCAGGCTGCCTTATTATTAATAAGCATCTTAAAAGTAGACGAGTGGGCCAGGGAGGTGGCTCAGTGGGTAAAAGTGCTTGCCCTGGGAGCTTGGCGGTTTAAGTTTGATTTTCCCCCCAAATCCATGTTAAGGTGGAAGGCGAGAACTGACTCCACAAAGTTGTCCTGTGACCTGCATATGTGTACCGTGAGTCTATACATGTGCATCATATGTTAATGCTCACATTGTGTGTAAGAGAGAAAAAGTGAGAGAAAACATGTACATTTACACACAACAGTAACAACAGACAAGTGTTTTGGAGTTCACTCAAGGTTTCTTATCCCCAGGAAATGCACGCTGAGATCACACAACTGCAAATGATGGGTTGGTGTTGGAGAGGACAATAATTTTAGGGTCTGGTATTAAACATAAAGCCAGGAGGCTAGATAGGTAGCTTATTTGGTAAAGTGCCTGCCATACAAGCGAAGCACCTGAGTTCAACACCCAGAACCCACATAGAAAAGCTGGACATGGTGGCCCATGCTTGTAGTCCCAGAGCCAGGGAGTCAGGGGCAAATGGATCTCTTTCCTCAAAAGTCAGCCAGTCCAGCCTATTTGGTGTGTTCCAGCTTCAGTGAGACTGTCTCAAGAATTAAAGTGGACAGCATCTGAAGAAGAATTACACACACACACACACACCCAGCATATACATGTGCTTCCCACATAAACAGGAACACATAAGTAAAATGAACAGTAAAACCATGCCCTGATGTTTGCGGTAAACGCCCCCTTTCCTGAAGTCTCAGCTCTAGTGGACAAGGAAGCAGAGAGGACTTGACTGCTGTCTGGGCTTGAGTAGGGGTGCTGTTTGGGATGGAGGAGCCCTGGCCTGTCACCCTAGCCCGCTTCTGAGCTAAGCCTAGTCAGCTGCCTCGAGCTGACTTTGGAATGAGATAGTAAAATTGATGCATGTATTCACGTAACCTCTTGGAGCTGCAGTTTCTGCACCTGTAAGCTTTGCTCTCCCCAGAAGATGAGAAACAAGTGCCAACATGCAGGTGAAAGTCACAGCTCAGGGGTGTGGTGGGTCTGGTGGTAATGTGGATCTATGCACACACGCGCACACACGCACGTGCAGACACACGCCTCACAGTGGCTGTCACGTAGCAGAGCTGGAGGAAGAAGACTCAGTACTGTAATATAGCCATTGTGTCAACAGCTGGCTGCCTTCCTCCCCTGTGCTCCGTTTTACCAGTCACTTATGCTGCCTAGAAGGCTGTTTGCGGGATGGATAGCTCATGAGCAGGCCGTGTAGCTAGACATGGCCAGGTAGCCATATCTCATGAGTCCAGACGAGAGGCCCTGATTTCAGCCACACATTCGCCCTTCCTGGGCCTCTTACTCAGAATCTCAGACAGGAACATGATGCCATTTTTAGCTTGTATAAGGGAAAGCTTCCAACCAGGTGGGCACAAATTTGACCACAGGGCGGTTTCCCTACTTGGGATGACTCTGCTTTGGGCAGGAGGATTCTATTGTATAGCTTAGTTCAAGGTAGGCCTTGAGTCCTAGTAATGCTCTCCGATTGGGACTCCAGTGCGTGCTTGAAATCTGTCACAAGTTTTGAAAGGCAGCGGCTTTTGCTGTGACAATTGATCCCAGCCCCCCTCGTCCCCTACCCTCCCCAGCCCCATCCAGAGAGGCAGGGCAAGGATGTCACTGCTTTTAAAGTGGCAGATTAGGTTATTTCAGGACACAGACCCTCTCTTGGAATGGTTGACCTGGTCTCCCTGGAGGCAACTTCCTGTTCTGTTACCTTTTCCAGTCACGCTCTGTGGACTTAGAGTCCTCGTCTGTGGACCCAAGTCTTCCCGACACCATCACTCTTCACTGCACTGTGATAAGCCAGTGAGACTTCCCCGTCCACGGTTTGATGAGAAGCAGCCCGCCTCACCTAGCGCTGCCACAAGCTGCCTTTCTTTTTCCTTTTAAGGTTCAGTCCTTTGGGGAAAGGGTTGTACTTTTCGTTCTCAACACCATTGTTTTTGGAAGACTGGAGAGAAATCTGGACGATGATGACATATTTTTCTTACCTCACCCTGTGAAGGAGCAAGCTAAGATTCTGTGGCGAGATGGAGCGGCAGTTGGATTTTACTCAATCAAAATGAAAGGTGAGGGGTGCACGGCCTGTGAGGTGGTGGGTGGGCTGGGGCATCCTGGATGTCTGCCCATCTCTGGAGACCCCCCTTAGCACAAGCCAGTCTGTGGACTCTTCTGGCTCAGGAAGCACAGCTAATTAAGCTTTTGTGTAAATAAGCCCAAGGCATGGATTTCATTTTCACATCTCTGTCAGCCTTCCCCTTGGTTCCCAGGAAGGGCAGCGTGGCCCTACAACAGTGAACAACATATGTAACTGAAGCTTAATGCTTTCATTTTGTTTTTTTTTTCTTAGTGCTAACAATTAGCTGACAGGAAAAATACCATTGCTAACAGCTGACACGTGTTCAGGAAGCACCCTAGATGCCAAGACTTACAGACATTACCTCAGAAGACAAGACAGGGAATTGGACACCAAAACAAGGTTAGGTTAGACAACAGCAACTTCCTTCTAGGGACCTTGGCGGGCAGTTGGCGTTCAACCATTGGGCTGCAGGTGTCTGCCTGTCCTTTCAGAAAGCTGCTCTCTTTAATAGTTTCCTCAGCTTTCAGAAACTATGAACATCTGACCCAGCTGGCTCCAGCAGCTTCACTGCTTGCCTCTTATGAAGTTATTCATTAAAAAAAATGCTTTAAAAATTACATCTATTTATTTGGCAGGGAGGGGTATGCTGCAGGTGAGAAGGTCAGAGGGTAACTTGCGGAGGTCTGTTCTCTCTCTCCTCCCACCGTATGAGTTCTGTGGCTCAAACTCATGTCACCAGGCTTGGTTGGTAAAACTCTGAGCAAGCTAACTGGCAAGAAAATGATCAGTTTTAGTAACAACTAAATTTCCTAGAAAACCCCCATGGATGTGCTAATTTTGGAGGTAAAGTGTTGTTCTTGGGGGATAGAGGTTGGTTTGTGTGTGTGTGTGTGTTGTACTCGCCCAGGATGGAGTGAAGTCCCTTCCTCTCTCCTTTCCCTCCCATCTCCCCTTTGTTCGCTATACTATGACCAGAGCCTGTGCTTTGTTAAGTTCTAGGTCAGTTCTAGGCACTTCCACGCATGGCTGTTTCAGTAGCTTCCCTCTTCCTTTCTTCCTTGATGGTCACTGGCCCTGTGATTTCAATGTTTTCATATCTTCTCTACTTGTCATGTTCCTGCTTTATAAATTTCAGATACACCAGTGGGCTCGGAGAATAATTAAGATGAAGGGATGTAATTCATCTTTCCTGAAGCATGTCGTTGTCCTCATTTTGTTTTAAACCAAGTAGCCAAGCTTAACTCTGTAGGAGAATCATGCACAGTCTGAATGACTGACCTTGTAGGTCTTTGGGAGTCCTGGGTCTCCTGGCAGAGACAGGTCATTATATGGTGTCCTGCTCAGGGACTGACTGGCTAATGTAATGTTGTGTTTAGCAGATGAGGGATTCAGGTTGGTGAATTTTCCTAAAGCCCTAATTATCCTGTTGATTTTTTTCTCCACTTTACCCAGCTTGTGTTGAGGCCATGTGGTGTCACAGTGAAATAGGTTATTTTGGTTACTAAGGCCACAATGTAGTATAGAGTCCAAGGGACAATCCTAAGTGGAGAGATGAGTACCAGGGCCTCTGGAGTGGATGCAGGTCCCTCTCATCTCCAGTGAATCCTGAAGGGGCTGTGATGGGTAAGAGCTTTCTTTCTTGTCATTTGCTAATCATCCAGGCATGCCTGGGAAGGTCCAAGCACAGCCCCACAGATAAGTTTGAAACATAGATTTGAGTTCCTAATGTTTCTGGGCTTACCCTTTTCCTGCTTGGAGTTTGAACTTATCACTTACAGTGTCCCTCAAAACTAAGTTTTTCTACCAAGTCCTTGCCATGAGCATCTCTGGAATAGTTTATTTTCTCTTGGTGGAGTAAGTTCTTTCTCCCAAGAATCAGTCTATTTGCCCCCTCCCCCTCCTTCTGTCCCTTTCCCTCTCTCCCTCTGGTATAGCCTTGGCTGTCCTGGGACTCACTCTGTAAGCTAGGCTAGCCTCAAACTCAGATCTGCCTGCCTCTGCCTACACCACTATCTCCCTGGGTTCTCCCAAGAACCTTAAAAACAAAACAAAACAAACAAACAAACAAAAATACAAACAAACCTGATAGGACCAGAGAAGAGGCTAATGTGAATGACTTTGACTTTTTTGTTCATGTGTTTGTTTTGAATTTCCTTTCTATTTGAAGTATACTCATTAAATATATTTTTTTTCCAAGACAGGTTTCCTCTATGTAATAGACTTGGCTGTCCTGGAACTCATTTTGTAGACCAGGCTGGCCTTGAACTCTCAGAGATCTGCCAGCCTCGTCCTCCCTGGCGCTGGGGTTAAAGGTGTGTGCCACCATGCCTGGCCTATGCCACCCTTTTAACTGCTGAACTGCCATCTTTCCTGCCTACCTCCCTTTCTGTTTCATGGAACAGTTTGACAAACACGGTTGTTAGGCTTTCTTTAAAGGTTTGGCAGAATTTGGCAATGAATTCATCTGGTCCTGAGCTTTTCTTTGTAGGTCGACTTTTTAATTGCTGCTTCAGTCCCTTTGCTTCTTAATGCATCTGTTTCTGTTGTTCATATCCTTTTGATTTTGGTAGGTCACATGTGTCTAGAAAGTCATCCACTTCTAGATTTCCCAGTTTCCTGGAATGCAAGTTTTCAAAGAATTCCCTAGTGGTTCTCTGGTTTAATTGAAATCTTCAGTAACCCCCTTTTCATCTCTACTTTTTTGTTAATTTGTGTCTTCCTGGTGTCTGACTCCCAACCCTACTCTTGGTTCGTTTGGCCACGGCTTGTCAATCTTGTTTATTTTTTCAAATAATCAGCTTTCTGTGTGACTGATGTTCTCTTAGATTCCATTTCATTGCTTTCTGTCTGGATATTTATTGCTGTCTACCCTTTGGGTTTGGATTGTTCTTGTTTTTCTGGAACATTGTTGTGTATCATCAAGCTGTTTATTTGAACTATTTCTCATTGTTTACTATAAGCACTCAGAGGTCTAAACATTCTTTTTTTTTTTTTTTTTTTAAAGATTGCCTTAGCTGTATCCCAAAGGTTATAGTAAGCTGTGATTTTGGGAATTTAAAAATTTCTTCTCTGAATGCTTCAGTGACCCACTGGTCATTCTGTGACATAGTGTTTTGTATAGTTTTTTTTCTCCTATTGATTTCTATTTTCTTGCACAATGATCTTGTAAGATACAAGACGTTACTTAGATCCTTTTGTACTGGTGATATTTGATGTGTAGCCAGAACATCTGTTTTAGAAAAGGTTTCAAGGGGAATATGGACTAAGTCAAATATGTACTGTGTATCTTTTTGATAGAATTTTTTGTAGATGTCAGGTGAGTTTATTTATTCTTCTGTAGTTCAGCTCTAAGATTTCTTTGTTTAGTTTTCAATTAGATGCCCTATCTAAAGATGAATTTAGGGTGTTGAAATCACCCACTATTATTGATAATGTGAGAGACCTGTCTGACCTTTTATGTCTGTTAGTATTTGCATATTGAAATCGGAGCTCTAATGTTTAGTGCATATATTTATAATTGTTATAACTTCTTGATGAATTGTTTCATTTATTACCATGTAGTGGCATTCTTTATCTCTTCCGACTAATTTTGGTTTGAAATATATTTTCACCTACTTGGAGGAATGGTCTCATGTGTCTGGATGGCCTTGAACTTCCTATGTAGCTAAGGGTAACCTTGAACTTCTTGTCTAGACCTTGAACTGTCTCCCTAATGCTAAGAATATAGACATGCTACCATCAAGTCTGATTAGTGCAGTAATTGGGAGTGAACCCAGTGCCTTGTGTGCGCTAGGCAAGCACTATACCAACGTAGCTAAATCCTCATCCCAAAGTAGAGTTTTATCAGATACCAGAATAGCTTTGCCAGTCTGTTTTCAGTTTCTGCTCACTTGATAAATTGTTTTCTTTGACTGTCTGGATATTTTTACCAGTGAGTTGTGTTTCTTGGAGACAACAGATGGTTGGATCTTGTTTTTTAATCCATTCAGCCAATCTGTGTCTCTCTTTTGTTGACTTGAGGTCATTTATATTTAAAGTTATTATTAGTGGTGTTTCCTGATTTCTGTACTTCTGTTGGTTGGATTATCATTTGCTTTTCCTTTCTTTCCCATTTGTGTTAGGAGTTCACTGTGCTGGACATGATGAATTCCTTCCTATCTTTTCTTTGTTCATATTCTTTCTTGTGTTCTTGCAATGGTGACTTTCTCCAGGTCTTCTACTGTGCTGTTGGGGGCCCATGAACTACCTTTGTGCGTGTTGGTCTTGGAATGTCCTTATTTTTCCATCGACTTTTAAAGATAGTTCTGCTGGCTTAGCAGTCTTTGTTGGCAGTTATTTATTTTCAGTTCTTGAAATATGTCATTCCTTTCTTCCCTGGTTATTAGCGTTGCTGGTAAGAGACCTGATATTACCCTGATGTTTCTGCCTTTATATGTAAGTTGGCATTTTTCCTGAAGAGCTTTTAATGTTGCTTCCTTGTTTTAGAGCTTTGACATCTTGACTATCTGTTAGGGAAGATTTTTCTCAGATCATGTTTCTTTGAGGGGTCTAAATGCCTCTTGTGTTTGGATATGTATTTAAGTTTTCTGCTATAACTTCATTGAATAGGTTCTGTGCCTTTAGTGTTTATGTAAGCTCCTCTTTCTATGATGTGGGTTAAATAGGTATGGCCCCCAAAGATTCATGTGTTTGACTGCTTGGTCCATAGGGAGTGGCACTATTAGGTGTGACCTTGTTGGAGGAAGTATGCCACTGTGAGAGCGGGCTTGGAGGTTTCCTTTGCTCAAGCTACGCTTGGTGAGACAGTCTCTTCCTTGCTGTCTGCAGATGTAGAACTTTTAGCTTCATCTCCATCACCATGTCTGTCTGGAAGCTGCCATGCTTCCCCACATGATGAAAATGGATTATAAGGCAGCTCCAATTAAATGTTAATAGTTGCCTTGGTCATAGTGTTTCTTCACAGCAATAAAACTCAAATTAAGACATTCTTAAGTTTAGTCCCTTGGTCATATCCCAGAATTTTTGGGATGTTGTGGTCATGCTTGTTTGCAGAAGCTTTAAAAATTTTTATTTTGTTTACTACTGTGTGAGTGGGAGTCACACAAATGTCACGGCATACCTATGCCATGGTGAGCATGTGTAGGTCAAAGAGTAGTAGGTGGGAGTCAATTCTCATGTGGGTCCTGGGATTTCAGTCAGGTCTTCAGGCTTGGTGGCAGGGCCCTTTCCCTACTGACCCATCTCACCAACACAATGCTTGCTTGTTTGGCTAGTTTTGTTTACTGATGTTTGAATGATGCATTCATCTGTCCTGTCCTCTAGCCTTGATGATCTTTCTTCTGCTTGCTCAAGTCTATTGGTGATGCTTTTCACTGTTTTTTTTTCCTAATATTTTTATTGATTGTTTGGGAATTTCACATCACGTACCCTGATCACACTCACTTTCCAGTTCTCTCAGGTCCTCCCCCAACTCTTGTGACCTCCCCTTATAAAAAAGAAGAGAATGCCCCCCCCCCAAAAAAAACCCACAAGTCCAATTTGTGTTTCCTATATCGTTTCTGGGGCATGGCCAAACTCCCAATAACCAGATCCTTAAAGAAAACTGAGTCCTTCTCTACCTGTACCCCCTGTAGAACCCCTCAATTATGGAGAGCATCTCAATCATAGTTTTTAAGAGTTCTCTTGTGGTTTCCTGTCTAGACTGTTACTTTTAGGGGCGGGGTGGAGGTAGAGGTTGTGACAGAAGGATAGTCAGTGGGAGCACCGATCATGGACTTTCATGTGGTTTCTGGCAATAATCTGGACCATGGACATCCATAAGGTCTCTGACATCTGCATGTGCCAGGGACCTCAGCATGGTCTCCGGTGACAGTACAGACCACAAACATCAACAAAGCCCTTTGCAGCAGCACAGGGCACAGACACCATCACAGCCCTTGGTGACAGCACAGGCCAAGGACATCAACATGATCAAAGACACCAATGTGGCCCCCGGTAGCAGCCCTGTTCATGCACATCGACCTGGCCTCAGGTAGCAACACTGCCCAGGGACATCAACATGGTTCAGGTGCCAGCCCAGACTATGGGCATCCTCCTGGCCTTCGGTGGTAACATGGCCATGGTCATTAATATGTTCCCCAGCTGCAGGAGGACCACGGACCTCAATGTGGCCCTTGGTGGCAGCATGGACCTTGAACATACATGGCCTCAGATGGCTGCACATGGCCCTTTGTGGTAACACCCAGCCTTCTCCCAGGCTTGTCATGGCCATGGAGTCTCTAGCTCTGTATGTCTCCACTCTGCAAGCACCACTCTCCTCCTCCATCCTTCCCACCTTTCCAATGCGTATTTTTTTTTGTTTCCCAAACAGCTTTACATGCAAATATTCATTGCAACAAGTTGTCGGTCTGGTTCAGGGTTTCTGATGCACCGCAAATGCTGGGCAATAGCCAGGACTTGTCTCGGATATCCTGATGTTGCCCAGTGCTAGGGCGATCTTGTGGTTAGGCAGGGTGTCCTGGGGCCAGTCCCGTGTGAGTTCCAGGATGCTGCACACCTCTCTGCCTCTCCAAGGCTCCTGGCTCTACCTTTGGGCATGCAGCCTGTAGGCAGCCCCTCCCTACTCCCTCCCTGTCTCTCTCCCAGCAGGGCAAGCAGCCTGGGCAGCAGTGCCAGCTCCAAGCTGGGGGCAGGCCAGCGCTAGGACTGGCCCTATTCATTGATGATATCTGGTTCTGCAGGAACAGCCCCTCCATTCGCTGGTAGAGAGAGTAGATGTTGGGGTGCATTGACTCAAAGCACTGGATCTGGGCCCGGGGTGGCAGCAGGGTTGGTCAGCCCCAAGTGGGGCTCTCACTGTGTGTGTGTGTGTTTATTTGGTTCTTTGAGCTTTTTCTTTTTCAACATTCCTGTTTTTTTTCTCTAAGTCTTAACTTAGAGAGTTGGTTGTCTTCCATGTTGTGCCTTTTCATCCACATTGCTGTTTTTCTTATGTATTTCACTGCCCTTTTCTGATATGTTGCAGTTTTTCCTCTCCAGATCCTGGGTTGGGTTTATTTGCTTGTTTGTATCTTCTTTTGCATTATTGATAATTTTTACCAGAAAACTTGAGAAATCTTCACCTGGCTGGAGGGATTCAATATTCCATATGCATCTCAAAATCACCTAGTACGTAAATAATATGAAATAGTTTCATGCAAAATATAGAAGCTTTACAACAGTGTATTTTTTGTTCCTCATTTTATTTATATGTTGATTATATATTATATACTATAACATATTTCATAATTATAGAATAGATTATATAATAAAATATTGTATATGTTAAGCTATTATGTTTCTTTGTTTCAAACCTATCAATACTACTAAATAATTTTCAAAAGGTAGTAATACCTTTAATATGCTGTAGCAAAGAGTATATGACTCAAACATGTTGGTCACATTTCTCTCTCCTTTCCTTTTCTTCTACAGCCTTTGGTGTCTACCCAGTGCCGTTTTCCTTCAGGCTAAATGACTTCCCTTAGTATTTCCTGTAGTACAGTTTTGCTAACAACAAGTTCTTTGAGTTTGTTCATTGAAGAATGTTTTTATTTCACATCCAGGTTGGAAACACAGGTGATCTGGATAAAGAATTACAAGAACTTTTCCCTGACATTCCCGTCACGGCAGTCTATGGGGACTTGACTTCCTGTTTATCTTTTGCAGGGTTTGTTGTGTTTCTTGAATCTGTAAATACTTGCTGCCATATATATATATATATATATATATATATATATATATATATATATTTTTTTTTTAATTGAGGGTCTCTCTCTGTAGCCCTGGCTGGCCTGGAACTCGCTATGTATATCAGAATGGCCTCAAACTTACAGAGATCCACCTATCTCTGTCTCCTGAGTGCTGGGATTACAGGTGTGAATCATCATATCCAAACCTCTTTTCTGCCACTTATGGAGAATCTTTGTCCATTACCTTTTTCAAATACTTTTATTCTGTTTTCTGGGATTCCAATTATACCAGTGTTGCAGCACTTCATAATGGTTTCAAGTCTCTGAGATTCTCTCTCTCTCTGGTTGTTTTTTTGAGACCAAGTCTTTTGCATCCCAGGCTGGCTGCATTTAATTGGGGGGTTGCCTATAGTTTCACAGGAGGGGTCCATGACTATCATGGCAGGGAGCTTGCAGGCAGCATGGCACTGAAGCAGTAGCTGGTAGCTGAGAGCTGACATCTGATCCACAGGCATGAGGCAGGGGAGAGAGAGAGAGAGAGAGAGAGAGAGAGAGAGAGAGAGATTGGCACAACAGGAGATTTTGAAACCTTAAAGCCCACTGCTAGTGACACCCCCACCTCCGAAAGCCCACATCTCTTAACCCTTCCCCAAAAGTTCCACTAACAAGGGCTCAGGCATTTAAATATATGAAACTATAGAGGACATTCTTATTCAAACCAGCACGGTAGTCAAGGCTAGCCTTGAACTCCAGCTCCTCCTGTCTCCAGCTGTTGAGCAGTGGAATTATAGATGTATACTATTACTCTTGTCCCTGAAATTTTCTTTTCTTTTCCTGTCTTCTTTCTTCCTTCCTTCCTGTCATTCTTTTTTGTCTTTTTTTTTTTTTTTGAAACAGGGTTTCTCTGTGTAACCTTGGGTGTCCTGGACTTGCTCTGTAGACCAGGCTGGCCTTGAACTCGCAGAGATCCACCTGCCTCTGCCTCCCTGAGTGCTGGGATTACAAGCATACACCACTGTGCCTGAAATTTTATTTTCATTTAAACATTTTCCTATATTCTTTAGTTAGAGGTTTCTATTAATAAGTATCAGGTCTATCTCCTCAATATGCTATTCAGACCATTGGTAAGTTCAGTCATATTTAATTTTAGAATTTCAGGCATTACTTATGGTTTTATATTTTTGTTGAGATTTTATATTTATCTAGTGATTGAATATTTCCTTTATTAATTTTATGAATTAAACTAGTGACCTTAATTGAACATATTTTGTAATGTTGTGTAAAAACCCCCTCCCTTTCTATTAATGTCTCTTTAAGTTTATTATGTTGAATAACTACTTTTCCTAAGTATGGTCCATACTTTTCAGTTTCTTTGCATGTCCAGTAATTTTTGGCTGCAAAGCAGTCACTAAAAATATCTTGCAGGTGCTGGAGAGATGTCTCAGTGGTGAAAAGCAGTACTGCTTTTGCAGAGGACCTGAGTTCATTTTTCAGCACCTACACACAGTGGCTCACAGCCACCTGAATTCAGCTTTAGAGGAATCATATGCCTCTGCCTCCATGGACACCTACTATCCTGTGTACTTACCCAGTCACAGACACTGACAGACAGATACAAACACACACATTAAAACTTAATATTAGAAAAGAAGATATAGAGTGTGAATTGTCTTTGTGTTTCTTGAAGATATGTGGATTTGGTCCAAGAGACATTTAACCAAAAGACTCACACTGGAAGCTGTGCCTCCTCGGTACTGTGCAGCTGCTGACAGCTGTCTGTATAGTCTGTAGAGTTGTACAGACTATATGGCTGTATGACTATGTGAGTGTATGGACCTATGGCTGCTGCTGTAGCCTGGACTTGTCGGGTTCCTCCCTTTGCCTGCTGGTCAAAGATGTGCTATGGCTGTGGCTATCCTCTCCCTTTGATTTCTTGACTTTTGCTACTTTGCAGCACTGTACTCTGATCCTTCAAACTGAATATGCCTCACCTTTAGTTAGGAAAAGTACCACAAAGCCAGGTACAAAGGCACATGCCAACAGTCATAACACATAGGATGTTGAGGCAGTTTGGGGCTAGTTTTGGGAATTTGGCATTGTCTCAACAAAATGTAACAAATAAGTAAAGCCCTTAAAATTTTCATGAGGACCAGGTGTCTAACACCAGGGCTCTTGGGGGCCAGTGCGACCATGTCCAGACCACAACATTGCTGATGAATAATAAAGGGGTTAACTGACCATCAGAAGTAAGTTCCAAATCTGGGAAGGGCTGCTGATGCTTCTTCATCTCTGTGGTTTGTCATAGGGTCATATAATGTTGCATTTTGGGATGCTGATACAGCCATGATGTGCTTCTTAGTTTCTCCTCATTAGTTTTGGCCCATGTGACCAGAGCCTCTTAATTAAGCTTAGGTCCCTATGAAAGTTCTAATTTCACTACGTGAGCAGAAGGAACCATGCCAATTCACCCTGAAGAGGACCAGGTACTAGGTTCTGTGCAGACCACACCCAACATGATGGTGATTTGGCTTTGAGTTTTTCCACTCTACCATGGTGTGGATACCATGTATCCAGTGGGAACTATACTTTGAATCTTGATTTTGTTTCTATGTAAAGTGATGTATGGCTCATTACGTTACTCTCCCACCACGTTGTGCAGAAACAACAAGCTGTGATGCCAATGGAGCACGCTTGCCTTGAGGGCACCAGGGGGCTCCCTGCAGTGCTCTGTGTTGTACTGTTTGGTAGACTAGGCACATCAAGTATCTTCTGTTTATCTGTCTGTCTATGTATGTATGTATGTATGTATGTATGTATGTATGTATGTATGTATCTATCATCAATCTATCATCTATGTCTATCTCTCCCTTTCTCACACCCAAGCATTTATTCTGGGATTTACAGTATGCCAATTTTAATCCTTATATAGATTACAGTAAAAATGAAATGAGCCACGATTCCCAATTCCCTCTGCTGCCCCCACTTCACATTAGTCCTCCAGAGTCAGCCAACCTTCGTTCTTGTCACTCATGTCCTGGCAACCACTGGTTATTTTCCCATCACTAGTTTTTGAGTAACATTTTGTGTTTCTCAGAAGATGATGGAAGTAGAAATATGCTTCATTTAGCGTTTTGAGACTGAGTGCTTCCACTCAGGCCTTTGAGCTGATGCCACACCTTTGAACATCACACCTTTGAGGATTGTATCTTCGAGATTTGTGTCAGTCAACATGTGTATCGTGGATTGGACCTTTGTCTTGCTAAAGAGCATATTTTCAAACAAATGGGTGCCTTTCGTAGAATGAATAGTATATTTCCAAGTAGACTTTTCATTGGGAACAATTTGCCAATAGGCTGGTTTATATTTCTCAATTGGTTTGATGGTTCTGTAATTGGCTTTCTTACAAAACTCCAGTCAGATCACTATTTCAAGCTGGAATTTCCCCTAAATAATAAAAATGAGTGGGTTTTACTGTAACTTCTACCCTCAAACCGGCAGTCCACAAGATTTGTTAGCATTCAAGGGAAGAAAGTTCTGTGCTGGTGAGTAGAGCATAGACCAATTTAGGACAGAACTCGTAAGCATTA
>CM053758.1:46667929-46679996 GCA_028658305.1 Pachyuromys duprasi
GTCATAATCATGAGGCTGCTTTTGCACTGTAACTGCGGAGTCCAGGAGTTGCCACTGAAACCTGATTTCTGAAGGCTGAAGTATTTTCTATGTCATCCTTAAGGAAACCTTTCTTTCACCCCTGTTCTAGAGAATACATTTTAAACATCTCCTATGAAAACAAAACAAAAGAATTTGATTAAAATCGTGAGAGTGGAATTCAGGAGCATTTTAGAGTTTTGGCTGCCATCTTAATAGCTGCTTAACTGCCCTGGGTCAAGCAGGCTTCTGTCTTAATCTTGAAGAGTGGCCCCAGGGGAGAGACTCAATAGAATGGTTCTAGTATAAAAGATTATACTAACACTTAGGGGAAGTCAGCCTGGTTAGCCATTTGTGGGTTGAGGAGTATCCCCCGTGTCTTCCTCATCTGCTCTCAGGCTCTTTGATTGGCAAATTAACCCACTTGATCTGAATATGGGTTTCTCCAGTCATTCCTCTTAATGTTCCACAGAGCAGCTGTCATCCTCAGTGTATTTTCTTCCAGGATTTTCAGGACAAGATTTATATGGATGACTGACACTTACCACTAAGGCCTAGGCCGTTACTACCTCAAAATTTGGTTATTTTGCATGTCAGTCCACACCAGAACTCTCTCTGTCCCATCTTGAACCTCAAAAACAGCTGTGCAGGTGGTTACAGTTTTCTGTCTTTCTACTTACTTTTTAAATCTTCCTTCCAGAAATCCTTCTTCTCTTAGGGAGACAGAGTTTCTTCTATTACTTGTTGGATGCCTGTTTTTGTCCTTACCTAGTAGTCAATCTGTGAACTCTGATTCATGTATTCCAAGAAGCCACACACAGCTTTCTTTAAATAAACCCATTTTTCACTGTTGTGTATGGATATAATGGTTGCAGACAGCCCATTGGCCCATGTTGGTAAGGAAACTGTTTTTCCTTGTTGCTTTCCAAGGCTCCATCACAGGTCTGCCCTTGCTGTTGGAAGTGAAACTTCTGATTGTATGTGGAGACTGTGTCTCCATCATTTCATCACAGGTACCCAACTCCATCACAGGAATCTGGTGCCTATATGATCCAGCCATCTGTGGTGGCCTAAATTAACTTTGCCTACCCTGTTGAATCTGATGTTAACATTCGTTTGTGTGTTTTTCTTTGCTATTCAGAGACTATCACACATTCCATGGCTGTAACCTTGGCATCAGCAGTATCAATGATCTTGCACTATTTATATACTGCCCACTCAGTTAGGGGTGATTGAAGCACCTGCCGTCTACCTCTGTCTTGGGCTGTCAGGTATTGATCTTAACTGTCTGCTGGCTGTTGTCAGTAGCTGATGCTCTTACTGCCTCTGACCTTGCGGGTTTCTCAGTAGGTATCAATTAGATTGTTCTTTTCCTTTTAAAAATCTTTGCATTTACATGACGAGCTGGTAACCTTAACACTGCAGAAAGTTGACTCTGTCAGCCACCAAGACGCAGCTGCTGTGTCATGGGTTATGCTCTTGTCTGTGGAATTGTCTATGGTCTTCCCAAAATGGAAGCAGGTTTGTCAGAAGCCATTTTTACTTATACTTTTAGTCTAATTGGCTGCATTTGAAGCAAGGGTATGTAAGAGAGCAATAAATAGTAGCTAGTATGCATCCCCCAGAGAGGCTCATGGAAGCCAGCCACCAGGCCCACCAAATTCTCCTTGCTTCGTAAAGCCTGTCTGTCTGCCTTTTGTCAGGTCTGCCTGGCTATCTCACACTCACAGCAAGACTTCTCTTGCTTCTGGCTTCACTGTTCCAACCCTAATGTTCTCTTTGAACTCTGACATCCATCCCACTGTAATCCCTGCAAGCAGCTTTGAAGGGTTCAGGATGGTCCCTATCTTCTCACACCTACCAGGAGCTGGCTTCTGCCTCAGCGTCTCTATTTTCGTTCTTAATATACTTTACGCACTGTTTATTTTTCCTTTTATTTGGTAGCTTTTAAATGAAAAGTTAAATCCATTCTTCCGTGTCTTTGGTTTCTGACTTATTAGTTTCTTGTGTTTGTGTGTGTTTGGTATGTGTCTCTGCAAGTGTGAACCTTCCCTGAGGAAAGGTGTCAGGTGTTCTGCTCATCACTCTCTCCTTTATTCCCTCAAGATAGGGTCCCTCACTGAACTGGGAGGTAGGCTGGTTGGCTGCAGGCCCCCTTGATCTCCCTGTCTTTACTAGGGTGTCCACACCTTGGTTTTTGCATGGGCTCACATTCTCCTGCTTTCACACATGTGGTCTTACCCACAGAGTTGTCACCTAAGCCCGGTCATCTCCATCTTTAATGATTTTTGATCCTGCCAGCGATCAGACTGGAAAATAGGTAGAATGGACCAAATCTTCGCCGAGCTCTTCCCAATATTTCCCATAGTCTTTCTGTCCTAGTTATGATCAGAAAGTTAGCTTAGAGCAGACATCCTATTTTTTCTGCTCAGGTTTGTAATGGAATTCTCGAACTGGCGTGGTAGTTGTTTTACAAGGTGGATTTTATGTGACAGGTTTGAAGGTATGGTGAGCCTTTAGAAAGCACTGGTAGAGTAATTTTGCTTCTTTTTCTCCAGAAGTTGACTTTGAGAGGTTTCCAGAAGCATGGCAGGGACAGTTAGGCCCCCTGTACCATCCAAGTACCTTCTCTAATATCTGTAGCTTACGTAATCACAGTACAGTGTTCAACACAAAGGAATCACCAATCACCCTTGGCTGATTTTCCATTAGTGTCTGTTTTCTCTTCTGGGATAGACAAGTGAACACCCAGCCCTTCCCTGCCCCTCCCCTGTAGCTCCCCTGAGCCTCCTGTCTACTCTATGACTGTTGGTTCCCCTTGTATTTCATCATCTGGACCTTGGGGGAGGACTGGCCAGGTGATCTGTAGGACATTCTTAGTGTCTGATGTTTTCTGCTGATTAGACAGGGTTAGGGGTGGAGGATGGGGAGCAGCCCTCTTGACACGGGTGTGCACCTATATTGTATGGATCAACATCAGGACCAGTGATGACAGTCATCCATGTCCAAGTCAAGGGGTGGGGAAAGGATGCTAGTCACTTTTGGTCACTGTGACAGAACACTTGTGAACATGCCTTGAAAGCAGTGTTGTTGTTTGGTTTCTTTTGGCTGACAGTTTGATGGTCATCTGTCTACACTGTTTCAGCCAGAGACGAAGCAGACTGTCGGGGTGGAAAGGGGATAGTGTAGGCCAGAGTATAGCATCATGTGATCATGAGCTACACTTGGCAGCAGCCTGGGAGCAGAAAGAGAAACAGGAAGGGGCCAAGGACAACATGGACCCTTCCCATGACCTCCTTCCTCTACTCAAGTCCCAGCTCATAGTGCCACCTTATTGGGGATCAATAAGTGGGTCAATCCGCCAATCATTTCAGAGTCCTCATGACCCAGTACCTGCTCAACAGCTGGATCCGCCAGCTGTAGAACAAGCTGCCCACGGCGAGCTCTACAGGAGACGCTTCCACACAAGATCCCACATTTCGCCGTGTGGAGGTCACCACATCTTCCTTCTTTGCCGTGATCTTCTATCTACGTGTGTATGTGTGCATTTACATATTCATGTGGATGGGCATAGGAGGGGTACTTGGGCCTGTGCCTTGGTGAGGATGTAGAAGTCCGAGGACAGCCTAGCTCAGTGTATTTTTTTTTTACACCGACACACGATTTGACATATTTACGAGGTGAAGTGTGATTATTTGAGATGTTATCAAATCTGAATAACTGATCTCTGTAAAAATCTGTCACTTTGTGTTGGGAGCTGTTAAGCTTCTCCTTGTTGGCTACAGAATGTATAGTAGATAGCTGCACATTGTGTCCACCTTATTGTGCATGTTCTCATTGCGTCTTTCAAGATGCATTTTTATTGCAGTAATAACTTTGCATTATAAAATTTGCCTAAATTAAGTGTAAAATTCAGGGATTGTAGTGACTTTAAGGGAAGGGTATATAACTATTACCAAAACCCAGTGTTAGGACATTCCTGTTACCTCTGGACGGCATCTGCCATCTGTCTCCGTCTCATCCCTAGCCAACAGCTGAGCTGCCTTCTGCCTCTGCCTATTACCATGTACCAAGTATTGTATCAGTCATGCTTTCACTTACTGCCAAGTTTTAGAGCAAATAATGGTGTGCTTCTCTTTATTGCCACAGGATTCTGCCTTACGAATATACTTTATTTTATTGTGAATCTGTTGGTTAATTGGTTGCTTCCCTTTTACTACTATAAATAGGGTGGCTATAAACAGTCTTTCTCTCTCTTTCTCTCTCTCTGTCTCTCTCTAAGACAGGGTCTCCCTGTGTAGCACTGGCTGTTCTGGAACTTACTATGTAGACCAGGATGGACTCGAACTCACAGACAAGAGAGATCGGCCTGCCTCTGTCTCCTGAGTGCTGAGATTAACCATGCCTGGCAATGAACATCATCTTACTTGTTTGCATGTTTTTCTTCCTCTTGGGTAGGCCTCTAGGAGTGTAATTGCTGGGCCATTTGGCAAGATTGTATCTAACCTTTAGGGGAACTGTCAAATGGTTGTGCCATCTGGCTGCAACACTGTGCACATCCATCAACCACATGTGAGGGTTCCAACTTCTGCACGCCCTTGTTGCTGCTTACTGTTGCTTGTCTTTTTGATTCTAGCTCTTCTAGCCCTGAGTGGCATTTTGTTGTTGTTTTTTTTAACTTCCTGTTCTTTAATTATGAGTGACGTTAGCTGGTTTTCATCGTTAATCATGTGAATGTCTTCTTTAAAGAAAGGTTTGCTCAAATCCTTTGGGTAATTTTAATGAGAATATTTGTTTTATTTTTATTTAGTTGCAAGAGCTCTTTATTCTGGTTCTCAGTAAAGCCTCTTTATGAGAAGTGTGATTTGTAAACGTTTCTGTTGACAGCCTATGCTTGGCCCTTTTGTTTTTCCTAATAGAGTCTTTTGAAGCAAAAAATTAAAAAATTCTGGTGAAGTTGGGCTTGCCAGTTTATTGTGCTTTTGTTGCTGCATCCAGGAACTCCTTGCCAGCTCAAAGTTATGAAGACATTTTTCTATTTTCCTTGCTAAAACCTTTATAAGTTTCTCCCATATCCTTGAATCTGTGATCCATTTTGAATTTGTTTTTGTAAATAATGTGAGAAAAAGAGTACAACTTCAAATTAAAAAAACAAACAAACAAAAACAACCCAAAACCAAAACCCAAAACAACTAATATACTTTAAAAGCAACCCTCCTTTTTGGTGGGCTTAACACAGTGCCCTGAGCTAAGTCTTCAGCTTCTAGTACACTAAAAAAGGGTTACTGTAGTTCTAGAGCAGCTTTAGATTAACAGGAAAATATTGACGCAAAAGAGTGGTTTTCTGGAGTTAAGCTCCTCGGTTTCCACTGCGTTCTTGTTTCCTTCCATTGCTGCCTTAAACTCCATGATCAAGAGCAGCTTGGGAAAAGAGGATTTGTTTCACATTACACTTCCTGGAGGCTTAGGGAAGTGACCTCGAGAACGAAGCAGAGGGCACTCGGGGGTGCTGCTTATTGGCTTATTGGCTTGCCTCCCATAGCCTGCTCGGCCTGCTTTCTTAGAGCACCCAGGATCTTCCTGGCTAGGCATAGGACCACCCACAGTGGACTAGCTTCTCCCACAGCAATCATTAATAGAGAAAATGCCCCGTGGACGTGTGCACAGGACTGCCTGGTGGTGGCCACTCCTCATTGAGTCCCTCTTTCTAGGTGATTCTAGTTAGTATCAAGTTGACAAAAAGTAACCAGCACAGTGTGATTAGTTGTGCATGATTAGTGCATGTGTTTGGTCCAAGAACCGACATGGAGGCATGCCTTTGTTTAGACTTTCACAAAAGACACAGCCCTCAGATACAAGCAACAAAAATTTATTTTCACCTGGTTCTAGAGGCTCAAAGTCCAGGTTCCAGATGCCAGCAGGCCTGTTCTCTTGAGGTCTCTCCTTGGTTAGCATGTAGCCACTTTCTCACTGTGAATCTCTGCTGTGTTTCTGTTGGTCCATATTTCTTCTTACATGTACAGCAGCCATATTGGATGAGGGTCAAGCCTAATAGCCTCATATTAACTCCACTCTATCTTTAAAAGCATTCTATCTAAATGCAGTCAGTTCCTGAAGGGTTTGGACTTCAGCATGTGAATGTTAGGTGGACACAAGTCAGCCCACAGATTACATCATTGTTAAGCCAGAGGCCACATTGTCCATGAGTGCTCACCCGTACTGTTGGATATTCTGTGCATCTAGACAAACTTTTAATGCTCTGAAGTAGATAGGGGTATCCGCTGTGCTCCAACAGCTCATCTCCTACCTCCTCCTGGGCAACTATCATCTTTTGATCACCTCTGCAGACTGGCCTTTTCCAGAATGTCTGGGAGCTGTAATCAGATAGGATGTTTGCCTGTTCGTAGGAGCTTCTTCCTCCGCTAGGAATGGCATGAAAGGGTGCAAACAGCGCATTTTGCGTTTATCAAATCATTCCACTGTTATTTGTGGCAAAAAAAATTATTCTCTCTCCCTGTACAATTGTGGTAGCACCTGTGTTGATCAGCATAGAAGAACTGTTTTCTGGGCCTGTCAAGCTGGCTCAGTGGGTAAAAGCGTTTGCTGTCAAGCCTGGCAACCCGAGTTCTAGCCCCATAACCCACATGGTAGAAGGAGAGAACTGACTCCTACAAGTTGTCCTCTGACCTCTGCGCACCTGCCGTCACACGTGTGTGCGTTATGACATGCTCTGTCACACATGAACAGATAGAGAATGAAAAACAATTTTAAAAGTGTCTGCAGTCTCAGTTTTGCCATCGGTCTGTAGTCTTCGCTGGTCACCTGACAAAGCCCATAAAATGGGCATTTCTAGATTTTCAGCAGCGTTCCTTCCAAGCAATGCTCGTGGTCCAGAAAACTTCGTGTTTCACATAACATTTCGGATAAGCTTGTCAACTGCTACTAAAAGCATGCTGGGGTTTTGTCGGGGCTGGCTTTGAGAGAGAATTTGAGGCACACTGGACCCCATGAGATCCAGGCTCTGTTGGCACATTATCGCTTCATTCTGTTGCTAATGGGGTCACAGGCCAGCCCAGACTGAGCGGGAGAACAGACCCTGTTTCTTGATGGAAATAGCCTTAAAACCACACACAGAGCTGTGTGGGTTCAGGAAGGGACTCACCGTGGCCACGGGAATGTTTTTTCCGTAGCATCGTGTATCTTGTAGTTTACCCCATCTAAGTATCAGTTATTCGTTTTCTGAATCTTGACAGGGACAAGTATCCCGTCTTCCAGCAGGAACTGAGATGGCCACCACGTGGTTGCTAACATTGGTTACAGCGCGGTTACGTCCAAGGTGGAAACGGAAGGAGTGCAAAATCTGGCCTCTCCTGCTCTAGTCATTCCTGACTCACAGGAAGCATGTGGGGTTCATGAGTTTTCGAGTGCCATGTTTCTTGCCAGAGCTGGGCTCCGTAAGCCTTTATTGAAGTAACAGATAAATCTTTACCTAGTGCAGGGAGATGTTTGATGTTGCTTAGGGTAAAAATCTTTGGCTCCAAGGGTCTCAGTAAGGAGAGAGGTCTGGCTTCGTCCACAAGGCTTTAGAGATGCTCAGTCTCCCAGGCCATTTTTTCATTTCCGTGACCCAGGTCCATTTTCTGGGTGTGCAGTAATTAATTATGTGGGTCTATAACAAACAAACAAACAAACAAACAAGCAAAACCCCACTGAGCTCCCCTGGAGAACCGATTGTTTGGAGTGACCCGGTATCTTACCATTGCTTGTTTAGACTGGGGAGTTAATTCTGCTCCAGATGGTACCTGTGGCCCTGGCCGGACTCTTGAGGTCTGGGTGGGTCTCATGCAACCTGGGGGGACAGTGTGTGCCTCTTGCTTTCTCGCAGGCAGCCTCTGTGGTGATGGCACCAATGCATGCTACCTGTTGCCTGTCTTCGACACTGTGTTTGTGAGGAGAAAGAACCGTTGCCAAGGCCTGGGGACCGCCATGCTGAAGGACTTCTGCGACACCTTTCCAGAAGAGGAAGCCCTGGGTGTTAGCTGTCCTGTATCTCCTGCAATGTACAAAGGTGACCCCACCTTGTGTCCTCTGTCGGCATTTGGATGATGGAGACTGCTAACGTGTGCTGAGCCATGGAAGCAGGAGTGTCTCGGTAGTTCTGGGTAGATGTAGGCTGAGGCTTCTCCTCCCCATAGCCTCAGCATAACCACAGACTCCAAGTTTGATCTGCCAGAGAGATAATTACACTAGGAAGTGCAGGTGGTCCCCAACTTACCATGACACCACATAGGATGCTTCAGAGATCTGCCTGCCTCTGCCTCCCAAGTGCTGGGATTACAGGTGTGTGCCTCCATGCCTCACTGGGTTCTTCAATTTTATAGTGGGGTGAGCACAATACACAGTCAGTAGAGACCACACAGCACATGTAGAGTTTGAATGTCTTCCTGGACTTGTGATGTGTGTTCCCATGTAGTCTGAAGAGTGGCGGCAGCTGGATTCTGTGGTGTTTTGTGTTCACTGTGGCTTTGGATGCAAATATTCGCTTGTTAGATGGCCTTGTCCTGCAGTGGGCTCTATTCTGATTCTTTTTTCTTTTTCTTTAAAATGTTTTAGAAATACGTGTGTGTGTATGTGTTGTAGGTATGTGTGTGCATGTATGTGTTGTATGTATGTATGTGCATGTGTGTTGTGTGTGTATGTTTGTGCATATATGTGTGTATTGTATGTGTTTTACATGTGTGCATATTGTGTGTGTGCATGTGTGCACATGAACATGCAGAAGCTTATATGCCACAGTACTCAGGTGCAGGACAGAGGGCAGCTTTCAGGAATTAATGTTCTCTGTCTTCCATGCATTTCAGGGGTTGAGCTTAGGTCCTCAGGCTTGTGCAGCGAGCGCTTTTTCCAGCTGAGCCATCCCAGCGGCCCTCTAGCATGTCCAAGAGAGCCAATGCTGCTCTGTAGGCTGTATGTATCAGACGCCATGCCACACATTGCCACTTAAACAGCTGTTCTGGCGTGTAACTTCACCAAGCTGAGGAACATATGTAATCAGAAACAAATATCTCAGGGACTCTCCTTTCTCCACCTGAAATGAATAGGGCTGGCACACCACGTTCTGATGGCTAACTCCAACCATCCCAGAGCTCCACCACCAGAGCTAGCTTTCTCTGATGAGAAGTCAGCCTGGTCAGGCTGGGAGGGCAGGAGCGCTATGCTCAGAGTTTCCCAGCTTCCGCCTGCCCAGAGCCTGCAAGTGGTACAGGAGAGCTTGCTTTGTGATACCATCACAGTTACTTGCAGGACCAGTAGTGGCTTTTCATTTATCTGGTGTTGGCGTGACTGCCACATGAAAATACGTATCCAGGAAATGTGCATTGTCTACCAGCCTGCAAAGGCCTACTGTAGTACTTCTCAACCTGTGGGTCATGACCTCTTTGAAGGTCAAACGACCCTTTTACAGGACTTGCTGAAGGCCACCAGAAGACACTACAATACGATTTGTAGCAGTAACAAAATTACAGTTGTAAAGTAGCAACAAAAATAATGTTATGGTTGGGGGGGGTCACACAACATGGGGAACAGTTTTAAAAGGTCACAGCATTAGGAAGGTTGAGAACCACTGCTCTAGAGGAACAGAATTTATGGAATTAATATATAAATACTTAAATAAGTATATATGGGTTTTTAGGGTGGCTTACACATGTATATATGTATGTATGTATGTATGTATGTATGTATGTGATTTATTAGAATAGGTTACAGGTGGTGGTCAGCTAGTCCAACAATGGCTATCTACCAACTGAAAGTCCAAGAATTCAGTCGGTGTTCAATCCATGAGGCTGGATGTCTCAGTTGGTCTTCAGTAGACACTGGAATCCTGAAGTAGGCTCTAATGCCAGTGAAGGAATGGACTTCCTAGTGAGAGCGAGGAGGCAAAGAGAGCACGTTTCCTTCTTCAGGGTCCTTTACCCAGCCTGCCAGCAGAAGTGTGGCTCAGATCAAAGGTAGACCCTCCATCACAAAGATCTAGATGAGAAGAGGGTTTTCCCACTTCAAATGATTTAATTAAGGCAAAAGTCCTTCATAGGTGTGCCTAGCCTTTTGCATTTTGGTTAATGTAGTCAAGTTGACAGCCATGAATAGCCATCACAGGCACCCTTTAAGAAGAGAGACCCTAGGATGCACAGACGTGGTTGAGTTGGGGGCACTGAGAAGATACACAGGGAGCCCAGGGGAGGCCTTGGACAATCCAACCGAAGGTACCCAGCCTCCAGAGCCTCAAGAAATCAACTTGTGTTGCCATGGTGCTGGCAGCCCATCATTCCCGAGGAGTCTGCTTCCAGAACTCAAACCAACTATGGCTTGAAGACGTTTTAAAAATGACACTTGTACTGAACACGTACAGACCTTTCCATTGCCTTTCTCTCGTAAACATAATAGCCTAACAGCTACTGACATGGCCTCTACATTGCATCAGGTACTGAAAGGCATCTAGATGATGGAACATCCGCAGGGAGATGTGTGTGGTGTCTGTGCAAACACCGCACCTACTATTTTAAGTAAATGTAGCATCTTTGGATTTGGTGCCTTCAGAGGTCTTCAGTACCCCTGAATCCAAGGAATGGCAGTTTCGTAGCTGCAGCCCTGGAAAATCAGTGCAGGGATGGATGGAAATGGGAGTATGGAGTGTGTAACATGGATTAATAAAGCCACAGTCTTTCCGTAACCTGGTGAGCTCTCAAAAGAATTGACATAGAAAGACTATGATTTATTTCATAAGCCTAAAACACTAGAGCTGGGCAGACACTAACCCTTTAAGCTATTTTGTTATCTCCCAGCTATACATGCCGGGCTACTTGCCAATAAGTCTTCCTGTATGGGCTGCTTCTGTTCCACCAGTCTATCTGTCCTCATGGTCACAGGCTCATCCTCCATCCTGCCCCAAGGTAGCTCCTTTCTCTGTTTTTTCAGAGTTGAGATCCCAAGCCCAGGCACCTAAGCCCTGCCTACCTCTCTTCTGCCCAGTCATAGGCATCAGCAACTTTATTAACCAAACAGGGATAATTGGGGAACATTCCTTACACCACATGGATACAGAAGATGGTACACTGTTCATAACAATGCCGGTGGCAGGGTGGTAACCAGATCTTAGGACATGAAATCAGCATCTGAAAACACAGGGCACAAGACCCTCCAGCAGAGATGAACAGGGATGATTCTGTACCCATGGGAAGTTAGTGAAAAGTGGTCAGGTGCAGCAGGGTCAGGGCAGTGAGGAGGTGGAGGGTAGCTACCAAAGGGATGTAAGTGTCCTGCAAGGACCCAGAGCGAGCTGGCTGTCTGAACCAGGGTGGGCAGGAGTCTGACTGGTGGTTTACCTCTCCCTTCCAGTCCTCAGGCAGTTCCTGTTGACCTGTCCAAGCGAGAGAGGGCGCTTGTGGGAAGTGGAGCCCCCAGGGGCCTGGGGCCAGCGTGTCAACATCTGGCTCAAGGTTTCTCTCCAGGAGGCGAGACTTCAAAATGGTGAGTGGGATGGACATCTGCTCAGGGGTCTAGTCACCCTAGCGTCCATAGCTGCCCGTGGGGACAGCTTTACTAACATTGACTGAGTCTGATTCATGTAGATGTTACTGCTTTTGAGTATGTAGCACAGTAGAGGAGGACTGACTACTCGCTGTCCCTCCCTCCCCCGTGCTCGAGTTCCCGAAGTAAGCCATTGTGCCTGACTTGGACGTGGGTGGTGAGGATTCAAACTCAGTTCCTCACGCGTACACAGCAGGCAGTTTGCTGACTGAGCCATCTCACCTCAGCCTCTCATCATCTCTTTATTATCATCACTTGTGTGTGTGTACTTCATATATGTAACACAATGCCTTATGATCATCTCCGCCCTCTTTTTAAAGTGGCTTAAAACATTTTGTATCTCGTTGCATCTGATTAGTGCTACCTGTATGAATGTGGCTGTGAGGTTAACTGACCACTGGATCTTGGGCAGTTTTCAAGGGCCATGGCCCACAGGAAAATAACTGTCCCTCTCCATGCACCA
>CM053758.1:46680496-46736221 GCA_028658305.1 Pachyuromys duprasi
CCCGTCCCGTCCCGTCCCGTCCCGTCCCGTCCCGTCCCGTCCCGTCCCGTCCCGTCCCGTCCCGTCCCGTCCCGTCCCGTCCCGTCCCGTCCCGTCCCGTCCCGTCCCGTCCCGTCCCGTCCCGCATTCTGTCTACAGGAGGAATCTGAATGTTTGAATTTGCAGTTCTCTTTGTAGAGAATTAGTGGTCTGCGGCTAGAAAGTGCCTTTCACGCCACAAGATAATCCTATAAATGGCCAAAGCAACTGATGTGCTTCTGTGAAAGTTGGAGGGCTGCTGCATGGAATTAACTGATCCTTTGCATCCTCATTGTCATCAGATATTGAATAAATTGTAAAAATAACTTTAAAAAATGAAAATAAAAACTACTTAGGGTTTCTCTTTCTGTTTTTGATTTTTCTATTTAGTCCTAGTTGATCTTGTGTCAGCCAGTCTCAGCTTCTCGAATGTTGGGATTCTACAGTTTCTGTGTTAGAAAAAAAGTGCACGTGTGTGAGCATGTGTGCAGATCAGACTTAGGGCTCTCTGTAGGTAGGCCAGTGCCTAGCTACTGAGGTCGATAAGAGTGGGCCAGGCACTGCAGTTCCAAGCCTCGTGCTGGACCTGTATGGACCAACAGCCCCAGAAAGACCCTCTGAAAGCTCAAGGTCTGATTTCAGGACAGAAGCCTTTACCTGGTAAATATACCACTCAATCCTTAGCATGTAGGTAGCCCGCCCTTTACAGGCCCCCATCTGTGGAGTCAACAATATACGGAGTGTGTTTCAAAAAGTTGCTGGTTGGAGCTGAATGGATGGCTTAACAGTTAAGAGCACTGGCTGTTCTTCCAGGGGTCCTGAGTTCAGCGACCACATGGTGGATCCCAGCCTTCTAAAATGGGATCTGATGCCTTTTGGCAGGCAGGCATACATACAGACAAAATATTCATACATTAAATAAATAATGAATAAATAAGAAAAGTTGCCAAGTCACTGAACATGAAAGCCTGTTTTTTTCCTAGTAATTACCCTCCCTACCCAATGGTACAGCTTAATAGCCGTTCACACAGCATTTACACATCAGATACTGTGTGTCTTCTAGAGATAGTCTAGCCTTTGAGGGTCTGGGCAAAATCTATGCAGATTCATCATTTTATATGAAACACTGGGGAGTCTCAGCTCCTGGCAGGAGGCTGCAGTTCTAGGACTGACCCTCCTGGGATTCCAAAGGGCGTCTGTGCTTAGTTCTGATCGACGGGCTTGTCACTCAGCTGTGTGTCATCAAGACTAGATTTCCACCCTACAGAACGGCAGAGGATGCAATCCGAGCCATCCGGTGTTACCCCCAAACAGGACCACACTTCTTTCTTCTTGCAGAGGGCTGGAAAGGAGGGACTTGCCCATGCTGGAACAGCCCATCTTGCCTCACACTGGTTACACCTACATGCTGTTCTGTTGCCGTTCCTGGACTCACATTTTCAGCCATGTTGGCTGCCTGGTGAGCTGGTGACCTTTCCCACCTGGGCCCTGCCTGTGACGGTTGGCACCAGCTGATGCCTTCCTTGGTGGCAGCCTGATACTGTGACTTGTAGGTTTCCTTCTTTCAGTTTGTCTGTTCTGCTCGTGAGCTCACGTTGATCATTTGTCCGTCCTTCTCCCTGAAATGCCATAGTTTTGCTTTTAGGCCCTTGGGAACCCTCAGGCAGCCCTCCTGCCTGAGCCCAGAGCTCAGGCTCTGGGTCCCATGCCACTTCTGAGATGCCACCTTCTCAGAGAACTTCAGGTTAGCTGAGTACCCGCTTGGTGCTAGGCTGGGACCCTGCACTCAGGGGGCACCAGGAACTCTCAACACGGAGTCTAACCCTGACACAAGGGCAAAGCTCAAGGGGCATGCCACAAGATAACCATGGAACACCAGCCCCCTAACGGAGACTGCCTTTTATGTAGAACCTTCTGACTGTCCTCACTGAGAAGAATCCTTAGACATTTCTGCTCGCCCCAGCAAAGGCCTACATCATGGCTTGGGGAGCGTCCTGGGGAAGACTCAGAGCAGACAGCAGCATTTGAGTCTCATTTTCCTTAAAATCCACTGAATGGTTTTGAGCCTGCTTTTAGTCTTGCTTGGCCTCTGGATGAGGATATGCATCAGTGTGATGCGACTTGATGTGCTGGGAAAGGTTGAAATGGGGGGGTCCTCTTTTCTGGAGGAAAACGGAGAGAAGTGGGAAGTAGGGGAAGGGGTCGGGACTGGGAATTGAGGAAGGAGGCCACGCTTGAGATGTAAAGTAAATAAACTGAAATAAAAATAAAAGTAAAAAAAAAATATACCCCAAAGAAAATACTTTAATTACTATATGTAAGTTCATAGCCACAGTCTCTGTCTTCGAGATAGTATGTAAATGTATCATAATTTAAGGAAAAATTGCTAATGAGAAAAAACAAGCAAGCAAACAAACCAACGACAACAAAACCAAGCTCGTACGCATACACTCCTGGGTTCCCGGAGCAATACCTGCAGTTGCCACACGATGGCAGCCTCGCACAAACCAAGGCCTCCGGGCAGCTCTGGGGCTTTCACCCGCTTCTCGCAAAGTCCCAGAAGACCCTCCCTCCCTCGGCCTGTGTCCTTAATAAACACTACGTGTTACCCTAAGGAAAGAAATAGAGAGTGCCAGGTATCACTCATTCCTTCCGCTCCCACCACTCCGAGTGTCTGCATGGGTACAACAACGTATTTGTTTTAAAAAGGGGCCAGGGTGGACCACCCTATTTCCCAAATTTGAGTGACATCTCATCGCGACAAGAGAACAAACAGAGGAGACTTCTGAATGGGCCTTCAGTCGTCGCTCCTCGTCCTCCTCTCTCCTACACCATCCTCCCCGCGTCTCCTTCCTTCACTTTTCTTCTTCCTCCTTCCTCCCCCTCTGATAAAAACCTCAAACGTGCACCAGGAGAACAGATTTCACCGTTCTGTAATTTGTCCCCACCCCCATAAACTTGGCTAGAAGTAAGCAAACACATTCCTTCACAAATTCCTCAAAGTGCAAGAGGTGGGGCGGCCTGGCGGCTCCTTGCCTCTGCAGGTCTGACTTGGGGTGTGCTCGGCTGGGGGACTTCCTGCTCCCCGTGCAGCTCTCCCCCCCTGCTGGCTTCCTCCCTCTGCACCAGCTCCCCAGCAGCTTCCGGTGGGAAAGGGAGCTGGCGGTCTGAGAGGTTCAGCATCCGTCTGGGATTTTGGGTTAGGTTCTGTCTCTCTCTTTCTCCCTCTCTCGGACTGTCAGTTTGGACACACGTTCGCTTTTAGGTTTTCTATTTTTTCACCTGGCCTGGCTTTTTCTCCTCAGCTCTGCCAGTGTTGCCCCTCTGTAAAAGGACAGCCATGCAGGATCCGCTGGGAAGCTCAAGGCCTTTGGATGTAAGGCTAGTGCCTGGGGGTGCCCAGGTCATAGAGGCTCACAGCCCATAACAGTGTGCCCAAGACCCTCCCACCCACTGTGTGCCATGCTCCTCCGGGACTCTCACTTTGAGGCCAGGGTGCTTTTGTTCTATTGGATTTCAGCTCCAGTTGAATCTCCAATTCCAATCCAATCCAAAATCCAACTTGGATTCTTGAAGTCTGGTGGCCTCTTTAGGATGCGTCCTTTACGGACACATCCTGAGGTGGGTGGGCTGACCACAACCCAGTGAGTTATTGGTGATGTCTGGGAAGGGCGTATAGGGAAGAGTTGGGTATCCCAGGCTGCTCTGGGACCCTGAGTGGGGGCAGACCCTCTGGGTGGCCTCTATGTAGTGTGGGGATCGTCTTCTGCATGTTCTTGAAGGCACCATCTGCTTCAGGAGCCAGTGGCTCCTGTCTTCACACGGAGACTGGTCACATGCACACATTGGAGCAATGGCTATACAGAATGATGATGGGCAAAGGGACAGGTGGGGCTGTGCTCAGCCTCGGAGTGCCTGGCTTCTTGGGACCCCTGTGCTGCTTAACCTCACTGTCCCTCACTGGCACATCAATGATCAAAGAAGAGGAGAATCAGGCTTCAGAGGTGACTGGCTCAGAGGAAGAGATGCTGGGTGTGGTGAGTCTGGTCTAAGCTGACCTCTCAGCAGACTTGGGCTAAGGATGCAGAGGCTGGACAGGGGCCTCCTGATGGGAGAACTCAGACCAGACTGTAAAAAGCAATGTTTAGATTACCTTTGGGGATCACAACACATAAGTAGCAGAATAACATCAGGGTTTGTGGTCTGTGCTCTGGGCTCTGGGATGACTGCTTAGCTCTGACTTGCCCAGCTTTGTGGTCCTCGCCTAGGTATAGGGTGCTTTTGAGTGGCCTGTGATGACCAGTGTTAAACTCAGTAGTTTAACACTGAAGACCACCTTTTTTTTTTTTTTTTTTTTGAGAGCAATGGCATGTGTTTTGATTGGCAGTTGCTTTGGGAAGCTGTTTCACACCATAAGGTTGATGGCTTTGGGTAAGCTGACTTTAGAAAAAGTAGAGGAGCTCCACAAAGACTAAAAGAGCCAAAAAATCTGGGCCCAGGGGGGTCAGCAGAGACTGATGAATCAACCAAGGACCATGCATTCAGCGGACCTAGACCCCTTGCTCAGATGTAGCCCGTAGGCAGCTCAGTCTCTATGTAGGTTTCCTAGTAAGGGGAGCAGGGGTAATCACAGGCATGAACTTGGTTGCCTGCTCTTTGATCACCTCCCCCTGATGAGGTGGCCTAATAAGGCCACAGAGAAAGAGGATCCAGACAGTCCTGATGAGACCTGATAGGTTAGGGTCAGATAGTAGGGGAGGAGAACCTCTCCTAACAGTGGACTAGGGGAGGAACATGGGGAGGGTGTGTGGGAAGAGGGAGGGAGAGTGGAATCAGGAGGAGATGAGGGAGGGGGCTACAGCTGGGATACAAAGTGAATAAATTGTAATAAACAAGCAAACATAAATGAAAGAACGAAAGAAAAAGTAGAGAAGAAGAGTGCAACACAAGAATACAGCACACTGCAAAGGTAGTTTGGAAACGAATCTGTGTGGAAAGTGAAAGCTAAATTAAAAAAAAAAAAGCCCCAGTCTCAGAGAAGTAATATACCAGCATGGGCTTTGGTGAAATGGTGTCTGGGAGTGTGTTTTAGCTTTCTGTTTTCTTCCTCCTTTAAACCTGGGCCACTTTCTCTGGATGAGGCTTCTTCCTCTGGCTCTACAGTTTCCAGGGCAGGTGGCGTTAAAAGGTCAGGAATTTATTGCCCTCTCCTTGTCTGCAAAGCCTAAACTTTGACGTAAGGAGCCTTGGGATGCCAGGAGGTTTCATGAGCTGAAGGAAGCTGAGGCTTGCCAGCCAAAAAGCAGGGGCGGCTGCCTGTGCTGTGCAGCGCAGACAACAGTGCGGGCGTTACCGACCCCAGCACCTGTCTTCTTCCAGAGGTTGTCTGGATGCTTGTCTCCTGTGTTCCCTGCATCTGACCTCATGTGGGGGTCACCTTAGTGAGGGTGTGAGACACGGGTCAAAAAGGTCAGAGTGTGGTATTCCCCACACAGGAGTGGCTCAGCGTGTCCAGTTGGGAGATTGCTACCATCTGGGGGATGGCCAGAAAATGGAATGGGAGGCAAGACTCTACCCTCCAGGTTTGAGACCCTGGATGCAACTCCCCCTGAAACCAGAACGGTCCCAAGAGTTTTCAGTTGTGAGAGTTAAAATTCTCTTCCTTTGGCTAATGTTGAAGTTGGTTTTGTCTCTCGTTCTGAGACAAGAGTCCAGACTGATGTATTTGTCTTGTCTGCTGTCTTTTGCAGTGACTAATCTGGGCTGTCAACTTGACTATATCTAGAAGTAGCTAAAACCCAAACAGCTGGGTGGACCTGTGAGGGATTTTTCTTAATTGGATTTTTCTTAATTGGATCATTTGAGGTTAAAAGAGCCATCTAAATCTCGGCCATACCTTTTGGCACTGATGTAAAAGGACACGGAAGAAGGAAGCTTTTGCTTTCTGCCTGCTTGCCCCTAGTGTCTCTGGTAAGTTCATCCATCCTGCTGCTGAGGCATTCCTTACCTGGTATTAGAGCCCACTTCTTCAGGATTCTATCATAAACCAAAGAGCAGCAGGGACATCCAGTCTTGTGGCCTGAAGTACCATTGGATTTTTGGCCTCCCATCAGGAGACTGCCATGTTTGGACTAGCCAGACTACAGTGAGTGACTTCAATAAGTCCCCCCTTCTGTATATATGTATTCATGTATATTCATTCTATCAGTTCTGTTCCTCTAGGGAACCCTGACTAAGACAGGAAAATGTTAAGTGGGAACTACAGAAGACTGAATCTGCCCTGGCTTTGAGAGCACTCAAACCATGTCACTGTGGAACTGTCATGACCTTTGAAGATCCTGGAGGTTTTTGACTTCCAGAGCCTTTCCCTGCATAAAAATGTTAAAAACTACATTATGTTACTCTACTGGTATAAAGTTAAATAGTATCCAGGACAGAGTACAGTTTTTTCCTTCACATTTTAAGACCAGTCAGAACACTGTTCATGGGCCTTAGACACTGTGCTCACAGTGCCCAAGGCATAATTCCACTCAGAGTATTATTTATTACTATTATTCTTATTTTAAGGTTTATTATTTATACAGTATGCTGCCTGCATGTATGCCTGCAGGCCAGAAGAGGGCACCAGATCTCATTATAGAGGGCTGTGAGCCACCATGTGGTTGCTGGGAATTGAACACAGGCCAAGAGCAGTCAATGCTCTAAACCTTTGAGCCATCTCTCCCGCCTACTAACATTATTTCATTATTTTCAGTTTGGCTGTGTGTTTCAGAGGGCCGGCTCTCGGAATATATTGACCCAGCCCTGCTGACTGGATGAGTGCATTAGAGCCACCTTTTGGCCCGAGTGTCAGACAGAACTCCCTGCTGAGGACTGTAACGTAAGGACAGGACAATGGAATGAATGGTTCTCATCGGACCAGCACAGAAGCTATGCTGTGTAGCTAAATCTTAGCACAGTACAAGTGCTGTAAAGACGGAGGCGTTGCCAAGGTTCTGAGCATGCAGAGGGTGGTTTTCAGGTTTCACTGGTCACCGGCTTTTGCATCCCACGGCCTTTGGCAACCAAGGGCTCTGCCTGCCTTTACCCCCTGGTGGTCCTGCCTGCTGTATGGGCTTTGGAAAGACAGGCCCCGTGCTCACATTTCTTCTGACCTTGGGCTTTTCCTCAAGAGTTGCAGGCTGAGGATCCCCGAACTTTGCCAGAACAGCCAGAGCAAGGCCAGTGCAGGCCAGGAGAGCTTTGCAGACGCGCAGGGAGAAGCGGTGTAGCCTAGGGAGAAATGTGGATTCCTACGCCCTACTCGAGGTGGTTAGCACTGGAGACCAGACAGCAGCCTGCAGTTTTGACCGAGTGTTTCTGTGCTCTCTGGGTTTCTACCAAAGGATTTGATCCTTTGGAGAAAGTTTCTTTAGGAAGGCCTCCTTGTCCTGCACTAGGCGTCCTGGGCTGGCCAGCCCCTGTCTATGACCCGCCTGAACATCTTGGGGGAACCCGGTTACAGCGGCCCCGTTAGGACCCTTAGCAACAACAAGCCGGGTTTGTGAGCAGTTTTGCTTTTGCGTTTCTTACCGAGGCAGAAGCGAATGTTGGTTGGTTTTAGACTCTGTAAAGGCCAAGCTACTTACTGTGCGGGTCGCTCTTCCCGGTCCAGGAGGTGCACGGAGCCCAAATGGCCACTAGATGGCGCTGCTGCACTTTGTTGCGGACTGTGCACAACGATTCTAGTCTAGGCTTACCCTGGGTCTCACCGGAGTCCTAGTTTAAAAACAACGGGTGCCACTGTGAGTTGAGGTCTATTTCACTAAGATATCCAGGAAATGATACGCAGCCACGAGACTTTGACTAGGGGGAAGTGTGGGATTGTGGCAGGAAAGCCAGGCAGAACGTTACAAATCTCCCTTCCGCAGCCCGGGCTCTCCTAACTCCGCTCGCCCGTGCGCTGCACTCCGCTGCGCTCTACCCTGGGCCTCGAGCGGTGGCAGCGTTCTGTCCACTGTCATTAGCTTCGTTTGGGTGGAGGAGCACTTATAAAAGTAGGGACAGGCTCTTTTGGCTTAAAGGGAACTTTCAGATCTGATCAAATGCCTCCTTCTTTGTATGTCGATGCGATAATCCAGCCGGGATGGAGCGGAAAACGGCAAAGGGACGCCTAGCAGGCCCCAAGAGAGAAAGAGCTCTGTTGGGTTTGAGAAACCCGAGTCTGGGCATGTAAATGCGTGGGAGAAGCAGGCTGATAGGGTCAGGCAGGAACTGGCTAGTCTGGTGCCAGAGCATAGCGTGGGGTCAGCAACTCAGCGTGGACCCTGCAGGGGGTTGGTGGCAGTCCCTCAGTGACAAATGCTCTTCCCCAGGCGGCAGTGAACTTTGAATACCTGTAAGGACAGCCATGCACACTACCTCATTTAATCCAGCCTCACAGCGGCTAGGAGGGAGGGAGCACAGTGTTCCAGTTCACAGAGGGGAGAAGTAAAGGCTGGGGTGGCGGTGGCGTGGGGGTGGTGCTCAGGCCTGATACACAGGGGGCAGGACAGGGCCTGATTCTAGGGCCCCTCCCTTGAGCCCACTGCCCTCTGGGATCTGGCAGCATGGGTTGCAGGGAGCCCCGGCATTCCTATGGAGGGGGATTCTCCAGCTGTTGGGATTCACCGCTGCTCACTACCGTCAGGGTCCCAGCACGTGCTGTGAATCCATCCATAGGCGCCATCTAGCGCCCTGTGGGCTCTGCAGGCCTCTGCAGGGGGCTGGCTGGGGAAGCACCAGCTCACAGAAAGCAAAACATTGAGGGTCAAAGCCGGGGTTCAGGCCCTCCACCACGCTTCCAGCATCCCCAGCTTCTGGGGAGACCTGGATGGCAGCTGCATCTTGAGAATAGGCTGCCCCTCTGAGGAGCACCCTCAAATTACCGCAGGGTGCCGAGGCCAGGTGAGGGCAAGGGGAGACCCCTGCGCCAGGCAGTTGCCAGCCAGAGGAGAGATGACCAAGAGGGCCAGCAGTCTCTTCTCAGTTAATGTCACCAGTTTAGGGGTTCACTCTTGGCACCTACTTTGTTCTTCCCACACCCTGGTCCCACCCTGACCGCAGGTTTCCTCCAGAATGACATCAGTAAGATTGTCAGGAGCACCCCCATCGCTCAGCATCACCACCTTCCATCCGAGTATCCCAGTCTTTCTCCTTCATCTTCTGGTGTTCAAGTTGTGCTGGGGTTTTTAGAACCCGGTGTGGACACGAGAAAATTTGGAATGAGTGCCGAGCTTCCCCTGGGTTCCAAGCTGGTCCTCCCCCTCCTCCCCGCCCCCCCCCTAGCTGATCTCGACTTGATGAAAGCTTTCCCTCCAGGGGGAAGTCCTCTACCTCTGTGGAAAGATCAGATTTGAGACCAGCCTAAGAGCGTTGGAATTGAGCATTCTAAAACGCCAGAGTTTCAGAGCTGTGGGCGTCAGTCAGGCGGAGCTCCTGCACAGATCACAGAGACCCGCCCGCCTCGGCCTCTGAGGCGAGGGGTTAGAGTGGGGTGCCTTTCTTTTGCCGTCCTGTGTCACAGGGCAGGGCTTGGTCCTCAGTTTCTAGGGATGCCACACTTTCATGCCACCGTCTGTCTCGCTGTAACTTGGCCCCTTGGTCTAGTAACATGCGCCCTTTAAAGATCCCCCCCCCCTCCTGACGCACAGGAGAGCTGTCACATCTCCCTGGCCCGGAACCACCAGCATGGATGCATTCCCTTGTCCTCCGTGACATTGACGTGTTTGCACACGGGGGGCACTTCCGTGTCTCGTCTCTCTAAATATAGAACGTTCTTTATTTTAAATTAAATTTTAAAAGGGGAGTGGCTGGCGAGATGACTTTGTGGAGCAAAGCACTTTGGAGGCCTGAGGACTTGAGTTCTAGCCCAGGAGCCCACGGTGGAAGGAGAGAACCGACTCCTGAACGTTGTCTTCTGACCTCCGCATCTCAGCTCCAGCTCCTGCCCTCATCTCGTGCACGCACGCGCGCACACCAAATACAGTCCATTTCAGGTTAATGTTCTTTTATTTTGAACTTGTGCGGCATGTCTTCGTGATCCCGCTGGAACCTCCCGGAAAAGAACCGAACTCCTCGGGGTGTGCCACACCTAGGAAGCAGACTTCAAGTCAAAAGCCTTCTTCTGACTCCCCCTGCCCCTGGTGGGGACAGCAGCGTCAGGAGGTGGCTCTCTTTCAGAGTGGGCTCTGGAAAACGCCTTATCCCCCTCAGCCGTGGTGGGAAAGCCTTAACGAGCCTGCTGGCTCCTGGCAGGAAGGCTGGCTTCAGGCACCACTGACGCTGACGGTTCCCACGCTTCTCGGGCCTCGCTTTCCTGTCCCGGCTGCCAGGGCCGCGCTATAAAGTCCTCCCCGAGGAGCAGCTGGGCTGCGAACAATGCCCCCTTTACCTCCTTCATGGCTCGGTTGCGGGGCTGTAAACACTATGCAGTGCGCCTGCCAGGGCCTGGCTCCATTGCCTTAGCGTCACCTCTCGGCGCTGGGTCTCCTCGCGTGGAGTTTGTAAGTATATTTGTTGGCGTGCTTGTCGTTACGGAGACGTCTTTGGGGTAAGCGGCTGCCTTGTGCGTTACGACGTGCTTCGCAGCATCGCTGGTCTCTACCTACTAGATGCCCTGGCACACACGCCCTTCTGTTTTTTTTTTTTAATTGTGTATGTTCAGGATACGTGTGTGTGTGTGTGTGTGTGTGTGCTCTAGATGCATTTGTGCACTTGTACACTGTGTGCACATGCTTGGAGGCCAGAGGAGGACACTGAATGACCTAACCGTCACTCTCTGCTTAATTCCTTCGAGGCGGGGTCTCTCACTGGAGCCAGTGCCCGGCTGACGCCCTGCCCCAGGCCCTGCAATGCGGTGGTTACAGGTGTGCAGGGCCGTGTCTGGCTGTCACCGTGGGTGCTGGCATGTGAATTCAGGTCTGCCTGCTTGTACAGCAAACACTGGTACTCACTGGGCCATCCCTCCAGAGGCCTCTCCTTCAGCTTGGGAAACGAAGAAGTGTCTCCTGGTGTTGCAGGATGTCCCCTGAGCCTGGCCAGTGTCCTGTTGAAAGCCATCAGTCACTAAAGGAGGCACACACATGGCTACGTGCCCACAGTATAACTGGCATAGTTGGTCCCAGCGTCCACACAGGGTCTGCTCAGAGGCCTCGGGCAGGGCTGGGTGTTGACACGTTCCTGTTGTGAGAAAGTAACAGATCAAATAAAATTTCAGCCGGGAGACAATCACTTTCCTATCACGGGGGATTAGTGTGGATTTCCACACTTGAATGGCGCTGTCCTGTAAAATTTAGCAGCGGTATCTGTGAATAAGAAGCAAAAATAAGCTGACCCCGGTTTTTCCCTTTCAGATTTTTTTTTTCTTCACCTTGAAACCATCAAAAGCAGAATGAACTGGTTTGGTGGAAATGACCTCATCATGTTTATCACCTTTGTGAGTGGACTCTTGTTCACTCAGTGTTTCTCCGGGCCCTCCGAAGGGAGCAAAGCCAGACATGGTGGCTAAAGCCCATGCAGTCCCAGCGCTTGGGAGGTAGGAGCAAGAGGGCCAGGAGTTCAAGTTCATCTTATCAACATAACGGGTTCGAGGCTAGCCTGGGCTAGGCTGGGCTACACGAGACCTTGTCTCAAAGTGGGGTGTGTGAAAGAAGAGTGTGTGAGTGACTTTTATTTGGTTCTGGCCCTGGGAGGGGAGGGTCAGCCTCAGCTTTTGCCTGGTGTTTGGCTGTCTCTGACACTTGGCGAAGGCTGCCGTGACACCCTGAGAAGGGCACTGCCTCACTCGAGAAGCCATCACAGGAAACGCTGTCGACACCTCCGCTTGCTCCTCCCCCTGTCCAGCTGAGATCCTTCCTCTCTGCTCAGCTCCAAGGTGTTGACGGATGGATCGATGAGGCTTTGCTGCTTGGTCTCGTCTGGGGATTCGCACAGGCGGCTGCGAGTTTAGTGCTTGGCTGCACGCGAGCTCACGCCGTGGCCAGCACATGCTTGCTTCAAGTGCTACAAGCTGCGGCTGGAGAGAATTTTATCTGCTCCTGTGACTGTTGGGAAAAACAAGTGCCATGCCCGTTTCAAGTTCCTCAGGTACCCAGGGAGTAATTACAAGTGTTGAAAAAAAAATATCAGAACATCAAAATGGAAACTTCATGTCTTTGGAAACATGCTTTGGCCATCGTGATAATTGAGATTAGGGGACTGGAAACTCTGCCGGTCAGACTACACTCTTGCGAGAGCGTATTGTTTCAAAGGAAAAACTGTTCCAGATGCCCAGACTGACAAACTGACAATGGTGACAGCGATTGGGCCCGTGATGGCAAGTGATGGATCTGCATGATATCCATTTCTGAAGGCATTTTGGTCCCTCTTCACAACTCAGGCTCCGAGCCTTGGGATAATCTTTGTAACTTTCTATTTTAAATTGTGTGTGTGTGTGTGTGCGCGTGCACGTGAGCATTCGTGTGTGTAGGTACAGGTGTGAGCCATGGTATATGTCTCATGTGTAGATGGCCAGAAGACAGCTTGTGTGAGTTAGTCCTTTCCTTTTACCTTATGGATTCCTGGGGGGTCAAACTTAGGCAGCAGAGCTTGGTGTCAAGGGCCCTTACCCATTGGAGCATCTTACCATGCCTTATGACCGACGAATCTCTGAGCTCGCCAAACGTCCAGTCTTCTATCAGATGTGGGCGATCTTCTCCTTTCTGTTCTGGTCCAGCTAGTTAGGTGTCTTTCCTAAACTCTTTCAAGGTAGCCTTCCTTCTTCCATTTGATCATTCAAGTTCCAGCTCTTTCCAGGGTTACCTCATTTGTCAGTTCTTACTGCTACATGACAGCGTAGGCCAACATGTATTATTGCATGGTTCTGCTTCCGGCTATCTCATGAGGCTTTAGTCTAAGATGTTGGCTAGTGATGTTCTCACAATGGGGTTGCTGGGGAAGAGAGATAGATAGATGATAGCCCAGGGATTTACAAAGCTTCTGAAGACTCAGCTTTCACTACCAGGCTCATTGTTTTCTCATCCAGTTCTTTACAAGCCAGCTGACATGTTAGGAAAGAGCCATTAGGTAACTGCCCTTTGCAAGGAGCAGTGTTGAAGCCCCTGTGGACATATTGAAAGACAGTTCCTGTCTGCTGTAAATGCTGCTTTCCGTACACTCAGGGACTGTAGTCTGAAGGTGTTCTCCCTATTGGCTCACCCCAGTATAGACAGACAAGATGCAACTATCAGGCACCCCATCCTGACGAATCTCTGTTAGGTACTTAAACAGTGACCACCATGTGTCCACAGCACACAGTCCCCTCAGCTTTTGGTATACTTTGTTATTTTGGCCAAACCTTCTCCGACTGCCCAGAGAGCAGCCTGTCTTCTGGTCTGCCTGGGTGACTGAGCCTGCTGGACCCAGCCTCTGCCCTCTCTTCCTCTTGCTTCTGTTTATTCCCTCATCTTCTGTGCTCTCACCTGTCTCTTGACTTGGCCCTCTCCCAGGACTCTGGGAGCACCCATCCTGGGATTTCTCTCTAGAGTTTCCTACCATGTCACTGACTTCTGGGGAAACAGTCACACTGAGATCCCCTAAAAGTATAAGGTGGCCTACACTGACCCCTGCTAAACTTCTTCCCTGGAACAGTGCTGTGTAAAGGTCAGCCCTTTCCCTGTGGTTATCCAAGCTCTCTGACTGGCCGAGGCTGCTGGTCCTCATGCTGTCCTGGGCCTTGCCCTTCTGGTACCACACCCTGCACTGCTTTTGTGTCTCACTTGGGTTTCCTTTTGGAAACCAAGCAGCTACAGGAGTGTGAGCCCTTAGAGCCCAATGACATTTTCGGGGTCAATGAACTTCATAGCTGATGAGGAAAGGGGCCCTCAGTGAAGTCTACTAGGGTCTGAGAGGATGAGTATTATGGAAAGATCCTGCCACCAAGGTACTAATTAGCTCCCTAATGAACTTGACCTGGACAATGAGGTCCTGTTCTGACTCCTCTAAGGCTGACAAAGCCGGCCAGCATTGCTTCCTAATACCACACAGCCACACGGCAGGACAATATGCCCAGAGGGATTCTGCTGCCTTGTACATTTTGAAACTTGTATCAAAGTTAGAGCAAGAAGTCCTTTCTCACTTCTGTGCAACAATCCACATTTTCAAAGGGGCTGCACCCCATTCTCGCCTAACACAGGCAGTAAATAGCATCCTGTGATATGGCTGCCCAGTTGTAATGGTCCCTCAGAGGCCACAGGAGACTGGATGCCAAGTTCATGGATGTTTGAGTACCTTCTATAAGATGTTGTAGAATTTGTATATATAACTTACCCGCATCTATGCTGTTTACTTTAAATCACCTCTAGGTGACTCATAATGCATAACGGGTCTGGTAAATGGTTGTTATACTGTATTGTTCAGAGAATAACATCAACAAACAAAATTCAGCATATGTTCAGTAAGGCAGCATTTCCCTCAACCCCCACTCAGAATTGTTTCAGTCTCTGGATGGTTGGAACTTTTGGTTTGGAACCTGTGGCTCTGGAGGGTCAATGGTGGTATGGACGTGGGTGACTTTCAAATGAGTAGCAAGGAAGTCTGAGATGCTTCAAGCTCTGCTGAACGCAACTACACATGGAGCTCTGCAATAACCCTGTGCACTCCGAGCTGTTGGAGTTTGGGGGTCAGGGTGATTCCTTAGCTCTCTATTGTTCTTGCGGTCACAACAGGTTTGCCTGGAGCCACCAGCAGTCTCCTCGGCTTATGGTATTTGGTGATTGAGACAGTTAATCTGGGTTGTTAATTTGATTGGATGGTGCTCAACTGAAAGACCCCATTCGAGGTAGGGCTGTGAGTTATTTCCTGGAAAGATGAACTGACTGATAGGAAAGCCCTTCCACAGAGTGGGCAGAACCTCCTGTCAGTGGCCCAGATGAAAGGGATCCACGGGAGAAGCAGGGCTGCTCTTCTTTCTCATCCTCCCTCCCTGTCGGTGAGCGTGTCTCTTTCACTGACATCAGAACCCAGCGTGGTTGCACGGTGGCGTTGTACTCCTTGGTCCTCTTGTGGTTTGCTGGTGTCGACTGTTTAGCTCACGCAAATGACGATGCACGGACCATGTCACCCATGCACTGGGCACACGAAATTGTCAGTATGAGACCCTCCAGAGACTGACGTTGATGCTGGCTATTCATTTACTGTAGTCCTTGTTAGAGCTCTGAGCAGAGACCCCCAGACGATGCGTAAAGGAGGCGTATTGTGGACACAGGGTCTCACTCCGTTTTCAAGGCAGGCCTTGAACTTGTGATCCTCCTGCCCCATCCTCCTCAGCATTAAGAATTACAACTCGGTATTATCAGGACGAGCATGTACAGTGATTCTTAATTCACGGAAAATTTTGGAATAGTTTGTTACTGCGGCACAACCTGGTATATCCTGATAGGTGGCGCTGACATTTTCAGCAACTTAATGCTTATCATCACTTCTCTTGCACAGAGGCAATATCTTTCCTTTTTGTGTTTTATCATCTCACAGTCTTTGGAGGGACTTTCCACAGTCGGCTCGCTGGAAGGTTGGAATTTACTTATTTCAAGCTTGGGAAGAAGGAAGCAGGAGTCAGAGTCTCATAGCTCAGAATGATCTTGGCATGGCTTGTTAAGTAGATCCTTCCTGGCTTGAAAATGGATGTTCCAGCTTCATCCACCACAGTCCATCATCCCATGGGTTAGCTGACATCAGTAATACACTTTGCAGAGCACTAGCTATATACCTGGCCCTGATCAAGCCTTATTGCTCACTATGATTATAACACTATATTTTATTCTCACCTTTTCATATGAGAAAACAGAAAGGACACATGGGTAAAGTGGTCTTCGTAAACCTACTCTGCTACCAGAACCAAGATTTGAACCCAACCCTGAAAGCAGTTTCCATGTTCTCCTTTTAACTGTATCTAGCCAAGTCTGCTTTGCAAATTTGTAGGCGAGGGATAAAGAAAGAGTACTCTAAATTCTGAGTATACTCCTTGGGGATAGTAGGACGCCAATGCTCTGTGTCTTGTTGCTGTCTTAGGGTTTCATTGCTGTGAAGAGACACCATGACCACAGCAACTCTTATAAAAGAAAACATTTAATTGGGGCTGGCTTACAGTTTCAGAGGTCTAGTCCATTATCATCATGGGTGGGAATCATGGCAGCATCCAGGCAGACATGATGCTAGAGAAGGAGCTGAGAGTTTGGAATCTTGGTTCACAGGCAGCAGAGGGAGACTGGGCTTAACTTGAGCATCTAAGACCTCAAAGCCCCCTTTCCACAGTGACACACTTCCTTCAACAAGGCCACACCTCCTAATAGTGCCACTCACTATGTCCAAACATTCAAACACATGAGCCTACACATGTTCTATGGGGGCCGCTCCTACTCAATCCACTCCAGTTGCATACTACATTTTCATTCATCCAGTAACTCATTCATTCATAATGAATTAACTCACACATTGGCTTCGTTGAAAATCTGTTAGGTTTTGTTTTTTTTTGGGGGGGGGCTAAGGTTTAGATATGTATTGTCCTGATTCATTCCTTCAATCCTATGGTACCTTGGGATTTCTCTCTTCCTCTACACACACACACACACACACACACACACAAACACAAACTACACACACAGATGGTACAATTCATACATACACGTATACACACACATACATACTCAAGTAGAGAAGCATATTTATGCTGAGGAGGTAGCTTCTGGCTTAGTGAGGGTGCTGAGTTTTAATGGAGGTAGGTTAAGAGTGTTCATCCTCTATTTCTTTCTAAATATCTTATACCCAAACATTCTATTAAACCCACAGCCCAAAGGCCAATGTCATTATAATTAGCTTTCTGTTTCCGAAGGTGGCCTACACAACGGCTTCCGAATTCTATCCTCATCCCTGGCAGATACTGGACTGACTTCTGTTTCCACGGCTCCTCATACCCCTGCCACCTTCACCCAGTACCTTTCCCACATCTTTCAGCAAGATTAATGACCCTCTCCTGAAGATACAGTGAGATAGAACCCCAGCCCTTTTGGGGGGCACGTGTAGATTTCCCCACAGTTGGGCCTGTCACTTGCTTGCAATAGCTTGGGATTGGTTGCAGAACTATTGAGCAGGAAAAAGTGAAAACGAACTCTCTGATTACATGCTGCTAAGACGGCTAGGGTAATTTGAGGAGAAACGGCTTTACAGCTCTGGGGAATAAAAAAAAAATGTAATTCTCGTGTATGAAAACCATGAGCCAGACTTGCCATGTTTGCTTCTTGTTTTTAGAGCCCCGACGGGCCAAGTCACATATCTGGGTCAGAGGGTCTATTGATTACCTGTCAGGCCTGAAGGTGTGGGTGATCAATAATACTAACCTACAGGAAAGGTGGCCTTGAATGCAGAGATCCTGTGGAGCTGACCATCGTTTCTTATGCTATGTGAATGTTTTGTGAGATTGAAGCCACAGACACCCTAAATCCTAACAATGCACCTGAACACCTAGGCTGCGCAAGGGCTCCCTTTGAACAATAAGAAGCTGAGCCTCGCTTGCTCTCTCAGCTCTTAAACAGTCGTGGGGCAAAGAGGGAGACAGGGAGAAGATATGGCAAGGGCAGTGCAACAGGATGATTCTGGGGACCGGCAAACAGAGGGGTGCGAGGAGGTTCTGGGACCATGGCCTTGACCTCACTAGTCTTTAAGTGGTGCTCAGAGCAGAACATTCAGAAACACCTTCAGAGTCCGTATGGCTGGTGAACGGCATTGCAATAGAGGAAGCTGGCCTTGTCTGGACCAGCTTGTGAAAGCTCCACATAACAGCTTCTTTTCTGTGTCCACTTGGGGTTTGGCCTGGTGATCAGTTGAGAAAAATCATCATCATAGGCATCAGAAGAGGCTCTTGGAGCTACTTGGCCCCTAAGCACTTGGGAGAGAAGGCATACAAAAGTTCCCTGTGCCTGAGCCAAATCCTCATCTTGACCCATCAGAATTTACTTCTGTTCTACCTGTCTGGATGCTGCTGCCTCTCCATGTCATGGAAGCCTGCTGTTGGCAGCTGTCTTGAGACCTCCAGGGAGCCCGAGCTAAAGTAGTTAAGACTGTGGCCACTTGAGGGCTGAAATGTAGCTCCCTGTTTTCTACACCCAGCACTTCATAAGCCAGGTGTGTTAAGACCCTCTGAAGGCTAAGGTCATCCTCTTCTATGTAGCAAGTTTGAAGCCAACCTGGGCTACATAAAACCCTGTTTTAAAAACAGAACAAAACAACAACAAAAGGCTGTGGAGCCTTAGAGTTCTGTCCTTGGAGACATTGTTGAGCTGTCAAATCAGAATCCTGCCTAGTCACTCTGTTGCAGGAAGTGTTGTTGTCCGTGTTTTAAAACTAGTTGGAACCGGTGGGGTGGTACACAGGTTTAATCCCAACCCTCAGATGGCAAAGACAGGCTGATTTCCGTGAGTTTGAGGCCAGTCTGATCTCCAGCCAGGCACAGCTATATGATGTGATCCTGTCTCACAAAACACAAAATCAGTTGAAATCAGACAGTTCTTTGACTGTAGAGAAGTCCTTCATGCAGAGTTTTCTGCATTTTTGACTCATTGAATCTTTTTTTTTTTGATTAATTGACTGTTGTGGGGAAAAGGGGGGCTTGAGAAGGAACGTGAAGAGTCAGTGTGCTGTCATGTAATCCCTGGGCATTCAGCTTGTACTCCTTAGGTTTTCAGGCTTCCCTTCCTGGGAGGACAGAGATGTTTCAGGTTGATGGCATCATCCCAGGTGACTACCTGGAAGTGGCTGTTTCTGCAGGGACCCACCCACCTGTTCCTGTTATGCTTTTTCTAGATACTTTTCTATATTCTACACTTGCTGGTGCAAGTGTCCCAATAGTGCACTGTCCCTTAGATCCTGGAGTCACACAGTCTGATACCTGGATACGTGACCCTAGGCAGAGGACTATATCACTTAGAGGCTCTGCTCATTTGTGATTCCAAGAGGCCGGCTGTGAGAAACTAAAGAACAGGAGCACTCCATGAAGGCGGTCACCTTCTCCACCCCTTTCCCAGCTTGCGCTCCTGAAGTTAAGGAAGGAGACTTCCTGATCAGTTGGGAATCACACACACAACACAACACTTGGTACCATCATAGTCTTTCCTTCCTTTTCATCTTCCTTTCCTTGTCCAGCTCACAAAGCATTTGAGACTATCTAATTCTATCACTTCAAGGGCTCAGTGAGGTCCCAAGCAGCTAAATTCTGTGTGCTGAAGAGGAAATTTAGATCCCTAGGTCTGTTTGGGTAAAGTACCATTGAATCTATAAGGCATCCACCTCAAATTCCTTAGGATTAAATCTTAGCACCAAACACCATTGCTTGTAAGATCAGTAGATCGGTGCTGTTGATTGGCTGGGCTGAGACAATGTTTTAGACTAGCAGTATTACAGATGTGACGGTTGGCCTTGAAATACCACTTGCAGTTTGTATTTTTTTTCCTCCTCCTGTTGTATTGGTTTTCTGTTGCTGTGGTAAAATACCATGTCAAAAAGCCACTTACAGATGCCAGAATTTATTTTGGTTGTGGTTCTAGAGGGATAGGAGCCCATCCCGTCACAGGAGGGGGCACAGCAGCAAGTGGTAGGCGTGGACACAGGAAGCTGAGAGCTCACATTTTCATCCAATCGCGGGACGCGGAGAATGAGCTGGAAGCGGAACAAGGCTATGAACCCTCAAAGCCCACCCTGAGTGATGCTCTTCCTTCAGAGGAGCTGTGGCTCCTAGAACGTAACTTTGCAAACAGTGCCACCAACTTGGGGTTCAAGTGTTCAAATATCTGAGCCTATGGGGGACATTTTTTTTGTTTGTTAATTAAAAACAGTCACCCCTGAGATGTTTCTGAACACAGATTGGACATACTCCAAATACAGAGGACAAAGACCCGGAGTGCACCAGTGGGCTGTGGAGGAACCCTTGCTGGGATCCCAGATCCCCCAGAGTGTTTGGGCACTCTTGTATGGGTACCGAGCACACCCTGCTTCTTCCTCCCTGGTGCTGCAGGCTCGCCTCCTGCATGCCCAGGTCCCTTCACTTCTAGTTATAGCCTTTTTCTTCAGAGCTTGGGTCCACCCATGTAGAAAGAAGAGCACCACGACTAATTATAAAACCATTATATGATTAAACTCAATTAACTTCCAATAACCCTTGAAATTTGCTTAATGTCAGCCCTTGCCCTGATTGAACTGCTAAATATTGCTCTCTTTTGGAATTCTGATGGGATGAATTGATTACGGTGTGGTGCTTGGCCCTCTAGGGGGGCATTGGCATGTCCTAACATGCAGGACAGGAAATGTCGGCTTGGTACAGGGGTCCTCTGTGTAGGTGGGAGAAGCCTAGGGGAAGCAGGGGAGATGGAATTGAGGAACCTGTGGCTCTGCTGGGCATGGCATCAGTGCATGAAGCGCTTGTGGGGACCCACTCTGGCAAGTATTGGGAAAAGTTCATTTCAAATGTGAGTCCACCCAGTGAAGCGTGGTGCTTCAGTAGGAGCTGAGTAGAGTACCCACTTGCCTCTGCTTCCTCGTTACCCTTGAAGGAGTTCAGGAATGCTGAGGGAAGGGTGAGGAGGTATATCCCTCAGACGGTCATAATAAAGGGTCGAGACAGAAGAGGCCCACAGAGGATTATCCTTCTGCTCCACATCAGCCGACTAAGGGCAGTTATCACACCCGTGTAATTCCGAGCCAGAGCAGAGCACTGAGAACGCTTAAATCAATTCTGAGAGTGCTTGTGTGTGTGTGTTCCCATACGGATGCCGAAGGAGGAAGTTGGGTGTCTCTCCGTATCAGCCTCCACATTATTTTTCACTTCACATGGGGGTCTCTCATTGACCCTGAATTTTTATTTTTTATTTTTGATAGGCTAACTCCTGAGCTCCTGAGAGATGTCTGTCTCCTGTCAATGCTGGGCTTACAGGCACTCATGGCTATTCCCTGCTTTTTCATGAGTGTTGGAATTAGACTCAGGTTTACACTTGCATAGTAAGACTCTTGTTCATTGAGCCATCTCCCAGTCCCTGTTACTGAAATTACTATTCTTATGTGAGGGTCACTTGTGTTGTCTAGGGAGCTCACCTCAGTGGGAAATCTCAGCTGCATACCTCTAAGCATTTCCTCTCAGGGTGAGGCTGAGGTGACTGCAATCTCGAATGAAGTAGCCTTTAGTTATTGTCTTAGTTCATGTTTTGTTGCTACAGATAACTGAACACGAGAGAGAGAGAGAGAGAGAGAGAGAGAGAGAGAGAGAGAGAGAGAGAGAGAGAGAGAGAGAGAGAATTAATAAAGAACAGAGTTTATTCAATTCACAGTTCCAGAGGACTTGAAGTCCAAGGTAAAAGCTGGTGAATGGTGAAGGCCTATGCTGTCAAGCTCATCAGAGAAAGGTAGATGGGCATCAGAGAAAGAGATGGACTAGGAGAGTGTAAACTCACTTTACACCATAGCAACCCATTCTGGAGGCAATTATCCCTCCTGTGACGGCACTAATCTATCTTTGAGGGCTCTTTCCTTATACCCAGCCATCTCTTAAGGTCTAAATGTCTCCACATCATCAGAATGACAACCAAATCTCAGTATGGGTTTTGAAGGGTACATTTAAGTCATGGCTGTCACCTGTGTGTTTTCTTTGGACCTAGCGGGAAGTAGTGCTTAATGCTCCCCATTTTAAACGATAGCCCTTCTCCCCCGTAAGTGACTGCACACCCTCTTCCGTTTTAGGGCCTTGCATCCCCTAGTGAATAGCAATGTTGCTGGGCTTGGCCCTGGAGCCTTGTTCCTTGCCCACTCATGAGCAAGTTCTGGTCTCCAGGAGAAAGCACTGGGCTTGATCCAGAGGTCACGAGCTGATGTCTTCACTGGCTCTAACGTACCAACTGTTTGAACTCACTTTCCCAAAAAGGAGAGCAATGGAATCCAAGGTTCACAGCTACTTGACACGATCTTCTCCAGAGCAGGTACAGAAAAACACTTACTTCTACCACAAAGCACCAAACTGAGGTAGGGTAACACCATCAACCATTTCCCCAATTGGTTACTGATTAAGTGTGCTCATTGCCTGGGTAGGGTAATTTAGATACCTTGCAGTCTTGAAGTTGATTTCATATTTACTAAGAACAGCATTGCTCTTTCATCAGAAAGGTTTTGTCATCTGTGAAGAACAGGATATTCTTCCATATTATTCCTTATTTTTTTTTTTTTTTTGATTCGAGGCTTGATATAGCCCAGGCTAGCTTCCAACTCTTTATGTAGCAGAAAATGGCTTTGACTGTGAACTCATGACCCTCTTGATTCTACCTCTGGAGTGTTAGGATTATAGTTATATGTTACCATGATTGTTTTAGAAATATTTATTTACTTCAACAGAAGACTTACAGAGTCAACTAGCCTAGGCTCATGGGGGCTCAGAGACTTAGCCACCAACCTAACAGCATCCATGGCCTAGGTTCCCTGCACATATGTAGCAGATGAGCAGCTTGGTCTTCATATGGATCCCTCAACAAGTGGAGCAGGGCCCTCTCTGACTCTGATGCCTCCCTTTGCATCCCACTCTCCTTACCGAGCTGCCTTGTCTGGCTTCCGTGAGAAAGGATGCACCTAAGTCTGCAGCAACTTAGTGAACCAGGGCAAGTTGGTACCCACGGGAGACTTCCCCGAGGAGAAGAGGGAAGACTGAGAAGGAGAGGGGCGTGTTAGGGGGGACTGGGAGGAGAGAAGGGGGGCTGCAATCAGGATGTAAAGTGAATAAAGAAATAAGTTTAACAAAGATACATTAAATTCTGAAGGTAGGTGTACTGCAAAATAGTTTAAAATTAACGATTATACAATATTCATTTATGCTTGAAAAATATTTATTATTTTTTGACCGCTCCATCCACGTGTGTTATGTGGTTTTCCTCAACCCTGCTGTCACCCCCACTACCGTCTTTCATCCCTGCTTCTTTCTGTTATCCCCAGTCCTCCAACCGAAACCTTCCTTCTTTCCAAGAAGTCCCCTCCCTACTTTCATGCCCCCCCCTCTTTCTCTCTGTGTTTGTGTGTGTGCCACTGAGTTCAAATATGCTTGCCTACATGAGCATGGGTAGAAGGTTAGTGTGGCACGGACAAGTTATCAGTAGGTATATCACTGAAGAAACTGACTCTGCTTCCCTCAGCCGCCATTAACTGTCGACGGTTCTTTAGGGAGGGGAGGGCCTTCATGAGCTGCTCCCTCTTCCATGATCAGATGCTGACAGGCCTAGTCTTGTGCATGTCTTCTACTGGTGACTGTAGCTTCAATGCGCTCATGAGCTCACCAGCTGTGTTCTTTCCAGGAGACATTGCTTCACAGCAGTTTGCTCCAATCTATGGCTCTCAAGGCCTTTCTGTACCCTCTTCTACTATGTTCCCTAAGCTTTGGGGCCATAGTGTGCGATACGAATGTATGGTTTAGGGCTGAGCAATCCATAGTCATTTATTCTGTGCATTTTAACTAATTGTGAGTCTCTATACTGATTGCCACCCACCGCAAAAGATTTTCTGATGAGGACTGAGAGCTTATTAATAAAATGAGTTTAAAGATATGTATTTAGAAAGTGTTTTGACACTATGTGTAGTTACGTAAAGTAATAGGAACAGATTTTCCCTGAAGGGTTCCCCAGCCATGCAGTCTTGGTCAAGATTAACAGTACCGAGCAAGTTCCCTCTTGTGGAACATAAAGCCATTCAAAAAGCAGTTGGTTGCCCCATGAGATTTCTGCCTCTAGTGCACCAGTGGGCACAGCTCATCAGAGTGGTAGCTCTCGGGGTTCACAGCGAGGTAAGACTATTGGTGATGTCTCTCACTTAGCAGCCATCACAGCATCTTCTGACTCTATTAAAGCTAGTCAGCAGGGAGGAAGCTTCCAGGTTAGTATCAGCTCGGTTTCTCCATGTCCCCTGATCAAATGGTCTTACTATCAAGTTTTTGGTGGGCAAACAAGCCTGTATTTTTTTTTTTTGGGTGGGGAGAGGGTTTCCAGGATAGCCCTTAGCCAACAACTTGTAGGGAAACATTTCAGTCCCAGTACTGGGAGTTTTGTTTAGTAACCCATGGCATCTGAAAGGAACAGTAGACTCGGAAGGCTAATTCCATTCAAACTTTTCTGAAGTCACATTTTTAAAAGTAGGATGTAAGTAAGGTTCCAAATGCCTTTTCCAAACATCCTTAGTGTTACTTATCCCTCCCTTATCCTCTACCCTACCTTCCATCCCCCTCCCCAGTTCACCTCCCCTCATTATGTGCTGCTGAGAGTAGAACTCAGGGCTTAGTGCCCGATAGGTAAGGAGTCTCCCAGCTGACCGACAGCCCTGGTGGATATTACTCCTCATTGCCCGTGCTGTCAGTGGACCCTGGAATCATTCCCCCCAGATTTGCTTGAAGCGTGCAGTTATCTCATGGATGGAACCAGAACTTCTCTGAAGACTCCACACAAAGGCTACTAGGGAGTCATGGGTGCTGCCTCAGCACATGCCTGAAAGCGTCTCTCATGGTTCTTCATGGATACGTGTGTACAGTGCCGGTGGATGAGATCTTTAACACCTCTGCACCAGTTAACTAGGGTATAGTTAACTCTCACTGTGCTGACAGGCAGCTTACCTAGTTGACACATGGGTGGTCTTTCAGATGGCTAATGTTACCGGTTCGCTTGGAAGGCGGTTTAGAATTTTGAAACTTTGGTTTCTTTGAAAAAAAAAAACAGAAATATTATAAGAATTATTATTATTTTTGTTTTAATCCCAGGTGTGGGGATATGGGACAGTTTTGCAAGCAGATGACTGTGATTTGTCTTGTGCTCTGGAAGGGGTGTGATTTTTGTCAACAGCAGATAGTTTCTGCAAGTGTGTGATACTTGGGATTCTGGGGACTTTCCAGGGTGCATATAAATGCTAGGGCCTCAAGAGGCAGGGTGGGTTGTTGGTTGCTGTTGGTCACAGTTTTTTAAGTAGTCGTTTACAATGAAGAAACAACAAGAAGAAATTAGATATCCTGAGGGCAGAGATCAAACTTGCTGCAGGGAGCCCGATGCCCCTACTCAGCAGGAAGTAGTCTAATGATTACAGTCACCCCTGACTCTTTTCCCTCTATCCTTTTTTCCTCTCATTGTTAGTGTTAGGGGGCTGAAAAGGAAGAAGAAAAGGGGTGGAGAAGGGTGGAGGCAAAAGTCGGGCTACGGGGGACCTCATCTAATCAGTTGAAGACCTAAATAGAGCAACAAGTCCCTTCCATCTCCCCATGGCCACCACCCTTTAGTGGATGGCTTTAGGTTTCTGGGCCTTCGCTTGCTTCCTCTGCAGGTTTGGCCTTGCAGTTCTCATAACCACTCAAGCCAATACCTTACGGCAAATCTCTGTGTGTGCACATCCCATTGGTTGAAAACTCTGCTGAGGTCAATCTCTCCTTGGATCTGTGTTTCCATCTCTCTGGATTAGAAGCATTAGCCCATCCTTACTGTCTCCATGGGCTGGAAGCTCATGCCTGGTTTCCATCACTGTGGAGCCTGCCTGTGATTGCTGCTGCATGCCCGTGTCTTCACTCCTCCCTTAGGCCTCAGGGACTTTTGGATAAAGGGCTTCTGATGCTGCTGACATAGCCCCCTCTCTCTCAATGTAGGCTTCTCCTTCTTTTCTGAGACCTGTCCCACACACTTCCCTTCACATTGGTCACATGTTGCCACCCCAGTGTTCGCCCATGACTCACTTAACCTTGAGGAAGTGATTAAGATATGTCTCATTCTCTCCAACTTCCCTGTGGTGGTTTGAATGGGACTGGCTACCATAGGCTCAGATGTTTGAATATTTCATCCCCCGTTGAGAGAACTCTTTGGTAGGATTAGGAGGCGTTGTTGGAGGAGGTGTGGCACTGGTTTGAGGTCTCAAAAGCTCACACCACTCCCAGTTGGCTCTCTGCCTTGTGTTGTGGATCAGAGGTGAGCTCTCAGCTGCCCCTTCAACACGGTGCCTGTCTGCTGCTGCACTTCCCACCAAGATGGCCACACATTCACCCTCTGGAATGGTGGGTGCTTTCTTAAATGCTTTCATTAAATGCTTCCTTCTATAAGTTTTCTTGGTCACGGTATCTGTTCATAGTAATAAGACATTCCCTTCCCCATGAGGATTGCCCACCAGGCCTGGAGTCCATCATGACTGTGCAGCTCACTCTGAGGCAGGAGAGGGCCCATAGTCTTGCCAGCAAACACAGACTGCATGAGGAAGGAAGAGGTCCCAATCTGTGTATGTTCAAGAGGTTCTGGTTACAGTGTTAGCATCTGTTTTCCTTCCAGGGAGGAACAGCTTTTTTTTTTCTTTTTTCTTTTTTGTCTTCCGTCCTCTTCAAGATCAAGAGCGTGGGGAAAGAGAAGGAGAAGAGAGATACAAAATTTAATTGGTGCATAAGCTTGTTTTGTCTTTATGGAATCCCATTGTCCTGGTGATGCAAACAAGAGGCATTTATTTCTCATAAGGCCAGAGTTTTGGGAGTCCCAAAGCAAGGTGCTAACAAGTAAGGTTCTGGTGAGATCATGTTTCTTTGTTGTGGTGGGGGTCGGGAGAGGAGAGTAGGTTGTGGGGGAGACTACTAGGAGCTTTGTGGTATCTCTTCTTATATGGACACTAATCCCATTGTAATGGTCCCACTCTTATGACTTCATCTAATTTAATTATCAACCAAAGTCCCCATTAGTTACTTTTCTGTTGCTGTGTTGAATACCACAACCAAGAGCAACATAAGAAAGAACGGGTTTATTTTGGTCTGCAGTTCCAGATGCGGAACATCCATCATGGTGGAGGAGAAGACATGATGACAGACAGGTAGGCATGAACTGGAAGCTGACCACATTTTTATCCTAATATAGGGCAGGATGGGGGAGGGGAAGGAAGGAGGAAGGAAGGGAGAGAGAGAGACAGAGGCAGAGAGAGATGCTGGAGCTTAATATCTGAGCACCTGTTTCTCAGGCCTTGAGGCCACCAGGGATGTGGCCACGCAGAGTCCTTCATGCATCTCTGCTTCCATATGCTTCTGAGGTCCTCATGGCAGTGTGGTTCAGCTACATCTTTGCATGAGCTTGGAAGCTAGTGGGCTTGAGAGAAGACCATGTCTGCCTTTAAAGAGGCATGGGATTAGCTTGCTTTTCTCTCTTACAGCTTTGTGCTTTGAGTGACAGGGTACTCAAGAAATATTGCTGACTGAGACATGGGAAAGAAGGGGGCCTACTCATGCCTTCTGGAAATGCCCTGTTATTCCATTCTACAATTGACAATGGAATGGGCCTTTTGGTATTAATCCCAAAAGGGCAGTAAAGGGAGAGGACCATATAATTTTATTGTTTCTGACCCTCGGTCAAAGTCACCTTCCTTGCCTCCATCCATGTCTCTGCCTCATTGCTCTTGGGTTCGTTCCTCATACAGCTGTTGGGTCACACTAATAGCTCCTGGATCTTCATTTGAAACACTAATGTTTGTTTCCAGGGTAATTTCATCTGTTAGGGACATAGAGGATGTGAAATATCTCATAACATTTGCCATTGAAAACGGAAAATAATGATTTTCACGGACAGCGTTTAGTTTAGGGACTAATTCACTGAGGTCATCTTTATCTACTTATGTTTCAGAGATTAAATGCTGGGGGAGAGAATCTGGGACATAAAATGTCTTTGCCTATTCTGCTAAGCCTGCCAGCTTCATTCAGATGTCAAATATTTTTGGGAGGGTGGAGCCCTCCAGGTTTGGATGTTTTGTCTTTTGAATGAAACTAGCTCAAATAAAAAAAAGGGGGGGGAGCAGTCAGGAGCCCCAGCTTGAGAACATGTCAGTGTGGATGGGGTTAGAGGTCCCCATTTTACAGAAACCGTTGTTTCTATTTTGGGGCTCCGAGGAAAGAACCTGCCTTCAGTGTATTTTACAATTATACAACTACATGGTGTATAATTCCACCAGGCAAAAGCAGTGTGTGAAACCTTTATTTACTCAAATAGAGGCTGTATTTAAAGTTGATAAGCTGGTCTCCTTTTACCTTATTAAAAGATGTTTTTTTTTTTGTTGTTGTTGTTTTATGAGAATGTGTTGTTTATCCAAATTCTGTTCAGTTTTTGCTTCGGTTATGCATCGGTTGTGTGCCAGTTAAACCCAGCCCTCCCCTTCTTTTCCCCTCTCCCCCACAACTCTTACCCTTTCTAGAATAATCACTATTCTACATTCAAGTCAACTTTTCTCTTTCAAACTTTCGAATTAAAGAGAGAATGCACGGTACACGTCTTTCTATGTGTGGCATCATTTACATCACAAGATGGCAACACTTCCACCCACTGGCTTCAAGTGCTTATGCAGTTACATTTGAACATTTTGGTCCCCTTCCGAGCAGGATCCTATGTCGTCCAAGCTCGCTTTAAACTTCCATGATGCCCAAGAATGCCTTGAGCTTCTGATCTCCCTGCCTCCACCTCCCAAGTGCTGAGCTTCCAGGTAGGTACTACCGCACTTGGTGTTTTTATGACACGCTGGAGAGGAATCTGAAGGCCTCCATATGCTAGGCAAGCACTCTGTCAGTGGAGCTACCTTCTTAGTAATTCAACATGTTTTAGGTTTACCCATTCACTGCTAAGCAAGCTGGGGTAATTTCCCGCCTCAGCCTTGTGAATACTTCGATGGACCCTGAGTGTGCAGGGAATCTCCTGGGATGCTGATTTCATTTCATTTGGCTGTTTAACTCGGAGGAAGAGAGCTGGGCCATGTGGTAGGTCGAAAGTAGCAGTAGTGTTTATAAAAGCCATGTGCTGTTCTCCCTAATGGCGGAACTAATTTGTATTCCCACCAACAGAGTGAGAGAGTTCCCTTTTATCCACACCCAATAGCATTTAAAAGTTTATTTAATATTAAATAGCCATTTTACCTGGGGTGAGGTGATATATTGCCGAGTTTTGATTTGCATCTTTCTAATGGTTAATGAGTTCAAGCAGCCTTTATATACATATTGACTGCTTCTATTTCTTTTTCTGAAAAGTGTCTTGTCTTAGGGTTTCTACTGCTTCGATAAAACGCCATGACCAAAGAAACATAGGGGGAAAAGGGTTATTTTGGCTTATACCTCCAGAGCACTGTTCATCACTGAAGGAAGTCAGAACAGGAACTCCAACAGGGCAGGAACCTGGAGGCAGGCACTGATGCAGAGGCCATGAGAGGTGCTGCTTACTGGCTTGCTCTTTACGGCCTGATCAACCTGCATCTTATAGATCCGAGGACCAGCCGAGGAACGGCACTACCGTCCCACAACAGGATGGGCCCCTCATCAATCACTAATTAAGAAAAGGCCCTATAGGCTTACTTACAGCCCGATCTTTTTTTTTTAATTAAATTTTTATTTTTTTAATATTAGTTACAGTTTATTAACTTTGTATCACAGCTGTATCCCACTGCCTCATTCCCTCCCAAGGGGAGGACCTCCTCCCCTTTCATCTGACCCTAGCTTATCAGGTATCTTCAGGCCTGAACAGCACGATCTTATTGAAGCATTTTAAAAATGAAGTTCCCTTCCCTCATATGACTTTAGCTTATATCAAGTTGACATAAAACTATCCAGAACATGCTTATTTATATCATTTGCCCATTTTGAAAACTTGGAGGAGAGATGTAGAGGCGGGAGTTGGAGAGAAGAAGAGAGAAGGGAAGAGAAGGCAAAAGGAGAGGAGAGGGGGCAGAACAAGATACACCAATAAACTTGCTCTCAGGCATATAAGAAAGAGACAGGGGAAAGGATCAGGATAAGATACATCCATAGACGCACCCCTAGTGACCTTCTCCCTTTAGCTAAACTCCTTAGGGTCCTAGAATCTCTGCAAACCTAGACTTTAACACTCGAGTCTGTGAGGACATTTCATATTCAAGCCATACGATTAATTATTTTTTACTGTTAAGTGTTTATACTTTCATATATGTATACCTCTCCATCTGCCATATATACAATCCAGATATTAATCCTTTGTCAGTTGAATGGCTGGCAAACACTTCTCCCACACTGTAGCTTTGCTCTCCAGAAACATTCCAGTTTGGAGTGATCCTGTTTTCCGGTCTGAGATTCTATTAAAAAAGGTATTGATCATAATGATGTATTGACGTCGTCCCAACAATTTGTCTGCCTGCAGCCTTCACAAGTCAGACAAGAGGATATGCCAGTGCGGGAATGGTGTACAGCCTCCTGCTACACAGAGGAAGAGGCGGTTTCCATGGGTCCCATGCCAGGCTCCAAGAAGGGGTGGAGATCTACCTTAAGATCTGTGTTTCCCAGATCTTAAGGTAGCATCTCATCTTATGGTCCTGAAGGAGGGTCCTCAGAGAGTTGAGAGCAAGACTTCCCACAGAAATGCCCCCCAAATGGAGAAGAAATCCTCATTACACTGATGTGTTGCAATAACTTAGTTTCTATCAACCCCAGGACCGTATTTAAATAGAAAACATCTAGAGAATGACAGGCTTCTGTTCAACTTTCATGTTGACTGGCTGTAGTATACAGAGATAGCTGGAAACAGTCATATAAAATAAAACTCCATTAACTCAATTAAACATTTCTCTCTGTTTCTCTCTCACTTTCAATCTAGATCAGTTTTAATGAACACAGAGTAAAAAGGAACTGGGAAAATTAGAATAAGATTTAAGTAACCATCCCTTTTGTTTATTAGTTACATTTATGGGACAAATAAACAAGTAGGACTGGAGAGACAGCTTACTAGTAAAACACTTGCCTGTCATATGCAGGGCCCCGATTTTGTCTCCAGAAACATGCACCCATGAAAACGAGCAAGAAAGTAAGCTGAATAATATAACTTAAAAACAAAACTTGAAAGAACACAATCAAAAGAATAAGATTTTTCATTAATTATTTAATCACTTTAAAGCCCGATCGAAGCTCTCTTCCTCTTCTCTTCCCAGCTCCACCCCATCCCCCCATTCCTTCTTTTCCCTTTCCCCTTTTCCTCAAAATTTGAGAATAACTTTTGACTTCCTCTCATGCCTGGATTTGTAGGTGTGGTATTGCAGACTAAGCTTCTGGGCATCCGTAGGTCTCAGCTCTCAGACCTCATCAGAGAAGTTCTTTTTGCAGTGAACATCAGTTACCAGGGAAACTCACAACTGGTCACAGTGCAGAGAATAAGCAACTGTGGAGTACTCAGTCACAGAGGGAGCATCTCTATCAGACTTCCTCCCCCCAAGGCTCAGGGGTCATTGCAGAAGAGTTCTCTAAGGGCCAGAGGTCAGGGAGAATCAGAGCAAATCAGTGTCTTCTTGAAATGATAGGACCGATGTATTCATAAACTCATAATAGTTGTGTCTACCTGAATGAGATGTGCGTAAGATAAAACCAGTCAACAGTCCAGCATGGAGATGGTGAGGATGCAGGAGACCCCAACCATAGATGAGGAGCTAGCTATTGGCAGCTGATGGATTCTGAGAAAGGGAGAGTCTGTTTTTTTGTTAGAGTATCTCTTGTTTGCCTGATGTGATTGCCAGTTTGCAAGCTTACTGTCTCTATCTGCTAACTGAGGCTTAGTACTAGAAGCTTCTAGTCTCCATACAATCTAATCTAGGCCTAGGCCTAGAATGTTTTCAGCCTCTGAAACTTACTGCTGAATAAACTTATCCTTTCTAGTTCTTTCTGAACTCTGGCTGGCCGGTCCAACTCAGCTGTTCTGGCTTAAACTCCTCTCCTAGCTGACTGATTCAATATGGCTTCTCTCTCGGTTTCTCACTGAACTGCTCTGCTTGGCCTCATACTAACTTTGGCAATACATTCTAATCTTCTGGCTTCTTCCTGTCCTCTGGCTCATTCTGTCTTTATTTGTATGTAGCTTGTTCTCTTTTTAGCCTATCTCTGTAAAACTATTCCAGTAAAACTGCCTCCCCCTTTTCTCTGTACATTGCTCTTAACTCACTGACTCAACCAAACTGAGAGAATAGAAGTGACTAGAACTCAGAGGTCTGCTTACCTCTGCCTCCTGGGATTAAAGGTATGTCTGTATTCCAGCTGGATTAAACAGACCTAGAAGGTCTTTGGATGTGATCTCTTCCCAGAGCGACCATGTTGTGAATTAAAATTCTTCTACAGGTTTTTAAAAGGGTGTGGTCTCTTAGGCCAACCATACCCCAGTGGATTTCCCTATACTTTTGTGTATATGGGCAGCACAAATCGGACTGGATCTGTTATAAAACAAAGCAAACAGAAGAGGTCAGGGAGTTGGGAGGGGGTAGGAGAGATAGGGAGTGGGGTGTGGATCTGGCAGGAATGGGGCATGGAGACGACATAAACACATTGTATACATTTATGCACTTCTTGAGGAATTAATAAAAATATATTAAAAAAGAATTGTAAGAAGCAAACAGATGTTGAGTATTTGAGTTACAGAGAAATACTCTGTAATGCCTGGGAAGCTTAAGGGTCTTAAAGCACAAGAGAAAAATATGTCATGGCTTTTTCGAAATTGGTCATAATGACTGTATTTATCTGTGAGGAATGATGTGATGTTTTGATTCATGCTTAGGCTGGAGGTTGAGCAAATTAGGGTAATTAGCATATCCATCACATTAAACTTTTATTGTTTCTTTATGACGATCACATTCTTTTAGCTGTTTTGAGAGATGGGATGCATGATTATTAAGTATGTAGAGAAACAGTGCTAGTTAATTTCTACATGGTTATCTCCGGAATTTATACACACATATATACACACACAGCCTCCCTTCCCCCATGTACAAACATCTTAGTGGTGCAGTATTTGACATGAAAAAACTTAAGGGAGAAAGGATTTGTTTAGGCTCAGAGTTTGAGGGGCTGTAACTAATTAAAGAAAGGGTGTATGAAAAGCCCATGGAAACTCACTACTTTGTAAGCCAATTAAAAAGAATAATGATTAGAGTCAGAAAGAGCGTTCAGCATTTAAGAGCCCTGGCGGCTCTTCCAAAGGACCTGGGTTCAAGTCTCAGCATCCATGTGGCACTATGCACAACCATCTGTAAGTATAGTGCCAGGAGATCTGTGGGCACCAAACATGCATGTGGCACACAGACATACAAACAGAGAAAAAACCTGATACAAAGTAAATTAAAAATATTTTAAAATGATACTAATTTTAAGTGAAAATCTCAGGGCCAGCTATGAGAAGCTTCTTGCTAGTTTGATCAGATGCTCCACAGACCACGCAGGTTATTGCCATTGCTCTTCATTGCCAACCGTAAACTGGAGGAAGACTCCCATTGTTGAAGGCACAACACGCACTAATTAGAGGACATAGAGAAAACAACCGGGAATCGACCTGGAAATTACTTCCCTGATGGCTGGCTTTCATAGTGCCAACAGTTACGCAGTTCATATCTGGAGACATCACTAGTGGATTTATCTAGAAGTGGACCCTGCGTGTTACCAGACATGTCTGATCTACCAGACAAAAACATGCTCAAGAAGATGCGACAGTGGCATGGCTGTTATGGGGGTAAGACAGCTGTGGTGAATTTAATGAGAAATGTCCCTCTGAACACTTGGTCCCCGGTACCGTTTGGGGGATGTTTAGGAAGTACAGACTTGCTTGAGAAAGGACCTCCTGGGGGCCAGGCTTTGAGATTAAGACACTTTGCCAACTTCTGGTTAGCTTGCTCTGCTTCATGCTTGCAGCTCAAAATGGGAGCGCTCAGCTTCTTGCTCCTGACCCCAGGCCTGCCACTGACTGCCATGTTATTCCCGCCAATATGGAATGTAAGGACAAAATAAACTCTTTCTTCTCTATGTCACTGGGTCATGATATTGTGTCAAAGCAAAAGAGAAGTAAGTGACAAACCAGCTGCTTTTTGATTGTATTTGAGGACTGCACTATAGGAGGGAATTAATGTCTGGTACTGTAAATCTGGTTCAAAACCCATGGCTGGGAGGTCATAGGTCCTAATGGAGGAGCCTACCACCGTTGTTCTGCTAAGTAGGCATGTTGTCAAATTGCCTTCTGAACACTCCCACATGTGTGTCAATTTAACAACTCTTAGGCTTATACTCCCAGATTATTGATTTTCTCAACCTTGGTCAGAGAAGCCTTTTTTGTTAAGGTCAGCACTCAGTGTAGAGACTCACAACTCGTTGAAGTGCTGGGAGTAAACGACTGTGAAGTGCTCGGCCCTAGATGGAGCATCCATAACATCCCTTGCAAGGCTCAGGGAATATCACAGAAGAGAGGGTTGAAAGAACATCAGAGCTGGAGGATGGGGAACAGTGCTCTGGAAAGCTGTCTTCTGGACCTGACATGACCATCCCCCTCACAGCAGCTTATGTTACATGTGTAAGTCCTGCACAAGGCTAAGCCAGTCAGTGATTCCAGCATAGGTGAGGGTGAGGCTCATGAGGGCTGCGCACCTACAAAGAAGCTTTTGGAAACTCATGGTTTCTGGAGGAGGGAGACTCATTTTTTTTTTTAACAGCTCCATTTTTCCCCCCATGTTCATGCATGTAGCACTAATTGGATTTAGTGGGCTGTAAAAGAAAAGACATTATGAAGAAGGATGGGCATTTGCAGTGTGGTCCTGAGGAGAGTAGGAGGGGAGGGGTGGGGTGGAATTCTCAAGGTAAATTGTATATAAATGTGAAATTGCCAAGGAATAAGTTAAACTCTTTCTTAAAAGATGGAAGTAGGGCATCCTGGCACTTGCAGTCCCAGCACCAGGGTGGTGGAGATGGGCACATACATGGTTTGCGGGACAGCTAGCCAGTGAGAGATTCTGTCTCAAAGAGAGAAAGAAAGAGAGAAAATTGGATTGCACCCGAGAAGCAGCAGCCCATGCAGCGCCTACACATGTGCCTGCACAAGCTGAAGACAGGACAAAAGGAACAGCCCCCCCCTGACATTTGTGTAGCTTCCTCTGTTTGATGCAGATGTCAAATACACATATGGGCGGAACTACACATGAATACAAAAGACAAACTGTGCTTCGGCTGCTACGTCTTGCAAAAGACACTGCCTCCTCCTTTCGTGTGTGTGTGTGTGTGTGTGTGTGTGTGTGTACTGTTGTGCATGCATGCCCTCCGGAGGATGGAGGCTCAGATTTGAAGGAAGACCTCCAACTGACTGGAGTGTGTATGGCTGCTCTCTCCCACATGTGTGTCAATTTAACAGCTCCACACATGTGCGTTTCGCTGCCTAATATCTTTATTTCTCAACTGCTTGGTTTCAGACTTGGAAAAGCTGTGCTTGATGTTGAAAGCTAAGTTCACACCATGTAGGGTATTTTAAAACTTAGCATCTGATGCCTGAAGTGTGAAAAAAAAATCTTACTCTGTTCTGTGAGCACCAAATGCTGGGAAGTTGTTTTTTTTTCCCCCTCACTAACTGGAGAATATAAAATTCTATCAAAGGTTGATATGATCTATCTGTTTTTTTCAGCATGTGCTTGGAAATTATCCCTGCTATTTCAGTGATAAAACAGGTCATTAGAGCTTTGGTTTGGTAGAGAAGTGGTCCAAATCTTCAATGTCAAGGATGGTATTTTGAGAAGAGATGACTCAAATGCAATTAATAAAATGGATTTATTTGATTTTTTAAGCAAATTATGTATTTACACACTTATAGGCACAAAAACACTTGAGATGCTGGAGAGATGGCTCAGTGCTTAGAAGTGTGTGCTGTTTTTATTTTTATTATTAGTTACATTTTATTAACTCTGTATCCCAGGTGAATCCTGTTCCCCCATTCCCTCCAATCCCATCCTCCCTCGTCTACTCCCTACCTCTTTTCAAGTCCACTGATAGGGGAGGACCTCCTCCCCTTTCATCTGACCCTGGTTTATCAGGTATCTTCAGGACTGGCTGCAAAGTCCTCCTCTGTGGCCTAGGAGGGCTGCTTCTCTCTTGCAGGGTAGGGTGGTCAAAGAGCCTGCCATTGAGTTCATGTCAGAAATAGTCCCTATTCCCCTTAAGTGTGTGCTGTTCTTGTAGAGGATCTGAATTCAGTACCCTGTATCCATTTCAGGCAGCTGTAACTCCAGCCCCAAAGGATCCAAGGCCCTCTTCTGGACACCCCAGGAAGGTGCATTCACAGGCATATCTGTGCCTCCACATACATACATACTGCATGAATATATACATATGTACACATATGTATTTTAAAAATAAAATAAATCTTTAAAACAAAAAATCTTGGATAAAGGAAGATGGGACAGAGAGGAATACAGGCAAGTTACCTCACAGCAATGATTCCAGTTGGTGGCCTACTGTTCATAGTCATGGCTTTAGCCTTGGAAAAGTAAAACACTTTCAGGTGGAAAAAAGCATCTGTATTGAGAATACACAGATGTTTTCTTGACATTATTCCATAAGCAATACAGTATCACACAGTGTTTGCTGTGTACTGGGTACTGCAAGTCATCTAGACATGTTAAAGTGTAGGATAGGACATTTGTACATTCCGTGCAAACATTACAACTTTATTTTCCCTACCTTCTCATTTTTTTGCAGTGCCAGGAATGGAAGCCTGGGCCTTACAGGCATAAGACAAATGCTCTACTGGCAAGCTCTGCCCTAGGCCCACCATACCTTCTTACCTAGGTACAGCCTGTTACATAATGGTACTCGGTACCCTGGAACCAACCCTCCATGTCTCAGATACTGAGGGTGACTGTCCATTTGAACCTATGTTGGACTGCTCATGACTCTATTGAGGAGACTGTGCCATGATGGGGAGCCCTTCTTCCTCAGTTTGCCATTTTCCTCCCTTCTTTCCACATGTCAGAGCTGTCTGCTGAGCTGAAGGCTGTCTCCTCCCTTCCCTCCTATTCAGCTTCCTTTTGGAGGTCCCTCATGGGTGTGGCCTTCTGGAGAAACAGGTGCTCACCCATCATCTGCACTGGGCCTGTGGCTCTGTATTTCCAGCTTGCTCCCGGGATCTTATAGTAGTCAGTGGGCCAAGTACTTGTTCCACAAGGTTTCTTGCACACACATGTTCTAAGCAGCCTGTAGACACAATTGAGAAAAGAATTCTTCATGTTCATCTTTGTCACTCCCCAGGGTTCCTACAGAGCCTAGTACATTTCCCATAGAACAAGCTGAAAGGTGACACATCTGTTTTTAATGTGTCTTAGTGTTTTTCCTGCACGTGTATATATATATATATACCATGTGCCTAGTGCCAGTGGAGGACAGAAGAGGGTGTTTGATCCTCTGGAAGTGGAGATAGTTGTGAGCTGTCACGTGGGTGCTATGAACTGAACCCAGGTTCTCTGTAAGAATAGCCATCAATAACCCTGAGCCATCCCCCCAGTTCCAAGGTGACAGTTTTCAAAGGAAATCAGAGCAGACCTCTTGCCCCGAATACTTTACAGATAATAACTTCTGTATTTGCAGAGGCCAAGTCTACTTGTACTTAGAGTCATTCAGAAAATGAGTTATTGAAAGAATGAAGCACCCTAGTGTGCCCAGTGGTGTGGCAGGCGCCATCCACAGTACCAGCTGCACAAAGATGGGAGAACGCTGATGCGTAGTCATAGTCACCAGTCCTCAGACCTTCTGTGGTTAAGACACCACAAGAGGTAGACAGGATAATGAAGGGTGTTTGGGTCAGTCTTCTGACAAGATACCCAAGATAACCAACTTAAAAGGAGGGATAACTTTATTTGGCTCATTGTTTCCGGGGCCTTATCCCTAGTCACTTGGCTCTTTTGCCATTGGGCCTGTGACAAAGCAGTAGGTCTTGGTTGAGAGTGCACAGTGGAGGGATGTTCACCTCCAGGCAGGCAGGAAGAAAAAGAGAGGAAGAAAGGGTTGAGGTCTCAATAGTCATTTTAACTATATACTCCTAAGCTATGTTCCTCCATTTAAGCCTCTTTTCTTCTTCTTCTTCTTCTTCTTCTTCATCTTCTTCTTCTCCTCCTCCTTCTCTCTCTGTGTCTCTGTCTCTCTATCTCTCTCCTTGTGTGTATGCGCATTGGAGATTAGGGATCAATGTCAACTATCTTCCTCCATCACTCTCCACTTTATTTATTTACTTTTTGAGGCAAGTTCTTACTGACTCTGGGACTCACTGATCTCTCTAAACCAGTCGGCCAGAAAGCCCCAGAGATATTCTCATCTCTGCCTTCCTAGCACAAGGATTACAGGCAAAAGCCACCACACCTGGCTTCTGTGAGAGTCTTGGGAATTGAACCCAGGTCCTTACATTTGTGTGGCAAACATGTGCGGACTTATGCGTGTACTCATGTTTTCAGTAAGCTAGTCAGGGTGATCTCAGGATGTTGCCTTGAAGCATGTGGTATATGTGGGCATGTGTACACATGTATGTGTGCATGTAGAGGCCAGAGGTTGATGGAAGGGTGTCTTCTTTTGTTGCCCTCCGTCTTATGTTTTGAAACAGGGTCTTCCTGTGAATCTGCAACTCACAGTCTAGGCCAGCTGACAAGAGAACGTCAATGGTCTTCCTATCATCACCTCCCTGGAGTTGGGATTTGGGGTATGTATGGCCATACTTGACTTTTTAGGTGGGGGCTGCGATCTGAACTCAGGTCCTCATGTTTTGTGACAGGCACTTTACCCATTGGGCCATTTCCACAGCCCTTACAATCTAGCACGTTTACATTTAGGTCTCCTTGCTCTTGCCTTGGAGTATGGCCTAGTTGGCTTACAATGCCCACTGTGCCATATAGGGCCACCTACCTGTGGCCACCAGCTTTCATTGCAGTGAGTGCTCTTACCTAGTGGGTATGCCTGTGAACAGGCGAAGTATAAACAACAGAGTGTTGCCTTGAAGCGTGCAGCAACTGGGCTATGTTTTCTACAACAGGCCTTTGTGCACAAGCTTGTGAAACACCAGTGGAAGAAAAATAACCTTATCGCAAATTAAAAGAACAATCTTTAGAAAATAGTTGAAATGGAAGGTTAATTGGAGCCAGAAATGTCAAATTAATGCAGCAATGCACCAGGGAGGCTGCCCTGGCCTTTGTACACAGAACCCACGCGCATGAGGAAGGGAAGCCAGGAACGACATAATAGGATTTTAGGGGGTCCCCTGTCATATTAAACAGACTCTGCAATTAATTTCTTGCTGCCATGTTATTTTCATTGGCCTATATTTTCTTTGACCTCTCACATTTTTTTTCAGCTACCATTGTAGGGCAAGTGGGATTCAGGATGGAAAAGAAAAAAAGAAAACACTTCACAAAACTGTTTTGACTGAAAATCCGTAGCAATGTGATAAAACACCCTCGGGATGGGAGAGTAGTCTGGTGCCCTTGGGGTGATCTGGGGTTCACAGATGCTGACCTGGCCTTCTCTACTCAGCGACTCACCTACTCCATTTCATCCCCACTTCTGAATTCCGAAGGGCTGAGCTTTCAGGGAAGTCTTGAGATTCCGAGAGGAGGATGGTGGCCTTGGAGGCCAAGATCTTTCATTTGTTGAATGTGAAACACAGGCCAAGCAATCTTTTAAAAGCACACCTTATTTAATCTTCATCAAAAACCCTTTGAGGGATATTTTACAATTGTAGTCATTTCCGGAAGAGGCAAAATGGAGGCACAGAGAGCTGCCTGGCCAGAGATATACAGGTAGTGAACATTCCAGAATGGGGTTTGAACTCACGCGTCTTGGTTCCAGAGACTGTATGTTTAGCAGTGTGTTATGCTTCCTTCTCTTTGTGACGGAACTGAAATTCACCTGGAGTGTCAGCTGGACATATAATCACAGTCAATTTTATATTTATTTAGTTATTTATTTGTGTATGTATATGTACCCCCTCCACCACCCTCTCTCCTTTTGTCTGTCTGTCTCTCTGTAAATGCATGATATAATGAAATAATGTGTATGCATATAGAGGCCAGAGATTTATGTAAAGGGTCTTCCTCAGTTGCTCTCCTTCTACCTTTCTGAGGCAGGGTCTCCCACTGAACTAGGAGTTTTCAGATTTGGCAAGAATGAGTGATTAGCAAGCCTCAGGGATCCGTCTGTTTCTGCCTTCCCAGCTTTGAGTTTACAGGTACATGCCTTCACATGCAGCTTTTATGTGGGTGCTAGGGATTCGACTCAGATCCTTGCAATTACAAAGCAGACACATTACTCACAAATCCATCCCCAGAGCCCTGCTAGTTGATATTTCTGTCCTATGCCAGTGCACTGGTTTTATGTTATTTTTGCAACTTCTTGTGAGCATGCAACAATTTCAGTTTAAGAAGTAAGGAAGACACTGAAGAAAAGTCAGCTGTCTGGTACATCAGCCCAATTTCTGCAGACAGTCATATTGTGACATGTCAGGGGAGGATGTCACTAGGGACTCTTCCAAGATGTCCTCAGTTGCCAAGCTCTACTCACCATTACAGGAGAATAAAATTCCGTTCACCAGCAAAATGGTCCGGTAGCAATGGCACTGAGGGTAAGGTTGGTATACTGTGCTTGGGATTTTATTTGTGTAGGGTGGTGGTTTAGACCTTTGTTCTCCTGGTGCATTGGATGTGTGGGGTAGCCACCATGTTGATGGGACTTGACGATCCTGTCATGCATACTAGCATTTCGGATAAGGAGAGTGGGGCATGGAGATGGTAAAGGGCCATCCAGGCTCATGTTGTGAGTGACCTAGCCAGACTGAGCCCATCTATCCAGTGGCAGTCCCTGTCCTTCTCACCTACACGGTCTGCTTTCCAAGTGAAATAAGTGAAACAGGTCTACAAGAAGCAGCAGGTGGGAACGGGGCAGTGTCTGCCTGGCCCACCTTTGCCAATGAGACCAAAGGAGAGCAAGCAACAGCAGGTCCTTGCTTTGAAGATATGAACACATGTCTGTGTTGACACTTTAAGAATTAATTTATCAAAATGTCTGAGCAACCTACTAAACAAGCAGGTACATCCTGACACTAGGTCTGATTTTTTTATTTTTTATTGTGGGCACACTCATTTAAATGAGATAGAGCACTGTAAAGCTTAGTAATGGTGGGCCAGGGGGGTTAGTGGGTAATAGCTCTTGCCGAGTACAGTGAGGCCCTGTAGTCAATGCTTGGCATGTCCGAGAATCTATCCGTAACATTGGCATTTCGACTGGGAGATGCGAGGATGATAAGGAAGAATCCCAAAGCTCGCAGTCCGTCTCAGTGAGTGTGGTCACCCATGCAATGTTCACACACACTGTATGAGCACACTCACACAAACAACGTTACACTGGGTTCCTTAGAAAAATTACATGTCTGGATGTTCTTCGGTTGGACTTACTGTGGGAAACCTGAAAGGCTTCACATACTATTTAGAAGCTGGAAGCGTGGATTCTGAGTACTGCTGCTAAATCTTTCTCTGCCTTTCTTGAAAATTGTTGCTCCTTGGAGGCCCTGGCATGCTGGCAACCTATCACCACTGTAGTTCCCGATACAGGGTCTGGCCTTGCTATGCGTCACACAGTGGGTGGGCAGCCCCATTTGTAGTGAAATGTCACATTTCAGGGGACATGCATGATTTTCAAAGGCTCTCCCACACTGTGCTTTTGGTAGGCTCTTAGAAAGCTCACTGCATTGCCACAGTGCTCCTCAGGGGACTCCCAGCTGCCACCAAGGACAGGATGGAGTTGTCCATCTCTGGAGAAGGTGAACATTTGGCTGCATACTGGCCATAACCTAGTAGAACAGACATTGCTTTCTCTACTTTGCCATTGAGGGGGCTCTGAAAGGTTGACTTGCTCGGGGACGCGGAGCAATCCTACCTTCCAATTGCAGGTACGGCTCTCATTCCTACATGTTTTAATGAACCCCCCTGCTACACAGTTCTTCTGCGCATGTGATAGAGTCAGAGGTTTGAGAATTTTAGCCTCACTACAAGTTTCTATGGCTGTATTTTCTGTGTGGATATAGTTCTGTTTATTGGCACATACTATTTAACGTATGGCTAGACTTGATTTTGGGTATGCCGATTAAAATTTAGAAAAATACTAGTTATTGTATTTTGGAGTGCTGGGGATTGAATTCCAGGTTTTGCACAGTGCAAAGTGAGGGCTCCACCACTGACTTAATACCCACCCCGGAGATGCTCACATCTTACAGGAAATGTGTAGATGAAAATCCACCTAAACTGGAGAATGAATGTGATTGTGTTTAGCCAGCTCAGCAACTCATGGTCCCTTAGGAAACATGAAAATAACATAAAGATAAGTCTGTGCAGTTGCACATTCCCGGCAGTTTGGCCTCCGCTGAGAATTTAGGATTTGGAATTATCTTTCAATCATTTTTAACCCTCCCCTACTATTTTCCTAATTGTTTGTATTTTCAGAATACCGAGATGATGAAGGATGATGTAGCTGTAACATGGGCAAATCTTTAATTGGCTCTGCCAACCAGGTGGCTAGCTGATGAACCACTGTACTTCGATGGTACAGGCACTGGCTTATAGTTAAATATTTGCACGTGTATCTAATTACCTATGCAAAATTGTTCCTGCCAAACAGGAGTCTGGTTGAGCCTTGGCATCCAACATGCATTAATATTTTAAACTGTTGCAAACACTTGGTGCTGTAGATCCAATTTTACTAAATTTTTTTTAAACACCTCCCACTGTGATGTGTAATTTTTGTATTTCTGTAGCATGCTTAGAATGCTTTTGTAAGGTTCTGGGAACCAAGAAATCTGATGGTGTCTCACAATGTCCAAATAACAGTAACAAACAAACAAACAAACCAAACAAGTTCATCACCAGGTTCTTAGCATCTTTTTCAAATAACATGAAAAACTGATCTGAAAGAAAAGGCTCCAAACAACCTTTTAACTAGTGCCTCAGAATACAGGAGACAATACAGGCCATGTGAGGTGGGTAAAAACAGCAGCAATGGTCCAGCCTTGATCTGTGAACAAAGTCCTCCATTCCACCTGTCTGTCCTGTCCCAGCTGTGTTAGAGCTGGTGGGTTTTTTTTTTGTTGTTGTTGTTGTTGCTTGTTTTGTTTTGTTTTTTTTTTTGGCAGTGATGGGACAGCTGGGTTTAAGAGGAAAAGTCTTTCATCATTTTTAGGGTGGATGGGAAGCTCAGACCTAGATCACCAGAAGGCACTCTGCAAGGGGTAAGGAAGGGAGTCTAGGATGAAGGAGCAACCAATAGCAGGGGAAGGAGAAAAGAGCAGTAGTGAGCTGTGTGTGGGGTGAGCTTGGTGCCCACCAGTGAAGGGGCTGTTGAAGGCAGCAGCATGTAAATCCATCTTGTGTTGCTCTAACAAAACAGCTGACGCTGGACAGTTTGAAAAGAAGAGAAGCTCATGATTCCTACAGCTAGAGGGTCCAAGGAGCGTGACATCTTTGTCCCGTGGAGACCTTGGTTGTGTCACAGCATGGCAGAGAATGGGAAGCAGCCATGCGCACAAGCCCTGCTTTGTAAGAACTTGCTTTTGGCTGGAGCAAGATGGGCTGCAGTGACCAGCTCTGTCTGCGCTTCCAGAGAACCTGGGTTTGACCCCCCAGCATGGACACAGCACCCCACACCCATCTGCAACTACAGTCCTACAGGAGCCGATGCCTTTTTTTGGACTCCATGGGCACTGTACAAACACATACACAAGCAAAACACTCATACACACACAAAAATAAAATACTTTCAAAAAAAAAAAAAAGGCTGGTATCTTGGGAACCGGTGGACTCAATGAAACCAATTCTGTTGGGTTCATCTTTTTTGCGGCCTTGTTCTAATGACCTACACCAGGTCCCACCTCTCAATGGTCCTGGCACCTCTGATGTGATCATCTTAGAAAGCACACACATGAATTTTTGGGAGAAATATAAAAACTATGTCCATGCTGTAGCAGGTAGGGAGGGTGGCTATGATTGTTTGGGATGTGAAATCATGAACGAACGTGAAATTAAGCTAAATAGTTGACCCCTGGCCTAAAAGATTTTCATGAGGGTCTGTGAAGCATGGCGGTGACCCCTTAGTCCAGCTCAGTGATTGGCTCACACATCTATTCTGTCTGTCCAGGTTCCTTCTTAAAACATCACCTGTTGCCCAGAATCGGCCCTCACGAGCCCTGATGTCTCCTTTCTTCAAACACTGTGAGGTTAAGTGGATCCGGGTGAATGTGATCCGAGTTTGAAAACAGCACTGGTGTGGTTCAATGCACAGGCCCTACCCTGGATATCCTGGTATTTCATTTAACAAACATTTATTTTGTCTAGTGGCTTTCCAGCTAGACAAAGCCTCAGGAGACATTGTTGGTCGCCATGACCAGAGTGAAAGTGTAATACTGGCAAGTATTATACAGAGGCTGGGATGAGCGAAACAGCTTTCGGCGTGGAAAACAATCGCTACCTTAAGGGCTATCCCCTTAAAGCGTTCTTGGTCCCGAGGCTTAGAAACCCTGGTTTGGAACCTGCTGGCAACACAGAGATCAATTAGACTTGATGTATGACACCGAGAGTCTGTGATGTACAGCAGGTGGCAGACTGAAAGGTGACAGCTGGAACTCCCTGAAGGTCTCAGAAGTATGTATTTCTAGAAATAGGAGCAGCCAGTGTGCAGATTGGCTGGACCCAGCCTTCCACAGAAACAGGTGCTTGCTCATTGCTGGGGCCAGCTCTTCTTTGGCCAGCAGAAGTGACGCTAGTGAGGGGAAGCAGAAATGATAAATAAAGGCTGCGAGAAGAAGAAAAGGGCCAAGAGAAAGAGGTGCTGAGTTTGGTAGCTCATTTTAGATAAAAATTTATGTGTAAAGGCAGTTCAGTCGGAAAAAAATGACCTTGGCTTAGGTGTCTGGAAGCCTGTAAATTCTAGTCAGGGCAAACTCTTGCTCCTCCTCTCTCTGCCTCTCCTTTCACTCAAAACTACATTCTATCGTGTATGTTTAAGGTATATAAAATGTTACATGGTACATATTTACAGAGTAAAATGATTACTAGTGGAACGAATTGACATAGCCATGCCTTACACAAGAGGGGCTTGTTTAAATCCTTGTTGGGATAATTTGTAATTTGGTTTTGCACGATGTCACTCACTTTCTGGTACCCTTTCAGAGGGATTGTTTTGATGATGTCACAGGTTTCCAACTGAGGGCGTAGCTGGTTTAGGGAGAGAAGCCCCATTGAGAAGCATCCTACCGGCGTCTCTCATTGGTTCATTATCTCAAACTTGGATGGACTTCTTCAGCCTGCTTTTGCAATCAAGCTAGTTACTAAAGCCGTGCTTCTGGCTGCCCTTGAAGTGTAAAGGGCCAGCTGCAACTGCTTGACTAGGAGATGCTGACAGCATCCCAGACGACAAAGGAGACCATGGGGTCTTCTGGATCCAAGTGCTCTGCTCTGGGGGCTCCTGCTGAGCCAAGCCTGCAGCCTGAAACCCCTGCCTGAAGCCCCATTGGTTCCCCAGAGTCATTTGCTGGAACCCTGTGTCTCAGCATAGCAGGCATAGCAACAAGTTGGGAAAATGCAGTTAGACCCAAAGAAAAGCGACATAAATGAAGAAGAAAACATAAAAATTCTTGCACTCCAAAGAAAGATTATGTTGGCTTACCCGGTGCATTCCTGCTGAGCGTGGGCGTAATTGGAACGCCCTTTTTGCAAAGTTTATTGGATCCTGGTGCTACTTGTTGGCGAACTGGTCAATTAATCTATTATTATTATTTTTTAATGAGTTAGGGGATTTCCTTGAACAGAAAATCACCAGGAAACATGACCAAATGCCCGGAGCCCAGGGAACGGCTGGTTTTTCCTTCTAGTAAACCCTATTCAACAATTAAAGAAGGAAATGGATGCTTCCACTACAGGTGGCAAATCAGACTGGTCTGGAAGGGGGCGAGGAAAGCTGGGCTCTGCTTGGAGGTGATCTTGGGGTGGTCACTGGGAAACGGGTCACTCAAGTGCAGCAGCTTCAAGTGTAGGAAATGAAGCCGTTGAGTTTCCCTGCTGAGAGACAAATGATTTCTATTTAAAAACCTGCTTGTTCTGCGCAGAAACTCCCAATGTAGCAATAATTAATGATATCGGGAGGTTAAGAAAGACCTTCAGTTGGAGTCCCTCTGCTCCAGGCGTGAAATTGGATTAAAGTGAAGATAAACTTAGACATTAAATCTGAGGAGGAAGTCAGTAATTATGTGCAAATGCACATATTTGCAGCTGTTTGAGCGAGCCAGGTTGGGGCTGTGTGGCTAGTCTTGTTCCAGGCATGTGGGGCTCTTGGAGACGAGGGGTCAGAAGAGGTCTGCGGAAAGCACCGTCTATCCATGCTAGCCTCTGCTCCTGAGGAAGTTCTGCTGGTGTTTTAGGTAATAGACTGTGGTTTTGCTTACTTAATATTTATTCTTAGCTTTCCTTTATTAGCAAATTTTCCCCCCAATGTGCATGCCACAGAATGTAGAGTCACCCTGAGGTAGGCTGTTTCCGGGATACCCCTGCAGACACACAAATCCGTGATGCCCAGGTTACTGTAAGGGTCAGCACAGCATTCACACAGAACATATGTACATCCCCACATACTTCACTCTCTAGGTTAATCACAATGTAAGTTTTATGTTAACAGTTGTTACATAGAGAAATAATGTCTAGACACGCTCGGCACAGACACAAGTTTTCCACAGTATTTTCACTCGGAGGTTGGTTGAACCCATGGGTATTCGGGGCGAACTCACAAGCATGGCATCTAACTGTGATTTTTCTAGATGATTTGGCAGATGATGTTCTGACCCAAGATAGTGAAACAAAAGCTAGCTGAATAGGGTTTCTGGGAAAGTTAGTTATTTTCCCGCTAACAAGGGACAGGGTGAGCTGTCTCCACCTTTGCTCATTCCTAGACCATCCAAGAAAATACCGGGAAGTTGTGCTGCTATGGCATTATCATTGGAATACAATTTCTGGTTTAAGGATGGAGCCATGGGCAGCTGTGCAGAACCTTCACTCTTCATGGTTGCCTTTGGCTATTCAATGGGAAGGAGACAGCTTTCCATCAGACGTTCTAACCGACTAAGCCCCAGGCGATGAAGTTTAGGTTAAGAAAAAAACCCTTTTTCTGATTTTTGGCATAGAGTCAACACAGCATAAGATACTATTTGGGCGAACTCTCTGTGAGGCTTGCCTAATCTCTTGCCACTAACAGGATGTGCCTGGCCAACAGCGACACATCCTTTGAGCATGGCAAGGGGCACTGATGGCCTCTGTGGCACCTGGCAGACAGATATGGCTCTTTGGGTATTCCCTGAGTCTCTTGAGCATAGCACATATTTCCCTCTAGGGGCTCAGTTGATTGTACTTGTTCCAGATGGGTGCTGGGACCAGCAGGAGACATCCGGTTTTGTCAGGTTTAGAGCTAAGAGAGTAACAGCACACGGTAAAAACACAAAACTCCATTCCTTCTCTGCATATGTCTGAAGGCTCCTGTCTAGACAGAGAGAGGGAGGATTGCACTTTACTAGTTTTCCTTGGCTTTAGGATGTCAGTTGCTGTTTGGTTCTTGGAAAGCTGGACCGGGAACTCATCCTCTGCTTTGTGAAGGGCTTGTCTCACTGGGCACTTGAAGCTCAGATCAGGGAACAGGGTTTATTCGATGAGCAGATCCTTTTAGATCTGGGCAGCAATGGGAAAGGGGCTAGAAAAGCCCCACTCTAGCCCTCTGGAGTCATGGCTGCGTGGAGCCTCTGGGTCACGTGATCAAAGACCTTCCTTGGTTGAAGGGTCTTGCCCTTGGTCTTAACTCACCTAACACTCATGCCTCTATGCATTTCTTCAAGAAGTCTCCACCCTTTATATCTGGTTATTTATTTTTTTAAACTTCATCTCACAGGTGAGAAATGGAACCTTCAAGAGGCCCAATAATGTGCTCACAGTCTGCAGGAGAGCTGGGCTGACCATTGACACCCACATCCCTCACCCTCACTACTTCCACATGGCTCCTCTGCTCCTTTGCCTCAGAAGCCACAGAGGCTGGTATCTGAGCTTCTAGCATGTGCATGCCAGCCGGTTATAATCCCCCTGGGCACACAGCGACATGCCCACAGGCCTCCTTGGCATTGGGAAGCATGACTTTGGGCCATGGGAAGACAGGGTTTTGCTACTTTGGGTTATGGTCCCTAAACTGTTCTACGTGATGCAGACTTTGCACATAGAACATTCAGAAGGATGTGAAGAAGACTCAGTGGCTACATCATATGGGAAAAGGAGTCCAACATATGTGCAAAAGAGGACTTTTTAGCTTCCATTGTCTTCTTGTGTCTGTGAGAACTCTGGGGATATTTGTTTCAGTAGCTAATGTAATTGACTGGCTAATGTCGGCTGCTGATATTGCTGTCATGGCAAAGTCTATGCTGGATCTTGTAGCGGTCACGACTGGTCACCCGGGAAAAGCCCTATTACTATTACCACACCTACTATATGATGGGTATGGTAGGTTGTGGTGGTAACATTCTCTGCTTACTTGAGATTCCTTACTCTGTGTCTTTAAAGATGATACAGCCTTAAATGCAGGCAAGTAGACACTAAACCACACTTACCCGCCCTGTCTGCCTTCAGTTATTCCCCTTATGATGCCTGAATATTTTCTTAGGGTTTGCACAAACATAGAACTGAGTTTCTCACGCTGGCTTCCTGAATGTAACCTGTAAGGAATTGTTCTTAAGTTGTGGAAGCAGCTGCAGACATCTTCCATACTCCCCAATGTGATTATGTATCTGGGAGCATTTTCCACATGGAAAACGTATACAAGGTACCCACCTCTTTGTGTTGTTGTGGGAATGGAATGTGATAATGTATTTTAAAGCGCTGAGCATCATGCTGGGAGCGCAGCGTGCTCTCTTCCCAGGAGATAGGATACTTATTAATTGCACAGACGTGTCTCTGGAACTTCATCAGAGAGTGGGGCAGGTCCGGAGTTCAAGTGGGTGATGGTTTGGTAAGTACCTGTGCTGTGGAAAATATGCCAAGTGACGGGAAATGCATCCAACAACCTGTAAATCATTCAGTGCAACTTTTTAGTTAGTGAACTATCTGTAGATCAGCTGTGGGTTCACAGAAAGCATGGGGCTTCCTAGTAAATCTCATCCTTTCCCTTCCAGCTGTACTTACTGAGCACAGTTTCCCACTAATGGCAGTGGTGTATTGGCCATAAGTGATAAGCCCACATAGACACATGAGCTCAGAGTTTATGTGAGCGTTCACCTAGTGTTTTACAGTGAATGGCTTTAGACAAATTAATAATAGTATGCTTCTAGCGTTATAGCATAAAAATAAATTAACCGCCTAGAAACATTCCTGCTCCACCTATTCATCTGTCACCCTTCCCCCCAGATTCTCTCCTATGTTGTTTTCCGGGACTTCCCTTTGCCTCATGTGGATGCCTAGTTTTCTGGTGCCATTTTTTGAAAAAGCAATCTTTGCTTTATTTTCATTTGTCAGAGGCCAGTGGATTACATGATAATAGACCCATTCCAAGGCTCTACAGCAGAAGTCCTCAACATCCCTGAGGCTGCGACCCTTAAATATAGTTCCTCATGTTGTGGTGACCCCTGACCGTACGATTATTTCATTGCCACCTCACAACTGTAATTTTGCTGCTGTTATAAGTTGTAACACATATATCTGATACAAAGAACCTCTGATATGTGACTGCCAAGGGGGTCGCAACCCACAGATTGAGAATCATTGACATGCTTACCTGTCTTTCAGGAATACCAGGCTATCTTGATTAACGTAACTTTTGAGTAAGTCCTGAAATGGGGTGTGTCAGTCTTCCAACTTTCCTTTTCTTCAAATATGGGGCTTTTTACTGTGGGCCTAAACTTGAAAATCACTTTGACAATGTCTGCGATTATATTGGATTTATACATCAAATCGGGCAGAAGTGGCAGATGCTGCTGCCTCAGAGCCACTCTGTGCACCCCTCCTGCCTTGGTGAACCAGGATCCCTTGACACTGCGATTCACAGTAAATGTTCTTCCTCAGAGTTGCTTCTGCTGTGTCACATGTCACAGTAGGAAGAGAAGTAAGCAACATAACGCCGATTACTTCCCCCCTCTTCCAGCAGTTCCTCAAGAGTCCCAAGCATGTATTTAGAATTAGTTCAACTCTATTTTTCAATACTGCTATTCTACTTCACAGGTCTTAAAAGCATTTTATAACAATGAAACACTGCCAAGGCCTTCATTTTGCACCATTATTGTTATTCATTCCCCATAAAATATAAGCAAACAAGCACACACAGGCACGTGCACTCCACATAATAATGGACGCGGTTCTGATAACTCCATCTTTGTTTTTCAAGTCAACGTAGAAACCTCAGGAATTTAGTTACCTAGACCAAGATGGCTGTAGGGATGCAACCTTGTGTGTCTGTTACCGCATATGCTGTCTGCTGTTGACCAGAATGTCACATGGCATCTATGTGTGTGCATGTGTGTACGTATTCCTCTGTATAGTTATTTTGAACAGACTGTTATTTGTTAGATAATTAAGAGTAAGAATACTGAAAAACTTAATTTCCTGTTTATTCTTTCTCTGACACTCTTTTCCTATGTGCGTCTTAGTTTCTTTTTCTCTGGAAATTTTCTTTTTTAATATTTCTTTAGAATTTTAAAACTTAGTTGTTGGTATTTTTATACTATGTGTACTATGCATGTTGATCATGTTCACCCCCTCCATTTGACTTTTCTTATTTCCCTCTGAGCCCTTCCTTCATTCACACAAGTCCTCACCCTACTTTAATGTTGGGTATTTTATCTCTTGGCATTAATTTTCTTCTCAGTTCTCTCCTAGCTTGCATGGCTTCTGTTCCTCGCTTGTCCTCACATGCTGTCTACCATTTCAGTCAATGGTCTATCAGAATATCAGCTGCATTTGTAAAAGACATGGCTTTATATTGATATTTGTAACACTCTTACCATATCTGCGTGTGGTTCTGATAGCTTATTTGGTCTTCATTGGTCTATATTGGCATATTTTTATTTTTAAATTTAATTTTGTTTTGTTTTGTTTTTGAAATAGGCTCCTGGGTGCTTGCCGTGTAGATCAGACTGACCTCAAATTCACAGAGACCCTTCTGCCTCTGCCTCTCATGGGCTGATGAGGCATGAGGGGCTCAGTCTATGGCGTGCAGTCTCCCTGTGAGCTTGTGCTCTGACAGTCACCAGTGCTTTCTTTCTTCTTCTTCTTTTTAATCTTTAGGTAGGGCATGATGCCAGGGATGCTAGAGCTATGTATTTCTTCTACCTCATGCTTGCCAAGGTGGGTTAGACTCTAATACTCCTGCAGGGTGGCCTGTGGTAAAATGACAGACGTGGGCAGAGTGTTGTGGTGTATTTCAAAACAGTACCTTCCTGGTCTTTCTTGGGAAAACAGGAGGAACTTGTTTCTGAAATTCATTGTAAGCCCCTGGTGGGGCCTTGTGAGCAACACAGAAGAGCGGGCCCCCTTATCTCTGAGAGCCCTGGATTTTTAACTGTTCACATGGAATCTCCAGCAATTTATTTTTTCTCATTTTGTACATAAAAATTGATTAGAAGGTGTAGGAGCTCCTGTTGGTCAGGTAAGGGTTACAGGTGAGCCTCCTCCTGAACAAACCTGCCAGGCACATCCTTCGGAGTATTTCACGCCAACGTTGAAAGAGGGTGCTTCCAGAATCTTGAGTCGATGGCTAGATACTGGTACTGTGGGCTGATCATTCCAGGACCCAGGTCTCAAAACCTGAGGGAGTGGTCACACACCTCATGGAAGGCCATGGCTGCTGGCAATCCTCCACTCTTAATTTCTAGCCTCATGGTGGATAGTGCTCCCTATTTGATACTCCTCAGGTCTAAGCAGTGCCCATGATGGGCCTGGGAGGCAGGGCCTGGGCTCAGCATCACCCAGGGCTCAGCACCACTTAGCCCAGCCCCTGAGCCCCAGTACCGCATGAGGAGCACCAAGGGTGAGTCTCTAGCAATTTCGGTATAGTCAGATTTCCCCATTTCAGCACTGGCTCCAATGAGGACTCTGCTTCTGAATTAGTTGTCTGAGAGCATACGTCTTCTCTCACTTCCTACGTTGTTATGTTTTGAACAGGATTCCCTGCTGGCCTTGGAGTTCCTAGATCCAGCCAGGCTGGTTGACTGAATTCCAAGGAAGCTCCTGCCTCTGCCTCCTCTGAGCTAGGTTTCCAGGTGTATATGCCACTGATGACTTTATAATGTAGGCGATGGGGATCTGAACTCAGGTTTTCATGCTTTCCTGACTGAGCCATCTTTCATTTAATTCTGAGGGCTTTTTATTGTTGTTACCTCTTTACACATCAGAATAGAAACTGGAGTAAGTCAATTACTTCTTTAAAAACTTTTTTTTATTAATTGCACTTTATTCACTTAGTATCCCCCCCCCCCCCGTAGCTCTCTCTCTCCTCCCCTCCCAAACCTTCCCTTCCTCCCTCATCTCCACGCATGCCCCTCTCCAAGTCCACTGATAGGGGAGGTCTTCCTCTCCTTCCTTCTGATTCTGGTCTATCAGGTCTCATCAGGACTGGCTGCATTGTCATCCTCTGTGGCCTGGTAAGGCTGCTCCCCCCTCAGGGGGAGGTGATCAAAGAGCAGGCCAATCAGTTCATGTCAGAGACAGTTCCCATTACTATGGAACCCACTTGGAGGCTAAAAAAGATTCTTCAGGGGCTGGAGAGATGGCTCTGAGGTTAAGAGCACTGGCTATTCTTCTAAACATCCCAGCAGCTATATGGTGGCTCATAACCATCTATAATGAGATCTGATGCCCTCATCTGGGCAGAATAATACTCTTTAAATAATAGATAAACATTCTTTAAAAAGTTTCTTCCTATGTGAACTAAACATTAGCATTTTATCAGGATTCTAGGCTCCTCTGACTATACCTTTTATTGTCTGTTTCAGTCAGAATGCACCTTCTAAGATTACCCTCTAAGGGACGTAAGTATACACTCCCTACATGTCTTATAAATTTGCACGCTTATTTAGGACAGAAAAAAAAAGCTTCCTTCCTGATCGCAGCAGGAGCCTGCTTAAGTTTGTAAACAGAAATTGAGCTTGAATCTCAGTTCTCAAGGTGAAAGCTTCGAAGTTACTCAGGACTCCCTTCAAGATGGTCTCCCTGTATCTCAGCTCTTTCTCTTTATTATGTTCTAGCATCCTCTTTGTTGGAAGTGGCCAGCATTGGCAGATTTTACATTAGTTATCCAAGGAAATATTTTGGGGGTTTAATAATGCTCACCAACTTCAGCTGGCACAGGAGACATGTGGAAACAAATGAGTTTGGCCAGAAGCCCAGGCTGTCAGCCCTGGCTGCTGTTCATTAGCAAGGACCTACCTTTTGTGCTGGGATGCACTTGAACTTTTGCAGATGGTTCTTTACCTGAGTGAGCAGACGGCTGTGGGAGCTTGGATGTTATTGCTCTTCTCACTTCAGTGGGAACTCTGAGGCACAGAAGGTTATGTGGAAGTCAGACACAATGAGGGCTCCAAGGCAGTCAACTTCCACATTGTTTTTATTGCACAACCCTGTGCTTTGCATCTCAGCCCCGTAATGGGGGTGGGGTGGGGGATGTATACACTCAGAAAAATTTCTTTCTTTTTCTTCTGGAACAATCTGACACACATTTTGCGAATGTCTCCCCTAGAAACAGAGCTGTGTTCTTCTCTTCTGTTCTACCATTCATTTCTTACCCTCTTCTCCCTCCCATCCACCAGTCTAGTTTCTGCCTCGGGTGGTCTCATGCTTAAGTCACAAAATTCGGGACTGTATGAATGTCCTGTAACTCCCATCTTCCTTCAAAAAAATTTTTGTTCATGTGTGGGACAGATATCCCAGTAGGAAAGTACTTGCTTTTCAAAGAATAAGGAACTAAGTTTGTTCCCCAGAAACTACATAAGGAGTTAGATGAAATGGTAACAATCTTGCTGACCTCATGCTAGGCTGTGAGGGTGGAAATAGGTGTGTCCTGAAGACTTGCTGGTCAACAGCCTGGCCTAATCAATCAGCTCCAGGTTCTAGTGAGAGACCTTGTCACACCAACGTGGGTGACTCCTGAAGAATGACAGCCCAGGGATGTCACCCCGGCCTCCGCATGTGTACACACACACACACACACACACACACACACACACACACACACACACACACACACACACACACACACACGTGCTGGTACACATACAAATCTGCACCCCATTCCAACCCCCCACAAACACAATTTTCCTTCATAAATTATGCTCTTCTTTTGTTTTCAGTTTTAGACAGTGCCTCATGTAGTCCAGGCTGGCTTCAATGTTGCTGTGCAGTCAGGGATGGCCCTGAGCACCTGGTCATCCAATTTTTGCTTCCCCGAGTGCCAGAGTGACAGGTATGCACCACCCCATCTGGGTTATGCAGGGCTGGGACTGAACCCAGGGTTTTGTGTACGCTGGGCCAGGGCTCCACCAACTGAGCTACATCCACAGTCCCATTCCCTCATCATCATGGAGTCACATGCTTTCGGTGGAGCTGTGCGTGAGCTGTGCACAGTGCCCCTGGGGTGAATACCCTGGCTGAGGGGAAACTGTGGTTCACTGGCTCACCTGTGGAGACAATGTGCCTCTTTCCTTCCTGCTCCCCATGTGGCCCATTGACTCGCGTGGACTCACTAGCCATTTTCTCTTTTGCAGAAGGTGAGGTGGGAGGCTCACAGAGGAGCGGGGGCACATTTACCGGAGCACTGTAAATGCATGGACTGCCCTAAGCTGCCTCCTTGAGTCCTGCTTGGCACTGCGCTTGCTTTTCTGGACCCTCTTCCGCTCAGTAGCTGGTGAAGGAGCCCCCATACCCACAGAGGTACCCAGAACTCCTTCAGAGTCCAAAAGATCTGCCCATATCCATTGCGTATCTGAATAGATCTGGATTTTCTTCACATGCTTCAGTCAAACGACACATTGCAACAGATGAATCCAGGAATGCAACTGTCTTCTGTGCAGCCAGGTGTTAAAGAGGTTTAAAAGATGCCAAAAGCCCTTCTTTTTTGGGGGGGGGGTATGGCTATTTTAATAAAAATGTTATTGATGTTAATGTGATGGGTTCTCACTGCTGTTTTTAGTGAAGTATTCAGTGCTTCAATATTTCTGAATTTTCATTTTTAGTACCACAGACAGGAATAAATGAAACCTACATTAAGAACTAATTTAGAATCTTTAAAAAAGAATCCTGAGACCAATAATTTTGGAAATAATAATCCTATCCTAATTATTTCTGTAAGTGTCCTAATAGGTATTTCTGTGTCTTAGGAACAATGGTCATTTGGAAGAGAACCTTCAACTATAAAGGCTAATAAATTATGAATGTATTATTTATAGATGGAATACTATACAACAATAAAAAGGAATAAAGTATAACTCCATACAGTGGGTATTTAGTGAGAGAATAAATAGCCAACAAATGCATTACAGGTTTAAAAGCTGGAGAAGATACATAGCATTTTGGTCATGATGGGCTGCTTATGTGATGGTGGCCCTATAGGAATATGTTTCCTATGACATCATGATGTAGTAATAATCTAGTCTGTGTAAGTATGCTCTATAATATATATAATATAAACCTAATGATGAAATTGCATAAGCACTCATTTCTTTTTTTTCCTTTTTTATTATTTTAAATTTATTTATTTTTATCTCAATCACAGGTTAGGTACTTTGAATCCCAGGCGTAGCCCCCTCCCTCATTCCCTCCTACCCTCCCACTCCC
>CM053758.1:46736721-46767721 GCA_028658305.1 Pachyuromys duprasi
TCCTCTTTGGCATGCTCCTGTTCTGTTGCTTGTTTTCTCCTCCACTCAATGTCCATCCCATTTGTTCATTCAAACAAGCATTGATCATACCAACCTGGGTCCTCCTTCTTGTATATCCTCTCTAGGTGTGTAGATTTCAGCTTGAACTTCCTATCCTATAGGTTTATATAAGTGAGTATATACCATATGTTTCTTTCTGATAAGCACTCATTTCAAAGAGCTATTAGACAACACAAGCCTAAAATACTGTGTTTAAGGATGTACATGGGGTGGGGAAGGCACAGAGGAGAGGCACGAAGGATATCCTAAAAGTTAGGCTGCGACTGGGAGGATGTCTGTGGGGACCTCCTGGAGATGGCCAGAGTACTCAGCCTGAGTGCTCAGATGTGACACCTTTCCCTGCACGAGTCAGCTAAGGGTGGTGACTGTCAGCCTTAGAGCTCTGATCCCATGGGGATTCCACGTTTTCCTTTACCAATGGGCTCTTCTGTGAGTTGTCAGCGGAGGCCTCTGCAGAGTGGCTGGGGGGTGGAGGCTGTGTTGTTTCTGGTGGCTTCCTTCTCTGCTTTGCTTCAGTGCGGTTGCTCGCCCCCCCCCCCCCCCCGCAAGGCAGTCCAGTGGATCCCAGCAGCAGTGTGGACTCCAGTGCCCAGCCTTCCCATGCTCCTTGACTGGCTTCAACACATCTTTTCAGTGGCCTTAGAGCCTGGCTGCTTGGCACCCCATCCCCGTGGACCAGTGGTTTCCACAGATGCCTGATGCCCAGGGCTGCAGGATACTGCTTTCAAGTTTGGAGTAAATATCCCCAACCTCTTCCGTTTATTGGTACTGTCTAGTGATAATAGCTGCTCCCTCTGGAAAGCCAAGATTACTTATTCAAACTGAGGGTATTAAATGGCATCGGGCAGTTTGTGTGGTACTTGCACAGAGTCACCAAGCATAGACGGAAGTAAGGCTCTCTCTCTTGCCTGAACTCAATGGAAAAGGTGAGCAGCCATGAACAGAAACCCAGATTCCAGAATGCTCCACATCCTGAAATTTTTTCAGCACACATCTGACCTCATGAGCATCCAAAACACTAGTGCATTTAAAGGTGGTTTATGGCATGGTTTGCTGTGTGAGCCCCTTGTCATGGCCTATGGGTCATCATGAGGTTTCAGCCTGTCGTTTGTTGTGTCTTTTGAAGAGTTGCTAAGGAATTAAATAGCTGCTGCACCTGACCGTCATGGTGGTTGTGATGACTCAGGGCTGTCAGATATGTAAGCTCTTCCTCACTTCATGGGGGCATTTATAGAAAGAAAAACAGCACACAAATGTACATATATATATGAGTGTTTTGCCTGTAGCTATGTATGTGTACCACTTGTGTGTGTGTGTGTGTTTTCACTCACAGAGACCAGTAGAGGGTATCATATCCCTGAAACTGGAGTTACAGATGGTTATGAACTGCCGTGTGTGTGTGTGTGTGTGTGTGTGTGTGTGTGTGTGTGTGTGTATGTGTGTGTGTGTATGTGTGTGTGTGTTAGGAATTGAACTTGGGTCCTCTGGAGGAAGAGGAAGTGCTCTTAGTCACTGAGCCATCTCTCCAGTCCATACACCTTAAAAAATATTTATTTTAACCTTATGTAAAATGCCATTGCAACTTTAAAAAAATTTTAGTAAGCTGGGCAGTGGTGACATAAGCCTTTAACCGCAGCACTTGGGAGGTAGAAGCAGGCAGCTCTCTTGTGAGTTCAAGTCCAGCCTGGTCTACAGATCGAGTTGCAGAATAGCCAGGGCTGGACAGTAAAACCCTGCTTTGAAACCCTCCCCCATAAAACTGTTAGTTCTTTGACACTTTTGTTCAGTGTGTTTTGATCATACTTGTGATGTTTTTGGTGTATGTGTACATATGTGTTCATCCATGTATACATATATAGTAGAGGATGGAGGTCAACACAGGTGTTTTTCTCAATTGCTCCCCACCTAATTTTTTAAAAAAATTTGTTATTCTTGAGACTTTCATATATATGATGAAATATGATAAAATCCCCCCAAATTCCCTTTCTATCACTTCCTTATACTTACTAACTTGTCCCCCTCATCATGGCCACTGACAGGATTCCTATGCTCCAACTTATTTTTTGAGACAGGGTTTCTCATTGAGCCTGGAGCTCACCCATTTGACTAGATCAGTTGGCCAGACAGTCCCAGAAGGCTGTCATCACATCTCAGCACTGGGATTACAGGCATTTTCTGCTGTGCCTCGCTTTTACCTGGGTGCTGGGAATCAAACTCAGGGCCTCTTGCACGCATGGCAAGCACCTTACCAACTGAGCCATCTTTGTAGTCCTTAAGTCTTCATACCTCAATTCTAGTCATAAATCTAGAGTGATTCCCCCCAATCCTCTCTTTTCCCCCTACAACCATTAGGGCTGGATTTACTAAAAACTAGACAAAGTATTAAATTACATAGAATACAGAATTACAGTGAAAATGTACAATGACAAGTAGGTTACAGAAAATGTAATGTGTCCTGTAACACACAAGACCCCAGGACCTGATAGAAGATGTTTGTATAGACTCAGATGAAGCTGAGAGTGGTGAATCCATGAGTCACTTTGATTCATCTGATTTCTGTGTCAGAGGACACTAGACTTTTAATGCTGGGAGATAGTATCACAATCCAACATTGGGAAGTTGCTTGTGTGCTCAGTTGGCTCTCTGTTACGATAACACCTGAACACCTGATATAGTCAACTTATAGAAAGGGCTGTCTGTTTTGGCACAGAACTTTGGAGGATTCAGTCCACAGTCAGTGGAATAGCAGTACACCATGGAGAAAGTGTGTAGTGAGGAAGCCTGTTACCACAGAGCCAGGATGCAAATGACAGGAAGAAGAGACAAGAAACTCAGAATCCCTGTTGATGAGACACTCACAATGACCTACTGAAGGCCCCATTTCTTAATGTATTCATCTTCTCCCAGTTAGTACAATTCTAGCAAACAAGTCTTTGAGGACTGTCAAGATTCAAACTACAGCTCCTTGCAAGATGGTCCACTCTTCCCAACCCATCCAACCATGCCTATGGCTTATCCCTCTCTGAGAGTAAATACCAAGCCAAATGCAGAAGGAAACAGCTTGTACGTCAAAACAAATAAAGGATTCTTACTAATTTATAATACCAGAAATGAACTAGGCAAAGAAGACAGATAGCAACATTGAATAGAACCAAACTTCTCTCTGTTGTTTGCAACAGAAAACAGACTTAACATGGAGCCAGACTTGGACCTGAAGGTCTAGTTTGTTTAGATGACTGTAAGTCGAACTTGTGGCCATACTTTATGAAGATGAACTGTCAGAGCATCCTTGCTACAGCAAAGAGGAGGGAACAAAAATCGTAGGGAGACAGAGATGCTAAGGTGGAGCTATTCACCTCCAACCCCATCGTCTTCCCATTGCCATTTCTGAGAGGGCTCACAGTGACTCTGAGAAGCACCTTGGTGAGTGAAAGGCTGAGGAGTAATGGATACTGCTGCCAACCTCTTGGGTGCTCTGGCTTCAGGGGAAGACAGACCCTGTAGCAGCAGAGATAGGGTTTCATCACAGCGGACCATGTAGGGATGACGAAGATGGGTGTATGGAGGAATGAAGGCATCTATTATCCACAGGGATCTCAGATGGGCTGGGTAGGCATGATGAGGGATATGTGTGTGTGTGTGTGTGTGTGTGTGCATGGATGAGAATGTCTGTAATCCACAGATATCTTAAGGTGGACCATGCAGGGATGATGAGGGTGTGGTGTGTGTGTGCATGGATGAGAATGTCTGTAATCCACAGATATCTTAAGGTGGACCATGCAGGGATGATGAGGGTGTGGTGTGTGTGTATGAGGGTATCTTTGTAATTTGCAAGGATCTTTGACAGTGGTTATTTGATCATGATGTCATAAGGAATGAGGTAGACAGACATCCTATTCAAATGTTGCTGTAAGTAGATTGTAGGCAATATGCCAAGTCTTTTGGCTAGAGGTGTTTTAGTGTAGGGTCACACCTTTTCTAACCCCAGGCCCAAATTACTTCTCAGACTGGGAGAGCCTTGATCCAAGTTTCTTCAGGTCTGGTATACTGGCCTACATACATTATCTTCTGTCAGGCTTTCCCCAAAAGGACATGGAGTCATTTACAAGAGTGACTCAACAAGAAAAGAAAGAAATGCCAAGACCCTTCAGGATTTTCTGGCACAAAACTGATGATAATTCTGAAATCCCCAAGTGCCTTTAGAATTTACTCATTAGAATCTGGAGCTCATGCTTCTCAGACAATAGTGGAGAACTGAACCAAGCTCAGATTTGAATGTGTCAGTGTGTCTCGGAGCATTGATGGCTATCTTTCAAGTTGCAGGTCTTGGATCTACTTCACATGTATTTGGCAGGCAGAATGTACAAGTTCACTCTTCACTATAGTAAAGTCCTAGACTGTTGCCTCTGCCCCAGGATAGAACACTAAAAGCCATATGCACACAATCTTGACTCTGAATTGATGTGGTATTTTAGGAGATGGGTAAATATCAGTAATACTAAGAACCAAAATCTCACCACCTATTGCAAGGATGGTGACGGTATCTGGGGGAATCTTTTGTTTGATTAAGTGGTGGCTTCAACTCTTGCTGCTATTATAGATATAGGCTTTTATTTTGGAGTGAACTTGCATAGCATCTCATGATATAGTGAGACATAGCTATTGACCAGACAAGTCTTTTTTCTTTCTCTAGACCCATATGCAGGGACAATCAGAGGCTTGCTTTTATCAACCAGAACTCTGCTACATCTGATGAACGCAGTGCTTTAGACTTTACTATAAAAGGCTTTAAGAAACAGGAATGAATTGTAATGCAGTGTTTACCATGATAAATAAAATTAGATTCATGTCTTTGTATAGCTTTCTTTCTTTTCTTTTCTTTTCTGGAAGGGAAAGTAGCTGAAGAGATTTCCATCTGAATGGGAGACAGAGTCAAAATGGTTTGACTTGAAGGATAGATGTCACACAATGAACTTATGTTGGACATCTGAGGATATGCCATCAAGAAGTTCTGGTGTGTGAGTGTGTGATTGTGAGAATGTTCACATGTGGCAGTCACAGGATAACTTAACGTGTCCTTCATCAGTTACCTTCTGCTTTGTGTTTGTGACAGGGTCTCTTATTGGCCTGGAACTGTGCCCCAAGTAGGTAATGGTTGGCTGGTCAGCAAACTCCAGGAATCTGTCTGTCTCTACCTCCCAATTTGCATTTCTGCAATTGTAGCCCCCCTCCTTCATTCCCTCCCACCCTCCCTCTCCCTCCCTCATCTCCCTCCTCCCCACCCCCTCCAAGTCCACCAACAGGGGAGGACCTCCTCCCCTTCCATCCAACCCCAGCTCATCCTGTCTCCTCAGGGCTGGCTGCAAAGTCCTCCCCTGGGATCTAGCCAGTCTGTCACTCCCCGGCATGTATGGGGGAGGGTCAAAGAGTCAGCCATCAGGTTCATGGCTTCAGTTCAGTCCCTATTTCCCTCACTAGGGTCTTCAGTCCAAAACCAAGCTATCATGGGCCCCATCTGAGCGGGGGTTCCAGGCCACATCCACACATGGTCCTTGATTGTAGAAACTGTCTCATACAAGACCCCTGTGCCCTGCTCAGTTTGGTCTTTGTGGAGCTCTTGTTCTCCCCAAGTCTCACCAACCTCCCCCATTTCTGTCATCACTTCTCGCCCTCTGCCAAAGGCTTGATCGCGAGTCTTAATATCTGCTCTGATACATCGCTACATTGACCCCCCCCCCAGAGGTCCTCCTTGGCATGCTCCTGTCCTGTTGCTTGTTTTCTCCTCCACTCAATGTCCATTCCATTTGTTCATCCAAATGAGCATTGGTCATACCAACCTGGGTCCTCCTTCCTGTATATCCTCCCTAGGCCACACCTGGATTTTTATGTGGGTTCTGGGGATTGAACTCAAGGCCCTCAGGCTCATGAAGAGACTGCTATACTGTACAGAGCAGAAGAATTTAATTATTTCCCTAGCAGAATAATTTAATTCTTGAGCAGCTTCAGCTAAGCCTACTGACTGCTGACCAGACAGCATTGTGGATTCCTAGGGTAGAGAGGGTGAAGGAAAACCTAGTCCTCTGCCCTTGTGCAGAGCCTGAAAATCCTAGGTTGTGGCTCAAGGAAAGGTTTTCATCACAAGGACATCTCAATGCTGTGTGGTCCAGAGCCAAGCACATCAGTCCTCATTTCATGGCTGCCCGTGACCTGGAGAGAGCTCAGTGTGGTTGGTGATCTGGGCAGAAGCATGTATAGCACAATCACACATGTTCAGTCACACACTCTTTGGCTAAGCAGAACCAACTAACAGAATAGTCAGACCTGGCAGAGGTCCTTCTGACTGAGAACTGCTTTTTGAGCAAGAAGAGAGAGTTCCTCTCAGGTCAACTTTTGATGGAGTGTGTGGAAAAATTGAAGATTTGTAATTGACTTTCAAGTAATTTAGACCTACTTTCTACCCAAATCAGGGAGAAGCCTGCACAAGGCAAAGCCATGTGCCTAGCTACTGCTGGGAAAAGCAGGAGAGCAGCCCTCTGTCTCCATGTGGATTGAAGTGGGATTCCTTTGCCTTCCATGGGGAATTAGGGATTTCTGCGGTTTTCTATTGCCCATGCTGCTCTGTCTCTAAAGAGACTTGGGCCCTCTTTTATCTCCTCCCTCGAAAGTAGGAGGTATCTAAGTAACTTTCCAGATATAAAAGTTTCATGTCTCCTTTGCCTCCTTGCTTGTCTGCTTTGACAACCACCGCCCCACAGACAGCCGCATGCAGACATAGACATGTGCTCTTGTAGGAAAGTGAGGACAGTTTGGAATTATTGCTTTTTAACAACCCTCATTTTATGCTAGAAAGAATTGCAAATAATTTCTCCAAGTGGCCAAAATAGGATTTGTACTCATTTGAATTTTAAATTATCTACCAAGCGGTGTTTCTATTTTGCTTTAAGAGGGTGGATACTAGATAAGTCAATACAAAGCTAGGTTCAGAAGCCAAAAAAAGAAAAAAAAATCCTTCTTGGGATAGCAGGGCATTTGCATTTGTCAAGGGACTAGGCAGCAGGAGCTCCTGCCCCTCCTGATTATATTACCCAGTTCAGGGCTTCAGTGCTCACTTGACGCTCTGGACCTTTGGATTTGAACACCAGCTCAGAGAACTTCACAGATTTCCCGTGATGTCTTTCTTGGAGCACATAAGCACATCAGAAAAATGAGAGTGGAGTTACAACTGTGATGTATCATCAGTCAACTACCGAGTTTTAAATTAGGCAATGCTTCCTTTTTTGGGGGTTTAATATTTGTCTTAATCTGCTTTATGTTGCTAAAGCAAAAATAAGTGAGGTTGGGTAATTTATTAAAGACAAGAAATTCATTTCTCATAGTTCTGGGCCTTTGCCAACCCGTTCACGGCGGTGTCTGGGAGACATTTTCACCGTATCTTCTTCTCTCACTTGCTCCCAGGTTGAGATGGCTAAGAGTGGGTGTCTGGTGAGGGCCTCTGTGCTGCATCTCGTTTAAGGGAGGGAAACTAAACAAATGTGAGAGATGGAAGCAAGGGAGGGGCAAACTTGTGTGACATCTCATTCTCAAGCTGCCTGTTCTATACTGAGACAGCAATATCACTCCAAATTATGTGTTAATGTCCCACTCTCTGGTATTGTATCAATAGCAATTAAATTGCAATATGAGCTTTGGAGGGGGCAGTCATGCTGCAACAAAGCCCTATCTTGACACTAACATGAACAGAAACACTTACTCAGATTTGTATCTAGATAGATAGAAAGTAGGGTAGATGGCGGGATGGGCTTGCACCTGCCCTACCTAGTTCAGCAAGAGAAATGATTGCTGATCTTATGGGTGCTTCATTGGAAAGACCTTCCAGAGCATGTCCCCAGGAGCCTGCCTGTCTGGTTAACAGGAGACTGGGTGTCCTCTAGGAGGGGCAAGTGTGAGAAGATGCAGCATAAGGGATCTCCCAGATACTACCTCAAGCAGAGATGGCAAAGGCCAAGAATTGAATTTTGTGTGTGATCACAGTCATCTAGCAGAAATGACTGGTACCTTCTAGCACTTTCAGACATTGCTCTCACTGCAAAGAGGGTCATCTTAGCAGCCATATTTCTATCTGTCTGTCGCCAATTGCAACCCAAAATGTACTCAAATAGCTAGACTACAGCTATTAAGAACCGTAGAAAAACTCAATACACAGAGACCCTTTCTCTCTTTCCCTTTCCCTCCCTCTCTCCTTCCCTCCTTCCCTCCTTCCCTCCCTATCTCTCATCCCCCTTCCCTCTTTCTTTCTTCCCCTCCCTCTCATTTGTTCCTCTCATTGTTCTATGTCCTGGAAGCTCCAGGCTTATACAGTGCTGTATATATAACTCCTTATGTCTCTTCACTAATGCATTTTTTTCTGTGTACATATGTATCTGTGTCTAAATTTTTCCTATTTGAAATTATTTTGACTTGGGGGCTACCCTTAATGATCTCCTTTTGGTTATATCTCTGTGAAGATCCACTGTTCAAATAAAGTCCCGTTCCTAGATTCTGCGAGTGAGGACTCCCAACAAATCTTACTTGAGGGAGACATAGGTAAACTCAGGACAGAAGACTATTGGTCGGAGCGCTGAGTGAGGTTTATCATATTCACTGAAATCCCATTCCCTGAAAGGTTGAGAAATAGTGTCGGTGGGATAAACAATTGTTTTTAAGACACACAGCTTATACGGAATGCTTTGAACTTGAACCCAGGGCCTCTGGACTCACGCAGTTTTTATGCCCTAGAAGTAGCTGACTTGATGGTTGATCAGAAGCTCTGCTTGCTAGTCTTATTCTTTCAAGGTTTTTATTAGTCTTCCCCCCCTCCCTTTTTTTCTTCAGAAAATTTCCTTTTAATTGGAGATTTTGACATTGACATTATGCGGGTTGGGAAGAGCCTGAGGCGACATAAAGTAATTGTCTTTTATTAGAAGAGTTCAAGAGGACACTGGGTGATCTCCATCAGCTCTGAAAACATGGAGTCCTTCTTGGAATACCTTCCAAGTGAAAAAGGGGCGGGGGCGGGGGCACCTCACAGTCAATGGCATTGATCAATACTGGGTAGGAGGATGTGCATCTGCTGCTGAGCAGCACTTTCTTTCATTTCTTCCTCCCACCTCACCGTTTCTCTGACAAGACGACTTGACGGATGCAGACCTGATGGACTCAGGACTTTGGGTGAGACTGGGAATCAGTTTGGAGATTCTTCTGTGACAGCGTGAGGGCGTGTAGACACCCACAGAGTGACATTGCTTAGCCAGTGAGATTCGTCTTGTTAGACCACGACTGTGCTGCAGTACTGCCATGAGAGCAAACCAGAAGCCTCCTCAGGAGGCAGCACACACACCGGCAACATTCGGGAATGGGTCACACTTGCCCTGGGCAACCCATTATTCTCTCAATCTCTTTTACTATGTTTTGTCTTCCATTGCTCTAAAAACATATACGAATCTGGGTTCTATAGTTTGCACCTTCGTTGTTTCCAGAAGGGTCTGGAATCCATTCTGGCACTAATAGGAGATGGAGGAACTTTTAGGGGTGGAGCCTAGTGGGAGGCTTCAGGTTATGGAGCATATTGAGGAACAACAGTCTCTTCCTCTGTCCCTTTGTCCCCAGGCTCCCATGATGATGTGTCACCACAGGCCCAAAGCAATGGGTCCAATTGGTTGTGAACTGGAACCCCAGAACAGTGAGCCACAATCAGGTTTTCTTCTCTACATGTTGATTATCTCAGGTATTTTCTATAGTGTAAAAATGACTAACACTCTGGGTTGTAGGTTTAGATTTTTCACCAAACCTACTCTATTTAGAGTACTTAAACACCTTTCCCTCCCTTCCAATCCCTCACCTTAGGTAGGAGAGCATTAGGGAAAAGGGTTGTAGACCTCTTTTATTTACTTCTTGCTAGTTAGGGTTGATGAATCTTTAGGGGACTACCAAATTTATTCATCAGGATATCAGCAGTCTAGTCCAAAGGCCAACACCAAGTAGCAATAAGATTCAAAAGATTGGGACAAGTCAGTGAAAGCCACAACACTCAGTTTAATTGCCTGGAGAAGTTCTCTGGAATGTCTCTTTCTGCGAAGTCAAATGTCAAAGCACAAAGATCAGTGCCGTGATGTTGATTCAAAAAGCAATGTCTCACTGTGCATGGGCTTTTATATATTTCCTCTCCTCAGCTGGCCAAAGTTCACATTCCTTGCACGAGAGAACAAAACATCACACACCCTCTCACAAGCCAATTTCCAGCAAAACATCACTTGCCCAGATTTCAGTAAAACATCACATGACAAAACTGAGTCTTCAAGGAAACTGGAAGCTTCCCCTTCCCTGGGTAATTTACAAAGAATAGTTTATGTGGCTCTTGGTTCTGGAGGCTACATTCCAAAAGCATGGTGCCAGTTTCTGCTTGGTATCTGATCAGGCATTCAATGTGGTGAAGCAGAACAAGCTTTTTAGAGATTTTTCTTAGAAAGAGGATTTGAGCAGGGCATTCAAGGAATGTAGCTCATTCCATTAGGAATATAGCTCAGCCACATCATGTGCAGCAGCCGGTGATATCTGCCTTGTTGGCATGGCTTGATGTTGCTGAAAACACCCGAGTACTCTGATATGTACATATTGTCCACATACTGAGATAAAGCACAACCGTTGAAAGGGATGCAGAACTTGAAAGAAGGCCAGGCAAAAGTGGAAGCTGCAATAGATTAAAATAAAGCAAATGAGTGGAGCAAACAAGGAGGAGGCAAGAGACAAGGAGAAAGACATTGAGATGAACACTTACCTATCTATCTATCTGTCTGTCTCTCTATCATCTCTTTATTTCTCTGGATTTATCTATCATATCTATATTTCTTTATGATCTGCCTACTATCTGTCTGTGTGTCTATTATCTGTCTATCTAGCATCTAACATTTTTGGCCATGTCTCAGTTCTCATCTTCATCTTTATCTATCACTGTATTCTTCTTTATTCAGAGAGAGAGAATTTCAGACCTCAGACATTCAGTTTAAAAATTGCTCCACATTTATATGCATGTGTAACATTGTTACTATGTATACTTAATGTTTAGAAGATACATATACACATATATACATATGTGCTTCAGATAATGACACTTGTTTATACATGCATTTTTTAATAGACAGAAGTAGATGTAAAGATGAGTGTTGGGAGGCTAATGTGAGAATAAATGGAGTGTTTACACGTATGCTAATTATGAGTTTTTATTACAAGTTTGGATTGTATATTTGTACAACCAATTATTCATGCACTCATACATTACTTTATCAAAAGTAAAATATGTAGATGGTTAAAAGTCCAAGAATACTGAAAGATTTACAAATAAAAACAAAGACGATATGCTTCAGAATTAATCAGGGTTCTCCAGAGGAACAGAACTGTCAGAATGAATATGTATATACTAAGCAGGGATGCACTAGCTCACCTTACCTGATCACGTCTGGGTGGAGTGGCCCAGCAACGGTTATCTGCCACTGGAGAGGCTGAGGCACTGTAGCTGCTCAGTCCACGAGGCTGAAGCCTCAGTAGTCTCAATCTGGCACTGAGAGTCTGGATAACTCCTGGAGAGCCACTAGTCCTTAGTCCATGTTGGGGGCCCAAAGAAGGTGAGTTCTCATGTCAGTGAAAGATGGAAGCAACAGTGATAGCAGTGGAGGAAGTCACCAGGCCAAAACCAGACAACAATGAAAAAAGCCAAAAACCCAAACAACAACTTTTTTTTTTTCTCCATCAGCCACTGCTGGAAGGTTCTGGTCACACCTTAGCCAATGTTATTGGGAACATCCCTCACAGGTATAACCAGAGGCTTAGATTTATCTGATTTCAGAGCCCATCAAGTTGACAATTAAGATTAATTGCTATAGCCCACACATCCCTGATGGCCTAGCCATTCTTCCACAGAGAGTCACTTTGAATTATTTTAGTTGTCTCTTTAAGTGATTTTAATATTTCCAAATAACGTGCAACGTGCTTTGTTAGTCAGCTCTGTGTTAACTACAGCAAGGAGCTGAGATGATTGACTCATAAAAAGGCAAGGAAGAGTTTGGCTCACAGTTTTGGATGGAGAGAGAGAAAGAGAGGGAGGGGAGAGGAAGGGAAAGGGAGAGGGAGAGAGCTGAAGCCTGACTAGTTCTTTTGTTGGCACATCCTAATGACATGAAGGCCCCCCACTAGGGTCCACCCAAAGGAACTAGCTCCCAACTGCTCAGGGAACAAGACTTCGATACACAGGTATTCCTAGAGACGTTTAAGATCCAAAATACAGCAAGGTACACACTGTTTTTGTCTTATTTCTTAGACATTGTGCCTGGTGTCATGGAGGGATGCCTATCTCTCTGGTGCTGCCCCAGCCAGCCTCAGGCTCCTGATCTTTATTCTCCTTTGTCTTTCCTGGATAGTCACATGGTTTCACACTTGTTATTGAGACCAGCAAAATGTTCTCAGATTGTTGTAACTATCTGTTCATAAATTATGTTGGAAAAACCTGACCCTGAGAGGGTGATTTGAGAGAAGAGGACCATTGTGAACCCAGAAATGGCGGTACATCTGCCTGGAATTAACTGGCGAATGGAGCCAAGAAAAAACAGAAAGAAAACACTGATGAAGACACTATTCATACCGGCAGCCTCTTGTACTCTCGGCCCTTCATCCCTGCAATCATTGTCTTCTCTGGCTCTTAGGACTTTAGCTTTGGTCCGAGCTATACTACTGATGTCAGTAGTATACTTCTGCAGGTAGAGGTAGGGGGGTGTCATAGCTTTCCAATGGCCCTGTTGCAGGATCTCTTCATCTCCATAATGATGCAAACCAAACACCCTAACAAATCTCTGTGATCTATCTGCCTGTCTCCCATCTATTGTCCTTCAGTCCATCCATTCATTTTGTTGGCTTGTTCTTTCCAAAGATTTTTTTGGTTAGCACAGAATCTGCCATCAGTGTCTGACTTCTCTAGTGTGAGGACTCCATGTTGGTGTAAGTCTGTTGCTGGCATTAGTGGGATATTGGAGTTGACGGGAGTGGTGGTAGATATTTCTGTCACTTTGAACTGTTTTAGTTAACTCAGGCTTCTGACGCCAACTTTTTGGATATCTTTAGGGGTGGTCGGACTCTCTTCTTGTCTACGTGCCTTCCAGTCTCTCTGGGCTATTACTCCCATTAGTTTGCCAAGTAAGTTACTAAGGTTCCATCTGCTCTATTTCCTAAAAAACATGTAAAAATCTCTTGCCTGTAGATGCATTAGCCTTATAAACCTTGCAGTTTTATCTTTTGCATGCAACTGGGGCTTAGGAGGAAGGGGAGCAGATATTTACTAAATGAACTATTTTTTTTTTGATAGTTGAAGATTTGAATAAAGTAGAATTAGAGAGAGAGAGAGAGAGAGAGAGAGAGAGAGAGAGAGAGAGAGAGAGAGAGAAAGAGCAAGAACTCTCTCCACAAAAGACCGTTTTATGAGAGTCAACAAAGTTGTCCTGTCTGCAGCGGAGAGGGAAGGTATGCAGTAACCCACACAGATCTCAGAAGAGAGTGTCCTTGTATCTCACAGACAGAGAAATGGGAGGGGGCAGTGGTGGGTTGGGGTCAGTGGGGAGGGAGGATAAGGCCTGACAGGCTAAGGTCAGAGGCTTCTTCTGTGTCGGAATCTGGTGAATCTGAGTTCCTAGGGAGCTTTGCAAGACTTTGACCATGACCCTTACACGGGTGAAGTCACTAGCAGTGAAAGTTTCTCCAGGTTTGACTGAAGGTGGTGGCCACAGGGCTTGCTGATCCCTACAAAGGGAGAGGAACTGACAGGTAACTTTTGAGTTAATCACAGGCTGTGCATATGACAGACCTCATATCATTTAATTTCCAGAATGAACGTGAGTGATAAAGACTGGTGTTCCATTTGACAAGAGAAGACACCAAATCTCTGATTCAGAACCAGAACTCAAATCCGGGAGTCAGCAGTCTCTGCTTTGAGCAACTCAAGAAATGGATTCAGGAAAGGCTCTTCAATAGCCTGCACTATTTTTCAGCAGTTAAGCAAGCTTTGCTCGAGCCCTACCAGCACAATAGGAAAGCACGATGCCCTGAACATATTCTGAATTAATTTGCAACATTCAGGCACTCTGAGTGCTTACACAGTCTTTTGGAATTCCATCATTTTTTGAAGACTTTCAGACCTAAGAACTATGGGTCCACAATTCCCTTGTGTCAACATAACATTGGAGTGAGAGGAAGGCAATGTGCTTAGAAAGGCAGGGGTGGTTGATCTGGGCCTGATGGTATAGGTCTGAATCCCAGCTGCTTAGGAGGCTGGGTCAGGAAGTTTGTAAGTTCACGGCCTGCCTTGGCTTTAGCGTGTAAGTTCAAGATTAGCCTGTGCAACTTAGTGAGACCCTATTTTAAAATAAAAGATAAAAACATGTCTGGAATGTAGCTCAGTGGTGGCGCTCTTGCCCTGTGTAAGAGAGGCTCAATGTTTAGTCCTCAGTACAGAATAACGAACAGATTTTTCTTATAGCGCTGTTGGTACACAAAGCTAAAGCTTTGTGTATACAGCTGGGTCCCAGAGAGCATGTAGAGGGAGCCGATCCTCACAAATATTAGAGCACTAGTTTGTCACTGCCTGCCACTCCATACTACTCCCCCCCCCCCCATCATGTGTCCTGGTGTTGATGTGTGTTATTAAGTTTGTGTCGTATTTTTTTATAGGTATATGTGTTTAACAGAAGACTAATAACTCTGTTACTGAATTAGACCTAAAAACGGTAACTCACAAACAGCTTCATGCATCAACACTATTCCTTTTTAAAATCTATTTTATTAATTCAGTTTATTCACTTTGTATCCCACCTGTAGCCCCCTTCCTCCTCCCCTCCCATTCCCACCCTTGCTCCCTCTTCTGTACCCATGCCCCTCCCCAACTCCACTGATAGGGGAGGTCCTCCTCCCCTTCCATCAGATCCTAGTCTATGAGGTCTCATCAGGACTGGCTACATTGTCTTCCTCTGTGGCCTGGTAAGGCTGCTCCCCCCCACCAGGGGGAGGTGATCAAAGAGCCAGCCACTGAGTTCATGTCAGAGACAGTGACTGTTCCCCTTATTAGGGAACCCACTTGGAGACTGAGCTGCCATGGGCTACATCTGTGCAGGGGTTCTAGGTTATCTCCATGCATGGTCCTTGGTTGGAGTACCAGTCTCAGAAAAGACCTCTGGGCCCAGATTTTTTTTTTTTCTCTCCTTGTGGAGCTTCTGTCCTCTTCATGTATTTTTATCTCCCCTTTCTTTCCTAAGATTCCCTGTACTCTGCCCAAAGTTTGGCTATGAGAAAACAGGGAACAGGACAGAAACCTACCACAGAGAGACTCTGAAAGACTCTATCCTTCAGGGTGTCAAAGCAGAGGCTGAGAGTCCTAACACTATTCCTTTATAACCTCCTTCTTCTGTTGATTTTCTTTAATTTTTATTTTACTGTGCGCCCCCCCTCTCTTTGTACATGTCTGTGTGTGTTATACATGTGCAGGTCAGAGGACAACTTGTGGGAGTCAGTTCTTTTTTTTCTATCATGGGGGTTTTGGTAATTGAACTCAGGTTGTCAAACTTGCTGGCAAGTTCCTTCACCCTGTGAAGCATCTTGCCCTTAGGTTAAATTTCCTTTTTTTTTTTTTCCTGGTGTGAGTCTTGTTATATAATATAGCCTACTTCAGACTAATAAGTGTATCCTTGAGCCTTAGTCATTTGCCACCATCCTGAATCATTAGCCCTTCCCAACCTTCTTGCCTCTTTAGCTTTACTATATACTCTTTTATCCATAACCTTTCCTCATCCTCCTCCATCCTCATTCCTTCCTTTCATCTCTGTCTCTACTAATTATCTGCATAGGTGGTTGATTTAGCTATATTACTTTTCTTTGTTTCTTGTACCTCTTTGTCTGGCTGCTGCTTCCAGCCTTCCCACATCAGGATCAGCATGACTCACCAACCCAGCTGGAATAGCTGGAAAGTCTCCTACTGGTGTTTTCTAGAGAAATAACCATGTTAGTGATTTTATCTTGATTACGTCTCCCATTAGCTCATGTATTCTTAGGCACCTTAACTGGTCAAACCCATTTTGCCTCACTTTCCTCATGTGTGAAATGGGAATGACAATTAGGCCACCATGAGGTCACAAGTTGGCCGAGATTTGGCAAATACTCAGTGAACAGTCACATTATATATGTCATGGATGCTGCACATTTCCATAGTTGAACTTTAGCAGCGAGATTTGCTCATATTTTGTTTGAGACTCCATGCAGTCTTCAAAATTCTGTCCATTACCAAGTTACAGTTGATCTTTTCGATGGGGCTACTTTAGGAGATGTCGGAACTTGTCCAGTGTATGTTAATCTAATCAAATTCTAGGGTATCTCTCTGTCTCCCTGTTACATGGCTCTGTACTTCCAGATGGTAAGCAAAGTCTGGGTACTTTTCTTGTGTGTATGTGCGAGCCAAGACAGTCACAAAAGTCCTCCTGTGATTTGGGGCCATTTGGAGAAGTAGGTATAGAAAGGGGACACCTCTGAGAATTAAGGCTCAGTTGGGGGTGACATGAGTTCTACTAAAGATGGACAAAAATACCCACCCTGGGTTCAGGGGGAGGGGTTTGAAGCCAGTTTGCTAGGCAGTAAATTGTCCTTCTATTTTAGTCTCAGTTTTTGCACCCACTCACCCATCCACCTTTCTTTCATGCTTTTCTACCCATAGAGCAAGCCAGAGTTGAATTTTTATTTTATTGGTCATTAGGTAAAAACTGACCAAATCGTCAGACTGATTTAGTCACATTGATGCAATTAAGTCATCAATACATTGTCTATATTTTTCACCCAAAAAATCATAACCAAGGTCTGTCTTCGTATCCAGGTCCCTTTCATAATATTTACGACTATGGACAGGTGCTGGCTCTTCATGAAGGCACAGCTCACACCAACATTAGAAGGGCCAGCGGGTCCCGGCATTTCCTGCAGTTCTGTTCCTGTAGGCCTCTCAATTGATTCTTTTTCCTCAAAGCCAGAGGACAAGAAGCTTCCTTTGGTGTTGATTGCAACCATAAAATGAAACACACAGCAACAGTGCGTCGTCCTATTACTTGCTTTCTTGCTATATTGGGTACAGAATCCTCCTATTTCAAAAGGCCTTGAAGCACTGATTTAAGAAAGAAAAAAAAAAACCTTTTCTCTTTCATTTATGGACAGTGCCTGAGGCATCCACTATGCGATAGGTGCTTAATAAATAATAATAACAGTTATTATTATGGAGCAGAAATCTGCTGATCTTTTCACACGAATGGAACCCCGAGACCTCTTTTCTATTATGGAGGATGCTGTGTTTGTTTAACACCACATTATTGCAGCCTGTATTTCAATGCATCAGCGATACACTTAGCCATATGCTTGTGCAGTCATGGTTATTGCTGTGTCTGTTTTTCTGTCTCCTTCATATTTCCAAGCTTCAATTTCTTTTCCTTTTAAATTCTGGGGGTTCAGATAGCAACATAAAATAAATAATAAATTTATTCTTTGGTAAATAACACAGATGTGAATGACTCTTTGCAGGGAGAGAGAGAGAGAGAGAGAGAGAGAGGGACAGAGGGAGGGAGGGAGAGCGCTCCCTCACTTTCTTCTGTAGTGCTTTGGGAAATCATGGAAAATCTGATTGCAACCTTGTCCTCTGGGCTGCATTTGAGAACTGTGCTTTGGTGTGGTCTCACCCAAGTGCTATGCACTTTCAACAAAGATACTGCAATTGAATCATATTGTATTCTCCATTTCTGTTTTGGTGACAAGGCAAAGGAGGTGAAAGGATGTCACATGTCTTGCCACTTCATAAAAGGAACGTGTCATCTTCTTTTCTTCACGACTCAAAGCTGTTATGCAACAAAAGCTGAAGAGCTGCTTGGGGTCCTCAGGCGGTGTCCAGGCCTCACACTGGCTGTGTCCAGGTTGCTCTTCCCAGCTTGTTCTTCACTCCTCCTCTCTCTTCCTGCATTACCCAGTTGCTATTTTTCTATCTGCTGTTGTTTCTGCCTCCCATGTGCCCCTCTTTCCCACCCTCTGTTTAGAATATGAACACTTTGACAAAGGTAGCTTGTTTTCTGTGGTCCCTCTCAGCATCCATATGTGATATCTAAGATTCCTCCAGGAACAATAAATTTTCATGGCAAGAAAACTACTTACATTTGTTTATGATGAATGAATGTTTTCCATAAAACCACTATAAGAAGTGGGTGCATGGCCTGTGTGTCATATTATGTCTTCTTGAGTTGAAGTACCATCATGTATATCTGTGTATGTATGTATATCTGCCTCAACCATGATGAACAACTTAGGAAATTTTTAAGGAATTCTCCATCAATGACAAGGTTTTAAGTCAGAATAAAAAAGGTATAATAAACAGTTTTAAAAGGTATAGCTTGCAGAAATTACAGAGAGTGACTCATGAAAACTGACAATACTTTTGCTTACGTTGTGCTCTATCATTTGTAAGCCCTGTCCTAGAAACAAACAAACAAACAAGAACAAACAAACATGTTATTGGAGGTGATTTTCCTATTCTCATTTCAGAGAAGACCAAAGACTTGGGTTGCATCTGGCCTCTGAGGGATTACGACTTCAGAACTGTCTCTCAGTTCTGACTTCAGAACTTCCCTATGGTCAAAGAACAGAAGGGCATCCCCCACCTCCTGGCTAAAGGCAGAACTCATTCTGGGAATTAGTTCAGCCCAAACCGCTTTTATTAAATGTATCTTAAAAGTACCAACCACTGGGGCTCTGGTTTTCCTAAATCTTTTTTAAAAAAATATTTATTTATTATTTAAAATCTTCAGCAGAGCTCCAGGCTGTGTGCCGACAGCTCATAGGGAGTATTTGTGATATTCTGTCCTGATCTTTCACTGTCCCTAAGTTGAAACAATTTTATAAGCTTTTCTAGTGCGCTTGAGCCCACAGGGTTTCTCTCTCTTGGCTCTATGTGAGCACTGATGGGGATTTTTTTCTCTATCTTAATTGATAATGTTCTGACTTACTTTTCTATTCAGCTAAAATCTTCTTAAAATAGAACATGTGTAGGAATGTGATTTGGAAAACAGTTTGGAAGTATCCAGTAAAGCTTATTTCATGTTTGCCCTATAATGCATAAGATAGGCATATCTATGTTATGTCTTCATATATACATGTACATCTCCAAGAGAGATGGGTAACAGAACAGTACTTAACTATTTTATCATAATAATCCACAACTGGACACACCCCAAAGAGCCATCCTTGGGAACGGTCAATATGATACCGTACAACAAACAAAAGCAGCATTAAAAAATTACTGATGTCCATCACAGACTAGATTAATGATGACTAAAATAGAAAAACGTGAATCTTCACTGAGTTATTATGCACACCTGAGGGCCAAGGATAGGGAAATAGTTGTATGATGAACATGCAATAGTGTACTTGTGATGATGGTTACCTCTGAGAGAATGGTCTTCATTCAGGAAGGGGACCTGTTACAGTACTAGAAGTATTCTTTCAGTCCTGATTGGACAACTGGAGATGTGTCAGTACTTTCTGAACTTATAGGAGACATATGTGTGGTCCAGTCTGTCTCCTCCTGGTCCTGGGCATCCATATTGCCAGCTACTGAGAATGTTAGCCAGAAGTCTGCCAAGCCCACCTCCTTGTCTTGCGTTGGACTCAAAGAACATCTTTTCTAAGATTATGCCCTTCTTTGATTTATCTGGCAACCGGTGACTGGCAGCTGGGAATGCTGACCTGAAACCCATGCAATTTAGACTCTTCAGACAGCTTCTCAGGGCCATTCTAGAGCGCCCGTGGGGCCAGGACGGCCTTTCTTGTCACTGTATCACTATGTATCTTTTCTCCCGGTTTATTCTGCTTCTTTCCTCACTCACAGCAAGGCTAGTTACTTAATTTGTAAGGCTAAGAACAAAATATTAATGCAAGGTCTTGCTCACAAATTAAGAATTCCAAAGTGTCGAGAGCAGAACATAGGTCAAGTTTAAGTGTAGATCCCATGCCCATGTGTATGCCTGGAAGTCAGGCCTGTCCCTACATGCCATTTCAGGAAGTATTTCCTAGGAACAGCAGGCTCATTCATCTCTGTCATAGAGGCTGCTTCCCACAGGGAAGCCTGGCTGGTCATAGAACTCCATAATAAGGATTTATGTTCTTGGCTCTTTATGTGGTGCTGCAAAAAAAAAAAAAAAAGTAAAGCTCCTTGTTGGGTGAATAATAGTTGCTGTGATGGCTGTTCTGGGTTGTCAACTTGACTACATTTAGAATTAGCTAAAACTAAAAAATGGAGGACACACAAGTGAGGAATATTTTTTTCTTAATTTGAAGTGGGAAGATACACTTCTCATCTGGATCTTTAGGTGGGAAGGCACACCTTTTATCTGGGCCACACCTTCTGCTAGAAGCCCATAAAAGGACATAGATGAAGGAAGCTTTTGCTCTTTGCTTGCTCGCTCTAACTCTGACTGGTAAGTCCATTCCTTCACTGGCATTAGAAACTACGTTTTCAGGATTCCATGATCTACTGTAACCCAAATGAGATATACAGCCTCATGGACCAAGCAACTTCTGGATTCTTGGATTTTTTGTTCATGCCAACCATTGTTGGATTAGCTGGACTACAGATTTAAGTAGATAAATGGAATGGACTGGGATAAAGTTCCAGAACTAGAAGAACGGATCTGATCCAAAGAGGAAGAATTACTTCAACTGGCAAATCAGAAGGTTGAACACAGGTTAGGAGTTTGAAGGTAAGTCAACGCAAACTATGCAAATCAAAATGCAAAGCAAAAACTATGAGAACTAGAGCCTCATCTGACTGTGAGACAAATCCAGAAGCCTTAACATCTGCCTGATTGAAAGGGAAATGAGAGAGAATATGCATAAGGCAGTATGTGAAGTTACAGTGGCTAAATGATTTTCAAAATTAAAATAAAAATATATGCTGAGGTTCAAAGTACAGAAAACCAAAGAGGAAGTTTTAAAGAGGTGTGGCCAATGTGTGTCAGATGGCCACAAACATTTTTCAAAAGAAGAGGTAGGAGAACTTAGAATTCTACTAACGTGAATTAAATACAAAATACATTCTTTAAAAATTATTACGTTTATTATTATTGTGTGTGTGTAGGTTTGAGGACAACTTGTAGGAGTCAGTTCTTTCTCTGTGGGACACACGGATGAATGTGGGGAACGAGGTTTAGCAGCATGTTTAATTTTACCCACCACACCATCCAGATGGCCCAAAGTTGACGTTTTGACACATTTTGGAGTTACAAATATACTCACAGTGCAGTGAGATGTGCAGAGAAAAGGCACCTCATAGAATTTCCCCCAGGGAACAGAAACATTTATATATGTCAATTAGCCATTCTTCAAGTTTTTATAGGCTTGATTCATCAATTGGTTTAAACAGCTGGTCCATAAAAAAACCTCTTTTCTGTAGGGTCTACCACACCAGGAAAGTGCTTATCTTCTCGTTTACAGTGCCTGTTGTTTCTTTGTGAGCGTGGGTTGGGAGAGGGAAGATGGTCTCTGGGTCCACGGTGGTCTCTGCTTACTCCATGGTGAGTAGCTGGCCACAAAAGGGTCAGAGATCTTCCCAGTGTGGCCTTTCCCCTATTTAACTAATCAATTATGTCTCAAGAGTTCATGGCTATGTGATTACTAGGCTCAAATGTCCAGCAACCAGACCATCCAACCTGCACATTCTATCATTAAGGCACAGCAACTTTATACACAATGGTTATGTTCAGGTCAGCTTAAAGCCTATTATGTCTTGCTGACACTGCTTTTTGTGGAACCTTTAAAAAATCTGTAGCTGCTCACCCTGATTTCTGAAGATGCTGTGTGAGTAGGTCTGACATAGACTCAGGCATTTGGGTTTAAAAAGCTCTTGAGATGAAACTGATACACATATTATGTAGAATGCATACATGATTTATGTAAGCCTAACACATCTTATCTGGAAATAGTTTGGTATCTTCCTTCCCATACTTAGTCTTTCCATTGCCTCTCAGTAAACTGCATCACCTAAGCCTGGAGAACAATGTCAAAAAACCAAAGAGAATACGACTCCTGGCACTGATTTCTATTTTAATTTTATTGCCGTTGCTGTGATAAAATATTCTGACAAAAAAGCAACTTGTGGGATGAAAAGTTCATTTCAGTTAATAATTACAGCATTGTTAGGAAGTCAAGGCAGGAATTTGAAGTAATGCATCACATTTATAGTCAAGACCAAAGAGAAATGAATGGATGCATGTTTACCCATGTTCAGTCCTCTTCCTACACGTACACAGGGAACAGTGATATCCTCAGTGGGCCGGATCTTCTCATATCAACAATATAATTTAGATGATTGCTTACAGACCTGCTCAACGGCCAACCTGACTGAGATTCTCCTTAGGTAGTTCTAGATTGTGACAAGTTGATGGTTGAAACTAAAACCATCACAGCTACCTTATAGAACTTAAGATGAAATTAATAATATAGTTGTAGAAGAGTCATGGTCTAGTTAGGAAAACAGGCAAACAGAATCCGTAATAGATGTTTCAGTAGGATTAATTTTAGGTGAGGTTGAATACTTGCTAAAGGACTTTGAGAGCAAAGCATGATCTTTGAGTCAACACAAAGATAGCAGCAGCAAGAGGCAACAAAAGACTTCTTCATCAGTGGATAATATACAGGATTATTTTTCACCCTCATGGACTCTGAGGTATCTGATGTTTCTGCAAGCACATTTGTATATAGAGCAAGCTCTGTGTACTGAGGGGCAATAAACAAGGGGATAGATGGAGGACTTTGGAGCCTGATTTCCAGCATTAAAATTCTGGTGCCACTTCTTAGTGTCCCTGTGACCCTTAGGGTCTCTGAACTCTGTGTCCTGCTTCTGTAAGACGGAAGCAGTGTGTGTGCCTACCCCTTAAGAATAGAATAGTGTCAGCCCACAGTCAACCCTCACACAGTGCTGGGAATTCTAGGATTATTGTTGCTATGAGCAGTGAGCTACTGAAGGGACATCTGAGGACAACTTTGGCTCCCCATGATTCTTCCATTACTTGCTGACTATGAATTTCATGGGACCATGTAGGACTTTCTCACCAGGAATGTCTCTAAAGTTAAGTCTCCTTGGGAGTCCTAAGAATAATGATCTTTTTCTCACACAGTAGGAGGGCCATACCTATGCTAGGCTTCCTGACCTTCTCCTGGCTAAGCTAACCTTGACGGAAACTTCAAGCCATGTGTTTTTGCAGAGTAATCCATAAAGCATGACCTAGAGCTATATTAAACCCACAAAAATCAGCTTCCAACAGTGAGCAGCAGCTTTCTGTGATAAAGTAGTGATTACATTTCCTAATGAGTGCTCAAAGTATTTTATAATCCATGGGGAATATGCTTCATAGCTCCTGGGAGCCATCCCAACTGCCCTACTTGTGATTGCAAGTTTTAAGTAGAGCACGGAATGTTATGAGAGGAATCATCACGCATCGTTATCCTTTCAGGAATTCATGTATGCAATGTCCAAGCAATTAACCTGGGTGTAGCCGGCCTGCTTATGTGATGCTATTTATCTTCAGCAATGAAGACTGCTTTGTATGGACTACACATTAAAGTCTTGTCCCAAGACTTTATTCTTTATGTATAAATAAGATCATGTTTTTCAGCCTCTAAGTGAAGTGTCTCTTTCTGAGAAATATATATATTTTTTCTTGCATTAAGAAAATTTAGAGTAAATCCTTTGCAGTCTTCTATGAGGGTGGTCGTGTTGGTGTGAGCCCTCGTGTAACTTTCTTTGAAAAAGGACCTTTGAGACTTTTCCTGTGCTTAGTTTTCTTGGCTCAGTTGAGGCTTCTAAGGCAAGCCTTCTTGGCTTGACATTTTAACCTTTTCTTTCTTTCTTTCTTTCTTTCTTTCTTTCTTTCTTTCTTTCTTTCTTTCTTTCTTTCTTTCTTTCCTTCTTTCTTTCTTTCTTTCTTTCTTTCTTTCTCTCCTTCTTTCTTCTTGAAGTAGGAACTCTCTGTTTAGCTGCTATTGCAAATCACGAGGATGTCTTGGACCATGATTCTTATAGGATAGAAATGACAGGAAGATAAAACGAAAACAGACTCACAAGGATTGATAGGACAGCTTAGAAGGTAGAAGTCTTACCTTACAAGCCCGGAGACCTGAGCTATATCTCTGGAACCAACAGTAGGAGGTAGGAGGAAACAGACGCACGAAAACAGAATCAGATATACTGGACCCTTTTCAGGATTTGGTCAGTGCTGGGTGGTAAGTGGCTGTGTGAACTAAGGTCTAGGTTATATCCCTGGCTGCTGTCTAGAAAGAGGCTGTGAAGATAATGTTCTTATTGTGAAATGTGCAGTGGGTTCCATAGTCCATTAAAAATGCAGATTAGAATGAGAAATCTCATAGGAGACATGAAATGTTGTATAGAAAGTTACTGACGTATAAATAGAAGATATGCCCAGTGCATGTAAATGCACACATGTCCACATGGACACACAGACTCACACCCCCATCTGCCCCTGTCAAGCTCCATGCTGCACTTGTATGTTTCATTAAAGGAGTACTGATTTGGAGCCTGCGCTATTATTTCCAGTGATTTGCTGCCTCCAGGGCAGCAGAGAAATGAAAAGAGCAGGGCAGCCTGCTCTCCGAGCGATGCTCACTCCCTCTGAAAGGTCATGTCGTGTTTCCTGGCAATTGACTCAATGGATTTGGATTCTGTGACATAAGGTCGGGCCGTTTCCACTCTGCTTGGGTTTCCTGGGGAACGTGCCTTCCAGTTGTTTTCACATTGACCTCATTACCCAGCCCTGGTGATGAGCTTGGCACAGACAGGCTGCGGCCCAGGGCTTGTCTGCCCTTGTGAACCTGCACTTCTATCAGGGCCAGTGTGGGTGGATGTGTGTGCTTCTCCCTTCCATCTGATCTCTCCACCTCTTCCAGCATCGACTAGCTCTAAGTCACTGGAAGAAAAAAAATAAAGAAGGTTACAGAAGTTGGGGCAGGCAATGGAAGGGCTGGGAACCACTTTTTCCTTCTCAGGGAATGAGGAGACAGAGACGGAGAAGAGATGGCTGTAGTTTCTGCTCTTCAGTGAATAGGTAGGAGCAATGGAAAGTGTCCTAAGATTCACAACTTCTTCCCCTGTGAAGACTTAACTAATTAGTTAAGAGAACCTGAGTTTCTAAGACCAGAGTCTTTTGTAAATCTCCTCCCTGTACACATTTCTAATGCATCACTTTCAAGAAAATGACAGTGTTCTCTGAAACAAAATTGTGCTGCAAGGATGAAGACTCCGCCAGAACTAATCTCCCCAGACTGCGGCTGAACCTGAACACGAAAGGCCACGTGTGTCCACCACACCTTAGAAGCCAAGGGTAGTGGGCTGAGGCTGAACTTAGGATTCAGCAGGATTGAGTCTCTACATGGTTCTCTTCTTTGTGTTTTATACATAGGTGGGTTTTTTGAAGTCTCAGAGCCTGCCAAATGAAAATCATGTCTCCTACCCTTATTAAGAGGATTAAATGAGATTGCACCCAAGGATTACTCTACAAAGGCTAATTTAAATTATTAATGCTCAGTTTTCACTAGGAAGCTATTTCATTCACCAGGGTCTGGTCAATTATTTGCTAAAACTAGAAGGAAAAGAGGGGGAAAAATCCAGTCTGATATATAGAGAAAGAACATTCGAAACCATGAAGGTCAATCAGGCCACAGAGTAATTTCACTCAGGAAGCTGTCAAGACATGGTGACTTGAGATATTCAAGGGAAAATTGGATGTAATACTTAGGGAAATAGTATCGGAAGACTTTTTGCCCTTGTGTACCAGTCTGAAGGAGATGACCCAGCAGCCAATCTATAAATAAAACACTTTGCTGTTGTCTAAGATTTGGGGCGCTTTGGGAATGGCAGTTTATGTTGGGCACTCTGAAAAATAATAACAGCTAAAGCATTGTAGTAAATTGAAGGCCTGTTTTTCCCCCCCTAATCACAATGACTTTATCAACACGTGAGAGTTCCTCACTGTGTTAATTTAAATCAGACAACTCTATTACCAAAGGACAAATATTTCGGAAATTTTAAGAATCTTAATTGTTTTTTTTTATTATCAAGTCTAGAAGCAGGCAATACCCTATCCCAGTAAACAGCACGTGGTTCAATGGCCCCAGTCAAGGAGCTTAGTTATGCAAACAGAACTTTTAAAAACAGATTTTTTTAATGGGCGGGGTGGGAGGGACTGTGAGGAGAGGAGGGGAAACTGCACTCAAGATGTTATATATGAGAGAATAAATAAACAATTTTACAAAAGTAAAAAAATAAACCTACTACATGATTTATCTGTACCACTCTTGGGTATACACCTAAGGAACTCCATCCTACTCTGGAGATACGTACTCTTCTATGTTTGCTACCATCCTACTTACATTGCCAGGAAATGGAAAGAGCCTAGATTTCTATTAACTCATGCAGGAAAATATGGTCAGTTTGTACACGGTGGGCCTTTACAAGAACTTATTGTTCAGCTATTAAAAATAAACTTATAAAATGCAGAGATTAAAAGCCCATTGTTATTACTATTATTACAGAGATAGAAAACAAGCGATTTTCTTTGCAACATGAGGACAGGAAGACTGAGCAGTAGGAAAACAACTAATAAGCCTGCCTCGGAGTTTCACTTAGGGTCTGAAGTGGACAAAACTTTGTCACCGTGTCTGTTGAAACTGGTTTGTATGGGAACTTGGCTGGTGTCTCGCTCATCTTGATTCCAACTTTGCTCCTTAGGTGATGTGAAACTTTAGTCTGGGTGATTCTATTTTCTTTTTAGTTTGGTCTATTCAGTCTGGGGCAGAAGCTTAATCGAAGGTAGTGGTTCTCAATCTGGGGGTTGTGACCCCCTTGGGGGGGGTAGTTGAATGATTCTTTCACAGGGCTCTCCTAAGACCACTGGAAAACAGAGATAAATTACAATTCGTGACAGGAGCAAAATTATAGTTATGAAGTAGCAACGGAAATAGTTTTATGGTTGGCAGTCGCCATAACATGAGGGGCTGACTGTATTAAAGGGTCGCAGCATTGGGAAAGTTGAGAACCACTGCTCTAAGGCAATAGCATCCTGTGCCCTTAATCTAGCAACATAAATATTTGCAATGGTTCCACTTAATAGAAGTTTGTTGTTATTTTTCCTCTGTGTCCCATAGGGAATCTGAGGCTTTTTCTTTCTGTTAGCATCTGTGGCAGATGTTTTCTTCCACGCAGTGACAGGGAGTCAAGTGCCTTTGGGCTATAGTTCCCTGTCCTCTACACCCTTGTTATCCTCTGCCTAAGTTGGCGGAAGGGGAAAGGATGAGTGGGAGGGCAAGTCAGCTCTTCTACACCTTGGCCAGAGCAGGCATATATCTTTCTTTTCAGTCAGATGGCTGTATTTATCATCAAGGAAGGCTGGGGAATGGGCCAGCTGGATGCCCAGGAAGAGGACAAGGGCTGTTTCCAGCTGGACAGCTTGTGGTACTGACACAACACAGACCTGTCCTTAAAATTCTTCAGCAGATCCTCAGTGCTCCGAGATAGAGCATTTACGCTAGTCAACATCGGCACCGTCAATCGGTCGCTTAGAGTCACATCTAATAGCCACCTCATCCTTTGTGTGTGTTTGTGTGTGTTATACACGTGTATCTATCTGTTCACGTGTCCATGCATGTGCATGTGGAAGCCAGTGGTTAATGTCTCATGTGGCTTTCCGTTTTATGTTTCGAGAGAGGACTTCTCAGTGAACTTTGTGCTCACTGATTCTGTTGACGGATGGTTAATGAGCCTTGAGGAGCTGTCATTCTCTGCCCTCCCCGCACTGGGGTTGCTGATGAGCACCCCACACCGGCCTTTCCATGGGTACTGGGGATCTGAACTCAGGTCTCAGGCTTGCACATCGAGCTCCTCATGCCCTGCTTGTGGTGTTAGAGCTCCCAGATGCTATTTGTAGAACTCTGTGTTCCCAAAGGACAAAAGAACTCTATCAGTGCTGTTCATACATATATGAAGTACCATCTCACAAGAAGCTGGCGCCGAGAAGCACTGCTAATTTAAGAAATTTATGTTGACATTTCTGGCTTTCACTACAAAGCTATTTCGTGGTAGAGAGGGCCCCTGAAAGGGGCTACTTTTGATACCAGCATTGTTGGTAGCCTGGGGAAGTACACAGGGGTAAGGCATCGCGCAGTGCACCATGAGTGGAGCTGTTTTCTCCACAGGTGCTGCTAACAAGGCTCTGCTTGATCGCTAACTCTGCTTCGTGGCTTCCCCACCAGAAAGGTGACGCTGAGTGGCACGTACAAGGTGATTCCCGAGGGCCCAATTGTGTAGAAACGTGTGCAGGTGTCATAATTAGCCATTTCCTGCCCAAACCCTCACAAACAGGCCATAACCCTCAAGACACAACCTTTCTGGAACATTTTTACGGAATTGTTTGCAGACCGTATAATATTCTTCTGTAACCGGTTTAATTACCCTAGTCATATATTTAACTGCCCCAGACTTGCTGGTCCAAATTTTACAGAGAATCAGAGGTGAGGGTGGTTAATAGCAGGAGGGCCTTTAAGCCGCCACCGTGGGGAGCTCAGCAAAGCTGAAACTAGGCTGGCTGGCCTGCAGACCAGTCAGAAGGCTTCAAGGGTGCAGTTTCCTGTTCTATTCCTTGTCCGTCAAGAGCCATAAACATGTCATGAAGTGACCAGAAACGTGTGAACTTGGGAAGGCAAACATTGACATTGAGCACAGTGTTTCAATGGTCTGAACCACTTCTGCTTTCTAAGAAATAAGAGTTAAGGTGCTGAGTTGTTCAGGGCACAAAATTCATTAATTAGCCTGCTTTTTATACCCAGGCACTGCTCGTGCATCTCAGTCAATACACGGGCCAAACAAGTGTCTTCTTTTCTAATTTTGAATGAAAGTCTAAATGGTATCAACTATCCGGGCATTGGCTTGGATTATGCTTGCTAACGGCATAAATGAGGTCCTCCCTCTTTCCTCAGTAAGGCATGGAGGGAGGGAATCAGTGTTCACTTTACACTACTTAAGAAGTGTCTGCTGGGACGCCATTGCATGGCCTGCCTCCAGAATGCTTAGAGGCAGAGGGTTGTAGGTAAATATGGAGGGAGATTCGTGCAAATGTATTTTCATCCCCTAATTAACTTGTCAGTGCTCTGAGACAGCTGCAGCATCTCCCACGTGAGGGCCTCTGCTCCCGTTTGTCCTGAAGCTGGAAAATCACGTGGTGTCCCCAGGAGCCTTTCCCCCAAGCTGCAAGTTCCACAGTGACCGTTCTTGAGCAGAGACAAACTTAAATGTCCAGTTAGAGAGAAAATTCACATGATAAAGTATCGTAATGTTTAGAATATTAAGAGCAAGGAATGAAGTGGGAGCAGATAAATGATACATTTTCTCCTATATTGCATGTATGTGTGTGTGCATGTGTATTTATATATAAAATTCAGAGAGAGATTGGGAGACATACCTGAACAAAGCTGTATTTTAATTGAAATAAATCTGCATTGTTTCTCTTTTAATATAAATATTACTTTCAGTGAATATCATCTTGCAAATAATTTGGTTTTTTTTAAAGTTATTTTCTTAAGAGTAAAATTTTACACATGAGGTTATTTGTTCGGTGACTATGTACTACACATTGAACCTTAAAAATGTAATTATCAGACGGCTTTTACAGGCTGTTGCCGGCTTTTGGTGTCATCAGGAAGTAATGGTTTAAGCAGCCTTTAATTGCAGTGTTATTACTAATTTGCCTCTTTTTTTAATTGACTGGGTCTAGAGTGATCTCACTCTTATTTTAATTTGTGCTTCATTTGTTTATGCAAACAGTATTTTGCCACTTGCACAATTATTATTCACATTTTGGGGAGGAATCATCAAGTATCACGAGTTACTAAATTTGCTCTAAAGTTCGTACCTTTTGAGTAAACCAGTGATGGCTTGACTGTGGCTTGTCATGATCAACTCCAGGCTTGGTCGTTACCATGGCAGGTGTGGGAGTGAGGTTACTGGAAGCATTTGGGCCATGGAAGTAGAACCCTCATGGGTAGATTAATGCTTTTCTACCGTGAGTTCTCACTGTTGCTGGGGTTAGGTTAGTCATCCCAAACACGGTTCGCTGTGAAAAGGCTTTGCCTTCTCCTTGTCTACATGCTGCCCTCAGTGCAGCTGCTTCCACCACGTTGAAGTAGCACGAACTCCTCACCAGATGCAGCTGCTCTATTGTGGACATTCCAACTTCCAGAACCGTGAGCCAAAATAAACATCTTTTCTCTGTACATTTCTGAGCCTCTGGTATTCTGCTGTAGAAACAAAAGGACCAGTAAGACAGAGTCCTAATTACATTTACAACTAGAAATATGTGTGACCCCTCACCCCCTGGTTATTACGTTGAGCTGTGGTGGCATTGTATTTGGAAGTGCTTTGGAGCATCCTAAGCATGGTACACGATACATATTTGACGATCTTAGGGTAAAATTTCTATTCGTCAAAGGTGTGAGGGAAAATATACTTTAGTAATTTGATAAGAACTCATAGGCAGAAAGTTGGATAATGCAGCTGACCACAAGTCAGGAAAAGATAAGAATGGAGTGGAATGAGAGATCAGTTTGAGACATTTACAACTGAATGTATTGTAGGTGTTTTTCTACAATAGTTATCCATATGCAGTCCAATAAGTTCTTTATATTACAAGAAATGATAGGAACCACATTAGGAAGATGTACTGTCTCAGTACGTATTAGGTCTTAGTGAAAGATTGAAATAAGTGAAAACAGGAGGCCAAGAAATTTCACAACA
>CM053758.1:46768221-46811788 GCA_028658305.1 Pachyuromys duprasi
ATGAGGGAGGGAGTTGGAGGGTGGGAGGGAATGAGGGAGGGGGCTATGCCTGGGATGCAAAGTACCTACGGTGTGATTGATATAAAAATAAATAAATTAAAAAAATCTGAAGACCCAAAGAATTGTGGCTTCACAATGCTAATGTGGGAAAGAAAAATAAATCACATTGTTTATCTAGAAAAAAATTTTTTTTTCTCTAGATTTAGAGTTTTAAATATTATTTAGCAGGAGCTATATCTTTTCTGGTCTAGTCTATTTGGTGTTCTGTATGTTTAAAGCCATCTCTTTCTTTTAGGTTGGGGAAGTTTTTTTTTTTTTACATTTTTATTTTTATATTAATCACAGGTTATATACTTTGTATCTCAGCCGTAGCCCCCTCCGGCATTCCTTCCCAATCCCCTCCTTCCCTCCCTCATCTCCTCCCTGCCCCTTTCCAAGTCCACTTATAGGGGAGGACCTCTTCCTCTTCCATCTAACTCTAGCTTATCAGGTCTCTTCAGGAATGGCTACAATGTCCTCTTCTGTGGCCTAGCAAGGCTGCTCCTCCCTCGGGGCATGGGGAGGTCGAAGAGCCAGCCATTGAGTTCATGTCCAAAATAGTCCCTGTCCCCCTTACTAGGGTACCCACTTGGATACTGAGCTACCATTTGCTACATACAAGCAGGGGTTCTAGGGTATAACCATACATGGTCCTTGGTTGGAGAGACAGTCTCATAAAAGACGGTTGGGGAAGTTTTTTTCTATGATTTTCTTGAAAATATTTTCTGGACCTTGAAGTCTGGAATCTTTATTTTAGTTTTTTCATTTATTTCCATTATTTCTAGGTTTGTCTCTTCATGGTTTCCTTGATTTCTTGGTTTTTTTTTTTTAATCAGGAATTTTTTCTGTGTTTTTTTTTTTTTCTTTAAGAGATGTATCAGTTTCTTCAGTTGTATCTTTAGTGCCTGAGAGTCTCTCCTCCATCTCTTGCTATTCTGTTGGTGATGCTTACCTCTGTGGTTCCTGATCTGTTCTCTAAGTTTTCCATCTCCAAGGTTTTCTCGGTTTGTGATTTCCTTGTTGATTATAATTGTTTTCACATCTTGAACAGTTTTCTTCATTTCCTTTACCTGTTTGATTGTGGTTTCCTGTCTGTCTATGATGTACTCTATTTGTTTTGTTACATTTGCCTTTATTTATTTTTTTGAGAGATTTGTTCGTTTCCTCTTTATGTACCTCTAATAGCTGCATAAGCATAACTTTAAAGTTATTTCCCCGTGTCTCAGCTGCATTCGAATAGCCATTGATTTTTGTGGTTTCTGGTGGAGCCATGATGACCTAGTTTTTGTTGATTGTGTTCTTATGCTGGCCTTTAGCTATCTGGTTTTCAGTAGCCTTGGCTGTTTTTTTCCAGGAACCTCCACTGAAGAGTGGATTTGCCTGTCTTTGGAGTCTGGAGTAGTCTTCAGGAAGACAAGAGAGGTCCAGGGGCTCAAGAATGGGTGCTGGTGATTCAGATGTAGCAGTTTGGAGTAACAGATCCTCTGCCCCTCAGATAAGGTGCACACAGGTCTCTGCTGTCTTTGCTTCCCCAGGAAGAGTATTTAACTGGAGAGTTTGATTTATTTATATTCATTGTGAATTTGTTTAGATATATTTACGCCATTGTCTTTTTTTCTTAACCATTTACAGTGCTGCGTTTTAAACAGCTTTTTTGGTAATCTATTAAAAATGGAGTCTTTAAAAAAACCCTTTCTCACCTATTTGTAAGTTTATATATTCTGTTTCTTTTCTAGCCTTAAATTTGACCTCAGCCCTTCAGACTAAACAAATTCATCACTATAACTTTTGCTTCCCTTTTTATGACCTCAAAGACTTTAGAATGTTTTAAACTATTTTCACATGTTGCCACCTTCATGCATAAATACTAGAATTTTAAAGACACCTCTTTGTTATGAATCCACCATTGACATTCAAATTTATTTACATGGTGAGTTGAGTTGTTTGTTTGTTTGTTTTCCTTTTGGGTTTTCAATGTCCTTGTATCTTACAGGGTTACCTTATGATCCCACTTTCATTTTAACCTCAAGAACAACTTTTATATTTTCTTTCAATGAGAATTTGAGACAAGTCACGCCTGACTTTAAGAGTCTTGTTTCACCTTACTCTTGAATGAGGGTTTACTTCGGTATAGTATTCGAAATGTCTGTTTTATTTTTGTTGAGTACAATGGAAATAAAATTTCATTGCTACTGCCTTTCTGCAGTCGCATTTTGCTCTTTCACATCATTTCCTCTTCTACCTCTGTTTGTCTTTCTTCCAGGTCATAGGTAGTTTCCTGTCATCTGATGTTAGTTCACAATTGTTTAGATATAAGTAATCTGTTGTTTAATCCATGCAGTGAGATTTTTATTACAACATCATATTTTTAAATTCAAAAAGTGGGTTTTATTTTAAATTTCTTTGACCTTCTACTTAACCTTTAGTGGAGATACTCCAACTATATGGCTTCTAACTTAAAAAAAATCTTTGAACATTTAGCTAAGAAAAAAAGTCACACTCTCCAGTTGTATTTGTGGACATCTTTATTTCTCTTTTTGGTCTGGTCGGTTACTGCTTTGTAAATTTTTAGATCTCTGGTGTTAGTTACATGCACACGCAGAACTGCAGGCGCTACTTGAAGAATTTATTCCTTAAACATTATGGACCATTTCTACTGAACTCTTTTTACTGCCCACGCATTACATTATACTTTGTTTGATGTTAATATGGCACTTAAAATGATTGGTAGAATGATAGCTATTCAGCATACGCCTTTAAACTAGCTATGTTGATATTTTTATAGTGAATGTTTATAAAAACCTGTAGTTGGGCTTTGTTTTTTTCAATAGAGTCTAACAATGTTTTTTTTATTGGAGAATTTAGTTGATTAATCTTTAATGTACTGATGTGACATGGTTTATTGCATGTCTATCACTGTTTTCACTTTGTACAACTTGTTCTCATTTTGTTGTTCTTGGTTTTCAGCTTTTCTCTTCTTTACTTTTCTTCCTCCTCTCATCCCCTCTTTTTCTTTTTTCCCCACCTTTCTTTCCTCCCTCCCTTCCTCTCATATATACATACAAAAATAGTCTGTCAAGTGGTACATACACACACCCTTATTTCTCTGGCTGAGAATTAAACTCAAAGCTTTGAACACCCCGGGAAGTGCTCTACCACTGGACTATGTACGCAATCCTTTAAAAATTTTTAATTTAGTTTTGCTAAGTTATCCAGGATAACCTTGAACTCTCTTTGAAGCCCAGTCAGGCCTTGAACTCACGATTCTCTGTCTCAGCATCTTAATTCGATGGGATTACAGAATTACATCACCAGGTCTAACTTCCAGCCTTCTGGACAGAATATGTTTTAGATTTTAAGTTGGCTTTTTAGTTATCTCTCCTATTTGTATTGTAAGTGGTGATTATGTATCACACTACACATTCTTAAATTATTCTAACCTATCTTGAATTAATATTATCTTATAAGTGTTTGATATAATTACTTCATTTATGCCTTTTTTTGTGCTAAAATAGCACACATTTTATATTTAAGCATGCCATGTGTCCTTATATTGTAAAATACATAATTGTACATGTGTTTGTTTATACCCTTATGTAAATAACAAATGCATAAATGTTATTCATTGTGACTACTTTTATTTTAGACAGAAACTTCCCTTTTAATAATATTAAGGTGTTAATAAATATCTTTTCTTTCTCTGTCAGCTCCTATGTTCTGTATTTCTTTATATAGATAAAAGATTATTTTTTCCTTATTCTGTTTATTTTCATGAAACACATGATGGGAGGTGGCGCGCTTTCAGAAGTAGCTGAAGCCTCACTTTCCACACACTGGCATGGGGGAAAGCCAAGCACAGCTTCTCTAGGAATGTAGCCTGTGCTCTAGAACAAGTTCCCAGAGAAGAACTCAGCATCCAAACCCAGGGTAAGCCACACCAGCAGGTAGGGGCCTCAGTGTGCCTGACACCTTAGACACTGGTGAAATAGCCTACCAAGCTTTCCTAAATCTGCTCAGCTTTGTTCTTAACATCTACAAGGCAAGGTAAGGGACAAAGATGCTCATTGTCCTTAGAAGCAGGGAGTATTCAAATAAAGTATGTGTGGTGTAATAATAAAAAACAAATGGAAATGCATCTAACTGAAATAGCGAACTATTTTTGAGTGGCTTTTGAGTCTAACCCAAAGCAGAGTTGAAGAATGTATTGTGTTTATGAACTCCAAAACGACTCACACCGGTAGCAGTTTTTCAGATCACTGAAAATGGAAAATGGAAAGAACACACACACACACACACACACACACACACACACACACACACACGCCGTGTGCACACACACACAATCTTTAATAACAACAACAGTTGAAGACACACATTTTGAGCTAGGACTTGAGCTCAGTGGTGTTGCCCTTAGCATCTCTGAGACATCTGATTCCTGGCATCGAAACAAGGTAACCAGCAGCAAACAATTCGAAATGCAAACCAAATCTCCAGATAGAAACAAGTAAAATAGTCCATGCCTTGAAGTGGTTAGCTCTTCTCAGAGGGGCTGCAAGAGCATTTCTCAGAACAGACCCAGGCCTGGAACCTAGAACCAGAACAGATTCCAGAATCTTAATCTTCACTCGTGCTCTGCCCTGCCCCGTTTTGCTTTTATTGCCTGGGCAGAACTCTGGCTCAAATGTGTTTATTTTCACAATTGAAAGATAAAATAAGATCTAGGTTTTATGTAGCATTTAGGGATGGACTTAATTTTTTTGCTTAACCTAAAAAAAAAAAACCAAAAAACAAAAAAACAAATAGAACATCCTCTCCTGTTATTCTTATCAAGGAAGATCTTGCATTTGCATGACCACAGACCTGGCCTGTTAGGAAGGACCCATTAAATTGTTGTTTTTCTGGACTTTGTTTTAGCGGTTTGGAGCCAGTAAGGAATGTATTTGCATGGCCTCATTTTAGAATAGGCAGTCACTGGGGTGAGGTGATGTAGTGATGTATTCTGTTCAGAACATCTTAGTTCCACTGTAATTCCTCTGTTGTTCCTGACAGGGAACTCTTTGTTGCTACACTCACAGCAGGCACATAGTGATCACGGAGCAGCAGCATGGCAGCCTGGGAGGCTCCATGGAAAGGCGATTGTCAGTCTTGTGATTTCCAGATGAGGAAACAGTATTTGGATTGGCAGCACTCTCCAAAATGCCTTCTGGAATAAAGCTAGCTTAGAGTTCAGAGACAATAAAAGTATTATTATTATTTTTTAATGAACTCAGTTACAATCACCAAGGTCTTAACAAACACCACATCTCTCCTGAGACTCCCGAGGACAACCGCCTTGTGATTTTGAGAGCTCTGAGCTAGGCACTGGGAGACCAGGAAGGCTAGTTCTGTGCCCATCTCCCCATGGACATGAACAGAAACGTCATTACCTCAGGAGGCCCTGGAGAACTGGTACCATTTTCCTCCTGGCCCAGTGTTCTCTTCCCATGTTTCACTTAATGGCTGGTCTGGAGTGCAATTTGCAGAGAAGATTCTAAAGGTCTTGGAATACTTTATTTTATTCTTTATTTCAGACTATTTTATATTGTATTTAACCAATTAATTTAGGATTTTGTGACGGAGTCTTACTATGTGGCCAAGGCTGGTCTCCAACTCTCAGAGAGTATTGAGATGAATACCTCTCAATACTGCCTCTGCCTCCTGAGTATTGGGATGAAAAGTGTGCACCACCACACCTGACTTCTACTTTTTACACATTTTAGGATTTTATCCAGGGGCGTTGGTGATGGGTTGGAGTGTCTACACTACAGAGACAGGTTATACCAAAGGACAGTGGCCAAACAATACTCTGATCAAAACCTGTAGCAAGCTGCCCAGCAAACCAGTGGGTGTGTCTAGAACAATGACATGGCAAACCACTTCCATACCTAGCACAACCAGTCTTAGAAGCCAGCCTGCTGAAAGCCAGGCTTGCTGTCTCTGGTAATAATGAAGAAAGCCAGATGACAACTTCTGCAGCAGTCAGACCCAAATGGATAGATTTGGTTAACAAGTGACAATCTCCATAATTTTTCTTCCAGCTTAAGGGCCAATCAGGGAAAGTTAAGTACATTCCTCACCAACCCTGGGGGGTACCCTGCTCTCCTTGAGCTGCCTTTCAGGCCCAAGGCTCCAATTAGGGCATATCTGACACCTTTTCCTTGTCCCCTGGTTCTGCTGCTTTGGGTCTTTGCCAAAACATAGGTGAAATGGCTCCCTCCTGTCAGCAGGCTCTGAGTGCATACAGCAGTCCCCACTTATCTGCAGTCTAACTTTCAAGTTTCTATTAAAATCTGAGCTAGGCCATGGCCCAGGCAATGCAAATAGAAAACCCCGGAAGTAAACAGTCTCCAAGTTTTTAGATTACTTACCAATCCTGCAGGATAGGAAGGAATTAAGTATTATCCTGGTCTGGACTCATTGCTGTCTGGGTAGCCACATAGCACAAGCTGCTCACATGTGTCTGTCAGCCTTCCATTACTGTAACAAACAAGACAACGAACTAACAAAATGTATAGAGTTTCAGGCCAGGGACACTTGGCTCCAATGCTTATGGGCCTGGGCAAAGGAAACACCAGTGCAGTTCATGGCCAGGGCAGGTAAAAGAGAGGAAAAGGTCAAAGTCCCACTATTCCCCATAATCATACCAGAGCACACTCAGAAAACTGGAAGATAAACTTTTCTTTATCTGCTAATAGCTCTGAGGTGGTAGACGATCATATTCTGCATATCTTTGTTCTGGGACCCTGATTGGGGTGGCGAGGAATGGAGAAAGGACAGATGCACAGACACATGTACAGAAAAAGTAGGATTGGATGTGCTATGTGCTCTCTGCTGGAGAGAGCACTAACTACTGCAAGCAAGCAGCTACTTCAGTGGGTTTATTATGAACCACCCCGGGGGAGGGGTTAGCTAGTCTCCATAGGTGCTTGGTAGGGGAAGCAGTCTGAGTGACAGTCAGGGAGGAGGAAGTTGTGACTCTGGGTACTGCACAAACTGCCATCATTCTCACTTGGACCAGAGGAGAGCTTTGCCCTCCTTCTAAGTCTCACCCAGAGGAAGACTTTGTTCATTCCCATGGGTCTGAGGTATTTGTGTCCTTGCCAACAGTACACCTTCACTCAGGACTTCCTCGGCGCCCATAAGAGACTGAGCCTTTAACACAGCCCCTTGGGAGAATATTTCAGATCTAAACCATAGCGATGCCCTCTTGCCAATGAGAAGCCATCTGGTTACCTGACCAGATATGTTCAGTGCTGTGTTCAGTGACCCATATTTTACTTAATACTGGCCTGAAACACAAGAGCAGAGGAACACAGGACTGGGATATAAACACTGGAGGGACAGATAGGTTCTGGCTCCCCATGGGCACACTGAAGGGCACTAGACACCATCTTGGTGCTTGGGACATGTCCCCCATGCCTTAAGGAGGACTTCTGCATCCCCTGAACTCTCTGCTTTGATTGGTCCTTGCTTACTTCTGTACAGTAGCAGTGTCGTGGTTGAGAGTTCCATGCTAAGAGCCATTCCTATTTTCATGGTGTCACTAAGGGTCCCAGCAAGACCCTATCCTCACGATTCACCCATTCTCCTGGCCTTCCAATCTTGATTCATGTTGTTTCTCATGTAGCTGACCTCTGTGTTACTGATAACAACAGAAAAAAACTTCCCGAGAGGTACGAAACCCACGTAACGCCAGCCTGGGTCTCATTGCTGGCAGTGTCCAAGATGAGCATTTTCAGTCAGCTTTGTCCCTTTGGACCAGGAAACTTCAGGTGTGGATTAAGACATCAGACTTTGATCAAATCCCTTTCTGCGAGTAATCAAAATATGAAACTCAGCCCAGTTTGCCCAGCATGAGTAGGTAGCCCTTCTTGCTCTTGCTTTTGCTGATGAGAAACGACTAAGGGAGTTGTGGAAATTAATAAAACAGCAGCAGCTTTTGAATGCCAACTGTTTGCAAGGTTTGTGCCTTACTATGAAGGCAGAGTGTCCTACTTTCAGTAGAAGATCAAGTTCATGCAGCTTCCATAGGCTCATTGCTACCAAGTGCTGGGGACTTTTGAGGGATTTGCTTATCAGTGGATTGTTGAATGAAAGGGAGGCCGACTACATTTTTGTTATTTATTTATTTTCCAGTAGGAGAGTCTCTGACCATGTGTATACACATTTTCAGGGCTCTTTGTTACAGGCATGCAGTAAAGCAGACCTTGCTCTACTCGACAGACTCAGGAAATCCAGGGGGTGGGATCATCGCTCTTCGGCTGGTTTCATATTTAGCTTGCCAGAGCCGGAGAGTACAGCGTATGCTGCCACGTGGCTGCTGTTGCTGGATGGAGAGGAACTTTATTACACATGAGGAAAGTCGGAGAAGGAGGTTAAGTGGGCTGTCAAAGGTCACAGAGTCAGTTAATGAGCAGTTGTAACATGCAGAACCCAAGCAATAGGATGAGAAAGCTGCTTGACTCTGTGAGTCTCCTGGAGGCTCTGGGTCAAGTGCCCAGTATTTGCAACTTATAAAAAGAAATCACTTAATAAAACACAATACTGTTCTCAGTCAAAAGTTCACCGAACACGGTGGAAAACCTGTTACTAGCTCTGGAGAACTTCCTTTCGAATGTGGCTCCTGAGCAGTGGGGTGTTTGTATCTTAGAGGCCTGGACACCAGGCCACCTTCCCTCAGAGAGGCTGCTTAACACAGCCAAGGAGTTGGGGATCTGCTTGCTTGAGAGGAGATTTGGGCATTAGAACTTTCTCTCCTAGAAACAGTGGAAGGCCTTGTAACTCCGAGCAGAGACATTTATTGTCTTCTGTGGTCTGAGGAAAACTGGCGGGTCTTAGCAAAGGCCAAAGGATCTATCTTCCCCTTCCCTTATTTTTCTTTTTATAAGAAACATATGAGGATGTTTCCCTTTGGATCCTAGCTGACTTTCCATGCCCTTTCTTTTTCTATTTGGTGTGTTGTGTTATCTCGTTTTGTATCACTAGTTGCCCGGACTCCTGATCAAGACTCCTTGGGTCTGGGGAGAGCGCTGAAAGGGTGCCTGGTATCTGGCTTGAAACTTTTCCTTCTTCCAAAGCAGCAAGCAGCTGCTGAAGTGTCCGGTGTCACTGAGAAACTGCAGCCCCTAGTGATTAAGTGTCTCAGGCTGGACCATTCCCTGGAAACTTCTTTCTACCCACAGTGACATTCAAAGGTACACAGAATTAACAGCCGAACCTGAATCTTTCCACAAATAGAAAGTCAAAATTAGGTGACCCCTGCATTGCTAAACAGACTACATCTATTGAAGAAGAACGACTTTTGTGACACGTAATACACCATAACCAAAGTTACATTCTGCCTACGGAGAGGGACACATCTTGAGCAATACACCTTAGGTACTTTCACCTTAGGCTATGTGAGCATCACAGAGTATATGTACACAAGCAAAGAGGACTACCACACCACTAGGCTATAAAAATCAAGGGTCCACCGTCATGCCTGGGGCCCTTCATTAACCTTAGTAAAGCCATTATGTAGTGAATGGGTGTGTGCCAAAAGATATATGATTTTTGCTGAGGCAACAAGGGGAGGGGTCTTCTTGCCTTACTCATTTTGGGATTTGAGGCTACTTCTGCCTAGATTGATCAGGTCTGTCTGTGACCATCCAGTGCCCCTGGTGCTGTGGTACCACAGACTGCCCATGCTGAGTGGTGAATCCTAGTGAAAGTGCTGGGCTCCCTGTCTGACTTCTGATATCTCTTTCAGGGGAGCAAGGCTTGTGTTGGTCCTTTTCCCTTCCCCACTCCACCCTTGAGTCCAGTTTCCTTTGGCTCCAGGCTCTATGGATTCTTTCCCACAACTTTTAGGTTCTCATGAATCAGATTGTTTCTTGTGTAAACCTAGGCTTGAATGTGATCAAAGTTCCAAGTCTGATGTATTTTTTGGGGGTGGGGTGGGGGGTGGATTGTGGCAGTCTTATAAGGAAGCCTCGCCTCTCTCCTTTCCTTTGAAAAACTGTGGACTGGCCACTAATTACTTCTTAATAACCCGCGCCTCGCTGCTGTTCTGCTCTCTGACCTGAGCTGCTTTCGAGGTTAGCATCTTGACCCTTGGAATTCTCTCCTGCACTGCAGCACGGGGAGATGAACACAGGCAAAACAAACAGGAGCAGCCATGTATTTTATTACTGATTAGGGCATAGTGGAAATGGAGAAAGTGCAGATAAGCTGAACAGAGAGGGAGAGCTTTTGATCTCATGGAAGAAACGGAACAGTCACATTAGTTTGCATCCTAGGAGGCCTTGCTGAACATGCAGTCTGCTTTTGCACACGGCACAGCAGCTTGTGGGTATTTCCAGGTCTCTCTCGCTCTCTTTCCTTCTTCTGTACGAAGATTTATTTTATCTTGTGTTCCATATGTACATGTGTGACTGTGTGGGTGTGTCCTCAGGGGCAAGAGTGGGCATTGGATCCCCTGGAGCTGGAGATGGAGAAAGCACACATAAGCCGAATAGCGAAGGAGATCTTTTGATCTCAGGGAAGAAGCAAATGTCATGGCAGTTGTGAGCTAACCAGCTTTGATGCTGGGAACCGAACTCAGGTCCCCTGGAAGAACAGTGCATCTGTCTTAGCTCCTAAGCTATCTTCCCAGGAGCTACTCAGTCACTGGAAGATTTGTGTGTATTGAACTTCTGGTAGATAATAGGTTGTTTCTAATTTTTTGGTATTATCAGGAAAGCATGAACCCATGGTTGGTTGAGTTTGGTGCTCAGGGCCCACAAGCATTCTGCTTACCAGCTGTGTTGTAAGGATACATGTTACTCAGACTACTTCATCAACAATAAAATAGGTGTTTCAAAATTATAATAGCCTTTGACTCAGAAATTCAATTTCTAAGAATTCTTATTAAAGAATCGATCACAGATCATTAAATAAGTATTTTCAAGGATGCTTTTATGATGTTGTAATACTGGTAAAGGGAAAGAGAGGGAAACAAAAAAAAATTACAGGGGAGTGGTTGAAAAGATTATAATCAACCAGAGTTTCCATTGTTGTACAAACACACACACACACACACACTCACTCATTCTCTCTCTCTCTCTCTCTCTCACTCACAGCAATATCAAGGTTCCTGTTCTGAAGGGGAATAGCAGCAGACACAGCTGCACAGTACGTTCTGTTCTGAGTGTCCCCTGGACAGCCAAATTCCCACAAGCATGTACTAGCAGGGACTCCTCAGAGAGTCCTTCACTCGCTTTTAATCACTTTCTCTTCTTTCTCTTTTCTTCTTCGGGCATGTTTTCAGCTGTTAGGATTAGCTCACCCCGATTAAACTTACAGAACTAGGTTTGTGGAGACAATCGTGATTATGTTTTGGACAACATTCTATGTTTTCAAGGTAGAGATGGCTTCTTCCCCTTTTCTTGTAACATAAAGCAGACAGCAGGCTCATTTCTTGTTCTGTTGTGGCATTTTTAGTGTTTTTTACAGGGCATTCATCTTTGATGCTTCAGCTCAGAGGATGGTCACGTTGTTCTTATGTCTCAGAGAACTTAGAAAGAATGCAAGTTAGAAAATTTGAAATTATGACTTGTCTGGAAAAGGCAGTATGGTTGCCAGCCCCTTCTGGGCCTACAATGCCCTCCAGCTGTCTAAGGGGGAAGTTGTTGGAAGCTTGCTCCTGTTGTTTCCTGACCCTTGCAAGGAAGCAAGTATTCTTCATTCTTTGTTGTGGAATCAGTCTTCCTTCCTTCCTTCCTTCCTTCCTTCCTTCCTTCCTTCCTTCCTTCCTTCCTTCCTTCCTTCCTTCTTTCCTTCCTCCCTCCTGTCCTCTCTCCATCCTTCCCTTCCTTCCTCCCTCTCTTTCTTCTTTCCTTCTATTCCCCTTTCTCTCCTTCCCTCCTTCTCTCCCTTCCTCCCTCCCTCCTTCTTTCCTTCCTTCCTTCCTTCCTTGCTTTCTTATTTCTTTTTGAGACAGGGACTCTGAAACCAAGGCTGGCCTGGGGACTTATTATGCAGAAAAGGCTGGCTTTGAACTTGAAAAGTTTGCCTCTGCCTCTGGGTAATGGTATTAAAAGTGTGCTCCACCATACCAGCCATGGGAAATGTTTTAAAAAAGAGAACATGCTGGTGAGGGGAGACAACTTAGTTGGTATAGTGCCTCTGCACAAGCATCCAGAAGGCATGTAAAGAAAGTTGAGCATGGTAGTGTATGCCTGTAATTCCAGTGCCGGGGAGGCAGCAACAGGCTTATCTCTGGGGCTTTCTGGCCAGCTAACCTAGCCTGTTTGGTGATCTTGAAACACAAGGTGGATGGCCCCTGTGGTTTGACACCTGCTGTTGACCCCAGTCTTCAACATGAATTTATACACGTGAGCATCACCACCACCACCCCTACTAACCACTACCACACACATGCTAACACACACACACTGAACACACGGTGTCAGGACTAAGGATGAAGAGGTCTGCGTTTGATTCTATTGGGGAGGTGTGGCCTACAAAAGCATCTTTTGCATTGCTCTTGGGAAGGAACTGCATGCACAAAGCCGTGAAAGCAGGGAAAAAGGAATTCCCTACAAACAAACATGCTTGGATCAAATACTATCGTTCTATTCTGAATGCACCAATTGGTGTGTGGCTGGGAGTGGAGGAAAATGCCATCCTCCAGATGTTTTTAAAGGTTTTGTTTGTTTGTTTGTTTTGTTTTGTTTTTGCTCAGTCCTTTGGGCTGCTGTAAGGCAACTTCAGAGTAGGAAAAAGGTACGTGTATATGCATTTGTCAGCTTTTTGTTATTGTGACAAATACCTTAGACCCTCAAATGGTAAAGATAACAAAGGTTTATTTTGGTTCAGTTTTCTTTTTCTGATTGTGATTTGCTGGCCTCATTACTTTGAGCCTGCAGTGAGGTTGTGTATCACTGCTAGAGTACACAGGAACTAAAGTGCTCATGTTATTGCCAGGAAGCACAAGAAAGCCCAGTGAGCTTTAGGAACATATTCCAAGTGGCACATTGAGCTCGCACAAGGCCCCACCCCCTCAAGGTTCCCCTACCTCCTAATAACACCTCCCTGGTGATTAAGAGCTTTGAAAGTTTTTAAATTTCAGAATATTTTATTATTTTTATATTAATATTAATATTATTAATATTATTATTATTGGTGCTGTTGGCGGTGGTGTGTGTATGTGCACATGCAGGCATGTGTGTTCAAGTACATGTCCACAATGTGCAATGCATGCCGTGGTGCTCATGTAGACCTCAGAGGCAACCTTGTGGGTCCAGTTCTCTCCATCGTTACGTGAATTTGAGAGTTCAAATTCACATCATCAGGCTTGCATGGCAAGTGACTTTACCCATTGAGCTATCTTGCTGGCCTGGGGACCTAGATTTCAACATACAGACAGCTGGGGACTGGATCGGAGGATAGCAACAATGGAATGAACGATGTGGTGGCCTGCCCGCCCCGGAATCAAGTGCTTTTCGGTTTGCATTTGGAGCGTTGTACAATGTGAAGATGAATAGTGAAATTCCTGGTAGTAATGCAAGAGTTCAAATTTCTTAATTAATAATGCATAAATAACACACACACACACACGAGAGAGAGAGAGAGAGAGAGAGAGAGAGAGAGAGAGAGAGAGAGAGAGAGAGAACATGGTAGAGAAAGAGAGCGGTCTCTCCTGACCTTTGAACAATGACCGCATTTCTGTTCTACTTGGGGCTTGTACGTTCTAGATCCAGCCTCAGCTGGTGTAAACACTCACAGGCAGTATCAGATCTTGCTCCCTTCTCTGAAAAGCCCAGTGCCTTGGGCTTGGCCTCTGTCCCAACAAATTTCTCTGTGGTTTTTATTTATTTTTTGTTTTGAAATAATTAGGAAACAAACAAACAACAGCAACAAAAACAAACAAAAAGCCCCAAACAAATCTCAGACTTTGGATTCTGTTGGGGTCAGTTCTCCTTAAAAGCACAACAGGACTTAATGTCTACTGGAAAGAACAGTGTGAGGCACAGTTTTCAAAATAAAATTTCATACAACCTCTGTGTGTATGATGAAAGAAAACAGTAAACAGGTAAACATTAAAAAGCCACACAGACCTTCTCTTACCTGTGAGAACCCTTCAGGCATTTCTATGATAGGTTTAGAATATTCTAGAATTAATTGTGATGTATACACCAAGCAAAGTTTACATCTCTGTCTTGTGACTTTATGTGTTTCTTCTGGGAACTTTTCATTTATCCCTAAGGGCATGCTTTAACCCACATTTCCAGTTGTAAGGTGAGATAAACATTCTTGACTTGTTTTGATTATTTTTCTCTTTATTTCTTACTGTTTAATAATATCATACATATATCATTTATTCTTTATCCTTTCTGATATCCTTCTACTCTCACTGAACTTTTTTGTCTTCTAAACAATAACGTTCCTTATTAAAGTATCATCTGCCACTGTCTTATGCTTTACAGTTCACAATCAAGGGAAACGGAGGAAGGAACATTCTTAACTTTATGATGCTACCAGAAAAAAGGAGAGAAAGAAAGAAAGAAAGAAAGAAAGAAAGAAAGAAAGAAAAAGAAAGAGAAATCCTCCCCTTTTAACACTAGAGGTCACTCTGTGACCACAGATGTGAAATCAGCACCCGGGGGCTTAGGAAGGTCAGTGCAGCTAATCTATATAAATTGCTGAACCATGAGCCAAATTTGTACCTAATTATGGGCTGCTTTGATGCAGCCCTGCTCCTTTTAAAAGTTCCCCTGTTCTCTGCAGAGCTGTGGACGCTGGGACTCACGTATTTCAAACAAGCCTTCATGTCTCTCAGCTAAGCAGCGGTACCCAGGACGCCACTGGATGACCCAGTTTATGAGCCAGCCGAAGAAGGCGACCTGGCACTCGGGTGTCAGGAGGTGCTAAATTGTTACACATCTGTTTCTGAGATCAACATGCAGATGTGTAAAGGCCACAGACAGAGCACAGGGCAGTTGTGGGAACGGTTGTTAATCGGATTCAAAGTTCCTCTTCTGTTTTAAATTTGTTTTTATTCACGTGTTTCTACGGTGCTAATTATCTGTATGAGCACCATGAGGGGAAGATACCCAGTGAGGACAGAAGAGAGCGACAGATTTTTGGAGCTGGAGGTATAAGCCGCTGTGAGTACCTGAGGTGGGTGTCGGGAACTGAACTGGCTCCCCTGCCAAAGAGGCAAGTACTTTTAACCACTGAGCCATGTGTCCAGCCTCCACGGTCCTCTTTTCTTGTTGAAGATAGATCAGACTAGCCCTGTATCCAGTCTACAAAAGAGGAATTGCTGCATTTATCTGGGAGTTAAACTCCTAAGCAGCATATCAACTGGAAATTATGTGTCATCCTCAGATTTCAGTTTCTTTTGCCTTGCTACATATACTTTCGGAGTAACTAATATTTCCGAGGATTTGAACTTTGCCTACGCAAAAATTTCACACACACACCTTTAGGAACAATATTTCTGTTTCATTTAATAAATGACTCCTGTTTGTTGGTATTTTGTCTATAACCTGCAGAGCATCAGAAGGTGTCTATTCTGAGAGGAAAGTTGGGCCCTCCAAGAAATCATGGGCATGGTAATCACTTGCCCTTCTCATTGCTTGGTGATAAATAAGTGAAATTTTGCAACAGAGGCAGGAGATAGCTAGAAATGCCAGTTGTCGTTCAAGCAAGCTCAGTTCAGGGTGGAATGTGAAAGAGGACCATTTGCCAGTGGCTCTGCTCAGCTCCCAGCCCCTGCAAGTAGATGACAGAATAAGTAGATAACCTAGATATGAGATGCTGCGTTGGGTTCACCAGATCCGGGGTGGCCATGTTTAATGAGGCTTTCGCAGCAGGCAAGCCAGGCAGTTCTCACAGTCGGTAGGTAGCAGCGACTCATCTTCTGTGCTGTAAGCAGGGTGGGAGTGGATGCTTGAGTTTGGAATGCTCAAGGCTGTTGAAATCATTACTCTCTGCAAGGACATAAAAACCCACCATGGTCACTTATCTTCACACCTAACCTGCCTGCCAGCCATTGATTTCCCATTTCAGTTTGCAAGGTGCTGAACGGAGTAGATCGATTGAACAGCACTGATGTGCCTCCAACATTCCCATAATCTATAGTATCAGTGGGCTTCCTTCCGAGTGTCCTTATCTGACCTAGTCACAGCGGTTTTGGTGTTAGAGATGAAAAGAGACGGAAAGTCTTTATGATGGGCACTTGCCAGCTTCATCCTCTCCCCCCCAGGGGAGGACTCATTGTGGCCACCTTCTAGATCTAAAGATTTTACTAAAGTATGTGCTTAAACCCGCCCCCCCCTTTTCTATTTAAATTAAAAACAGTAATTAGCCTCCGGTTTTCCAGCAGCCCACAACAAACACCATTTAAGGAAGAACTGTTTAGAAAGCAGATTTTTACTTAATAAACAGCAATCAATCGAATTGATTAGCCATGAACACGCTCCCGCTGAGTCCATGGGTGGCGCATGTTGTTGATAATTGAGATTTGCAAGTACAAGACTATTAAATGGCTGTCTGTCGCTGATTTCCCGGCTCTTTGGTTTAATGGAATAAGGTCAAGGGTGGGTGGGGGAGGGTACGAACGATTGTTGATGGCGCTTCTTGGACTGGGACCCTGCCTGGACCAACTTTTGCCATAGCAGTCTTGAAATATGTCCTGTAATTATGGATGTTTTACTCAGCCATTTTTGTGGATCTTGCATCTGCTTAAAAAATGTAATTCACGTGGCTATTAGATCTCTGCATGCTGGCTTTGTGGATTTACATAAACCTTGAGGTTGAAGCTGTTGGCGCATCACAATTAGTGCTGTGCGCCATGCAAGACTTTGGTTACCCTGGAGTTAGAAAACCGTTCCTTGAAGCTGAGCTAGAAAGCTGGTGAAGGGCGTCCTGAAGGCTGCCCCAAAGGCGGGGAGGGAGGAGAGTGTGTCCCCCAGCAAGCCCCTCTCATCTCCGGAGCACCTCGCCCTTTCAAGCAGGTCCCCAGGGCTCCAGGCCAAGCTCTGAGCCCAGAGGAGGGGCTGCTCTAAATTTATGCTACCAAGGGAAGGAGATTCCTGCAGTCTGGGCTTCCCGTGAATGCTGCGCTCATTTGGGGCAAGTTTCTGGGCCTCTCTTGGCGAACGTTTATCAAATTACCGAGAGTATAGAATAGCAGCACGTATGTCGGCTATGGGCAGGATTCTGTAAGACCTAGTGATGGAGTTGGAGACTGGTGTGTTTAGGTGGATTGGACTGCACTTCGTACCCTCGGTATGACCCCTTGGTAACGGAGCCACCAGGGACCCAGGTGAAGCCTGGGAAGCCTGGAGTCCGCTTGGTTGGGTGATCGCTTGCGCCCTCTGGTGGCTCACGCTCTTAATTGTTAGACACCAGGCCTGGTGGTCCCTGTCCTCCACAGTTGAGTTCTACCCACCAGCACCATCCTTCCAGGGTCCTTGGGATGAACAGACTTTGGCGTTTGGCTCAAGCTCTGCAGGGGATTATGTTGTCCAGCCCTATTGGACCAACTGATAAAAGCCAAGGAAGGACATCTCCACATGATAGATGGGCAGCCACTGTGCTTGGGACAGATTTATCACCTGTGTGTATTATTTCATGATACTTGTTCATGGGCAGTGACAATGTATCGAACTCTAATTCTTCATTCACAGCCAATCCAAGTCTGCTGCTCCTCTCCACATTCTGCTAAAGGATGGAGGAAGCAAAATAAAATGTAACTTGCTAGAATCTTAACCCATGGTGGTCATGTGACAACATCAATACCACGTATGGGAAGTCCACTGTTGTGTGCTTCTGGATGGCACTCTGCTCCTTACCAGAAGGGATAGATGTGGAAAACTGTCATCCACAGTCTCTCTTCGTGCTCTGAATATGGATGTGATTGGAGCTCAGGCAAGTGCCTTGAAACCATGAGGGTCTGCAATGAGAAAGAGGGGCTCTAGCATACAGGGCAAGACAAGCCCTTCAGAAACCTCCCTCCAGACTTTGCATTATGGAGGGAAAGTAAGCCCTTGTTTGTTTAAGCCATGCATAGATGGTATGCTACCTACAGACAAATAATTCACAACAAAACCACCTTCAAATGAACCATCATGCTGAAAACCTAAGTAGGAGGAAAGTGAGAAGAAAAACAAATTTCTTTAGAGTAATAAGCCAGGCTCTGGGCTTTCCCATACATCAAAGTCGCTGGTGTTATTGTAGCCATTTTTAGTTGAGAAAACAGACTGACTAGTTTCCCTCTGTTCAAATATGCAGTTTAACTTGAAGGACCAATTATGAAATGCAAGAGCTAAGCTTCCAGCTGGCTTTATCTGTCTCCAGGGATCACGCTCCTTCTGAGAATCACTTTCTGCCTCTCCATTGTTTGTCCAAAGGAGACGCTGTGGGCCAACAATTTTTTTGGGGTGTGTGTGCCTGGAGTGAAGATTATAAATCCAGGAAAGCAGATGTATCCAGAGGGTGTGATTCGCTAACTCCAGAGAGACTCTGACATGACTGTGTCCGAGCATGAGCTGCCTCCTGACCCCTGGAGCAGAAGTCTAGACGGGAAGAAGTGGCTCTGAGCACAGTCAGTAGGCCAGGCAGGGGACCAGTCTCTTATACACAGCACTCAGAGTCAGGACCAGGAGCAGAACCTGGGGAAGGAGGGAAGCAAAAATCTTATCCAATGGTTCTCAGACAGATGGTGACTCTGGATGGCCAGAGATGGACAATCCAGCAGCCCGGGCTCCAAGTCCAAGTCTTCACAGCAAGCAAGGGACCCGTGTTTATTGGAGAAGGACGCGCTGCCAGTCACATATAATCAGCCGTGCGTGGTGTAAGTGCGTGCACTGCAGATGTGTGCACTTCTTCACCGCTGGCGGGTCAACCTTAAATCTTAATTCTTCACAGGACACTTCCTCCAGCTATGTTACTCTATGTTCTGGTATGTGTGGGTACAGGATGGCTCTGTCACCGAGGACAGGAATGTCCAGGAAGGGCCCCCAAAGTGGGCCTACAGCAGTACATTCTGGTTTCCAGTCTCTCCATGGTGCCACCGTGCTGCCTATCTGAGGTAGAGCCCTTGGCCTCCTCTTCAAGCTCCCTAAGTCATTGACTCACACCTTCCCCGGCTGGATAGATCATTAAGAGAATTGGTTTACAAGGCTCTCGCTGAGCTGCTGGCTGTGCGCGAGAGTAAGCAGACGCTAGATAGAGCTGTAACATATGATGCTCAGTCCAATGCTTAATGAGGCCAGTAAAAGCAGGGAAGCAAGATTAGCTGCAGATAAATGAATGTGCCTAGTGCCGAATCGAGAGTTGACTGTATTTTATTTGATTTAGTCTTAGAAATAGCAGATGTTGTGCCAATTACAGCAAAGCAGTTTCTGACTAATCTCTTCATTGAATTCATTTTGTTCACAGAAATGGTTTAAAAATTATTTCATTTCCATGGGTATAAAAGTCATATACCTTTGCTGTAGAAAATATGTAGGAGAATAAAACAGAATCGAAATGACCAGAAATCCCGATGTATTAACAATACATAAAACAGATCACATTTGCAAGTGCTTAGCTGTTTCCAACTGTAACAAAGGAGTCACCCCATGTTAATGCAGTGATAACGGTGCCCCAGGGAGGCTAAACGGTTTACCCAAGTGCCCACTACCCAGACTTAGTGGAGTCAGAACTTGACTTTGATCACTTGACCCTGGAACCTGCATCTTTAGCTGGAGTCTTTTTGTCTCTGAGGGAAATACATGTTCTCATCATCCCAAAATGCCTGAAAATATTGTGTTTACATATGTTACAAACCTAGAACCATGTTCTATATACTGGCCGGAGTGTTCTCATAGGACATTGGTGGTGGTGGGTAGGGTCTGCAATGGGTGTTTCTAGGTTCTTGAACTCTTATTTAACAATGAAATAAAAACCTTCATAGACTGCAAAGTATTGAAGAAGCTTTGTTTAAATCAACATCATAGAATTCATCAGATACACTGTGACAACTGCACACATAAGTGAAGATACTTAAGGGCCCCAATTATTTTTTGAGGGGGAGTTCCTTTTATGTGAGTCAAGACAAAGAGACATTTAGTCGCCAAGGGGCAGAGTTTGAGTGGTTTTCTACTTCTTGTTTTTTCCTTCCTTCCTTCCTTCCTTCCTTCCTTCCTTCCTTCCTTCCTTCCTTCCTTCCTTCCTTCCTTCCTTTCTTCCCTCCTTCCTTCCCTCCTTCCTTCCTTCCTTTCTTCCTTCCTTTCTAAAAGTTGGCTTTGAGGACACAGTTTGCCTTATTGCACACGAACCCCAAGCCAATCTAGGCCGGATGGGTTTCTTATGCTTGTACCTTGACATAGTAGATAGGTTCTGTCTACGTTCACTTGTGGGTAAAGTGGGGCAAAACTTATTTCATCGTTCAGAGAGGGAGTTTGATGCATGGTCCTAGATTGCTAACAGGCTGCAAGGTACATTATTCAGATAAGGGTATGTGTGCAGCCCAAGCACAGTTCCAGGTTCTAAGTCATTCTTTATGTATACCTGACTCAACTTTACCATTATCATGAATGTTTAATGACTTCAATGCAAATGACCACTACATCCCCCTCCCCTCTTCTCTCTCTCTGTGTTGATGTTTTGAGATAGGGTCTTGTTATGTAACCCAGGCTGGCATCAAACTTGCTACCATGTTTCCTCCTCTTCCTCCCAGCTGGAGTTATAGGCATGTGGTAGCACACATATAGCTTTGTATGTACTTTAGTTTCCCTGCCTTCTTCCATGGGATGAAACAGCAAGAAGAAAGCAGTGTAAAGTCCCCTCTACATGTAGACTCCTTAGCCTCCAATATCCCCGATTCTAGAAGAGTAACATCCTCCCTTTTGTAAACTGCTCAGTTTCCAGTGTTCTGCTATAGCAACACCAAGTGGACTAAAATGTGGAAATACTCTGATTTTTTTTTAAACTTATGTTCTAGCCCCAGGTATTTTCCAAGGGCTGTTGGTTCATTTTATAAATGCACTAAGATGAAAGTCAGTCTTACGCACACATCTCTGAGTGAGTCCCTGATTATTCTACCTAATCAAATCCCCACAAGTAGCATTCCTGGCTGACAAAATCTGGGCAGTTTTAATGACCTTGATAGTGGGTTGATATGTGGGTTTGGGCTGGTGAGGGGCTTTGACCACGATGATGAAACGAATGGACTGTTTCATTTGTAGCTATGATTACAGCTCTGCCCTCAGCTGTATGCCAACAGCGCATTTGATGGGTTGGAAAATAAATCACACAGCAACTTAACGAGGGCCGGTGGATGGTCCTTTGTGCACCCAAAACACATCCTTTCTCTTAGACGCTGCAGGAAGAAGGTCACCCTCTGATAGTGTGAACACTAAGGGTTTTTCTGGGAGGCACTCTAAAGGGAAGGCCCCATCTTCACTTCTATCTCAACTGAAAATTTTATCTCAAAGAACTCAAGGACTATAGATACTGCTCAGTAGTAGGTTTGCCTTGCATGTAGCATACAGTTTCATGCCCAAAGATACAAAAACAAAGAAATAAACAAGCCTTGGGGTGATAGAAAAAACTCTCAAGCAACAAATGGTCCAAGAACTAGGCTCTTGGATGTTTTAGTTGAAATTGACATAGTGAATAATGAAAGCTATTTTCAAAACAAGACAAGACAAAACAAAACAAACCAAAATAGCAATATTACATAGAGTCAGGTTTTAAAGTAGAAGAAACCAAGTGAGCACATTGGTAACATGCAACATAGCGAAGTACTGCTGTTCCCAGAAGGCTTTGTGAGAAGAAATGTTGGGAAGACACGGGGGTAAGGTTCCCCCCATATTTTTTTTTAAAGAGAAAAGGAAAAAACTCAAGGATCCTGCAAAATACCCAAGCCATGGACTCAGCATTAGGCTAAGTCCTACCCCCAAAGGATAAAGCTTTCTCTGGTTTTCTCAGGTCATGTAATGTTTTGTTCTTGCCAAGGAATCAACTCAGCAGTGTCCTACACAATTACCACACCCTTCCTTACACTATCCAGAGGGGATTCTTCTAGCATGGAGGAAAATTTCTTATTCCCAAAGGGAAGAACTCAAGCATAGAAATAATCAGCTCTAACCAAAATAAAAGTTTAGGAATGTAAATGAAAAATTTTAGCTCAATGTCTGACATCTGAGATTCACTCATTGGATAGTCTTCTGGTTCTAAAAGCCTTGGGCATTCACTCTGGTCCAACTCTACCATCCACAGCCCACACAGTAGGCCGTGGAGGCTGCTTCACAACTGCTGCTCCTCTTGGCATACATCCCACAGTCCCGGCATCGCCTAATATCTTGTGTTCTGCAGTATATTGCAGTTAAGGCCATGCCTTTATTAATGGCCTCCCTGCAGGGATTCTGACATCAACGATGGTGCCAGGCCTCACCTACTCTCCATGAGTTCCTCAGTCTTGCATCCTGTATGTCTTCAAAGCCTGTGCCACATGGATGGTGCTTACACATTTCTAAGCTACACATAAACTAGCTTGATATGTAGCCTGGCCCCCTTGAACCAGCTTCTGTGTATGGACCTGGAGAAATTCCTTTCCCATTGTGTCTAAGAAGCACAAGTAATTTCTTTCAGAGGTATTGGCCCCTTCAGCAAACATAGGTGCTTCTTCAGCTCCACCAGAATCAGCTCTCACAGATTCATACTCAAGTATCAAGAATAGCTGCCAGTCCAATTCTCCAGTAAAGTCTCTGTTCCCTTGTAAAACATGGAATTACAGGGTTACCCTGATGGGATGAAAAAGAGATGTCACCAGGTAGAGATTACAGCATCAGAATCTATGGTGTGATAGAGGGATGGTGGTCCATCTTGTCACGAGGTCGAAAATAGAGTATCATATCTGCATATAAGGCTTTTGAGGCTTGCTGAAGGAAGAAAGCTAGATAGCTGTTGGAATTTTAGGCTTGAGGACCTGGAAAGGGCAGAGACACAGTTACTGTCAGAGAAGGTGAGCCCAGAGCAACAAGCGGCTGATGCCCTGCAAGAGGGAATCACGCGAGGAAGTAAAGGATGAAATACTGGCATTTTCCAGTGATTCATGGGCAAGAGGGAAAGAAATCCCATGAAGGCGATATGGGTAGGGTGGATGTGGAACTCAGGGAAAACCAAAGAGAGCTCATACCATGAACACTGATGAAAAAAATAAAGTGGTAACGGCCACCAGCAGAGAGTTCATTTATTTTTTCGTAGGGAGACCGGGGCTCAGGGAGTTCCCAGCCTGTCTCCCAGCTAGTCAGTGGCAGATTAAGAACATGGACAGATAACACTGGCTATGTTCCATTTAGGGGCAGATCTTTTAACAAAGCCCAATTTTCCTGGAGTCATTCTATAGTGTCTTTGTTTTATTTCCCACTTCCCTGATAAAATGCCTGACTAAAGCCATCTTAGGGAGAAAGGTTTTAATAGGCTCACCATCCTAGGTTGTGATACACCATTACAGGGACTTCAGGTGTGAGGAGCTTGAAGCTGTGAGTCTCATATATGCAGTTGACATCAGAGAAGCTCAACACATTAATGCGTGAGTCCTCTAAACTGGTACAGTCCAGGACTCCCCAGGCCTAGGGAATGGTGCCACCTACAGTGGTCAGGTCTTCCCATATCATTCAACTCAGTCAAGACAACTCCACACAGACAGTCTCAGAAGCCCTTCTCAGGTGACTCTGGATCGTGTTGGGTTGATGTTTAAAATGAGTCGTTACATTATAGTTTCGCTGCGTATAACATCTAAAGGATTATTCATTTAAAACACTATAATAAGGGTTCTGATACACCTTGCCCAGCACGTGTGATCTAGGTTCAATCCCTAAAACCACAAAAAGAGAAAATTTCTACAGTAACATACCCAACACATATATTTTCATTAGAAGGAGAATAAATGTACTGGGGGGGAAATTTGGAAAATAGGCGAAAGGAAAGGAAAACCACAACCCTTATCTTTCAGCCTTGTTACCATTAGTATTTTATGAGATGTTGATGTTTTCACTGGTTTATTTTCTGATTTTTTTCGTTAAGCCCCTAATATTATAACCAATTGATGAGGATTTTCGGCTTCCTCAACCATCCCTTCTTGCGATAGTATACAAACTCACCAGGTGAGTTCAGTCAATGAAGTAGTAGCTGTTCAAGCATGAGGAAGTGAGTCTGGATCCTCAGCACCCATGTAAAAAGCTGGGTGTGGGGGTGTGTGCCTGAAACCCCAGTGCTGGAGAGATGGAGAGAGGAGAATTCCTGGACACCCGGTCTAGCTGAACTGGTGATCTTCAGGTTCAGTGAGAGACTGTGAAAAACAAAAGTGGTGGGAAAATGACCTTGCATTGACTTCTGGCTTTCACATATACATACACACACAACCGCACACATGCATCCTTACACATATGCATGCCTGTATACACACATGAACACATATATGAAAACATGCACTGAATGGATGGGTCACTTACCTGAACCTACTCCAATGTGAGCCATTGGGTTACTTTTTCTGTTGTCACTACTGTATGGTATAACATTATCACTCTGTATTAAATATTCTTCTGAATTTAAGGCTATTTTCTCATGAAAGTAGCACAATCAATACATTTATTAGCCTGGATGCATACTGCCAACTTGCTTCCCTTGAGAGCTACACAAACAACTACCCCATGAATGTGCAACTGGAGATGCTCACTCTTTACTTTAGATGCTTTCCTCGGCAGAGGTCTGTAGCAGATGGAAGTCAGAGGCCATTGGCTTGCCATGGTAAGGGGACTGCTCCTTGGAGGCTGTGCCATGCTTTTGCAATGTTAACAAACCAAGGCAGGGGAAGATTATGGATTGTGATTAGTTCTAGCGGACATCTGTGAAAATCTCACTGTCAAATGGCAGAACTTGAAAAGGTAAGGAGAGAGGTCAAAAGAGAGGCCAGAAACTGTAGGAGGTGTGGGTGGGCTGGACAAAGGATTCCTGACAGCCTGGTGCCAAAGAGAGTGCAGGAGTAGAAGAAGTGGTGAAGGAAATGGACACAGATGGGAACCTGAGAGGGAGGCAGTTTCCTCATCTCCAGAGAATTCACCCCTTGCAACATCCCCTGGGATTTACCGAAGGGCTAATTTATTTTTCTGGTTGAGAAACTCTCTGGATCCCCCACGAATGGTTGAAATCTAAAGGTGTTCTGTTGGCTTCTGCCCCAGGCCTGTGTGGTAGGACACCAGCCAGGCTGTTGCTGCTGAGTTCAGGGTTGTGTCTGAGATCCAAGGGGCACATGTGTACTGCCAACTACAGCAGAGTCAGAGGCCACTTCTATGTGTTCAGATTCTTGCTTTGGCTCTCAGTGGTCCTTAGAAAGATAGTGGGGGAGAAATCAGGGGACTAGGAGAGGCTGTACAAGAGACAATTTCATCTGATGAGATGAGAGAGTGGGATCCAGATATTGCACTGCCAAGAGAAAAAGAGGAATATGATTCTGCCTCCTGTCCTTGACAGCTTGCCTTCATAGACCAAAGAAGATATTAATGTCTGAGAAACACTTCTAAGCCTGACATGCCCTCTGCGTATCTCTAGGCTCTGAGACATTCAGATAAGATCTCAGGGTTCCCAAGGGAGCAGAGAGATGAATAGCACACGGATGTACAGCCATGGCTTTCCAGAGGACACTTAAGACAACGAGACACTCATTAATGGAAGAAATATACAGTGGCAGACACCTTTATTTTTGTTTAGCCTTTTGACAGGATTGGAATGGAAGAGTTATGCAATAGGGGAGAAAGGCCTGCCTTCATTTAACTTGCTGAATTTGTGGGTGTAATTACCTATAAATGTAATTACAGGGAAGACAAATGGCATTTTCAGCCATGGTCTTAAAGAGTGAGTTAATTTCTGACTTTAACCAGAACCACTTTGCTAATTAGCTAGCTCTCTTTCTTTCTCTCCCCCTCCTTGGAAGTTCCTCACCCAAGACTGAGCTGTGCATGACTGCTGCTTCTGTGTCTTTGAGTAATGAGGGGACACAGCAAAGCGGCCACATCAGGGCTGCTGTATTAGTAAGGCTACTTTCCTGTCCATTTATCATCAATTAAAGGTGTGCTAGTTTGTAAAGTAACCCCACCTTCGGCCTGGCTGCCCACAATGGCTCCTCATTTATTTTTTGAGTGGTTTTGGATGGAGTTAGACCCACCTTACATCTCAGAGGTGACAGGCGGCATGAAAAAGTACACTAATTGAGACATCTCGAGGGAAAAATATAAGAAAAGCGGAAACGGTAATTAGAATGAAGCCATTTTAAGCTGGGTAAGGAAAATTGAATGGGAGTTGCATATTACACGCTGCTACAAATGGGGATGAAAGGGCCTGGAGGGGGTGGGAAGGCAGGAATGGATGTTAGAGGAGAACATACCCTTTTAACACTTTAGGGAGAGATGGAAGCTAAGGGCAATATACAGTCAGGGAACAGACTCTTGGGGAGACTAGCTACAGGACAAAGACAAGGCTTAGAGGGACAGGGACAAGACAGTTGATGGGGTTTAAATGGTTCTTGGTGTTTGGGGAGACAAGCGTGCTGGTTGTGAATAGCAAGTGTGGTTCCCAAATGAAAACGTGATGTCTAGAGCTTGAGCCTTTTGTGCAAAAGAGGGAAGGAACATGGAACATACCCACGATTTCCAAACTGAGTGTCTCTTCAGTATCTGGCACCGTGTTCTCACTTATTGACCCTGGAAGACACAGCTCTGCATGCTGGCTGCTCTCCCACATCCAGTCCTCATGTGCCAAGAGGCAGAGACAGCAGTTTCCCTGCGGTCATGCTCTGCACATGGACACTTTTCTAGTTGCAGAATTGGATTGCAATAATCCATTCTCCTTCTGAAATGGCATTCCTCAAGAACCAGGTGCAAAGAGAGCATTTCAACAAATGTTTGAATGAGGGACTGGCCTTGAGTGGTCAGCTCCTGTTTTAAGTTCCCAGTCATTGCCTGGAAGGGGAAAGATCCAAGAGCTTTGTCAAGGGTGCTTTTCTTCTAGCCAGTGGAACTAAGAGCCATGGAGGTGGAGATTCACGGACCCTCCACCGTGAAGAAAACAAAAGAGTATTTGTAGACAAGTTGGCCCAGGGGCTGTACTTAGGTGATCAGGGTTATGCAGATGACATCATGCTGTCACCTTTCTACATCTCTCTTATTTGTATCAGGACCCCATGTTTGCTTTGTCTCTTTTCAATGCTAAGTATGCTCAGTTCCTGGGAAGGTGTGGTTTTAGTTTCTTCACTCTTGACCATCATCTTGTGTGACAGCCAGGCAACTGTGTAGTCTGACACAAGAAGGGAAAGCCTGTCATCTTCTCTGTCTTATGCTTCTTTTAATGTCTCAAGATCTGCTTGTTTTCTTTGTCATTTGCACCATACTAGCCATCATCTTCACTTTCTCCTTGTTATTACCTGTGTCCTGAGATGTGCTTGGGGTGGAGTAAGAGATGGGCAAGGCAGGCCTGGCTCTGACCTGTATGTGGTGCACAATGTGATGAGTAAGACCCACCCAGATGGTAGGAACAACCACAGTGATGCTGCTAGGAAAGAAGGGGTTGTGGTAGTGGTGGGATTAAAGGATACGATGAGACAGTGATAGGACGTGGATTCCTGCCTGGATTAGTGAGGCTGGCCCCTGGAGAAGGAGAACGCAAGACAAGTCCTGCCTCCTGTGCAAGGGCTTGCCTGATGAAGCGGTGCTGGCAGCAAGGTGTGGGGAGAGAGAGGGGGAGGAGAAGGAACAGGAGGAGGAGAAGGAAAGGAGGAGGAGATAAAGGAGGGGAGGAGGAGAGGAATTAAAGGCCCAGTATTAAGGAAGGCTGTGATGCATAATAGATGGATGAGTGTCTTGTACAAAAACTCCCGGCCTGGTGCAGTAGCGCATGACTTTAATCCCAGCACTTGGGTTGCAGAGGCAGGCGGATCTCTGTGAGTTTGAGGCCAGCTTGGCCTACAAAGTGAGTTCAGAACATCCAGGGCTACACAGAGAAACCCTGTCTCAAAAAACCAAAAGAAGAAGAAGAGGAAGAGGAAGAGGAAGAAGAAGAAGAAGAAGAAGAAGAAGAAGAAGAAGAAGAAGAAGAAGAAGAAGAGCAACAAAATGCAACCAACCAATCAAGCAACCAAACAAATCCAAAAGCTCATGGGCCATAAAGGGAGGCAGGAAGAGACAAGCAAGAAGCTGTAGGTGAAGTCAGCCTGAGTTTAAGAGGAGAGAGAAAACATGGCTCTAGAGTTCTGCTTCCTGCTAAAGCCAGTGAAAGCCATGGAAGCAGGAAGAGCCAGATTGGATTATCTGTTCACTCACTCTTTTATCTTTTGCACATGTCCCCTGGGAATCCCACTTCACCCTGGTGCCATTTGGTGAGTGTATCTGGATTTCCACCCTCTGATGAGGGACTGGCATGTAGCCACATGCTAGGTGTGGGTGTGTGTGATCATGACAGTCTATTTGCCCATCTGTGTTGTTTCTGTGATCCATCCCCTGACACAGTCTCTCCCTCTCAGCTCTACAGACTTGTGGCTTACACCTCTGCTGCTTGACTTCCCTCTCCGAAGGTTTTGAAACTGATGGATTTCTGCGGCCATTCACTGTAGAATGTCTGCTGACCTAGATCCATTTATTCAAGAACACATGTTTGGTTCTTGTTGAAATCTCCCTTGGCTCCTCCTCATTATAACCAACTACATGTCAGGTATTCCCCTGCTATCATCTTTGAGGGTACAGATACGAAAATAGCTTCCACTATTGCGTCTGTGTTCTGTTGTTGTAACAAATACCCGATCCAGTCAATTTAGACAGAGAAAAGTCTTATTGTATTTCACAGTTGTAGAGACCTTGGTTCATGGTTGTTTAACCCTGTTGCTTTAAGCAGTCATCACATACATTACTATGGAGTCATGAAGTACAGCCAAACTGACCACTAAATGCTGAGGAACAGAGAGGTGAGAGCCAAACTTCAAGGATACTCTGTGTGAGCCCTACAGATTCTCTGCTGGCTTCTAATTTTACACCACCACCCCAGTAGCAAGCCTTGAACTTGCTTGGGCCTTGTGACAGGTACGATCCACACACTCCAAAGTTCATGTATGTGTTGATCTTCAGGACTGGTCCTTGCAGAGTGGGGCAGTCTTTGCACTGAGTCTAATTACAGACTGTCTTTACAAACAACTTACTTATATTTCCCAGAGTTATGGAGGCTCCAGGCCTGAGATCAAGCTGCTCTGTGGTTGGCTCTTTCCCTAATCTGGCTTGCAGATGACTCCTATGGAGCTGAGGAGCTCTTTGGGTCTCTATCATAAGGGCACTAACCTAGTATATGGTGGTCCTTATTACCATGCCCTGGTGTTCTCTGAAGTACACCCTTCTAATACCATGGTCTTGCCGGGTTAGGATTTTGAGATTTTAATTTCAGGAGACATAAAACATTTATACCACTGTAGATTGTCTACACTGTCCCTTCTCTAAACAAACTAAGAGAAGATAATTTCCTAACTGAGTCTTGGTAGAAGCAAAATAGGTCCAAATGACACCACGTGATACCAGTGTAAATGTGGCAGAGACATTAGAGGGATGTTGGTGACACTGAACAACCCAATTACTTTAAGCATTTTTTCTGAAAAGATATTCTTCTTTGAGGATTGTGAATCAAGGAGGCTGTGGTCTGATGATCCAAAGATATACCGTGGTAAACACCTGAAGCCATTTAGGACTTCCGGAACATCGCTACAGATACTAGACCAGAGGTTCTCAAGCTTTTTAATGCCGTGGCACTTTTCATAGTTTCTCATGTTGCGGTGACCCCCGTGTATAAAACTGTTTTGGTTGCTACCTCGTAAAAGTAAAATTTGCCACTTTATTTGTTAAATAAAATTTTGTTATGAATCGTCGTGTAAACATTTTTGGAGATAGAGGTTTGCCAAAGGGGTCGTGACTCAATGTTAAGAAGCACTGAACTAAGCCAGGCAGTGGTGGCACACGCCTTTCATCCCAGCATTCAGGAGGCAGAGGCAGGCGAGTTTCTGGGTTCCAGGCTAGCCTGGTCTACAGAGTGAGTTCCAGGATAGACAAGGCTACACCACTACCATCACCAACAATAACAACACTGCACTAGACTAAACCCCCTCTTGTAATACAGTGCCTGTGCTGAATGCCAGGTGTTAACCGACACAAGCATCTGTGATCACCTGTGTGCTTCTCTTGGGTGCCAGTCCCCGGAAGGTTCCAGGTATGTCCTGTCCTATTCAGAACTGATTTTGGTGTCCCCTTTCAATTATCCTGCTTTTGGTTTCTGAGCTTGAATGATTCTGACTTTCTGGCTTGGTGTGGGAGAGCTGTGGTTTCTTTGCCTGCAGTTCTGTACCACTGGTCCCTAGCTTGAGGCGGCTCTGCGGCTCATCTACCACACATAGGACCTTTACTAGTGTGTCTGTCCATATATGCCTGTTCACTGGCCCTAATGCATGGACAGCTCGCTCTTAGGGCTTTTCCAACACCGTGGGAGGGCTTCTATGTAGATTGAGATACACACTGCTCCCTGGCTGGAAGGACAGTCTCCTGACAAGCACAGCAGACACATGGCGGCTTCTGGTCCTAGGGAGACATCAGCCTGCTGCCCTCTTGCACTTCTTCATCATTTCCTCTGGTTGCCACAGGCATTCTGTTCTTCCACCCTCCCTACATTGTTTCTGTGGGCTAAACTTTTCTAGTCTGTAGTTGCCAATTAGCACACTTTAACATTCATAACCACAGTAACAGCAGACAGCACAACTCAGTTCACTGATAATGCAGAAATAGCTACCAAGGCAGCATATCTGAGTGAAAATGGATAGTTTTATAAAGCCATGAAGGTCTTATGAAGGTTTGAAACTCAAAGCAAGCATCGCTTGAACAGTGTGAAACTGAATTACATAATTACAGTGGTTATATATGTATATGTATTATATATATAAATACATGTTTGATCATTATTTTTAAAAGTTTCTCCCTCCCCGCAACACACACACAGGCAGGCAGAGCCCTATCAAACAGGCTTCTCTTTGAATTTAAAATTACTTTCAGTGGACAGGGAGGTTTCTGAATCACAGATGAAAATGGGAACATCAAAGACTTTTCTCTTTTGCAAAGGAAGAGAAGCTCTTCCTGCCAAACTATCGAAGAAGGGGGACATATATAGACTTGAAAGTAAAATTTCAAGAGGGCAAATAGAACAGACAGTGCCGAGGTCCTAAGTGTGGGTAAGCCCAAGTGTTGTTCTGATGATGTGAACATGACTGTTGAAGGATCCTGACAAGGAGAGAGTGCTCTTAAAATCACACGAGGGAGAACGATTTCATTCCTTTCTGAGCAGAGACACCCACAGGCTCATTTCCTACTAACTGTCAACTATGGAAGGATGGTGGGTACTTGAAAACTGAAAACCGAACATGCCTCAGAAACACATTCTTTAAAGGAGCATTGATAAAAAAAGTTACTTTGACTTTTGAAAATGACAATGTTCTTGGATGGTGAACATATTTGTCTGTGACTGCATCACCCTGTTCCAAAGGAGGGCTCTACTCACAAACAGGGCATATGCTGCTTAAAAAAAAACTAGTCTCAGTTTGTCCTGCCGAGACTACCACTTCAGCCATCGCCTGTTCATACACTCCTGTCTGTTTTTCCTTTGCGTCTCTCCTTTGCTAGCTGGGATTTAATAAATGACAGTACCTAGACTACAATAACCAATGGCTTACAAAGTGCTGACAGGGTTTCATCTTGCTCTTACACTGTCTTGTACGGTAGGTAGATGTTGCCTCCTCCCATCAAATGATAATCTAGTCAACTAAGAAAAACCCTCAGCTGACATCAGAGCTAAGATCAGGACAGAGTGAGGGTGTCGGGTCCCATCACTCCCGTTTATATAGTGGGAGGTCATTAACAAGCATGGAAGGAGTTTCTGCAGGAAGCTAGCTTTGCCGCAGGCTTGACATTTTTTTTTTTAAACACCCCTCCACCTCACAGAGCTGTGGTATCTAAACCAGTTTCTGTGCTTTCTAGACAAGAAGGCAACAGTTCGGAGAAGCTGTGGCTTTATCCAGAAATTCTCAGAAAGTGAGTGTTAGAGGGGGTGTTTGCTGCTGAACTAGTTACGTCTGTAGCTGTGACCAAAAGATTTGACAGAAACAACCCAAGAAAGAAAGATTTGTTCTGAGCGTAGTCTTGGAGCTGGTAGCCATGGTTGCTGTAGGACATTTCTTCTTCACCTCATGAGCAGAAGAAGTAGAGAGTGAGTTGGGAGGCAGGGTTTAGACAGAACCTTCTGAGGCACATCGCTAGTGACCTACTTCCCCTAGCAGGACCTCACCCCCACAGCTTCTACAGCCTCCCAAAACAGCACCATCAGTTGGACAACAAGGATTCAACAGAGAAGCCTATGGGAAACAAGTTGTATTTGTATCCTGACAACCACCACAGCAGTCTACAGCAAGGGAGAAATGCTCTTCCTGCACATCCCGCTGCTCTTAAAATTCAGACTTTGGGAGGGGCCGTGACCAGCTGTGTCGGAACATGGGAGAGTGAGGACAGAACTCCAAGCACTGTGTGCTTTTTTTGGTTCTGTTTTACTTTCCAGTTGTAGACTGGAATGTTAGTATATATTTAAGTTTTTCATAAGCTTTGAAATTCCATATTATATATACTATATATATAATACATCAAAATACACACATGCACATATATGTATTTTCATGTCTATACAAAGTAAATTCCAGATGGGAAGTTGAAAACCAGCTAAAGTCCTTCTATTTTAGTTTTTTAAAAAATCTCTTTATTTCTACCATAGTTTCCTCTATGGTAATGGCAAATATTGCCTGCTTTTTTTCTCCTGAAAAGATGTTGCTTATTGAGTTAACCAGCGTAGTTAAGTCCAGTGAAGTTTCACAGTCAGTGACTGGTCTAAGAACATAAATTCACGTCTGTGAGACTTCGGCATAAGGTTGAGAACAGAAGACTTCATCAAAGGTGGGCTAACACAATGACGCGTTTACGTATGGCAGGGCTGGGTTTCTTCCCTTAGATAGGAAGGATGCTGTTCTGAGAACCAGGGAGTGTCACAGGATGCCTCCCCAGCCAGACTCCAGGGTCCAGCTTTGTTCTCCACCCACCAGGCAGCTCTCTCTTCTTCCATCCCCAGATGGCTACAGAAGAAGGCTGGGGGCGGGGAGGAAAGAGAAAGAATAGGAGGGGGACAAGGGGGAGTAGAGGAGGGGGGGAGAGGGGCTGTCTTCTTTCCTGCCAGCATCACCTCCATTCCCACCCTTGTAAGCTGCCTCTGTGTTGTCTCCAGGCACCATGTCAGGAAGGAGGGAGGAATATCTTACCCAGAGTGCTCATCTGGCATGTAATATGAATGTGTGTGATTCCAGCCAACCAGACTGTCTCATAGCGAGAACATGAGAGTGTACTCACGTGTGCCTGGAGACTCTGGACTCCCAGTGCATTCGAGGAATTAATATTTACAAAATCTTCTTTAAATTAATTGGCCAATTTTCTGTTATTTTGTTACCCACTCGTGTTACTGAACACACGCGTGCATCTCTCAAGTGCTCGAGAATGTTTCTAAGAGAAAGTGTCACATCTGACAATTGTTCATGTCTTGGAGGCGGCAGAAAGAATCAGGGAAAAAAATGTCCACAGTGCATGTGTGCATTTGCTCCCTTTGATTCTAATTTCTGGCTTTATTATTGTTGTTACTAAGTGACAAACCATAATAATCTAGCATGATGATAATTACAAAATAGTTATGAAAAATACAGAGGCCGTCCTATTACCAAGAGGAGGTCATCCTCCAGCTCATTTGGAAGTAATTTTTTAATTATGGCAGTCTCTAGAGAAGATTGAACTGTTGCTTTCCACTCTGAGTCAGTCTATTAATGTTCAATTCCAAACAAAAAGGTTGGGAAACAGTTTAGTGTTTTGGGATAAAGTACTTTAAAGAATTGGGTGATTACTCTCCATTTTTCTTTGTACATGGGAATGCTTGGGTGAACACAGACAAAAAGGGGATGAATTTAGATTTTTTTCAATCAAACTTCTAAAAGAATACTGTAGTTTTACTAAGAAATCGGGGGCAATAATATTCAGGATTTTTCTCTTCTCTTTTCTTTTTTTCTAGAGTAGACCAGTGACCCTTTCCTGAATTAGTCCTGTTTTTGCTAAACTTTATAGAGAAAGGCTCCTCCTTTTTTCCAAGATGGTGTTGGGGTAAGGATCAGCTCACACATTCTTGCTAAATTAGAAACGAGCCATGTGGATGTTAAGAAGAACAAATGCAGTGTTGCCCCAAAGCATCGCTTGTTATGGTCAGAGGCAGACACAAGTTAAGGTCTTTCTAGTTCCATATTAGTTTATTTTCTGGTTGCTGTGATAAAGGACCCTGAAAGGGACAACTTCAGGAAGGATGGGGTGGTAATATTTTTGGCCCACAGTTTGGGAACACAGTCTATCATAATGAGGAAGTCAAGGAGGCAGGCACTTGACGCAGCTGGTCGCATGTGTCCACAGTCAGGAAGTCTCTCTCCTTTTTATTTCTTCCAGGATCTCAGGCCATGGTTTTGCTCACTTTTAGGGCAGACCTTCCCACCTCAGGTAATCTAATCAAGATAACCTGTCTCAGGTGTGTCGGGAGGCCTGCCTTTCATATGATTCTGGGTCCTGTCAAATTGACATTCAGTAGTAATCATCACAGGTTCCAAAGTCTTTCTTTTAATCAGTGTACTTCATGAACAGTTACAAAGGTTCTTTCTCTTTAAGAATAAGAGGTTGCTAAATCACTTGGTTAATATTTACATCTGTCAAGGAAATTAAAATGTGAAGAGTAGCTGCTTTTCTAACTGATGTCTGCTCAAGCAGTAGGACAAGGCTGAAGCCCAGGGTCCCTTTATTCTTAGTAGCTGCAAGGGACTCTCAACTTTCATGAATCGTTGCGATCCAAAGATGAAGTTCTTTGCTCAGATTGGGAGTCCTATTGCTGGTTCCTGGGCCCTGTTCATGAATGTGCCTGCTTCTCCCCTGCTATTTCCTGTCTCTGTGAATGCTCTAGAAGACATTCTTCTGGAAGACCAGGTGCCCTCAGGTACTTTTCCGAGTTGTTCATGCACTGGACCACAAACATAAATTCCTCCAGCTCTTATAATCGAACTCTGTTTTGTTAGATTCTAGAGACCTGTTTTTTCCTTGTCTATCTGAAAACTGCACAAGAGGGAGAAGAGGATAACTGACTCTCTTCTGTCATCAGCTTTTTTTTCCCTCCCAAGACAGGGTTTCTCTGTGTGGCCTTGGCTGTCCTGGACTCACTTTTGTAGACCAGGCTGGTCTTGAACTCACAGATATCCACCTGCCTCTGCCTCCCCAAATGCTGGGATTACAGGCATGTGCCACTGTGCCCAGCTTCATCAGGCTTTTAATAATTATTGAATACAGCCGATGATTTTACTTTACCTATTTTTGTCATTCTGTCTATCCAGTGATTATCTATGATATCACATCTCAACTATTGTATTATTTATCTCTAAAGATTTTGTTATTGATTAAATTAAGAAACTATTGTGATGGGAAACCAGACCATGACATAGCGCGCGCACACACACACACACACACACACACACACACACACACACACATACAAAGGAGGGGAAGAGGAACAGAGAAGGGAAAAAGAAAGAAAGAGGGAAAGGGTAAGACTACACAATTATGTATCGATACTTTTTATAAACCTAGATGTAAAAATACTCAGTAAAATACTAGTAAATTGAAACTAACCCACACAAAAGAGATCAGTCATCATGATCAAATGAGATTCATCTCAGAGATGCAAGGATGGTTCAGCATATGCAAATTAGTAGCACCAACCAAATAAAAACTGAGAGCCATTTAGTCAGCTCAATAGATGCAAAAAGGGCATTTGAAAAAGTTCAATATCCCTTCATGACAAAACACTGACCAAATTGAACAGAGAAGCGACATATCTAAATATAACAAAAATCATTACATAATACACTGATATCAAATGTTATGTCAGAAAGGGAAGAACCAAAAGCTTTTTCTTTGATATCTGAAACAAGATAAGGGCGCCCACTTCCATCACTTTTGTTCAGCGTAATGTTGGAGATCATAGATGAAGCAGTAAGGCCAGAGGAAGAAAGAATGAAAGGCATCAGAAAAGATTGCAAATGAGATGACCATACACAGAAGACCTCTAACACTCTGCCAGAAATTATTGGAACCATGAAGGAATTTAGTAAAGGTACAAGATAAACAAACAAAACCCAATAGTATTGCTAATGCACCAGTCCTGAAATATCTGAGCTAGAAATCAAGACGGCAACCTGATTTATGATACAACAATTACATAGGACAAATGGTCAACAAATGAGGCAAAAGAAGCCTATGGTGAAAAATATAAAACATTGATGAAATTGAAGAGGACACAAGAAATAGAAAATCATCCAGTGCTCATGGGATGAGGGGGTCAATTCTACCCATTGGGAACGTCTTTTTGTGCTAGTATGTCTGTTACTTGAAGGAAGCCTTCTCCCAACCTGCTGTCCTGTTCCCCCCCCCCGCGCCCCCACTCTCATGAGAAGCACCGGAAACAGTTAGAGTAGAGCCATGCACAGGAGCAAACTTCCCTTTGGTCTGGAACACTCATGCAGTCCACACTGACCTGAAAGTCAATATCTCTTGAGCTTGTGGCCAACTTGACACAAACCTAGACATGTGAGTAGTGAATAGAAGTAACTCCAACTGAGGATGTTGTCTGAATTAGACTGGCCTGTGGGTGTGTCTATGGGAGCATTTTAATGACTGACGATTGGTGTGGAAGGGTTCATCCCACTGTGCATGGTGCCACACCTGGGCAGGTGGTCCTTTGTTGTATAAAATAGTTTAGGATACGTTGCATTAATTTAAAGAACATGATATGATGAGTCTAACACATGTATACCCAGGAAATTATCTACATAATCCTCCCACATACATACATACATACATACAAATATATATTTATGTTTTGGACTATATATATTATATAACATATAATGTAATAATATACATATATAGTGTAATGTTACTTGTATGTATGTTCTCAGCTATGACCATTTGGCACTGGACAGCTCATTGGTGTGTTCTTCTTGGGGGAAGTCCGCCTGTCCTGCTCTCAGATTTCCTTAATTGTCTGTAGCTCTTTGTGTAGGGTTGAGGTCTAGTGGGCTTTTCTCCATCCACTTTGACATGCCCATTGGAATCATCCTTGTTCAGCTCACATTGGAGAAGTTATGTTGGTGAGATTTTATGGGCGGAGCTTCTGATGTTACTGGGAGACACAATCCAACAGCAAAGTCCCTGATTTTCTGACTCTCACAATCTTTTCTGCTCCTCTTCCACCTTGTTCCTTGAGGCTCAGCTGTAGGGATGTTTTCTAGATGTATCCACATCTCTACATATTGGTTGATTTTTTTTTTCCTGTAGTGGTCTCTGTGGCAAAGGGAAATTTTCTTGATGACAATTGAAGACTGCACTCTCTGTGGTTGTAAAGACAAATGTTTATAGACTGTTGTCAGACATTATGCTGACTTGAAAAATTAGTGGTTGTAGATTCTTCCCCAATAACCATGACTTAACTAGCACTGAGTACTTAGCTAGGTTTCCTGTACTAGGTATGGTCTTCCTATTGTTGAGCAGGAGTCCAATTAGAGAGCTATTGGTTACTGCCAAGGTATGCATGCCACTTTTGCACCCTTAGGATTATTGTGCCATGATGGTTGTTGATGTGGTTCATAGGTGTCATAGCTGGGCAGGACTGTTGGTTGCCTCCATGTTTTGGAAGCTTTCAAGACACTTTCTAGTATCATGGAAAGCTGGTCCTCAGGGAAGACACATTCAGATCAGTTTCAGCTCATAGGCCTTGTTTCTGAAGTGCATTTTCAGGAATAGGGACTTTCCCTCCACCTCTGGTGGGGGTTGAGAACCAAGGGTGATAGCAATAGATTCTATGTTTTGGAAGTATCTTGGATGCCATGAGCAACAACGCAAAAGAGGGCTTTTCACGTTTGGTATTGGAGTATTTGTTAGGTGGTTTTGGCTTTTGGAGGGAGTATTGTCAGCACTGTCAGATGAGAAAAGTCCATTAAAATTATATACGTATATTTATATATGGAATTAAAACTATGATAGGGTATTTTTAAAGGTAAATAGTCAATAGTATGAATCCTTGTGCTTTTCCAGACATTCTATTTTTCCTAACATCCTCCTTCAGTATTCACCTTCCCCTACCCCAAAGAGTTCCCCTTTCCCATTTTTCCTATCACCTCTCTTGTGTCTTGCTATTCCTCTTTACTCCCTCCCACCTTCTTATGTGTTTACCTCCCTTCCCCACCAGAAAGAGCCTCCTTTACCCATTCCCATATCAGATAAGTATCTAGAGACTATTGCATGGGTGCTAGGAGATGCAGATAATTGTAAGGCAAAAGGAAGAGACCAACAAACTGACAAAATGCACTGATTTCAGCCTAGAGACACGCATCTTAAGGGAGCGCTCATTATTAACTACCTCAGGGAGCTGTGTGGTGCAAACTCAAGCAAGGAAAATACTTAGTTTCTCAAATGTAAGCCTGAGGAGGGAAGAAAAAAGTAGGGTATGTTCACTATGAATTCATCACCAGGGGAAGGCTAAGATATCCATTCCCAACTACAAGATGACATGTCATCTGAAGAAGACCCCAGTTTCCAGAGCCAAGTCCTGGGACTTATCCAGACTGCGTGAGATTTCCTGATCTGAGGATGCAAGCCAGGGTCTGGCAATGACTCCACTGAATACTGCTGAGGGGATTACCATCCAGCACTCCTGGAGTCTATGTGATCTCCATGGACAAGGGGAAAATGGAGAAACACGCTATTGGCAAGATTTTGCCATTCAAACTGAAGTGCACACTCAGGTCATAACAGTAATCAAGCAAACAGACAAAAAGAGGTGGAACAGAGCTATTTGATGTTGCTGTTTGTGAACGTGAATGTGAATGCTGTAGAAGGCAAAGTAGGGTCTTAATAATGAATGTTCACAGGTGGCACTGGAAAACCACATAATCACCTCGTTCTGTGTATGAATCTGGTTTATTTACACGAGCAAAGCTGCTTTTGTGGCTAAACTATGGCAATAAATAAGTGAAGTGATGTTTACTGGCGTAAAAGTGTTCCTTTTCTGCAAAATACACTGTGAAAGCCACTGATACTGTAATTGGAGGAAAATATTAAATAATAATAAAAGGAAAGAATAAAAATTAAAAAACTAAAAACACCCTATAGCTGCAGGCTAGAAAATGTGATATGTTTTCGTTCTGGGATGCTTCCCATCTTTGTTACTGACAGATTCCTTTGGTCATAGTGTGGTAATTTCCAGGAACCTTCTGAAGTCAGTTTCCATACCCATGACCTTGCCAAGTGTCTGTATCTTTTTTGTTCTGTCATCCTCAAATTGAAATTTCTTAATTTGACCATACTACTGTGGCCAGCTGGCCAAACATCCCTGCTTGAAGTATTTAAACCATATGGTGTTTCAAACTCTGCCCTTAATTTTGTCCTCTTCCTTCTCCAATCCTATTTGCAGCCAGAATGAGTGCTACAACCTGGCTAGGGGCCTGGGCAAGTGTCTTTGAGTCATCATTGTGTCTGTCCTCTGTTTACATCACACACAAACCCCAAGAACAAACCCCATGTCTGTTATTGCTGTGGTCTAAGCCACCATTACTGCTAACCAGAACCTCTGTCAAATGTCTGAATCAGTGTCACAGTCTCTATCCTCACAAGCCACGTACTATAGTACAGACACTGGGCTGGGCAGGGGTTCTCTTGCCAGTTATCATCATGTAGGGAAATACAAATTTCACAATAAGAAGCCATGCCACTATGAGGCACACACCACAGTGGAGGTGTGTGGAAAGCTGCTTTGAGAGAGGCAGAAGGGAGGCAACTATGTGGGACATGCAATTTTGTCCCCCAAAGGTGACTGTGAATTTGCTTGGAGAATGAGTGGGAAAGGTCTGTTTTTGGAAGACTTAATAGGAACCACGAAAGCTTGATTTGTGTGATGACCATGTGCCTGTTCCTGAAGTTGGATGTGAGTAATATGCAAAGGAGAGTTCACACAGATTTGAGGAACACATGCCCAAACCTTCATCTTCCAGCTTTCCAAAAACATTCCCACTTCAGGAATCCATGTGTGCACACTTCTTACCTCTTCTAAATCTCACCTGATGGGTTGTGGTATGCTGGTAAGAGAAAACCTCCATAGTAATATAAAAAAAAAACACCTACTTATCCCGACACACATTGTTCCTAGGCTTCCTTTCTTTTGTTTATTCAAAAAATTGTTTTGGCATGGAGAGTCAAACTCAGCACATCATGTGTGATGGGTAAGCATTTTACCACCAGGCTATATCCCAAGCCACTATTTAATGCATATTTCTGGAGTTACAGACACAGAGCATTTAAACCCGTATCAGACTGCTTTCAACCCAGAATAGCAGAAGATATGTAGGATACTGTGCCATTCTTTTAAAAATTAGAAGACTCACTTAGGGACTACAAAAATGTTCATGATGCACTGGATAAAATCAATGGGTATAAAATTTTATTATTTACTGATTAAGATTTACTGACCTTCCTTCAATAGAGCAATTAACACTTCTTTTTTTTTTAAATCACATCTTGAAAGAGACACATCAATTCCTGTCAACTATCTTCCTCTGCATCATGCTTGTGAGGTTTGGGGGCATAAATAAAGGTTTAGCTCTTAAAGAAAAACTGGACTTTGAATAGGACCCCTTGTTTCCACAAGTCTTTTTTTTGGGGGGGGGGAAGGATGCATGAATATGACTTTGGACAGACCTTTGGATTCTGTGTTTAATAACAGCTACCCAAAGGAAGTGCCTATTAGTTTATTCTGTGCCTGCTCAAGGAAGCTGGGCTCTCCATTGCTAGCCTTTAACTATGGAAATAGATAGGCTTCTGTATAGAAGCAAATAGGTCCCAGAGATTACTCATGATTTGATTGTTTGGTAATTTCAGTGCTTCAATGTTGAGTTCCCAAATCTTTCCTGAGAAGTTCCCCTGATTTATAAACCCTTCTGGATTTCATGGATCATTTGAAATACCGTGTTTCTTTTTGTTTTAGGACATTAAGAAATTTGGAGACTGAAATCTGTGCTCACACTGTCTTTCTCCGTACATGTTAACACTGAACTTGCAGGGTATGGGCATTTGAGCAGCAGCGGAAGCACATTCTCTCTAAGAGCTGGCTTTGTGCTGTTTTCCCCCTTCTCCTGGGAGGTAGAAGAGATAGGGAACCATCGGCCTACTCCCTTAGGAAAGATGGTGGTATGGACACCTGGCTGTGGTTGGGCCTCTCCCCGCAGCTAGCTACTCTTTCGCCTCACCTGGTGAGGAGAAAGCACGGTGGTTGCAGCATCCTTTCCTCTCGGTGCTCTGACTCCCCAGAGGCTTCTCTGTGTACACATCTACTCTCATTTCAAAGTAGAAAAAAGCACAAGTGGGTGGGGAATTGTGTGAAAATCATCATCTTTTTAAAAAATTCTATCAAAATGAGGACAAGGTGAAGAGAAAGTGGAGGGTGAACCTGTGCAGGGACGGCTCCTGATATGAAGAGACTTAGGCTCTAGTGGTGAAAGAGCTTTTCTGATGAGTGAATTTCTCAGCATTCACTCAGTTTCCAGAGCTGATACTCAGACCCTATTATGTGCTAGACCCCACACTGGCTTCAAGGAGATCAAAGGTGACTAAACTATGATGCCCACCCACATGGTTCACAATTCTGTGGTGAACAGGTATGATCAAGCAAAATGTACACTGCCGTTAGCAATAAACTGGCAATGAATGACTTCTTGGCTATTGACAGGAAGTGGGGTTGACTACAAAGATGTGACTTTTGAGTCTCCTACTAGGCGTTTAACATTAGAATACGAAGTTTAGCCTGGAAGGAGGCTCCCTGCATCTGGTTTCCTGCTTCACTGGGTCCTGGATCTATGAACTGGGGTCTGGCCCACATCTTCTGAGGGGAAAAAGAAGTCATCCCTTCACTGTGAACTTTAAATGACATCATGTCTGAAAAAGGCTTGGAGCTGTGCACATACTTACTCGTTTACTAATGTGTCATATATTCTAGTGCTTCTGCCTATTGTTTACTGTCCTGATTGAAAGAAGCAGAGCAAACAGTCAACCAGAGAAAAGGGAGAGGGCCACAGAGAAGGAATGAAGCAGGTTAATAAGCTGAATGGAAGAACCATGGACTAAGGCAGGAATAGAAAACTCTTAACAGAAAAAAAAGTGTGTGGGGGGCCCTAACCCACTTCCTCTTTGATTTTTTTTGGGGGGGGGTGGTGGAATAAGGATGTAGCAAAATACAAGCTTCCTCTGAGGATGCTTCAATAAATTAAAAAGATGATTTGGTCCAAGTTATTTTTGTAGCTATTCTCGGGGGTGGGGGTGGGGGTGTGTGCTGAGTGCATGTGAATTGCAGTTGTTCAGAGCGGGTTTGATTTCACAAATGCAATTCTTCCCCTGATGGAAATCAGGCAGGTTGGATACACGTTGAACCAAAAGGTTTTAGGCATGTGCCAGGCAGATGTGCGTGGCAGTTGTGTTGGTGTGCTTTATGCGACTTTAATGGATTTGACCTGGAATTGCCTTCCTCTCTCTTTAAATCAGGAGCCTGTTAAGCTAGTGATTTTTTTCAGCCTTGGCTGCACATTGGAATTGCCTGGAAGACTGAAAAAAAAGTCTGTACTATATTACACTTGTGTATGGTCTGAGTGGTGCCCCAGCTTCCTTAAAAGCCCCCTCTACACAGCAGCACCAGATAATCTTTTTTTTTAAATGTAATTTATTTATTTTTATATCAATCACAGGTTAGGTACTTTGCATCTCAGGCGTAGCCCCCTCCCTCATTCCCTCCCACTCTCTCCATCCCTCCCTCATCTCCTCCCCACCCCCTCCAAGACCACCGACTCCAGTTCATCTTGTCTCTTCAGGGCTGGCTACAATGGGATCTAGCCAGGCTGTTACTCCCTGGCGTGTATGGGGGAGGGTCAAAGAACCAGCCATTGAGTTCATGACGGATACAGTCCCTGTTCCCCTTACTAGGGTCTTCAGTTGGATACCGAGCTACCATGGGCCACATCTGAGAGGGGGTTCTAAGCAATATCCATACATGGTCCTTGGTTGGAGAAACTGTCTCGTATAAGACCCCTGTGCCCTGCTCAGTTTGGTCTTTGTGGAGCTCTTGTTCTCCCTAAGTCTTACTAACTTCCCCTATTTTTATTATTACTTCCCGCCCTCTGCCAAAGGCTTGGTTGTGAATCTTAATATCTGCTTTGATATATTGCTATATTGATTCTTTCAGAGGTCCTCTTTGG
>CM053758.1:46817892-46862260 GCA_028658305.1 Pachyuromys duprasi
TGTCTAAGAAAGCGCCAAATTGATTTCCAGAGTGGTTGTACAAGTTTGCATTCCCACCAGCAATGGAGGAGGGTTCCTCTTTCTCCACACCCTCTCCAACATGCGTTGTCACTAGAGTTTTTGATCTTACGGCAGCCTCATTTTTAAATACCACGACTGTGGTGGTCGGATCCCAAGTGCTAATACTGCCATCTTGGTAACCAGGGGGACAGAAGCATCCAGAACGTGGTGACAGCTGAAAAACAGAAATCTGTGTGGGCAAGCTGGCTCAGAAGGCACAGGAGTCTGCTGTGGGAGCCTGGTGACCTGAATTTGATCCCCGGAACTCACAGGGTGGAAAGAGGGAACCGATTCAAGAAAGTTATCCTTTGACGTCAACATGTGCACTGTGGTACATGTATGTTTGTGCACATGTCTCTCTCTCTCTCTCTCTGCTCCCCCCACCCCCAACTACAGACACCATTTATCTGAAGATAGCAGAACTGCTGAGGCAGGAGATAGTGGCAAAGACTACACTATGAACTGACTTCTACAGTTTCTTTTGGATTTTAGTTAATGCTGTTTCTAAGAATAGGCAGGAGAGTGACTAATCAGGATTTAAATTAGTGATAGGCTTCTGGTCAGTGAGAGAAAAAAGCCAGCAGAACTTCATAAAAAGGGAAGAAAGATTTCAACTAGGCTGCCAGTTTTCTCCTCAGGGCAATTGAAATCTGTGCAGCTTGGAATCAAAGGCAAAGCCCCTGAATGGAAGGCTTCTGAAGAAGAATGCAGCAGTTTTCACAATTCAAGAGTCAAAGATGAGAGTTCAGACCTCTCTCTGAGTCTCTGTGTCTGTTTCTGCACCTGTCTGTCTCTCTCTTTCGTGTGTGTGTGTGTGTGTGTGTGTGTGTGTGTATTGGGGGTGAGCAAGGAATGCACCATATTTTCATGTGAAGACCTGTGCACCCACTAGAAAGCAAAATGACAGTAGATTAAGTGTAAATTTAATAGAGTTGCTTCTTATTGGCTAAGGTAATCAGCTAGGACTTCCATCTGAAGGAAGGAACTATGCTTCATGTTGGAAAGCAATATCACCTCAGTTGGCCAAAAGTTTTAGAAACATCCTTTAAGCCAATTACCAGACATGTCAAAGCAAGTGACTACAGTGTGAAAACCAAGAGAAATACAGTTAAAGAGGACATGTCTAGAGCAGTCCAGATATAGAAATTGGTTAATATATTTGAAGAGCGGGTTTTTGTATAAGGACATGGAGAAAAGAACTGACAGTATACAGAATGTCACACCATGGTAGGAACTTGTAGATAAAGCTCTCATATCAAATCCATTTTATCCAGATGTGTCATAGTTACTGGGGAGAATGAAAGACACATGGGCTCAACAGAGGTTCAGTAGTTTGGCTGGGCAGAAATGGTGCCGTCATTTCTACATCCTGAAGTAGAAGTGCTGGGTTATTTGGGAGTTTTATCTTTAGAGTTGTAAGAGTTGTTCCTAAAACTAATTTTCTATTTTTTATAATAGTCTACTGGGTATCTCTTTATGGTTCAGGTGTGCATTTCTGTAATTGTTGGTGCAGTCAACCTTGTTTATTTTTGTATACTGTTCTGCCCTAGTTCTTTGCTCATTTTTAAAGTCAGGTTTTTGAAGATTTTTTTATAAGAGTTCCTTATGCATTATAGAAATACATCCCTTATTATATAGGTACTTTGAAAATATTTTCTCTTATTTCATTTTTTAATTTTTATACACTGTTCCTGGTGTTTGAGGAACAGATATTAAAATTTTTTATGACATCGGCTTTTAGATTTTTTTCTTGTTGTTGCATTTGTATTTGATATCACATATAAGAATTCATCATCACATTCAATGTCTTGAGGATTTTCCATACACTCTTTCATAGTAGTTTTCGGATGTTAGCTTTTATGAATAAGTCTTTGAACTATTGAGTTAAGTTGGTGTACAGTATATTGCCAGAGTTCAATTTAATTCTTTTGTGTGTCTATCCTGTAACTCTTGATAACAGCATCCTGCCTCATTGAATTGATTTAGCATTTTTGTGAAGATCATTTGATCACTTCAATGATCGTGTATTTCTAGAGGGCATTTCTAGGGTGGATAGTAACCCTTTTCATTAGTCTATGTGTAGTTTTTGCTAGTACAACACAAACTTGTTTATTATACCTGTGTAATAAGTCTTGAAGTTAGGAGATATGAATATTTATTTTCATGCCTGAGATTGATTTCTGGGATATGAACTGTTTCTATGATGGCTGAGGATGAGTGAACTGACAGTAAGAACTTATGAAGTTGTGTGGATATTGACAGCAAAGCACAGTGATCCACAAGCTGTGTGTCTTCTGTTTCTTTTGGAACTGTGTAAATGAAGAGAGATCATCAACATAGGAAACGGGAGTCAGGTTTTAGCAACCATGGAAATTATTGGTTAAGGTAAGACAAACAGCTAGAGCATCCTAGGGAGACAACCCAATAGCTTCATAAAATGTTACTCATCAAAAAGATTGTTTATCTTTATTTTATATGTATAGCTGTTTTGCCAACATGTATGTCTGTACCATGGGTGCCTGGTGCCCAAAGAATCTAGAGGAGGGTATTGGAATCTTCTGGAACTGGAGTTACAGGTGGTCATTAGCTGCCATGTGGAGGCTGGGCAGCAAACAATGGTGCCAGCACAGGGATACTTAGCTTAAGAGTAATAGTTCTCTTAACCACTGATCCAGCTCTCCAACCCCAACTTAACTTATTTAAAAATTCAATTCTAGCAGGGCATGGTGGTATACACCTTTAATCTTAGCAACCAGAAGGTAGAGGCAGGTGGATCTCTGTGAGTTCCAGGCCAGCCTGGTTCAACTAGTGAGTTCTAGAACAGAGACTCTGTCAAAGAAAAACAAAAACGAAAACAAAAACAAAAAAGGAAAGAAAAAAGAAGAAGGAAAAAAATAGAAAACTCCTGTCCTATTTTTTCTTTTAATCCTGGCACATATTTTCAATTCTTTGAACAAATCACGATTACTTTAAGCTTTTCATATTAGAAAATTTAAATGTTTGAGGTTTATTTCTGTGTCATTCAACAAAGCTCAGAGAAGAGAAATGCAGGGTTACAGCGCAGTCATGTGGGCTTTCAAGCTTTCTTCTGCTTTCCTGGATCCCAGCCCTCACTCTCCTGAAGTGGAAGCTGTTATTCTCTCTCTCATATTAGTGAGAATATTACAATAATCACTGTTTTTGTCACATCTCATCCAGTCTCACCACAATGCCTCATTGCTCGACCGTATGATGTTATACCAGCACTACGTAGGAAGAAAACTCACAATTCTACTTAACCATTATTAGCCAGGAATAAGTCACTTGATCACACCTCAGTGAAGGTGGATGGGAAATGTAGTTTCTCACTGAGTTCACAGTGGGGAATTGGACTAACAAATAAGAATGAGGAAAATGACTACTGTAAGTATACTTGAAGTCTTTGCCACATTTTTGAAAGCTTTCAACATTACCTCTACACATAAATTCCCTCCTCTGTGTCTTACACTCTTAGATACTGATGTATATAAACACAATAATGCAACAAAAATGAGGTTCTTCACTGGAATAGAACATGGCTGAAATCTTTAGGAGGTTTCCTGGTATGAGCATAAACAGTCTGGAGGGTTTGGGTGCTTTAACGTAACTCCATTCCCCTTGGAGCATCATCACTATATGCACTGGAAGGAAAATGATTTTTATTTCCCCCTGTTCGTTTGACTTTGTGGACACTTTGGAAGTTATGTACTTATGACCTCAAGGTGATGCCGCACCACACGGAGGAAGCTTGGGCAAAGCAACAGGTAGGCTGGGTCCCACCTGAGGGCATGTCTGGTCAACAACTCCGGCTTTCAGAGGAGAATCCCACAGTGGTACTATTTAGAATGTCCTGGGTTCAGGACTCTAACTAGAAAAGCTGAAGAAAATGTTTAACGAGGACATAAATGATTCATCAGAGATTTTAAAAAGTTTTAACTTGCAAGTAGAATGATGGTTACTAAGTACTGGAAAGTACCAGTGTGGTTGTGGGGTCAGCACGAGGGTGTAAGACATGCACGGAACCACGAGAATCCTAGCAATATATAAAAATTATATGTGCTAATGAAGTATTTAAAAGTGAAAGTGAACACAAGATTTACTTAGGAGCTAAATTAACAATGACTCTTCAGCCACACACACATACATTATGGGCAGACCTTCCTGAAGTAATTGCTGACATTCTGGCCTAGAGCTGCTAAGGAAGTACAATCCTGTTCCCCCTTTGGATGTTGCTTCTTATTAGTCACTTTTTCTTTTATGTGTCTTGTTTGTCCATGTTCTTTGCCTTTGCTTTAGAACACAGCTTCTTTGATCAAACATTTTGAAATATTGATTACAGAGACGTCTCCCAATTTCTATCAGCAGTGGATCTCAGTGGCTGTTCACTCCAGGGTATTTATTTTTCTCCTCCAGAAAAATAATAGGCCCATGCAATGCTAGCACTTAATATAGACACCTCTCTTTCCAAATGATGGCTTCCATGCCAGATTGTGCGGAATTGTCTTAACTTTCCATGCTTTTGTTCTTCACCATTGTGCCAGCCTACACTTCCCAATCGTTGGTTCAATTATTAAGTGCTTATCATGCACATAGAATGTGCAAGGGGTACCTAGCAGGCTTGACAATAGTGACTCTGGAACATTCTTGGAAGTTGGTTTTCCCAAGTAGATGTAAGGAATTCTGAAGCACGCTTTGTTTGTTTGTTTAAGAATGAGTCAAATCATTTACATTTTTCAGGTAGATGGATTTGGAGGGAAATTTCCAGTTAAAGAAGGCTGGCAAGGGGCGGTGACTTGACTTAACTGGTTCAGATTAACTGCTTAACCCAGATAGTAGCTCACAGTCACCCATAACTCCAGACCCAGGGTATTTGACACTCACTTCTAGCTTCCACAGTCACCCACACACGTGTTCCACACCCAACAGTCATGCATACATGCACATAAGTAAAAGTAGAAATGAAGGCCTGTAAGACTGTGAAATAGTGTGGGAGTGTCGGGTATTATTGCAACCTTTATGGAAACATTTATCCTGTGCCTCTTGACTCAAAATATAGGAAACATACTTTAAACATGTTCTGAATGTTTGATCATGTGACGATGTTGGGGAACATGTTTTTCTTATGTATACTCACTCATTGTGATCTTTCACTGAAAAAAAAAGTAACCACCTTGTGAAAAAAATGTTTTAAAATAAGGCTGCATTTGAACTTCTGATGTAGCCTAGGCTGGCCTCAGCTTCACTATCCTCCTTCTTGTGCCTCTTCACTGTTGAGGTCTCAGGTGTGCATCACCATGCCTGACTGAAAAGTAGACTATTAAGTGTTCAGTTTTTTTTCTTTGCCCTAAAAGAACTTTTCTTTGTGGTATTTGCAAATGACAGAAATGTAAACTCGAAGGAAGTTAAGCAGCAAATGATGTCTTCCTGGGATTCATCATCAGGCACAGTGAGGTCCAGGAGGTTACTGCCCTCAGGTCCTTTTCCCTCTTGAGCCTATGGCTCCTTTTGTTCTTTCTTTTGGAGTTACATTTCCTCTGTGTATTCAGATGGTAGTTGACATCATCATAAACACAGTACCAAGAGAGCATTCTTCAATATGTCCTTACACCTCTGCAAAGAGATGTACCAAGGCCAGCGTTGCATGGATGTATTGTACAGGAGTGATATTTGACATGAGTTTCTTTAGTTCAGTAGCTTCTTACTGGATCAGTATCTGTTCTAGAGAGGAGTAAGGGAAAGTTCTGTGCTGACTACCAAGAGAGAGGCAAGGGTTGGGACAATGGTGACTCTCCAAAAGATGGCTTGCTTGGCCAATGTAAGATCCATATGCTTTATATACATATTTTTAAATATTTGCAAAAGATGAGAGTAGGCTTTTTACAGGCAAGCAAACAAAAATAATGAACAAACACATAGAGACACATCTCACTTTACTCAGTCAGGAGAATTAAAGTGTCATCGTACCATACAGTATTTCAGCTACGTGGGAGAAATAGAAAAAAGTCCAAGTGTAAATATGGGAAGAACGTAGAGCAATGGTTTGTCTATGAACTGGTTAAAGCATGAGCCGGGGCATCAGCCTTTTGAAGTATCTGCTCTATGCACACTTGCTGAGGTCTAGCAGCTACTTTCTTGGCTGAAGGGAATTATTTTGAATATTTAAAACATGGGCATTAGATCACTAGAATTATCACCTGAAAGGGCTTTAAATGATTCTTTTTGTTTCACAAATGGATATTTATGAATATTAACTATGCAAAATGCGTGGGGATTTTTAGCACATGAGACTAGTTTGGATTTTCATTCTTGATAGAATTCCAGGGCCTGGGCAAAGAGAAGGTCCGATGCCAATCATCTGGGACTAACGTATCTGGGCACCCTTCATGTGGGCTCATCATTTTTCACAAAACTCTCCCAAGAACTGTGATGAACCTATCTCAGATCACACACCACAGATCAATAGCAAAACATGGGCATTTGCTTAGAGCCCCGGTTCCTTCCAGTTGAGAATATGTTCCTTCAGAAGATCTCTCTCACCAAAATCTCAGGAAGGAGTCATGGAGAGGATTTTGCAGATAAGAGAGTTATGTGGTCATTGGCTGTGAACGAGAAAATTGAACTAGGAAACCAGTTGAAAGGTCTTCATCAAGGCCAGACTTCATATTGTCACACAGAAATTGAAAAAAAAAAGACACCATTTTGTATTGTCCTGCTTGCAGAATACTTTTGATATTCTGCTTTGGCTGGGCAGAAGAACACTGTTGTCTGCATGTAAAATGTCCTCCCACGGGATCATGTATTTAAACGCTTCCTCCCCAGCTGGTGCTGCTAGGGGGAAGAGCTTAGGGGGAGGAAGTTAGCCAAAGGGGCACAAATTGAGGCTTAATAGCATAGCCCCACTTCCTGTTCACCTTCTGCTTCCTGAGTCCAAATACAAGGTGGTTTGCCAGCTTCTTGTTCCTGCCACTGTGTCTTCCCTGACTGCTGCCATGTATCCCCTGCCATGATGGACGATGTCTCTTTGGAACTGTAAGTACTGTATATGCTGTTTCTCCTTTAAAGTGCTCTTGTCAGGGTAGTTTATCACAACCAAGAGAAAGTAGCTAAGAAAAATACAGTCCCAGTACTCCGAATGCTAAGTTTTCTTCAAGGTCTGTGCCTTGTTCTGTGTCTGGAGTGGAGACAGAGTGTGAGCTAGGGAAACAGAGGGCCTGAGACTAGTCAGTCAGTTATGGGGTTGTAAATTGAACAAGCTGAATCTTGAGACTCTAAGTTCCTGTACATCTGCGTTTCCAGAGGCTTTTGCCAGAGCTATGATCATCTTATATTAAAGCCAAGATCAGCATCCATGCCTCACCATCGGAAACTTGGAGAATGGAGACCATACATGATTCAACACGGGTCGCTCAAGAATTCCAAGTAATTTGTCCATTGATTTTCTGCATTGGACAGTAGGCTCACTGTTTGCTGTGATTTTGATTATGAAGCTTATTATAGAAAAATCTACTATTTTGTTTAAGAGGCGCATCAGTTCTCCTAACTTAAAGAATATTCCGCTGGGGTGCACTACAGTTTCTCTTAGGCTCCAAAGCAAGATGGACATTACCGTGAGCTGTTAACATAGTTTTAAAATCCATTCTTGTCCCAGTTATGTGTATTCATCAGTACTCCAAGATTAGGCATGAATGTTTTTTCAGATGAAATTGCTGTTCGTGGTGCAAAACGTTTACAGTTATGCTCCAAATTCAAACAGCCAGAAAACTTTATTTCTCCTTCCGTAGTTTCAGTAATTAATTAGTGATGAAGCACCAGAAACCTTCAGGGAGAAAACACCCCATTATTTTTTAAGTTACAGTGTATTTACAACCCATTTCCACCTGCTCCCTTTGTCTCCACCTGTCTCTGCTGTATACAGATTCATCTCAGCCAGCCCCTCAGGAATACAGCTGTGTCATCACATACCGTGGCATCCTAATATTTCATACTAAGCCGTAAACCAATTAGGAACGACTACTCACTGTGCTGACTCATGGGAAGAGAAGGGGATAATGTGTCCTTCAGGTAATGAACTTCTTTGGGGACTTGACACATATTTCATTTTTCAGTGCTGTGCTTTTCCCTTGTCATGTAGCCGTGGATGTGGCTTCATTTTGCTTCATTGTGCTAAGAAGACTGTGCAGAGCTCTCCAGGTAACTCAATGGCCAACCTCCTAAATCCCCTAAGAACACTCTTGAGAGTCCAAGTAGATCTGGCCCAAGTGAGCATGTCCTTGCAGGGAAATGGTATGTGCTCAGTGTGCCTTAGCTTCTCTTTATTCAACACAAGAATGGACCAAAGTATCATCAGAACACACTGTTGGTTCCCACTTCCAGATCTCCAGATTCAGCAGGACTCGGTTGGGGCCTGGTGCATCTGAACATACTGAGGACCACTATTCTCCAGTTAGGATGCCATTATTCTCCCCCCTTTTCAGACACTGGAAGATCCCCTGAATGAAAGCACAAAGCAATGTCAAGTACTATTGTGTGTTGGAACTGGAAGCTACAGAGCCAGCCAGCTACTGGAGTAAAAATCAGGAGTGTGAGATCAGGAGGCTGTGGAAAGCTTTGCAAGGCAGCTTCAGCTCAGTTCGACCAGGCTGTGGGCTGTGGAAACCAGATCTTCTAGTTTAATGAGACAAACCTCAAATCAAGATTTTTTTTTCAAAAAACATAACAAAATGACAAAGTGACTCCACATATACATACATGGACACACAGACACACAGAGAGACATACACACACACACACACAGACACAAAATTGGAAGTTTTATATATGAAACTAACCACACTGTGAGAATTAGAGCTTACTATGCTGCAAACTGGACTAAACAAATACACCAACCAATTCCCTGAGAGAATAGATGGGTTCATTGTGCAGGTTAGAACTTTCTCTAGACTTTCCTCTGACATTTCTACTTGCCCATCTTCTTCTAGTGCAGCCAGACCCCAAGACTCTGTCTAGGTCCTTGTGGTAAAATTCAGGGACATCTTGGGTCAGTACCAAGTGGGTACAACAGTAAAGTATATAGTATATTGGTTGGGGCTCTCTATAGGAACAGAACCAATAGGGCATATACTACTAATATGCACAATGCTCTCTCTCTCTAATATATATATATGTGTGTGAGAGACAATATCTATATTTATATAATTATGAGAAGAAGCTTGTGGGATTGGCTTATATTATCAGAATCTGGGTGGCCCCCCAGTGACTGTCTACAAGCTGGAGAGCTGTTCAGTCCAAGGAGCTCAAATTCTCAGAATAGAGGGTGTAAAGACAGCTCCAGTGAGACCTCAGGCTTGGAAGTCATCTGGACAGGAGCTGGTGCACATTTACTTGCAGAGGCTAAAGAATCTGGCCTCTGATGTACGTCCAGGAGTAACAACGGGTGCCAAGCACATACTACTCAAAAGAGTGCACGAGTCACCTTTGTTGTCATTGTGAGGAGACACTTGCTGGAAGCAACTTCAAGGAGGAAGAGTTATGTTGGCTCATGGTTTGGAGGCTATGAAGTCCATTATGGTTGATAAGACATGGAGGAGGGTAACGGGTAAGCCGACTAGAAGATAGGAAGCTAGTCTGGATTAGAATGGTTTGCTCTTGGTAAGGCAGTCTGTTCAAAAGCCTTGTGTTAATGGCCTATGTTCTCCACTAGTCCCATGTCCCAAAGATTTCATAACTCATTTAAACAGCACTGTCATTTTTTCAAAGATGCCAAAACCATACAATGGCAAAAAGAAAGCATCTTCAACAAATGGTGCTGGTCTAGCTGGATGTCTGCATATAGAAAAATGCAAATAAATCCGTACTTATCACCCTGCACAAAACTCAAGTCTAAGTGGGTCAAAAACCTCAACATGAACCCAGATACGCTAAACCTACTAGAAGAGAAAGTGGGGAACAGCTTTAAACTCATTGGTAAAGGAGACAAGTTTCTGAATCGAACTCCAACAGCTCAGGCTCTAAGATCAACAATTAATAAATGTGAGCTCACGAAACTGAAAAGCTTCTGTAAGGCAAAGGACATTGTCAATAGAACCAAATAGCAGCTTACATATTGGGAAAAGATCTTCAGCAACCTTTCATCTGACAGAGGGCTAATATCCAATATATATAAAGAATTCAAAAAATTAAACTCCAATACACCAAATAATCCAATTTAAAAATGAGGTACAGAGCTAAACTGAGAAGTCTCAACAGAAGAATTTTTAATGGCCAAGAAGCACTGAAAAATGTTCAATGTCCTTACTCATTAGGTAAATGTAAATCAAAATGACTCTGAGATTCCATCTTACATCCATCAGAATAGCCAAGATCAAAAACTCAACTGACAGCACATGCTGGCAAAGATGTGGAGATAGGGGAATATTCCTTCATTGTTGGTGGGAGTGCAAACGTATACAACCAGTTGGAAATCAATGTGGTGCTTTTTCAGAAAATTGGGACTAGTTCTACCTTAAGACCCAACTCTACCACTCATAGGCATATACCCAAGAGATGTTCCACCATACCACAAAGACATTTGCTCAACTATGTTCATAGCAGTTTTATTCAACCTGGATGTCCCTCAACTGAAGAATGAATAAGGAAAATGTGGTTAATTTGCACAACAGAATACTACTCAGCTATTAAAAACAAAGAATCATGAAATTTGCAGGCAAATGGATGGAACTGAAAAAGATCATCCTGAGTGAGGTAACCCATACCCAGAAAGTACACATGGTATGTACTAACATAAGCAGATGTTAGCCATATAGTACAAGATAAGCATATTACAATTCACATACTCAAAGAAGCTAAGTAATAAGGAGAGCCCAAAGGAGGTTGCTTGATCTCACTCAGAAGGGGAAATAGAATAGACAGCATAGGTGTATGAAGGGAGGGAACTGGGTAGGAGATGGTGTTGGGAGGGAAATAAAGGTGGGGATCAGATGTGGGGGAGAACAAAAGGATAGGTGGGAGGTGAGAGGGCTGGGAGAGAGAAGGACATCTCTGAGACAAGCTGGAGACCTGCAACAAGGAGGCCCCTAGGAGGATAGGGAGTCTCTAGCTGAGACTCCTAGCAATAGGGGGCAGGAAGACTGAAGTGGCCACCTTATAGCCAGGCAGGACTTCTTGTGGAGGAAGGGGAACACCAACCTACTCACAAAACCTTCGACCCCAAATTTATCCTGCCTACAAGAAGTACAGTGTTAAGGATGGAGCAGAGATCGAGGGAATGTCCAAACAATGACTGGCCCAACCCGAGACCCTCTCCCATGACAGAGAGAGAGCCAGCCCTGACACTAGTAATGATACTCTGCTATGCTTAGAGACAGGAGCCTAGCATAACTGTCTTCTGAGATGCTTCACCCAGCAGCAAATCAAAACAGATGCAGAAACTCACAGCCGAACATTAGGCCGAGCTTGGAGAGTCTTGTGGAGGTGTGGAATGATAGGGGACAAGAAATCCACAAAAAGACCAACACAGTCAACTAACCTAGGCCTATAGGGGCTTGCTGAGACTGAAGCACCAATCAAAGAGCGTGCCTGGATTTTACCTAGGCCCCCTACACATATGTAACTGATGGGCAGCTTGGTTTTCATGTGGGTCCCCTAGCAAGTGGAGCAGGGGTCTGTCTGTGACATGAACTCTATTGCCTGCTTTTGGATCACTTCCCCCTAACAGGGTGGAAGAATATGCACTCAGTCCTCATGTAACTTGAAGGGCTGGGGTGGGTTGATATGGGGGGAGGGCTCCCCTTTTCTGAGAAGAGGAAGGAGAAAGGAGGAAGAGAGTGGGAGGATAGGACTGTGAAGAGAGGACTGGGGGTGCTGTGCACAGGATGTAAAGTGAATAAATAAATAAAGTTATATAAAATGTCCAGCAGTATCACTGGGGACCAAATATTTGGGCACATGAGCCTGTGGGAGATATTGCAAATTCAGATACTCACATGTGCATTGTGCTGAAGCTCAGAGGACAACATTTCCTGCTCTGCCTTTTCATTCCACTGGGCACAGAGTTCATTAAGTTGCACCATCTACATTCAGGGAGAGCCTCTCTTGCTTAGTTTCATGCTTGGCTCTTCTCAGGAAAACGCTCTCAGACATACCCAGAAGTAAGCTTTATCCATTTTCTAGGTATCTCTCGCTGATGCTAGGATGAATCACACTCAAAGGATGGATCTCACCCTTCTGGGCTAGATGAAATGATCACAGACCAAGATGAGAGCTGAGAAGTTCTGTGCTTATGTCAGAGCAGCCACAGACTTGTGCCAGCAGAGTCTGCGAAGTCAGGCAGCTTGGGTGCATCCTCTCTGAGGAGGATTCCCACTCAGCAGTTTTCATGTCTTGCATCTCGTTTAGTCCACATGACAATTTATGAGTTTGCTGTCTCCATTTTATCAAAGAAAAAATTAATTTGTACTTGGTATGCGGTGGAGCTGTGACATGAACAAAGGGCATGCTGTAGGAAGCCACGTGACTTATCACCCTGTACTGTGGGCAATGCACCCCTGGACTGGTAAATGGCATGATGAATGATGAGAAAACCATGGTTTCCATTTATAGTTTTATGACCCCCAATTTTATAGTGGAGACTGGACCCCCTATTTGTTCATATTCCTACATAGAAAGAGCTTAATTTCTCTTGATTAGCATAAAAATGACCCCAGATAAAAGTTCATTCCCAGCTCATGTAACCTGTATTAAATAGGACATTAACAGAAACCTCATAACCCGCCCCCAAGCCATTAACACCCTTGAGTTTTTAACACGGAGGCTCCTAATTCTTTAGCTGAAATTTCTCTGCTCCACTAAGTTCAATCCATGTTGGAGCTATTAAAGTGTCCTCTTAGCACTTGGTCTGAAATCACCCCCTTTTACAAATTTCCCCATTACATAGATCTATAGCCCTTTGGAAATGAATGGCTTTTGGTGGTGGTAGTGTGATGTCCATGATCTTAATAACATTATATAATGTGTCCTGATGAATCAATGTTTGAGGGCCATCTAGTGCTGAGCTAGATTAAAAGTAAATAAAAATGGACTTGGAGCATAACTCTTGCCTCCAATTAAGAAAAAAAAAAACCTCTTCGAAAAAAAAAAACCTTCTGAAATTGAGATTATATAGAAGCAAGGGAATAGGCATGCCTGGGCCCAGGAATGTGGAACTTTAAGAGGTACTTAATATTCATCTGGTACCCATTGCAATAACATCAATCTTACCGTACTCTCCTGGTATTAATGTAGATGTTCTGCATTTAATATATACTTCCAGTGGAATTTCATTGTAATTGAGCACTAAATGATGTCTACTTATGGTAAAGTGGTTCCAGAGTTTTCTGTAATAAATAGGTTTTAGTAGAATAGAGGTTCCAAAATTCATCACTGAGTCTATCCTAGACTCTTTATGCTCTAATCGTCATTGATGGCCTCTACTGTATTATTTCCAGACAGTCCATTATTACTCCAGTTGAACAAATGATGATTTGTGAATGGAGTAAGACACTGACTGGATTATGTAGTGCCATTGATTTTTTTTTTTTAATGCTCTGGTTTCACAAACTTCAGCTGGTCTTCTTCTCTCTATTGACGGGCTCTGTACCAGTGGGTTCTGCCAGCCCTGAATTAAAAGTGTTTTTTTTTTTTAATTTGCACGTCTACGTCTCACATCCAGACTTTCTTCCTTGTCATCTTCCCTGGAACAATCTAGCCTAACAACCACTCACACAGCATTTTCATGAGCTACGTGTTATAATCTAGTGACAAGTTAAAGTTTATAAGTGGATGTGTCCGGGTTCTATACAAAAGAGTTGGGTATCTAAGATTTTGGTGTCTGAAGGAGGTCCTGGAACCACTCTCCCAATGACACCAAGGGATGACTCTTGTCTACAATCATTTGACTCCTCTCTACGTACCATCACTATGAACGGCAGTAGGATTGTGACAAGGTGATTTATGTAGTGACAGTGAAAGCAGAAATGCATTCATGGAATGCTTACTGTATTTTAAGCAGCCTGTTAAATAATTTGTGGTTATAGCCTAATGGAAGCCCATGGCCACATGATAGTTCCAATTCCCAGTTGAATATTAGTTTAGTTGGGAAACGGGGTCTCGGGAATTTTGATGAGCCCCTGATAGCTATACAGGCTCAGAGTTGTGCTTAAATTAATATCAGATTGGCTTTAGATACCTAGTTGTGGTTAATAGATACAGAATTCTCAGTAAGTAGTTGGAGAAACCTCGATTCCTACATGGGAGAATTCCTGTTTCTTTTTCATAAATACTACAAACTCATGGCAAGTTAAGATTCCATTAAGAAAGGTTCACTGAGAGGTAACCCAAACTCAGAAAGACAAGTGCCATGTTTCCTCTCATTTGTGAATGTTAGCTTTGAACTTTAGATATTTGTGTTCTATTTGGAATAATCAAAGAGGTCAGAAAATTAGTAAGGGAAGGAACTGGATTTCAAGCAATGGGAGATGGAACAGTGATATAAAGTATTAAAATGGAATAATGAAACAGGAAGAGGATGGGAGAGGATGGGAGAGAAGGGCAGAGGAGGAGACGACTGGGTAACTAAAGCTTGAGCATGCGTTCAAAAGTATATGGGCAGCCAAATTGTGCTCGAGAGGCTTTAGAATAAAAGAGGATACTATGTCGGGTGAGTAGGGAAAGGGGGGCTATGTCTGTCTGTGAGGAGTTGGTGGAAGGGGGTGAATCATATTTACATGGCATTCTCAAAGGACTAAAAAGAAACAAAGAAATGGCGTACAGTGGAACATGCCTGTCAGCACAGCAGAGGCAGGCAGATCTCTGTGAGGTTGAAGCCAGCCTGGTGTACAGAATAAGTCTAGGACAGACAGGGCTACATGGAGAAACCCTGTCTCAATAAACAAGAACAAAAACAAACAAACAACAACAATGGCAACAACAAAATCAAAGAGAGCCTAACTCTTTAGCTCAAGTAAGATGGGGAACAAGCTAATATCTAGGAGAAAGCATGGAACAGACTATAAACGTGTGAAGTGAGCCACAGGGAACCAGAGCAGGTACTTACACTGCACAGAAGCAGGTTCACCAGACACTAGTGAGTGAGTGGTTAGCACTTGAGTTGCCCACAACCCTAACAGAGCTGAGTCTCAACTCTCTGGTCCATACCCCTCATGCCAATGTTTTGTGAATTTCCACAGGAAGAGGTGCTCTAGAGTGGGCACTTGGCAGCCCACGGCATTGGCCTGTTTCATTGCAAACTCAATGGACTGAAACCAAGCGAAATCCATTTAGATTCATATGGTAAGTTTTTCCTCAAAAGAAACTGGTTACAGAATCTTATACATACAACGGATGAAAACAGATAATTTCTGGCTCGAGAGGACATTTCTGCTGACTCCGCCCTTTATTGGGTGGAAAGTTCTCAGACCTCTTGTTCCAGATTTCTTGAAACCTTGTTAGATGTCTCATTAAAAGGCTAGAAAACCTATGAACCCACTCCCTCAGGTTTCTGTGACCTCATGGTCCCCACATGTACTAATTATAAACTCATTATATCTTGAATGGATGAAGAAACTTTAAGGCTAGAGCTTGAGGCTTTCATGGGAAATTTCAACCCGTTGGGAGGTAGATTGTGAACCCTCCACCGTCATCTGTTCTTCTCCCTGTATCACATTTCTTGAATTCTGTACATAATCTGGTTGTTCGGCCACAGATTCTTTGAAGTTACATGCTGCCTGGACACAGGCCCCAAATGACCGGGACAGTCAAGTATTCATGAGACAAAACTCCAAAACTGTGAGCCAGAATAAAACCCTTCAGCAAGATGATTATGACAGTTACTCGTAATAGTGGTTGAAATCATACCAACACAGCCCTGAGTAGGGAGCCTACCCAGAACCATTGGTGATTAGAATTCCTTGACTGCTAGGCACTGAGACCTTGACTAGTCTTCTTTAGCCATAAGGCTTCAGATAGATGGTTTACCTAGGTCAAAAACAAGGCTGCTGGTTAGGATTAACCATAATTTTGTGTTTCCACCATCTCATTTTTTTTTAATCCTTTCCTTCTTTCCTTCTTCTTTCTTTCTGTCTTTCTCTCTCTTTCTTTCCTTCCTCCTTAAAGGTTTATTATTTACATTTTCTGTGTGTGAGTGTTTTGTTTGTGTGTATGTAAGTGTGCACCCTCACGCCTGAGGAGGCCAGGAGAGGACACTAGGGCCATGGACAGTTTTCAGCTTATATGTAGATGCTGGGCGACCAACCCTGCATCCTCTGCAAGAACAGCAAGTGCTCTTAGTGCTGTGCCATCTCTTCAGTCTCATGGATTTCTTATTTCCAAAGCATGAAATGATGTGTTCAGCATAATCCTGTGAGCCAATTCACGTTTTGGGGAAATGGGACTAAGAAGTTTTTCAACTGATCAGCCAATGTAAAATTCCCCCCCAAAACTCCCAAAATGACAAAAGCAAACTAAATCCCCAAATCTTTTCCAATCCCAGCTATACCCCGAGGCATCATTCACCTGCAGCTTGCAGCTCCCAAATCACTCCCTCAGAGAAGGCACCGCTGACCTCCCGCATAGTCTCACCAGGCCTGTGCTTTCCCTTTACAGCCTTTAACATGGCATATGACTTTGAATGCTCATTGTATTCAGCTGTGATCTGAATTTTTTAGTCAAGAAAACTGAAAACACTGGGTAAGTGTTGAATAGAAATGTGGCCATGCTGCAGGATTTGACCTTCACCCCATACAAAATTGCACACACACTCAGTAGGTCTTCAGCCAACTACTAATGAATGGTTGTCAGAACCAAACCATTCTATACAGACTACAAGAGGCTGCAATGGCCAGTTAAGTGTCCACGAGAGGAAAAAGCAATTCTTTATTGTTAGTGCCAACACCTTGGATAATATACTTTTTATCTCTTCTCATAATGATAATGTAGATAAATTTCATAAATCAAATCTCTGCAGTAAAAAGGTTAATAAGTTTATGCTGTGTAATTGAAAGCCACATTAGTGATTAAAAGGATTTTATATATCAGTTTTCTGGGTCACCAACTAATTATTTTCAATGGCCGGTAATAAAACACAGCACCATGCCTGGCTAGACATTGCAAGCCATCAGATGCTAAATCATGTAGAAAGGACTCGAGCAGTTACCTTAGGTTGGCTGGGTTTTCCCTTGAGATGTGGAGCCATTGAAATCTCTGCTGTTTGTTTTGTGTTGAGCTTACAAGATGTTCTGATGTTTTCTTATACTTAAAGAACGCAAGCTAGGCAGTCCTCCCAAGTGGAAAAGGACAGCATGGGCTCCTGGGACCCTCAGATAAATGTAATCAGTCATCTACAATAAGGTTGTGGCTTAACTGTGTAACTCTCTTGGCCATCTTTGCAAAGAATGGAGTATTTGCAAAGGAAGGGGGAAGGCTGTGAATTAGAATGAATCGATGTTTATTAAATTGTTCTTACAATGTTGCAGGAAAAGTAATGCTACGTTTACATTCACTAGAGGCTGCTGAAGTATTCACTGGAAACCCAAGGTTAATAATCAGAAAACTGAGACCTAGACTCCACTGAAATCATGGTTAGAATTCAGCAAGCTGATGGTCAAACTTGATTTTGTCTGACTTCATACCCAAGTAAGCCAAACTATTGAGATATATTTACTCCTGGTTTCATGCAATACTACATCAAGTTGCAACAACAACAAAGATAAAATGCTTATGATTGTTTTTGAACTTGTGCGACATTGAAAATCTGTGTATATGAGGGGAGGCATGTTAAAGCATGGCCACTGAAAACCATTTGTGTTATGGGTAACTGACGTGCCCTGGAACACTGTAAGGCAGAGAGAACACACAGAAGACAGAGATTCCTATTTGAAGGTTGAATGAGGGTGAACAGAATTAAGATAGGGAGGAGGCATTTGTGGGGGACATTTGTTTTAATTTTTGATATAATTCCTTAAGAGAGGTTTTGATGTATTGTTTAGCGAAGAGTCACCACCTCTAGAGCTGTGATAGAATTGTTTGCACAGTCAAAACCAAACCAAAACATGAATTTTTGGGCTTAACATCAAAACCAAATAATTCAACTGCCCTTTGTTTGACACTTGAATGTCTGATTTTGCATTGTTATGGAGAAAAACCAATTTTGGGAACCTTATGTATATTTGAGCACTTTCTTTTGTTTTTCAGGTTCTGGAATTACCTTGCAATGTAGGCAATGTGTTGGGTCCTTTGTAAGTGTGTGTGTGTGTGTGTGTGTGTGTGTGTGTGTGTGCATGTACATGCGTACACATGTGTGTTTGTAGGGGGAGTCAGGGACAATTTGTAAAGCCAGTCCAATGGAGTTCTACGAAAGCTAAAAACACCAGATACATTAGATAGTTTGGACCACTAGGTTGTTTTCTTCAAAGGCAACTGGATTGTAGATGAAATAAAGGGTGAAAATTGGAAGGTGGGTATTGTTGTTTTTGGTTTCAGACTTGAGACATTTGAAGAAGAGCCATGAGCACACAGAATTGCAAAGCATGGCTTGAAAACTGTCCCTGAGAAGCGCCTATCAAACCACTAAATCAGGGAGACATGGTGAAGACGGCACACAAATTGGACATTCACAATGTTCTCTGTGGTTGTGGTAATAACACCTAGGTGCATATTTACCTTGACATCAAGGGCTGAGGAGCACTGGCCTATGGTAAGTAAATGTGTGTGTCTGCCATGGATCGATATGTGGAATCTGCATCCAGTTCTAGTTGCTTCCTGAAGGAAGAATATGTGATTAACCCAATCAACTCCAGGGATGACTCAGAAGCATGCAGGGAAGAAAGACATGGAATCTTCTTGGGGTCCAGTGGAAAGATTCATGTTGCAAGGAAAAGTGGCTTCTCACATTTCAAGCATCCTTGATTCACTTGTGGCAAAAGCACCCCCAAATTCACTTAACCACTTAGCCATATCCTAGAAAGAAATATTGGGCAACAGTGAGGAGCCGGAGATTTGGAGGGTGAACAGGTAGAAAATATGGGAGGGAAGACTTAAAAGCCTGGAGAGTGACACATATATGGTTAGTAATATAAAAGCAAATGCACTTCAGATGGCTTGAGACACAAGTGACATTTGTTACTGATGAGAGGTATGTTTTGAATGAAGCCAAGTTTATTTATCATCTTTCCTCCTGGAATGCCTAGGCACCATAATCAGGCCTTGGTGACTCATAAGGGAATTGTAGACAAGGGTTAAATAAGGAGGAAGGACTACTCTGGACTCTAGGGACTGAGTGCTGAGCACTTGGGGTATGATGAAAGGGTAGGGAAGCCATTGCTGCAATCCACCACCCCAGGTTTCTACGGTGGATCAGGTTTGAAGGAAAAGTCTTCCCTGCCAAGGGCATGATCACTGCTGACCCTGAGAGGGAGTAGGTTTACAGGAAGGCAGAGATTGCCTTCTCCTGAGAAAGACGAAAAAAAAAAACAGTATTTGTCCTCTCTGCTCCTTTTCCTCCATGGCTTATCAGAGCTTCCTACAAAATTTTCATATCTCCAATAAAAACTTTCACCTTACTTCTCTTTTTAATTTATCTGATGACTACTCCAGAAGACTATGCTACTAGTGGACTCTCCTGTTATTATCAGGGAATGAGCTGACCCTTGACCCAGCCTGCTGGAGTGAAGTACCTGCAAGGAGGGGAGGCTTAGATAAAGAATGTGATTTGGGCCAGGCAGGGACTAAAATGATGTAGGTGAAGGAAAGTAAAAGAAAAACTCCATAACTAACATAGTCAAATATTTTATTAAAGTATTTAAAACAATAAAATTCAATTGTAAAAATTCTATGATGAATGACAGTCAAATATCAAGCTAATGGGCTGTGATTAGAGTGTGGAGAGTTGGGCTCTCTGTCCCAGGGATCCTGGAGCTGCCTGTGCTTTTGATTTAGAAGTTGACATTTGCTTTGTGTGGATGTGGTACCAGTAAAACCATGATGGCTGGTGAAGCTGTAACCGGACAGGGGCTGTTTCTTTGGCTCTAGCTTCAGCTTCCTCCTGATCCCAGGAGGGTTCTCCCTGACTTAATGCTGCATCTACAATATATCTCCCTTGATTTAAGCTGGGGTAAGGGCAGAATCTGTTTCCAGTGACCAGTAACCCCTGACAAAGCTCGGGAGAAATGTCCGTCTGTTTCCTCTTCAACTTTGCAGAGTCAGAGAGTCACAGACTTTTAGATTCAATCTTCTGTTTCAAATCACAAGAAAAGAATTTATAGTAAGAAGAAATATTTTAAAATCTTTATTATTATTATTAAATTTAGGTGCCTGTTTTCTAATGAGAGGTAGAAAGGGTGTGGATTTGGGTGAGAGGGGAAAGTGGGGAGGATCTGGGAGATGTTGGGGAAGGGGTAAACTATAATCAGAGTCGATTACATGCAGAGAGTCTGTTTCCAATAAAAAATTACCTCTAATCCTAGTAACATAATCAGGGCCCTTTTATATTTGCATGTTTCCTTATTTGATCTGATTATCATGAACATATTATTTGTATTCTGCTCTTTTTGGTGGATTTTAAATACCCTAAGTTTTCTATGTTGTTACATGCAATGGAGTCTTTAGGCCATTCTATTTGTTTCATATTTTATTTATTAAATTGCTTATTGCTAGAGTTATAAGTTAGATCGCATTACTCCATATAGCACATGATGTAAAAGTAAATTCATTACTATGGATTTTATTTATTTATTTATTCATTTATTATTTTAAAATTAGAGACTCAGATTGTTCAGTTTTTTTCTGAACAACAACAACAAAAAATCATTGTGTATCTTTTCTTTCTTTCCTCTTCTTCTTTTTTTTTTTCAAAATAGGGTTTCTCTGAGTAGCCTTGGCTATCCTGGACTCACTTTGTAGACCAGGCTGGCCTTTAACTCACAGCAATCTGCCTGCCTCTGCCTCTCTGAGTGCTGGGATGAAAGGCGAGCGCAACCACACCTGATTCATGATGTTCTTAATGTATAGTTTATATTGGCATAAATCTTCAAAAGTATTTAAAATAAGCAGTGGAAACAATAGAAACAATAGAATTTAAACCAAAAGATTTCATACATAAATCAGTTTATTTTAAATTTAAATGGGAATGGGAAAAGTATTAATCTTTTTAATTTTATTTACTTACAAAATGGTAAGATTTCAAAACTGAACAGATAACTTCTTTCAACTTGTGATTTCATAGTGACATCATTTCTACTTTATTTTTAAACCAGAGATGCAATCATATTATATGTTTTCCTATAAAAATAATTTTGGTATCTTTGTTAATAAAATTACAAATTTAAGTTAGAATTGCATACAATGTACATACTTGGTACCTAAATATTAACTTAAAATGTTTGTATGTGTGATGTATGTGTAGATATGTTTGCATGTATATATATATGCATATTTAAAATGTGTGTGTATACATGAATGAATACATATACATTTGTGTCCGTCTATACATATATGTATATGCACATGTATGTGTATATATGTAGTGAAAATTTTAGAATTTTGATTTATTTAAAAAATACAAGAATATTTTTTATATTCACAGAAATATGACTATTTTTTTGTTTTAATTCCAGGTGTGGATATATGGGCCTGTTTCACGGTAGCTGACTATGATTTGTCTTGTGCTCTAGCAGTAGTGTGATTTTTGTTAGTGGCAGATTTTTCAATTGTGTGACATTTGGGATTCTAGGGACATTTCAGAGGGTGTATAAATTCTAGTGACCCAGGAGGAAGTGTGAGTTGTTGTTTGGATGCTGTTGGTCACAGTTTGCTAAGTGGTTGCGTGAAAGAAGAAGCAATTAGAAAAGAAGGAGAAGGAAGAGGAGGAGAAGGAGGAGGAGAAGAGGAAATTACATATCCTGATGGTGAGGATCAAACTTTCCATAAGGAGCTCAACACCCGTAATCAGCAGGAAGAAGTCTAACAACAGGAAGTAGTCTGTTCTTTTTTCTCTCTTATCTAGTGTTAGGGGATTGAAAGGGAAGAAAAGAGGTGGAGAAGGGTGGAAGAAAGAGGAACCAACAAAGTAGCAAACATCATATATATATTTAATATATATGTATGCTTATGTGTCTGTGGTGTATGTGTATAGGTTTACATGTATGTATGTGTATATATACACTTACGTATGTTTACATTTATTTGTTAATAGTTTCTTATAATATTCATTACTTCTTTCAGAATTTAATACCTGCATACAATATATTTGATCGTATTTACTGCCTACTCCTCCAGACCCATTCCAACTCCCAACCCTCAACCCTCCAAATCAAGTTCATGTCCCATGCCCTTTTAAAAGGTAATCCATCAACTTCAATTTGTTCTTTTTACATTTTTAAGGGTGTGGGCCCACCCACCGGAGCATAGTAAACCTACCAGGGGCCACACCCTTTAGCAAAACCGATTTGTTCTCTTGCAAAACTGAACTGCCAATAGCTGCTTAGCTGCTTCTGGGCAGTTCCTGACCCCTTCCACCTTCCATGCTAGAATATTGACTAGCTTGATTTTGTGAAGCTCTTACACAGAAAACCACAGCTGTTATGAGTTCATGAGTCTGTAGTAGTCTGGATGATACTGCTTTGGGCCTCCCTGACTTCTGGATCTTAAAATCTTTTTATCATCTCTTACATGACGGACCCTGTCCTTTGTGGTGTGCGTGTATGTGTGTGTGTGATGGATGTCCCATTTTAGGCACAGAATCCTACAGACATTTATTCTCTGCACTTCAACCAGTTGTGGGTTTCTAAGTTAACTGCCACCCACTTCTCTGATGAGGTCTGAGAGCTGCACTAATTTACGTATATGGAGATACACATTTATAGGACAATCAATACTGCATCCATTTAGTAAAATGAGAGTACTATGTTCACCCTTGGGTCTTTGAGCTCCTAGCTGTGGGTTATTGGCCAGAATTATAGTACCAGGCATGCATTTCTTCCTGTGGAGTAGGTCTTAGATACAACCAGAAAGCAGTTGGTTACTACTGTAACTGTAGTACCAGTATTGTCCAACGGGCATTATTGTAGCATACAGTATTCACAACTATGTAAGCATATTGATGACTTTTCTTCCTCAGCATCCTATATAGAACTGAAATGGCCATGAAAGCCAGGCAGCAGGGAGGATGCTTCCCAGTCAGTCTGGTTCCTACATGTGTGGGGACCAGCAATAAATGCCAGGCTGCTCTCCTCAATGCCTCTCCACCTTAATTTAAAACATAATTACTTAAAAATGAGTGCTAAATACTGAGGCAGACTCTGAGGCACAAGCAGGCTCCATTTATTCCTACTGGGTCAGCACTGGACTAACAATTGAACAGACATTCCTGATTTATAGGCTACTGTTTCCCTATAAAATTTTTTTTATCAACATTTTAACCCAAGCCAACATTTTGAAACATGAAATTCCATGTCAATTTCATTCCACATAACGAAGACAGAAAAGCTAAAAATGTGCTCACCGAGGGACCAGTAGTATCCTGACAACATCTTGTTCCGGCTGCTGGCACACAATGTGAAGTGTCTAACTTGAAAACTCACACTGCTTGTCAAAATGGTTTCCCAGACAAGACACAGTAGTAGGCGGTGGCTAGCACGTCACCAATATGAATCTTCCATGTAAATTCATTTTAAAGAAGTCATATGTAGTCTTGAGGGGATTCTAGGCTCTCCTTGGGTCTAGGACTTCCTTAGTTACCAAAATCTATACATGTTCAAGTCTCATATATAAAGTCACGGTATTTATTTGTAACTCACATCCTCCTGCATATTCTAAGTCCTTGATAGACAAAAGATAATGGTTTGATATGGTACAATATCTATGTACACACTTAAACTTAGGGAATGACAGAGAAATGGTATTCAGTACATTCCCAACAGTGTGTCTGGGTTATTTTCTATCTCTAACTTGGTAAAATTGATGGGTTTAGAAGCCACAGACCTGGAGTGCCAACTGTTTCTCTCTCTGATTCATACTTCAGGTCTGGAGTTAAAGTCACGCCATTCTGCACCAGATTCTGCGCTTTAACACATTGCCCTTCTGTGCTTTTCTCTAGTGTCCGTTCTTTTCTGTTTGGCTAACCCAAGAGTCCACTGGCTGTGACCCACACTCAGTGCCTCAAGGATGCTGAGCTTCTGATGTCTGGTCCTTTCTGAGGAGGCTTCCCAGTGGCTACTAACCTTACAAGGTGCCTTCAATGGATAGTAATGACCTCAAGATATTGACAAAGGAACCTCTGTAGTGAGTGACTGCTACTGAAATTTGGATTTCAGTAGACACATGTAGCTCACACAAGCTCATGTGGTAGAAAGTTGCCACCAGAATTTGTAGTCAGGCCTGACTGTCGGTAGTCCTTGTCTACCTACTTTTATAATTTTTCTTTAAAAATGTACACTTATTTATTTGTGTGTTTGTGTGTGCACACACTTGCATCTGTGTGCACGTTCTTGCTACAGCATGTGTGTGGAAGTCGAAAGACAACTCATGGGGGTTTTCCCTGAAACTGAATTCAGGCTTTCAGGCTTGGTGGCAAGATTTTTTACCCACTGAAAAATCTTGTGAGCCCTCTACTTACTTCTAATTAACCACAAATCAATCTTTTTTTTCTTTTTCTTCCGCTGGAAGTGGGGAAGGCAGGGAAGCATGCAGAGGACATCTGAGATGCAGGACACCACCAGCTCTCTGTACGAGTTAAGAATCCTGGCTTGGGATGCTGCAGGCCCCTGGAGAGCCATGTGATAGTGGTCCGGGGTCTCTGTGATGAGGACGGGCAGGACTGGCCTCAGTGTGGAAGGACAGGATGCCCATGATGGCCACTGGTACACATCAAACTCTTCAAAGGAAACTAAGCAACGTAGCTTCAAGAGTTAGCATCAACCCGACACTTTGCCCATTCCCATCTGTGCCAGGAGATTCGAAGCTCCCCACCCGATTCTGTTTCCTGTAGGAAAAGGGCGGCAAAAGTGAGCGCAAGACTGATTGAGTGAACGAATGAATAAGAAAATGAGGAGTATACTGATTTTTATTGTCACTCTGTGAAATCTATAATAGAAAATTTAAACCATGTCCAACCCCTGGGGGCATGTAGTTGCCTCTGATTTACTGAAAATCAGGTTTCCAGAAGATGAAAGCTGCCTAATTTTAAATTAGCTTTCCCTGAGCTTTGGAAGTTGCCTCCACTGCTGTTGAGCATGGTGTGGACTGAAAGAGCCCGCAGCATCTATTTAACAGGCACATTTATTTGGTGTCTGGGCAGAATCCTTTGAGGGTTTATTATCTGAGAAATAGATTGTAAATCCTCTAAATTAGTGGGGCCGTGCAACTTGTCCAAGATCAAACAGCCAATGAATGACACTCGAGATGTCTAGTCCAGTTTTCCCTCCTGACAGAAGATGGATTCACTTTTGGCAGGGAGGTCATCCTTGTAAATGACCCCTCAGATTGTGGAAGTTACATATAAAGCTGTGAGAGGTGAGTGGGAAACTACCTCCCCAGGACCATCTACTGAGGCAGTCCCAGTGGCCCAAGGAAGGCTTTACTCTCAGAACTGTCTTTCACGAGCTTCCCATACCTAACAATTACCTGGGTACTTTTTAAGAAGTGCAAACTCTGATTAACTCAGTCTGGGATGGGTCTCTAGGGTCAGGGATGGTTTCTTGTTTCATCAGAAGCTTACATATGGTGCATTTGCCTTATTGCTGTAGTGAACAGCCAGTGGCTTATCAGTGGCCTTACAGGGACAGGGTTGACCTTGTACATAAGCATTTGATGGCCTTGAAGCCATTGTCAGCATTGCTGGAAACATCTTAAGTCTTCACTGCTACTCTTTGTTGAGTACCTGAATTCAGGTACCAAATTCATCCAGAGAGGTTCAGAATGAAAGGACAGTGTATCATAAGCTATAGAGAAACTCTGAAACCCCACTGGGGACTGGAACTAGATGATTTCTCTTTTGTTTGTGGCTTAGTTTCCCATTCAACTGTTGCTCATCAAGACTGCCCTCTAGTGGTAGTCCTCTAAAGGTGACTGTCTGTCTAAGGTCCCATGTCTACAGCCAGGATAAAACAAAGCATTGAGAGGTGGTTATGATTAACTTACCTATGGAGTCCAGTGCAAATTTTATTATCGTAGTGATGGTATTTATCGGAAAGCTACACATGAAGTCTGAAAACCTTTTTCTTCTGGGTTTTAGCTACAGATCCACAGTACAACAAACTGGACATCTTTTTGAACTTCTCTGAATTCGGTTTAACTTCTCATTTCTTGCTACAGAGATAATTAGTTAATGCATGGTAATACATGGATTAAAAAAATATAAAACACTACTCCAGAGGCAGGTTTTTTTTTAATCTCACAACAGTTGGAAAGATGAAACTAGTTTAGACAAACATTTAAGGAAAAGACAATGGAAGCATCAAAAGGCTGCGATTCTTTAGTAACTCTACCACATTGAAACACATAGAATCTCCATTAACAATGGCCCCGATTTGCTTAGTGATCATTTTCATAAGCATAAATTCCAATGCCTCCAGCAAACATGGTCCCCTTTGTTAATTGCGACTTCAGTGGCCCTCCCTCGGGGTCTCCTGCACCCTTATAAAAAAGTGTACATGCCTGTGGCTGTCTGCACAGCCTTTGAAAAAGCCGTACAAAAGGTCCCTTCTGACATTTCCCTCCTCCCCTTTCTCCTTTCTAAGTTTCATTGAACATTAAAAGTTTTTACGAGTATGGAAGAAAGGCATCTTGCCACTTGAAGTTAAGGTGTGATTCAAATTACAGGATGGCAGAGTCCATTTCTAAAGTGGTATTTAACAAGTTTCACAGATATCTTCTTTTATAGGACATTTCTACTGGTGCGAAGACTCAGAAAAAGTGATAGATTTTGGAAGTCTCTGTAACTGTCCTTCTGCCCCAACTCTGCTTGGGGCATAGCCTGGATAGCTTACTGATTCTTTCCATCCCCCTTTCTTTTTTTCCATGGCTGAACCTCATAATGCTTTCCCCAAGAATTCAGTCTAATCAGGACCCTCTCACACACACAGGTGATGGAAGTTGGTGGGTGTCCAGAAAGGCCTGCCTCAGTGAACCAGTTTGTCTGTGCCTTTCTGCCCATGGGGCCACTAGTGTCATTTTATGCTAAAAACAGTTTAAGCAGAAAGCAGAATCCAAGCATTTTGCTCCATAGTAAAAGAAAAAGATCCAGGGAGTAATTGAAACATAGACTGGCGTCATCAAGTTTTGCAGAATTTTGCTTGTGAAAGCTCTAGGTGTTTTCTCATAAAGAACTAACATACAAAACCACAACCAGATCACTCCCTTATTAGCTGAAAAGATAGGCATCATTATTGACTCAGAAATTAAATAATAAATAAATCCCACAAATGTAAGCTACTGAACTAACCAATACATGCAGGTCATAAGGAAGTATCGATCTTATTCTCCTTGAAACATTTTCCCTGGGTTTAACTAGCTTGTTCATCTAGTCAACAATTTAAAAGTTTAAAAAATACAGGAAGGCTGATTTATTTTGTTTGATTTATTATTATTATTATTTATCAAATTAGCCAGATAATCACCTAATTGATGCTCTTTATGTCACAAGTTGATCCAAGTTGGATGTAGAACAGACTGAAACTGTATCTGTTCCCTGCCAATTAAAAGAAGAAATCCGTTCCCACTTACTTTCGAATTGATCTGCTCCATAAAGGGAGGTCTAGAGAGGAGGATAAAGGAAGAGACTGGTGAGAAAATTTTTTGTGGGTCTTTTTTCCCATTCACCAAACTATCATCTCCATAGAGGCTAGGCAACCCCTTTGGTGTGACTAGTATTGAAATACCTTCAAGAATTAATAACACCCCTTCCCCCGAGCCTACTCATATTTTCAACTGAGCTAAAGCACATGGGAGACAAATTACATTTTAAACTCACAAGACAAACCTCTTCTCTCCCCTTAAAGTCAAGCAAATCTGAGCTGACTTCACCCATAAATTCAAGAACAGAAAGTCATAAATTGAACATATGAAGGACATCGTCTCTTCTCAGGTGATGTTTCCTTGCCTTAATGGATTTAGCTGTGGCAGGGAGTCAGAGAAAAGCTGTCTTAACGAAATCTTTGACTGATTATGCATTTTTCCCTATTCATACAAGATAGATTCATCATTCCAATTTGTCAAGCTGGCGGAGTTCCAATTAATTACACCGCAGCCAAGCTCAGCTTGCGTTCTGCCCATGTCAGACCTAATCTAGTGCCTCATTTGCTGGCCGCCCGATGAAGAGGTATCAGAGGTGGTGTTCCTTGAGGTACTTACTGTGATGGATGCCTCATGGTGTGGCTGGTGGTGGAGGCAGAGCCCGGGACGCGTCTTTCCTTCAAGCCCAGCACTCATGGCTCCTGTACTAATTGAGGGCTCATCTGGGTAGTGGATGTTGTGGCAGACTCTATCCTTCACGGCTGGGACGAAGGCTCCCTGTGTCACATGGACTGTTTAAATATCTACACGGGTCCTGGGCGGCTGTCAGGTTTGTCCTTGCAAAGTGGAAGAAGGGAGGCAACTTGTCCTCGAGCTGAGTCCTGGAGCCCTTTAGAGGCTGATGTGTGACATGGGAGGAAAAGGCAGACACGGCTAGCTTGCCATGAGACTTTTGTGAGCATATCTGTAGATCCTCTTAGGTATGTGTTTCTGAGTGTACCTAGGTAACACCATACTGTTTTTGATTATGGTGAATTTGTTTTCATGAGTTTAGCTTGCCAGGCAATGGTTTTCTAATAAATATCATTTAGTAGGTAGTATGAGGCTTTCTGAACTTAGCTGCGCCTTTTCTGATGCATGAGTATGTTAAGGTTTTATTGGGTGACCAGGAGCAGGCTCTATATTGACATTTTTAGACCAATTGCTACCCCATTTTGTATGAGAAAACTTAACTCAGAGAAATTAAGTGGCTTACCCAAAGTTGCATAGCTAATAAGTTGTGGTGATGAAGTACATCTGATTATAAGATTTGAGCTGTTCTAGGGCCTCAGGTGAGGGACCTAGTTTCTTACAGGTTTTCCCTCTCTTTCTCTGTTCTTCACCTTGATCAAGATTCACCTTCCTTTCTTTTCCATGAATGTGCTAATTTGGAAGTTACAGCCAGAGGCTGAAGGTCCCTGCGTGTAAGCCAGTCTTGGGGGTTGGAGTTCGCAGAGGTCTATGAGGTTGTCTGCTGCAGCTGTGTCTCCTCTAGACCATGGGTGGGTAGGCCTCAGGGAATACTAGGGATAATGCTTGGGTGTGGTCCAAGACTTCCTCAATGGCTTCCTTCTTTCCCTTTCTCTGTTAACCCCCTTTCCATATCTGTCACCTCTCCTGGAAGGGCACAGAGTCTGCATCCCCAAGTGGCCATGAAAGGCTGGCTGATGCATCCCAGAAAGCATTGCTGGATAGTTGTCTCTATACAGGACAAACTTCAGCCCCTGGGGTAAAGGAGCTAGCAGGGAGCCAAGTGGATAAAGACCTCCTTGGGTTGTGCGTTCTTGGACTTCGCTGTGGAGTTGTCGCTCCTTGTTTCCCATGCACACACTACGCGAGCATCTGCTTAGCCCCGGGCTGAGAGTCCAGGCTTCCAGTGAATCAGTGACCACCAGGCATTGATAGCTGCCTTTGCACTGCTTTAGAGCTCTGTCTCATTTTCATTTTTAAAACTTTCTTGCTTCCAAGAGGAAATGTTGGTTACTTAATCCTTTAACAGGGATACTGAGAGAAGAGCCAACTTCTGACTATATTAGTCTTTTAAAAATAAATGCTCAAAGGGATTGTCTTGTTTCAGAAAAAATTGAGTCAAAAGATCAATGTGTGTGTGTGTGTATATATGTATATGTATATATATATATATAATATTTTGAGTAAGGGTCTTATATAGCCTAAGGTGACCTTGAATTCTATAGGCAGAGAATGACCTTGAACTTCCTGATCCCTTTCCCAAGTGATGGGATTGTAGGCATGTACCACCTTGCTCAGCTGAAAGATTAATTTTCAATGTAAATAAGACTTCAAGTGCATTAATATTCAGCATTTACATTCCTTCCGGGCCCCTAAATATAATGTGTCTTACAGTTATCAGAAGCATATGCTGCTTTTCAACAGCATTTTATAGACAACTTGTTCACCAGAAGGTGCTGGCGTCCCAATATGTTTTGCTTAGTTTTGGCGTTCTCCATTGTGTTGAAAGAATAATCCCAGCGCAATGGTGGGTGTCGTCCTTCTGAATGTAAATGAAGACATTGCCAACATGTGTCTTCTGAAACAAGAAAACAAAAGAGCTGTTTATTTTTTCTTGCTTTAAACTAACTTTATTATATTTCTATTATGGGGAGGGGCTCTCTAGCAGGATAGAACAGATGAATTAAACTCAGATCTTATTTCTTATTTCTAAGGAACTTTCAGTGTAATAAATGACTTTTCTGGACAAAGTGGATTTCTTATTAAGAGTCAGTGACAATCTCACGTATTATCACTGTATTATGCTGTATCTGTGGACCTGAACTGACTGTCAGTAATGTGATCTGCTTTCATATTTGTTGGTAAATGCTCACCATTCTAATCCTCCCACACCAAGTCCACGTCTTCCTTCCACTATGGCCCAGTTCCTAAAGCAATACTGTGTCTCAAGGCTAGGGATTCCAACAGTACTGTGCCCATTTTCTGATCTGAATATTTAGAACCCCTGCCTCACCAGTTGTTAAACATTTGGGATGCCATTCCTGAATGAATGTCATTCCTGTTTTGATCATGTAATCTGTACCCCCAGTGCTTAATTTTGTACGTCAACTTGGCTGAGCTAAGGGATGTCCAAATAGCTTGTAAAACATTTCTGTGTGTCTCTGCAGGCATTTCTGGAAGAAGTTAGCATTTTAATGGGTAGACTAAGCAAAACAAGTGATTCATCCTCACTGTTGTGGGAAGACAGCATTCAATCCATTGAGAACGTTAACAAGAGAAAAATGCAGAGGATTTGTTTGCGCTAGACTGTTCATTTCTCTTGCTTGCAGACTTAGGTGCTCTGGTCCCTGGGCCTTAGGATGTTGACAGAGACTTGCACTGTCTGACTTCCAGTTTAGACTGGAGCCATACCCACATCTTTCTTGGTCTAGCTTATTAGTGACAGAGCATGGGAAGTCTCTGCTTCCACAATGATGTGAACCAACACACCTCACTCCTGTTAAGTTTTTCTTCCTATTCATCCCTCTATCATTATTGATTCTTTTCCTCTGAAGAGCCACGAATAATAATCTTCATGATGCAATCTCTGTCTGAGATCATTGAACTGTTTCTTCCTTCTTTTGGTTCTTCAGCTTTTCTTTCATATGTTTTGAGATTCTGTTATTAGCTGCTCAGCCATTTGCAACCATGATATCATCCTGATGACTGGATCAACTCAGCATTATGAATTTTCTACCTTTATTTATTTTCGTTCAGAAGTATGTTCACATGTGTGCAAGCGTTTGTGTGTGTTACACGCACAGTTGAGGGGACAGTCTTGTGTGTCAGTCATCAAGTGTTGTTCACCTTTTTTTACACCCTCTCTCTTTTTTTGAGAGAAGTTTTCTCATTGGCCTGAGATAGGATCCACATAGGATAGCAAGGCGCAGGGACCCACCTAGAGCTGCTTCCAAGCAGTGGGATTACAAATGTGTGTTACTAAATCTGCTTTTGTTTCATGTGGGTACTGGAGGTTGGAGCCATGTACTTGAGCTTGCATAGTAAGCACTTTACTGACTGAACTTACCTCCCACCTTCTTGTCACATCAAAACTGAAGTTGTCCACTGCTGGTAAGCCATGCCTACTTTTTTGGGCTGAGTTTGTATAGTGTGTCCTTTTATTGTTGGTTTGCTTTCTGTTTTGAACCTATATGTGACTCTATATTAACATTTAAATTTTTTCCTTGAAGGTAGCACGTAGAATGGTCTTAGATTTTTAAGCTTTATAATTATTTTATTTAATCCATCTGTCCATCTCAACAGAAGCTGCCAGTATACTTACATTTAATATGCTATTTGGTTTAGATGGATTCAGTCTGCCATTTTGCTACTTGCTTTTCACTTGTACATCTGTTTTTCATTTTTCTTCTTTTCCCCTTACCTTCCTAGATTATCAGATCTGTTTTTAAAAATTTTAGCCATGCCTCTCATTTTGAACACACAGGAATTCTAACCCGACCTCACTCCAGTCTTCTCTTGCTTCTCCAGCTCCTCAAACAGACTTAAAATATGGGTTAAAAAAATGAAAAAAAAATGAGGTCTCAAGAGATGGTTGTGTGCTTAGAAGCACTTGCTGTTCCTGCAGAGGGGCCTGGGTTTGGTTCCCAGCATACACAGGTGCTCAGTTCTGTAACCCAGAACTGTCTGTCATAGCTCAATTCCACAGGACCCCGTGCCATCTTCTGGCCCCCAATGGGCACTGCACACAATGACACAAATGTGCCTGGTGCCTCTCGAAAGCCATATACATAAAATTAAAAATGAACAAAATTTCAGAAAGTTAATGTATAAAAATATGAGTGAGCTTACATCTCAGGCAACAAGTCACTTGTAGGGGGTCAAACTTTTTGCCATGATAATTGGAGGAAGGCCATGACGATAGGAGTCTCTGTGCTTACTTACATAGGCTTTAACGTAATTTATGCTTAGTTTGGATCTGGGAGATTTCTTGTAAAATCGTAGATGTCTGGATTGTTTAAAATACTGTACATTTGAGTCCCTGAATTACATTAGCCTATTGGGTTTGGCTCATTCATCCAGAGGCACGTTCATCATAAGGCCAAGATCCTGCTGTTTAATATGAGTCATTCCATTTGTTCACTCAGCATTGTAGTTTTGGTCACAAAGTTTAAAAGGATAAATTGCACTTCTTTATACAGAGCTCCTTTCTAAGTCACATCTTCCAGGGAAGTAGAATACGAATTGATGTAATTCACACATTTGCAACTCATATCGGGTAAGAGGGTTGGAACACCCTGAACTGGTGCCTCTTGAAAGCCAAATGAAATCACCTTTGAGGAATGTGGCTATGGGAGAGTCTGCTACAGTGAAAAGAAATCTCTGGACTACTCAGATACAGAGATAAGACAGTGAGCGGACCAATGGACTTCAGATGTGAATGCTTGGCTGAACTGTCATGGTCTAGCTTCCTGGCACTGAGAGGAAATGTGACATAGTTGAAACATAATACACAATAAAGGGTAACTTTGTTATTATTGGTAATAAAGAACACAGATTTGAGATGTGTCCTCCACCAACAAGATGCTGGTGGTTACTGCTGAAGGCTGAAATTCCTGGCCTGTGGGAGAAGAGGGACAATTCACGTTGTGGGCTTTGTAAGAAGAATCCGGGAAGCAACCACATACCCTGGTGAGGAGGCACACAGTCATCTATCAACTCAAAAGAAAGTCGAACCCCTTGGCTCACTGTATTTATTTTGAAGCATTATGAAGGGGGAAAACCCCCTGTGATAGAAAATTAGAAAAGACAAGAGGACTGGGATTTGTGCCCTAAATCCATCCTTTTAGATTAATATTATGAATATTACTAATAGATAGTAAAACATGGTAGACGAGTGAAAAGCCCTGTAGACCACACAGTTGGAAGAACACACTTTCTCCTGACAGCCAGGCAGTCAACAGATGCACAGGCATGAAAGGAAATTCAGATTAAATTACCTCTTTACTAAGATGCCTTTTCCTTCATAACTCATAAGCTGGAAGAGAGGGGCAAAGGGAAGCCATGATTACCTGTGGTCACTTTTTCAAACTTGTTTTTTTGACCTTAGAAAGAAGGGACACCTCTAGGTTACTGTGCTGGTACAAGACAAACACAGGTCAACAGGAGGCAGGTTTAAAGGATGAGCACATTTCATGTCATCCATCAGCAGTTAGAAACTTTGAGAGCATAGATGGAGAGAAATGAAAATGCTGGCTAGAGTCTGGCAAGGGGCATTTTTATTGCTGGATTCTTCTCCTTGCTAAAACACCTCCTGATAACTTATTAAGTTTTGTCTCAAGTTAGGATTGGCCACAGTAAGAAGTCACAGTAAGATCTGGAAGGAGGAGGTAAGGACAGCTACTTTTTAAAAGAGGTACAGGGTCGATCATGTGGCTCAGGCTGACCTCAAACTCATGATGATCATTCTGCCTTAGCCTTTCAACCTCTGGGATTATAGGCATGAGTTATATTGCCTACCCACAGCAGCTGATTTTCTGCTACTGTGATTGGGGCATGAAAGGTAGTTCTTGCTGTGGGAATCCAGGCATACTATCTCCTATTTGCTTTTCCTCTCAGCATATTATTCTGTATGTAGCTCTGTAACGGAGGGTGTCAGCATTTTCCCGTCACTCTTCTGCTTTAGACTCTATGAGAGACAAGGGTAGAGATCAGGTTGCGTTTGGCGGCCTCAGCTTATGCCTGTAGGGCTCATCTTTGCTCCTCCCCACTTCCTTCCCAGCTTCCTGCTCAGGCGAGTGCAGTGGCTTTGCTTTTACATGCTCCTCCTGCCTCCATGTCTAATCTTAGAACCCGACATCACATTTACAGCACTCCCGATTCTTGCCTCAAACAGACACGGGTAGTCTGATTCTAGCAATAGATGCTGGGTGGGCAGTTGGAACTATTAGTACTATTATTGCTTGGGGTTGCATCTGTGTTCTTGCAAGTGCTTGCTCCCATTTTGGGTCTGGGCTCTAGGAAAAGCAGATATTAATGGAGGTTGCTGAAATAAAAATACCCTATTAAAACTATCCTGAAGAAAAAAATACAGCTGCCTGTTTTGTCTTTTCTATAACTTCTTTAATGGAGATAGATCCTTGTGCGTCAATGCAGTTATTACTTGTTTATTATGTGAACCCTTAAAAGTTGAGGGTGGGGCCCTCCTGTTGTTTCCCCCCTTGTTTTAAAGAGTTAGTAGGCTAAATACTTCCTTAGTCCAGAGAAACAAAGTTTGCTTTTACAGTTTTGTTGAAAATTAGCTGCTAATTCTAGATTGGAAACTCATAAGGCTTGAAGTTATTTTAATTTTTAATTGATACAACTGATGTTTAAACACACACACACACACAGTGTAGTAATTCACCTGGGTGGGTTCCCCCGGCCCCAATCTGTGTTGCTCATCAGTGGTGTCAAGGTGCAGAGTAGCTGGGGAACAGGGTCTCAGGCAGCAGTGACTATTACAGGTACAAATGATCCTGGAGACTGTGATCCTGGGGACTGTGTCAGAGAACAGCTCTTTATTAAAACCGTGGACCTAGCTTATATAGCTCCTGTCAGGGAGAAGGGGAGGAAAAAGGACAAGGGAGGAAATGCATCTAATTTGCAATTATGGACCTGATCGAAGACAGGGCAATGTTTTTTAATTTAAATTTATTTTTAAAAATAACTTATTCACTTCACACCCTGACTTTTGGTCCCACTGTCCCTCCCTCTTCCCCCATCTCCCTCCCCTAGTCCTCAGAATGGGGAGCCCTCTTCCCCTATCAACTGTCTTCAGCCTATCAAATTTCATGAGGACTGGATGCATCCTCTTCTTTGGTGGCCTGGCAAGGTCGCTCCACCAGGGGGAAGTGATCAAAGAGCAGACAACAGAGTGCATGTCAGAGAAAACCCTTGTTCCCCTTACTAGGGTACTCTCTGGAGCCTGAGCTGCCTATAGGCTATATCTGAGCAGGGGTACTAGTCTAGGTCTTCTTCATGCATGGTCCTTGGTTGGAGCATCAGTCTCTGCAGGCCCCATGGGCCTAGATTGAAGACAGGCAAGTGTTAATGATGCAAAGCCATAAAGTACAGGATAACCATGTTACAATCCATAGACCCAAAGAAGCCAAGGAGGGCCCAAGGGAGGATTCTTGAATCTCACTCAGTAGAGGAAATAAACATCTGAAGTTGATAGAGGGACTAGCTGGAGAGAGGGACATGGATGGGAGAAGGGGTGGAGAAGGTAACTGGGGTAGGAATCAGGTGTGGGGAGAGAGGGAGTGGGATGTGGGGTGTGGTGTGGAGGACTGGGAGAGAGAACAGAACTGGGGTGTGTGAGGACATCCCTGGGACACCGGAAGGAGTCTTTGGGGGTGACTAGCTGAGACCCCTAGCAGCCGGGGTTCAGGAGCCTGAAGTCTCCACCTCTTGTAGCTAGATGAGACTTACTTTGGAGGGAGGGGAGCACCAAGCCTCTCATAAAACCCTCCACCCAAAATTTGTCTTGCCTACAAGAAGAGTAGGCATTAATATGGAGCAGAGATTGGGGTAATGGCAAACCAATGACTGGTCCAGCTTGTGACCTGCCCCATGGGAGAGAGGTAACCCCTGTTGCTATTTATGATACTCAGCTATGCTTGCAGACAGAAGCCTAGCATAACTGTCTTGGGAGAGGCTTCATCCAGCAGCTGATGGAACCAGATGCAGAGACCCACAGCCAAACAATAGGCCTAGTTGGGGAGTCCTGTGGAAGAGTGGGAGGAAAGACAGAGGGAGCTGGAAGAGTCATGGACACTACAAGGAGGTCTACAGAGTAAACTAACCTGGGCCCATTGGGAAAACAGAGACTGAACTACCAACAAATGAGCTTGCATGGGCTAGACCTAGACCCCCACAAAGAAGATGCACAGCATGGTGATCATGTAGGTCCCCTAACAATGGGAGCAGGGCCTGTCTCTGACTCTGTTGCCTGCCTCTGGATCTCCTTCCCCTAGCTGGGCTGCCTTGCCAGGCCTCTGTGGGAGAGGCCTACTGTGAATTGAGGTGTCCTGGAGACTGTCCTTGGGAGCCCCTCTTCCCTAAGAAAAAGAAAAGGAGGGAATGGGGGAGGGAAGTGTGAGGGTGGGACTGTGAGGGGAGAGGGCTGGGATCAGGTTGCAAAGTAATTAAATAAATAAATTAAAACAAACAAACAAAGCATGTGGAAGGGGGCACTTTCCATTCAAATCACTTAGATTAGCAGACTACTGTCACATGATTTCTGAGGAGCTGGTTCTGTGGTGGGGAAACAGAAGCCTAAGTTACCATGATGTGGCCTTTGTCTCTATGGGGCTGAGTAGGCCCAACCTTGCTCTCTGAGAGCTGTCCAGGGTATGAGGCGGTGCTCTACAGTCCTTCAACTGGCTTGGGAACCTACACACCCGAACTAACTAAAATGTCTTCTGTCCTGTAAGCAATTTTTAAATGAGAGAACATTTAACATCCACTTTATTTTTAAGCATGTATTTGTTTATTTAAATTATGTATATGCGTTCCTCTGAATGGATGTGTACACATGCCTGTGTGCTCATGGAGGCCAGGAGAAGCTGTTGGATCTCCCAGAGATGGTGTTATGGATAAATGCAGGATATCCAGCTTGCTAACTGTGTCCTGGGATCTGAACTCCAGTGTTTGTGATTGCTCAGCCAGAGCTCTTAGCCTAGCTGAGCCACCTCGCTCAGCAATGGTGAATTTTAGTGATTTCAGGGATTTGAAGCATTCTTAACTTTAGTTGCCATGCTTTAAAATGGACCTTTTTTAATTCATTCCTCATATTTGATTGAAACCTTGTCTATGTTAACCCAGGCTCCTAAACATCCAATGCTCTGCTCTGTGAGCCTGCTACCTTTAGATCCTGCATTTAAGTGAGATCATGCAATATTTGTCCTTCTGTCTCGGACTTATCTAACTCGGTAAAAATTCCTCTAGATTTTTCTAAGTCATCAGAAATAGAAACTCTAACCATGAGCTGAAACAAAACAATAGACATGCCAAAATGGAAGGGAAATGCCCAGGAAGCTTCAAAAGAACTGCAGGCAATCAAGGGATGGCTGAGAGTGGGCGAAATAGTCTTCCTCAGGCAAGAGCACACCAACTGGTTATCCAACGCCAAGCAGGCAGCCCGAAAACATACATACAGGTGGCATTGTACAGACTAAGCAGGTTATATTCAGGAGTATATGTGCATTTATGTATATATATGTGCATATATATATATGTATGTAATAGCAACAAATTATAAAAGAGGCCATGAATTTGAAAGCCAGGGAGGAGGGCTCCATGAGAGGGTTTGCAGGGAGGAAAGGAAAGGAGGGAAAATGTGATTAAAACACAATCTCAAAAATAAGGGAAAATGTTATCAAGATCTCCTTCTCTTAAAAGGTGGGTGAGGTTGCTTATGTTTACTTCGCACATTTTCACTAACCCCTTATCTATTGATGCACATAAGTTGATTTCATATCTTGGTTACTGTGAATATGATTGATGCCTGACTATTGTGAATAAGACTGCCATGAACATGGACATGCAGGTATCTTGCTGATTTCCTTTCCTTTGGCTGTATACCCATGAATGAGGTAGAGGTACCTACATAACATGGGGATGCTGTTTTTTTTTTTATTTTTGTGAGAAACTTTTATATGGTTTTCCACAGTGATTGTAGTAATTTGTGTTCCTGCAAAAGTTGTGGCTGCCTTTGCCCCCTTCTTACCAACAGTTGCCGTCTTTTGGTTTCGGATCACAGACAATTTATATGAGTCAGCATCTGTGATGATTAATCTTCCTTGTCATCAGGAGTGGATCTGCAGTCAACTAAGAGGTACCCTGGAGAGGGCTTCTATAGATCTGCTTCACTGAAGTGGGGCGGTGCACTTTCAGGGCAGGCAACACCTTCCTGTGGCACCCTGGATAAAGGGATGGAAGCTTTCCTTCGGCCACATCGCCTTCACGTTTCACTGGTGGGTTCACTTACACTGTTGCTCCTGCTGCTGCCATTGCCGCTTCCCCCTTCACTGACATCAGAACCCAGCTTCGTTGGGCTTCCAGTGTGAACTGAAGACCATTAGCTCTCCAGCACCCCTCAGGCCTTCAGCACTAGGTTGACACTGTTGGGGCATCCAACCTAATGGGCTGAACAGCTACTCGGTTCTGTTTGTCCAATGTGAAAGTAGCTGTCGTTGGATCAGATAGACTGTATCGTGAAAGCTGATCTACTAAATCTTCCCATTAGATTTATTTACTTTATATGTATGGATTTTTGTTTTGCCTTCATGTTTGTCTGGGCACCATGTGTGTGCTTGGTGGCCAGAAAACGGAATCAGATCTCCTGGAACTAGAGTTACTGACAGTTGTGAGCTGCCATGTGTGTGCTGGGACCTGAACTCAGGCCTTCTGCAATAACAACAGATGTGCCTAACCCCAGAGTCATATCTCCACACAAGTGCCTACACGGTTGCTCAAAACCATCTGTAACTCCAGTTCAAGGGGATCCAAAACTCTCTTCTGGACACGGCGCGTACACATTGTACAGACATCTATGTAAGCAAAAGAGCCATGCACACAAAACAAAAATAAATAAATCCCAAAAGAAGACTGGTCATAAATTCCTGAGATCTTTCCGTTTTTTTTTTTTTGCATGTGTGTGTGTTATGCATGTGCTTATGTATTTACATGTATGGGGATGTGGAGGCCCAGAATTGAGATTAAGTGTCCTCTGTCATCGCTCTCTACATTTTATTGGGAAAAGGTCTCTTGCTAAATCTGAAGATTGCTAGCTCTGCTACCCAGCTTATTCCAGGGATCCTACCTCTGCCTCTGAGCGCTGGAATTGTAGGTGGCCTCTGTGCCTGTCTCCGCGGGTTGGAGGAATGAGGTTCTTACACGTGTGCAGCAAGTGCTTTGCCTTGAAGCATCTTCCCAGCCTCATTTCTGAGATTTCTGTTCTCCTTACTGGCTCTTTTACTTCTATAACTTTGTAGTATATTTAGAAATTAAGTGGTACAGTGCCCAGCTTTGTTCTTTTTGCTCATGGTTATTTTGGTATGTGGGTCTTTCGTGGTTCCACATCCACTCAGGATTCTTTTTCTTTTTCCATGTGAAACATCATTGGAACTTTGCACTGGATCTCTAGATGGCTTTAGTCGTAGTGTAGTAGTTTAGACATTTTAATAGTATCAATACTTCTAATTTCTTTTCTGTTTATTATTATCATTTATTCCAATTTATTCAATTTGTATTCTGGCTGTAGCCCCTCCCTCGTCTCCTCCCAAACCTACCCTCCTTCCCTCTATGCCCCTCCTCTAGTCCACTGATAGGGGAGGTCCTCCTCCCCTTCCATCTAACCCTAGCTTATCAGGTCTCATCAGGACTCGTTGCATTGTCTTCCTCTGTGGACTGGCAAGGCTGCACCCCCTCTCCAAGGGAGGAGGTGATCAGAGAGCTTGCCAATACTAAAATCTATACTCCTAAAGAAAACCCTAGGGAAGATACTCAATCCTCACTCAGAAGGACAAACATGATAGACATCTGAAGCAGAAGACAGGGAACAGGACAGGAGCCTACGACAGAGGGCCTCTGAAAGACTCTACTGATCATCAGGGTATTGAAGTAGATGCTGAGACTCATAGCCAAACTTTGGGCAGAGTGCAGGGAATCTTATGACAGAGGGGGAAGATAGAAAGACCTGGAGGGGACAGGAGCTCCAAAAGGAGACCAACAGAGCCATAAAAACTGAGCCTTGGGGCCCCTGAAGAGAATGATACTCCAACCAAGGACAATGCATGGAGAGGACCTAAAACCCAGGCTCAGATATAACCCATAGACTCAGTCTCCAAGTGGGGTCACTAGAAAGGGGAGCAGAGACTTTCTCTGGTATTAGTACTTTTAATTCACTAAGATAGGGCATTTTCCCATTTGGTAGCAGTATTTCTGAAATTACTATTCATTATTTTGTTTATCTTATTTTGTGTATATGTATGAATGTGGTGTGTGTATGTGTGCACGTGTGTATGCATTAGTATATGTGTGTATGTGTGAAGGTGGAGGTGAGATGTTGATGTAATTTATCTTCCATTGCTTTCTATTTAGCTTTTTAAAATTGAAACTTTTTTCATACAATATATTCTGATCATTTTCCCTCCCTCAACTCTTCCTACCTCCTCACTCACCCAACTCCATTCTCTTTTTCTTCTTTCCATCTCTCTTTAGAAAACAAACAGGCAAACAAAGACAAACAAACAAGAATTTAAAAGGAAGAAAACACACAAGAAGTACACGCACACAAGAAACAGCGCGTGCGCACGTGCACGCACGCACACGCGCACACGCACACACCATAAAAACACAAAATTGGAAACCATAATATGCTAGCAAAAGACAAGTGAGAAATAAAATGCCTAAACAAGTAATATGAGACAGGAAGTCTACAAAAATACCATTGAATTAGTTTCTGTCCTAGACATCTACTGCTGGGCATGTACACCCAATGAGACTCTAGTGTGGGAAACTAATTTTTCCTTCTTAAGCCTGTGTCAGTTGCAGAGAGTTTCTTGGTTAGGGGTGGAAGACTGTATGTAGTGATACCTTTCACCACTGGATCTCCTTCTGGCCTGAGCCCAGGCAGGCCCTGATCTTCCTGCCACACTCTCTGAATTCAGCTCTAAATGGGATGTCTTCCTTGAACCCCTTCCCTCAAGACTCAGGGATCTATGAGGAAGAAGAGACAGAAAGATTGCAAGAGCCAGAAGGGATGATGGATGACTCCAAGGCAACAGAGTTTCCCAGAGACAAGAGGACAGATATACCTTGCTTTTTGAGACAGGCTTTTTTTTTTTCTCCCTGGCTTGCAGCTTGTGCATTTACCTAGACTTGGTAGCCAATAGGTTCTTGGCAGCATCCTGTCTCTGTCTCCCCAGTGATGAGATTAAAAGCCTGTGCCACTCAGCTATGCTTTTTACATGGGTGCTAAGGATGGGACTCAGGTCCTTGTCATTGCGCAGCAAACACTTTGCCAGCCAATCGAGGCTGTGAGATTTCCCCAGCCAGTGAGAGTATTCTTTAGCAAGTGTTTTTAACTTGTTAACTGAGAAGCCCTTCTCTGTCTTGCAGGCTGAAGAAGAGGAGCTAGTGTCTGCTGAGCAGGGACTTTTTTTGTGCGACGTGTATCACACACATCTGCATTGCATTTTTTTCTCATTGGTACCGAGCATAATTAGTGGTGGGGTTCGTACCTTACAGCTGATTATTTGGGAAGATTGAGTTACTTGGCTGGGTTCAGTTAACAGGTAATTGAAGTATGAATCCAACTTTTCTATTTCAGAAGGTCTTGATTTCACAGCAATGACTAATGGGAGATTTCAGTTGTTTGCTGCTTCTACAGATGTATATCGAACACACGATGTGAATAAAAGTTTTTGTCAAAGGATCTGAATTTGCATGCACACAAACTTACACAGAGCGAGTGCAGCATTGGAATCTCCCTCGAAAATTTCTCTGGGTATGCCACCATCGTTGCCCCTGTGTCTCCCTTCTTGCTAGGCCTTCCCGTTAATCCCTGGCTTTCCCCTTCTCTGGGGAAGGAGAACTGCTCATTCTCTGTAGATCATTATCATACCTTTTTAACAGGAGTCCTAGTCACCATTGCTATGCTGGTGCGTTTCCCGCCTGTGTACTATCCATGCATCTGTAGCACATAGTTCCCAACGAACTTGACTTATCTGCTTATTTGACACATTTAAATATCTGAATGCCATAAATGATTCTAATCAAACTCTGATCAAAGATGAAGATATGCTAATGCCATCTCATTGCTCTTAACGAGTTGGGCCTGATCAGAATCTATCCAGATGAATTTACTTAATGAAGAGCTGAGTAAAAGGCCCAGAGCATGGAGATATTCCACAGTAAGCTAGTTTCCAAAGCTACTTCCCACATATTATGCTGTTAGTGTATTCTTTCAGTAAAATTTCACCTCAATTCTCTTGTTCTTACTGTCTCCAATCAAGAGTCCTAGTGAGATAGCGAGACTTAGCTATGTGCCAGGAAACATTAACAGCGAAGCATAGTCCAACAAAGAAGGAGTCCAACCAAATGGGATGGACAGTGGATGTAGGAGAAAACAAGTAACAGGACAGGAGCCTACCACAGAGGGCCTCTGAAAGACTCTACTTAGCAGAGTATCAAAGCAGATATTAAGACTCATAATTAAACCTTTGGCAGAGTGCAGGGAATCAGATGAAAGAATGGGGAGTTAGTAAGACCTGGAGAGGACAGGAGCTCCAAAAGGACCAAATATATCAGGGCACAGAGGTCTTTTATGAGATTGTTTTTCCAACCAAGGACCATATATGGATATAACCTAGAACCCCTGCTTGGATATAGCCCATGGTAGCTCAGTATGGTACCCTAGTAAGGGGAACAGGGACTATTTCTGACATGAACTCAATGGCTGGCTCTTTGACCTCCCCTCCCCCTCCAGGGAGGAGGAGCCTTGCTAGGCCACAGAAGAGGACATTACAGCCAGTCCTGAAGAGACCTGATAAGCTAGGGTCAGATAGAAGGGGAAGAGGTCTTCCCCTATCAGTGGACTTGGAAAGGGGCAGGGAGGAGATGAGGGAGGGATGGGGGAATTAGGAGAGAATGAGGGAGGGGGTTATGTCTGGAATATAAAGTACATAACCTGTGATTAATATAAAAAAAAAGGAGTCCAACATTTATTTATTTATTTATTTATTTATTTATTTATTTATTTATTTATTTATTTCATATGTATGAGTGGTTTGCTTGCATGTGCCTTGTGCCTTTGAAAGTCAGAAAAGGGTGTCTGAGGAGTAGGAGAGCAGAAACAACGCAGCGACCAGGAGACTGAACTCTGGGACCTAAAATGCCAGCATTGTGAATGCCAGGTGAGCGGAACTCCTACGGTGAGAAAATCAAGTGGGAAAACCCTAGGGACACCCAGTTATTACCTGGAGAAATTTCCCGGTGACCAGCTGCGCACAACTCTGATCTGGACGAGCGGCTGCGCTGGGCGCCTGCAGCCGCCATTATAGTCTGGATCGCACAATCTCCCGGGCAGTCTCGGGAGGAACCAGGTGCCGTTTTCACTGAACTGCGCCCTGCGAGCGCACACTGCACCTGGGTTCTGCTTCGACCCACGGGTGTGCTGCGGGTTCGGTCCGATCATCGGAACCACACCAGACTGAGTAGATTGGGGGACCATTTTGACCAGTCTGCACATTGCAGGGGCGCAAGCCGAACGCTCCGCCAGCAAAAACTCAGTCAGGGTGTGAGTCCGCCAGCGGATCTGGGAGGATCCCGAGTTCTGCACCAACCCACGGGTGTGCAGCGGGCGCGAGCCGATCGCGGGAACCACCACAGACTAAGTGGATTGGGGGACCATTCTGACCAGTCCGCACACTGCGGGGGTGCAGGCCAAACGCTTCCGCCAGCAAAAACTCAGTCACTGTGT
>CM053758.1:46862760-46892578 GCA_028658305.1 Pachyuromys duprasi
AGTCAGGGCAAAACTGCTTTAGACATCTGGAAAAATCATGCAAAACTAATTAATTTTTTTTCTCAATAGAGGAATATTGAATGGCAGAGAAACACTTAAAGAAATGCTCAGCGTCCTTAACCCTCAGGGAGATGGAAATCAAAACGACCCCGAGATTTCACCTTATACTCATCGGAATGATTAAGATCAAAAACTCAAGTGACAATATATGCTGGAGAGGATGTGGAGAAAGGAGAACCCTCCTCTACTGCTGGTGGGAATGTAAACTTGTACAACCACTCTGGAAATCAATCTGGCACTTTCTCAGACAATTAGGAAGAGTGCTTCCTCAAGATCTGGCTATACCATTAATAGGCATATATCCAAAATATGCTTAAGTACACAACAAGGACATTTGCTCAACCATGTTTGTAGCAGCTTTACTCATAATAGGCAGAATCTGGAAACAACCCAGATGTCCCTCAGTGGAGGAATGGATACAGAAATTGTACATTTACACAATGGAATACTACTCAGCAATTAAAAACAAGGAAATCATGAAATTTGTAGGCAAATTGTGGAAACTAGAAAAGATCATCTTCAGTGAGGTATCCCAGAAGCAGGAAGACACCCATGGTATATACTCACCTGTAAGTGGATATTAGACATATAGGATAAACATACTAAAATCTGTACTCCTAAAGAAGCTAAGCAAGGAGGAGGACCCAGTGTAAGATGCTTAATGCTCATTCAGAAAGGCAAATGGGATGGACATCGGAAGATGGAGAAAATGGTGAAAAGGATGGGGGCCTACCACAGAGGGCCTCTGAAAGACTACACAGCAGTGTATCAAAGCAGATGCTGAGGCTCATAGCCAAACTTTGGGGAGAGTGCCGAGAATCTTGTGAAAGAAGGGGGAGATAGAAAGATCTGGAGAGGACAGGAACTCCACAAGGAGAGCAACAGAACCAAAATATCTGAGACCAGGGGTCTTTTCTGAGACTGATACTCCAACTCAGGACTATGCATGGAGATAACCTAGAACCTCTGAACAGATTAGACTATGGCAGCTCAGTATTCAAGTGGGTTCCCTAATAAGGGAAACAGGAGCTGTCTCTGACATGAACTCAGTGGCTGGCTCTTTGATCACCTCTCCCTGTGTGGGGAGCAGCCTTGCCAGGCCACAAAGGAAGTCAATGCAGCCAGTCCTGATGAGACCTGATAGACTAGGGTCAGAGGGAAAGGGAGGGGGACCTCCTCTATCCATGGACTTGGAGAGGGGAATGGGAGGAGATGGGGGAGGGAGGGTGGAATTGGGAGGGAATGAGGAAGGTGGCTACAGCTGGGATACAAAGTGAATAAACTGTAATTAATAAAAGAAAAAAATATTTATTTTTTATATGCTATTCTGCCTGCATGTGTGCCTGCAGGCCAGAAGAGGGCACCAGATTTCATTATAGATGGTTGTGCGCCACCATGTGGTTGCGGTGGGAATTGAACTCAGGTCCTTTGGAAGAACAGCCAGGGCTCTTAACCTTTGAGCCATCTCTCCAGCCCAACACTAATTAAAACTACTATCTTCCACGGTTTCATTTGGGACAGTAGCTGTCAAGTGATGTGTTCTAGACATGTCTTCAGACTGCCCCACAGTGGCGGGTTTAATACCCATTCTTAATAAAGGCTTTGTTTCTACCCATTTTTCTTTTCTTTTTTTTTTTTAAATTTATTTATTTTTATCTCAATCACAGGTTAGGTACTTTGAATCCCAGGCGTAGCCCCCTCCCTCATTCCCTCCTACCCTCCCACACCCTCCCTCATCTCCCTCTTCCACGCCCCCTCCAAGTCCACCAACAGGGGAGGACCTCCTTCCCTTCCATCCAACCCCAGCTCATCCTGTCTCCTCAGGGCTGGCTGCAATGTCCTTCCCTGGGATCTAGCCAGTCTTCTACCCATTTTTCATAATGAGACTTTTATAACGGAATAATGAACGAGTTTTATTAGAACTAAACTAAACCATAGGCTTTCGGTACTAAGATTTGGACACTACTTGTGCTGAATAAAGTTCTAGATGGCACTGCAGCTAGAACGGACATGTACTTGACAGAGAGGTGTCTGGTCACGTCTGTGTGCTGAGGCACCTTGAGTTGAAGGCTAGTTCAAGCATCTACGAGGCAAGATATTCAGGAAGGTGCAGCTTCTAAATTTAGCTCTTTGTGCATTGGGCAGGGAGTTATTAATGACTTAGGTCACTCTCACACAGCTTTAGTAGGGGCTCAGTTAACTAGGCCAAGTGCAAGTGGGCTAGGTCCTTGAAAGAAGACTGAGTAAAAATACAGGAGCATCCAAACACAGCTGTACATTCATGTGGTAGTTACCAAGTCATTTCCCTGGTCAAATGAGCCTTCCTATACACCTACGTCTTCCTGAGTACTTGTGCTGACGTCCTGGTGATATCTTGGCTCTCCTGAGACTTTCTAACCTTTCTGCTCAGTTGCTGTGGTTTTGGAGGGGCAGAGGGCCGGAGGAGACAGTGGATTGTCTAAGATGTCAGGGAGAAAACGGAGGCTTCATGAATTTGGAGAAGGGGCTGGGCCTGGTTGCTCTGCCTCTTGGAGTTGACATCTTCCTTCCTTCCTCAGTTGTCAGGTTCATGGTAGGCATTTTGGCAAGGGCCCCCGAGTGAGAGTGTCCACTGTCTCCACGATCTGAATATCCAAGTCATTCTGCCCTTCAGGATGAGCTGACTGCAGCCGCTGAGAAAAGCCACAATGAAATGGAAGTGCCAGGGAAGGTGGCCTTTGGTTTTTCCCACAGAGGGCATCTGAGGTCACCAGCTGACTCGTGGAAAGCCGCTGTTGGCAGTAATCATAAAGACAGCATCTTGGAGAGATTTTTTTTTTATGAGGATGCAGGGCATCCGCAGACATGAAAAGGAGAGAAACGCTTGTTAGTTATGGCGAAGGTGAAAGGCTTAGAAAACTGATTAGCGTAGCAGTGTGGTCAGATGGAAATGAAAGCTCAGAAGCACAACCGTTAATTGGGTGCTTACCTACTAATTTGAGCTTGGATGTCAGCAGTACTGCACTCCATTTCAAACCCGGGGTCAGACTCGAACGCTACATCATAAATTACGTAAAGGCACAACACTAACAATTAGATAATTATGGAGACCCATGCTGTTGCAATTTAACTGGGCAAGTTCAGGGCAAACATGACAGGAGGAAGGCTTAACCCTCACACTGCTGGCAGGAGTTTCCCTCCCTTACGAGACCCAGGATGCTGCCATTGACTAGATTTCAGCGCCTACGGGTTAAATAATTTCTTCCCAGTATTTGGCTTCATCAGATGACCCAAGCAGACTCAGAAGAAATATTAGAGAAGTGTTAATTATGCTTTGGAAAAATCCAGCCTTTAAATCCACACCAACTAAAGGACGCGGTGGTGGGCTGGATTCCAGCTAATCTTTAAGCTGAAGCTTAAAATCAAAGCTTTTTTTTTTTTTTTTTGATTTCCAAGCATGAGACTTTCTGTAAATGTAATATGCGGATGTTCAATCCTAGCTCTCCCGCATTAACATATGAATCAAAATAGAAGTCTCAGGGTAGATGTTTTCTTCTCATTGTATTCATGCTGGCAAACTAGTGCCTGCTGTAATCAATGATGAAGGCAGGCCTATCCTTTGTGAATCGCAGGGTTGTGCCGGGGTTTCTAGGAAGTGCATCATTCACTCATTGACTTGTTTATCAGTGTGTCTTGAGAATCTCTGTGTGCGGGGTGTGGGGAATAAAAATGTCATGAGATGAGCATCCAAACATCGCTCTGATTACCTGCTGGAAACCAGAGGCTGTGCAGGCTCCGTTTATGCACTCATAGTATGGTACTCTTTTGTCCTTACTGACAGGGAGAAAGTTTGAGAAAGGATGGAACCGTCTCATGTTTCTTCTCCCTCCACAAAGCCATAGATATAGGGAGGGGTATTTTTGAAGAAATAGAGAAGGCTAAGAGCCTACAAAATTGAAGGAGTGAGTGGTTTGTGTCTAAGGGGGAAAAAGTGAAACAGTGAACAGTTTCATTGACACTTATATGTTTTAGAAATGCATATTGTCTGGCAAATAAAATCATATTTTATTTTTTAAAAAATGCAATAGAGCTGAATTTTAGTATACGAGTAGTTGCTTACAAAGAGATTGGCTTTGTCTGTCTCTTCTTGTTTAAAAAAACGAGGCAATGTGATAGCCTGGGTGTTTCTGCATATTCTAGATGCAGGCCCCATGGAATTCAGGACCACTGGATCCAGTGGGAATTCCACTTGCTTTATGTGTAAACAGAGGATTTTCTCACAGCTTTCTGGTATTGAGATCCAAACTGGAAGGGGAGCGGCTCTGAGACATACCACAGAGCTGGAGAAAGAAAGGGAGCTCAGACTGAAAATCCCTATGGATTTACGATATAGGCGTCAGCAGCACACTTCAGAGGAAACATCTGTGTGGTCCAGCTCTTGTGGGCAGATGTATATATGTGTGTTGTGTGTGGTTTGTGTGCATATGCTTGTGTACAGCAGATCTGCACAGTTGAAGAGTGGTACAGGGTAGCACAAGTTAGAATCAAGTCCTACCCCAGAGAAGAGAGATCTTGTACTTTGATTCTTCTACTTGGTGGGTGAAAGGATGGATCTCTCACAGAGTTCACCTCTCCTCTTCAGGTGTGGAGCTAGGGATGGTCTTACAAAGCAAGAAAACAGGACTGGATAGGCAGGGTTTCATACAGGAGTGAAATCTGGCAGGATTTCTTCTGCTAAGCGGTAGTATCTAGGGTAATTTGAGTATGGAAAGAATTCCTTCATTTTACACTCCTAAAGCAACTCACACGTGATAATTGATTATGTATACTCAAAAACAGGCCTGCAAAGTATTGAGCTAGCTTTTTAATCAATGATGGTGATTTTATGTGTGTGATACAAAGTGAGAAAGAATAACATTCTGCTTAAGTCATTCTTGAGCAGAAAAAAAAGCCATCTTGCTGGATAGCTCCTTATCATTTGCATTGGCTGAAGTCGGTTTGCTAACTCACTGTTTTGTCCTTCTGTTCCCTAGCTAGTGGAATGGGTTGCTTCAGGATTAATATTTAATAAGCTCAATGTACTCTGATTTTTTAAAGCTCAGAATGCCTTTGAAGCCTGTCAGTGAATGCTGGTAAATACTTGTAAATACCCTTGTTGATTACAGGAGTTTCAAAAGAGATTGTTGGCAATTTTTCTAGTAGTTGAAGTTTGGTATAATTTTTTTTTCATTCCTTGCTCCCTCCTGTCTTCTGTTCCTCTCCTTTCTTACCTCCATTTCCATTTTCTTTTCTTCTTTCTCTTTCTCTATTTTCCTTTCTTCTTTCCCTCCCTCCCTTCCTCCTTCCTTCCTTCCCTCTTTCCTTCCTTCTTTCCTTTCTTCCTTCCTACCTCAGGGTCTCACCATGAAGCTCAGGCTGCATTGAAACTTGTGTTCCAACTTCTGGGATTACAGGTTTAGATTATCACACCTAGATAGCAGCGTGTGTGTGTGTGTGTCTGTGTGTCTGTGTGTGTCTGTGTGTGCACACACGCGCATGTACACACTGTCAAGAATCTATAGTGGCCCAGATTTGAAAATGCCTAATGAATTTAAAAACTCAGAATCCATACTGAAGAGATCTCTCGGAAGGCATTGCATTGCATGCCAAATGCGAGCTTAAGAACAACTATAAAGACAAAAAGGGCCACTTCCCTGCCAAGAAAATGATAAGGAGTAGGCAAATGGCTTTGAAACTGCACCTTTTGAAATTGTGTGTTAAAAATAAACCCTTCCTCTCTCAAGTTGCTTATGGCCACTGCTTTGTTCCTGATGGTGAAAAGCTGCATAATCCAACCTTTCCATGGTAACAAAGCTGCATATTCCTGACTTCAGTGACCATCCACAAGTCTCTTACTATGAGGAAGACGTAACACAAAGCTGCAATGGATATAGAGATGGACAAGGGTCTCTGAACATAGAACATAATAGGCTCAGTGGCAATACAGGTAGGCAAGGGATGGCACAGAGTATGTGCTGTGGGATGCTCCAGGCCCTACCTAGCATAGGGACTGGCCTAGGCTGAAGTCTGGAGGATTATCGTTCCCTAAATGTGGATGGGCTCCTCAGTTAGCATGGGGAGGGGATTTCAAAGCAAGGGAAGCCCAGAGAAGTGAAAGTGTCTTGGGGTAGGTATTTTATGGATAGAGCCTACAGGGAAAGTGGGTGAGAGAAATTCTCTCTTGGTCTGCTAAAGACGTGGGACTTATTTTAAGATCAATGACATTGGGAGAGTTCTTGGTAGGAGACATATATTAGATTCCTGCTCAGGCACCATTGCAGCAAGTTTCCAGTGGTGGGGCTGGCATGTCACAGGTACTTAGCAGCATCCCTGGCCTCTTTTCTCACTAGTTGCCAATAGCCCCACTGTGAGTCCCAAGATAGGAAATTAGAAAACATTTCCAGACATTGCCAAACATCCTTCTGGTGGAGTGTGTGGTTAGGAGAGTTGCTGTTTTTTGAGAACCCTGGTCTTAAAAGGATGAAATAGCAAACATCAATCTGAATTATATGTGAGGTAATGGCAGAAGTGTGGTTAGGAGGTCAGAGGTTAGAATAGGCAGGTTTGGGGTATGTGCGAATATGAGGTGAGAGAAAATCATCAAGGATGAAGCCATTTTGAATTGTGGGAGCTAAGAGTAGTTTCCTAAGAAGAAGAAGATTGTTCTTATCAGTGTTTGATTTCATTTCATTTTATTTTATTTAATTTTCAACTTGACACAAGCAAGTCATTTGGGAAGAGAGAATCCCAATTGAGAAAATATCCCTGCCAACTTGGGTTGTGAGCCCGTGGCACATTTTCCTGATTAATGACTGATGAGAGGGAGGGCCTGGTCAACTGTGTGTGGGGTCACCCTATGAGCAGGGGCTTGTTTAAGAAAGCAAGTTGAGCAAGCCGCAGGGAGCAAGCTGGTAAGTAGTACTCCTTCATGGCTTCCGCTTCAGTTCGTGCCTCCAGGTTCTTGCCTTGAGTTCCCTCCACGATGGCTGTAAACTGAAATAAATTCTTTCCACTCCAAGTTTGTCTTGGTCATTGTGTTTTGTCTTGGAAATAGACACCCTAACTAAGAGACACTGATGAATTTCATATTTGGGAATTCTGACGTTGAAGAGCCTGAGGGGCATCCAGGGAAACACGAATCGTGGGTCAGAAGCCTCTTGCCCAGGACCTGACTCATAGTTTGGCAAATAAAGGCCACTGACCCACAAGGGGTGGTTGATGTTGTGTCCTTTCTGGATCAATAACAGCATCATGGAATTGCACGTGTTGGGTACACTTACCAGTTACGTTTCCTATCCTTGAGACAAAAGAACAGGTGGAAGCAATTTAATGGAAGGGGAGGAGGGTTGTTTTGGTCTATGATTTCAGAAGGTTTGGTCCATGGGCAAAAAGACTGTGGAGGAAGAAACACATGGGAGAAGTCTTCACTTTTTGATGGATAAGAAGCAGAGTAAGACCAAATGAAGGCAGGGGTAATATACCCTCAAGGACCTGCTGCCAGTGGCTTGCTTTCATCAGTTGGTACCCATCTCCTAAAGTTCCCAGTTGCCTCCCAACATTGCACCACTAGCTATGAATCACGCGTTAAAAACCCGAGCCTGTGCACATCATACTAAAACGATGATGGTACCCAAGCGTTTGAGACACTGTATATAGGAATGTGTAGCCAGCTGTGGATGCTCAGTACTGCCTGGCCATCCCCAAGGGCCACCACACTGGGGAGAGATCCACGGCGCTTCCTGACTAAGGACGGAAGGCCCAGCCAGCTTGACCTTTCCTGCCCTCAGCAGCTGAAGTGCTTCTTAAGTGATGGCTGAATGGTGGAAGCTATTACTCTAACTGTAATTTGTAATGGCTTTCTATCGCTTTTGAGAGAGCTGGGGCTCCTTGGGATGAAAGGTGACTTTTAAAAGTCAGTAATTATACTTCCAGTGAAAATGTGTCTCTGGCACAGTGCATAACTACAGTATGCAGGGCATCCAAGAATTCACTCTTGGACAGGGCTTAGATTAATCATGGTTTCAATGCCCAGAGAACATGTTCTCAGTAGTTAACCATCCTCTTTCCTGCTCCTTTAAAATGTGGACCTTGTAATCAAAAAAATAGACACGCCTTCAACTATAGCAGGCTGCTGTACTAAATAAAAAATTATAGTTATTATACACAGACTTCATACAGGGCAAAGTCTAGTTACAACACATCTGGTAAACTCCATTAAAGAACTGAGTTATGTTCAGCTTGTGTTTTAATTAGCCCGTGATAAACAAAGAATCAAAGGCCGTTCCGCTCTGGTGGTTTGAATATTTACGACTGCCTTCACCTGCACTTACACACGGGTTTATGGAGTGTAAAAGAGGGAAGAGTTCGAGCGGTGTTGTCTAGACCATTTACTGTTTGTAGATCAGTTAGGAGGCTTGTTTCTGGGCCAGCCAGATGTGTGTGCTGGCCTTCAGATTGATGATGGGATGGTTTGTTTTCAAAGAATTTGGGGGTAGAGATAGTCTCATCTTCCAGGATAGGATTCACTATCAAAGCTTCAGGGTCTCTGAGATTTCCCTGTAGCTTGTGAAACTGGTTTAACAACAATGTGTTTTAGAAAAGAGAGAGAGAGAACAAGAGACTATTCTATGAGGCAAGATCCAGGAAAAACCTCATGCTTCTGAATGATGAGCAGCCTCAGGATTCAATGAGAAAGCATTTGGAGAAAGCAATGGAGAAAGCAGTGGCTATTGAACCCCTAAACAAATGCCGAGCAAGTCAATGTTAAAGGCTCCAAGAAATTTTGCTGTAATTTTTTTTGGGTTTTAATGTCACTCAGGTGGGATTGGGGATATAACTCAGCCTTGGAGTACTTACCTAGCACCTGCAAAGCCCCAAATACCCTTCCCAGCATCCTACAAATTCAGATGAGGTGGTTCTTGCCTCTAGTCCTAGCCCCCAGAAGGAGACAAAAGAATCATAAATTCAAGGTCATTCTCAGTTGCATCAGGGCCTGATTGTGATACACGAGACACTGTCTGGGATACACAAGGCCCCGTCTTTAAACAAAGCAAAGCAAAGCAAAACAAACAAAAACCCTACCATGCACATTCTAGTTCTGCAAGTTACATGTGAAGAATTCATTTATATGTAACCCATTTCCAGGAATGTGAAGGAGTCACGTGCTGAGCCCTGGAAACTGGCTTGGAGGAAGCCATCTGTAGTCGTTCCCGAACACTGGGGTTCTTGAAGTCACCTCACCTCCTTGCTGCACTCAGATGACCCTTGTCAGCCTCCACACAGGCACTGACTTATGGATTTGGATCCGCTTCTATATTGCTTTCTTTTCGACTCCTTTTTCTATTCCTCTTTCCCTTTAAGAAGACCTATGTCTAGAAGTCTAATAAACAGGCAGCAAGTGCAAAAAAAGCACAGTGTGCATGTGTGTGCGCTGCAATCTCCATTTCCGTTAAGGAGTGGGATACCACAGCACCCAGACATTCCCTCAGGTTTCCTTTCAATTATTTTCCTTCCCTGTTTCCCCTAGGGGACCATTCTGAATCCAAATTAGATTAATTTCATAAATAGCTGGAAAAGCACAGATTTTCTCTCTCTACTCTGAGGTTCATCCATGCAGTGTTACCGCATAGGTTCTTTTTTTTTTCCCTTAAATTCTGGGTGATATTCCTTTGTATGAATACATAGTTTACTTTGTTCAGGTTACGGTGGTTGGAAATTTTCTTGTATATAGTTGGGGTCCGTTGTCAATAAGTATTCCATATTCATTTGCACATGACACATGCAAGCATTTCTCTTCTGCATGTCCGGCTAACTGTGGAACTGATAAACCAAGGAATGTTTTAGGGTTTGAAGGATGTTAATGATTTTTAATTTTTAAAGAAGCTATTTAACTTGTTTAATGTATATGAGTGCTCTATCTGCATGTATACCTGCATGCCAGAAGAGAGCATCAGATCCCAGTATAGATGTTTCTGAGTCACCATATGGTTGGCGGGAATTGAACTCAAGATCTCTGGAAGAGCAGACAATGCTCTTAACCACTGAACTACCTCTCCATCCCTGGACATAGTCTTAAGTATCGACTCCACTGCATGGTTGTAGGATGTTTGCAATAAGCTTCACCACTGATGGTCTTCCGGTGTTGTCTCTTTGTAAGCCAGTACTCACCCCTGATGCCTGATGTTACTGGAGTATGCTATCCTTCAGGCCAGCCACTCACAGTTCGGTCCCCGCATTTGCAGCATGAGCACTGCCTGGGAATTTGTGAGAGAGGTTCTTTCTCAATTTTCTCCCCAAGCCCACAGTCAGTTAAAGGACTTAGCCCAGCACCTTGCACTTAACAAGTCCTCTAGAAAATTCTCGTGTCTACTCAAATCTATTCTCAATCTGTATCACATATCTCAGCATCCACAAAACAAAAGACACACAGAGGGAAATTGATTCACTCATTTTCCATTCAGCGCTTGCTGAGCACCTGTTAAGACCTGTCCTGAGCAATACACTACTCAGTAAGCATCAGGAATGTGAAGACGAGTTAGGGACTGTCTTTGATCTTAGAAAGTTCAAGGCCAACGAGTGGATACTGTATAAGGTGGTGGGTGCCATGGAGACTGGAGAAGGGGAACAACCACTTCTCCTAGGGAGGTCTGAACACATTCCACTCAGGAGGTGGGCTGTGCATTTCAATACTAATTGAATTAAATCATTGAGTAGCTTCCTAAGCAGTACTGGTTAATGCTTGCCCATGGGTGGTGACTGTTTTCTTCTTACATGTGAAAGTGCAGTGATTTGTGTTATCGTAACTTCTGAGACCAGGTGCTTAGAACACACTAGACAACCATTAGATGCTTACTGAATAGTTTTTTCTATGTTTATTTCTTGGGCATCTTGCATTGCATTCATCTGACCTCCATTTATGAAGTATCTGCTGCATGACAGGAACTCTACTATCTGCAGAGTCAAAGAGGTGAGTGTAAAGACCCATAACAGGGATAGTGACAATGAACCCAATTTCTACTTGTTCCTAGACCAGCTTTGGTGTTCCTGGTGGTTGCCATTCCTACAAATCCTACCATCTTCCTTGAGGGTGTGGTCCCTAGATGATGGTTAGTGTGAACTTAGTTGCATTAGCAAACAGTCTGAATATTTGGTAAGGGCTACCCAAATGGCTGTGGGGCTGTCCCAGACCGTCTGTTTGACCTGTCTGATGCAAGGAAGGATGGCATGAGAAGGCTCTTTTTAGGTCTTTGGGATGTTTTATATGAGGTGAAAAGGTTTGTTTGATGGCAGGATACAACACACTGAAACCAGGTAGATAAAGACAATCTTACGGTTACTCACGCATGGGAATGAGAGGATGCTGCCAGCAAGAACCGCAGAGATTGCCCTGGGGACAGGGTAACTGAGGCTAATTCTGCAGTGACAGCGCCTGCACGGAAAGCAAGGTAGGTTTGACAGGGCTCAGGTGCTTCGAGTGTGGGTAGTGTGACCGGAAGATGTGTGTGGGATCTGAGGTGTAGGGACTGTGACTTTGACCGGTAACCAGGACCAGTCCCTGACCCTGAGATAAGCAGAGCAGCAGAGCAGGTGCACAGTGGTCTGGATGTGTGGCAGCCTGGTAACGGAAGTGGTTTAAGTCGACTTAAACCAGCTGCTTTGCTTGGAGAATTGACCAGTCTCAAGCCAGGGCCTCAGGACTGAATGATGTCAGCATTTAGGACAGAACCTTGTGTTTACCCAGAAAAGATCATGGGATGGTGAAATCCCGCTTTGCCGCAATGAGAGGTTTACACAGCCTTTAATGGCTGCCTCTTACCCTCTGTCACCAACCTTCCTACTTGTGTAGTGCAAAGGTTTGGAGTGATTCTGAACAGAAGGGACTCTGCTACAGTACAGTAAGATAACGTAAATTCCACACCGTGTTTCCATCCTCTGGAAGACGGGCCCACAAATCTCAACTTCAAGTTATTTGTGACCGAAGATACTGCTGGAACATTGGGGTTGGCTAAATGGACACTCTTGCTGTTGTTTGAAATAAAGCAAATCTACAAGACCTGGCTGTGTTAAGCAACAGATCTCTGGTACAGAGGCTGCACACTGTTGCTGAGGAACAGGGCATGAAGGGAGGCGGCCTCTTTAACTGTCTAAAGGATTCCAGCTGATGCTCGCAAGGCTCCATGGCTTTATTCCTAGAGTGAGGCAGTCTAGCAGAACAAGAGATGGGAATAATGCCATAAACAAACTTGTGGGATTTGAGAGTCCACTTTTTTTTTCTTTCCCGGAAGCCCTAACCATGCCGGATTTCTGTGGGGGAGGGGCTGCACTCATATCAAAGCCCCCGCTGCTAGCTCTGTAAACCAGAGGTTTCAGTGTCTGGCTTCAGTTCTCCACGTGCAGCAACAGCTCTCGTGGCTCGCTGCGCACTTGAGTGCTCTCAAAGGTGGCAGCTTGGCTGGCCTGGATCCTTAGCAAGGGCATTTAGGTCCAGCACACAGGCCTCCAAACAACGCCGTTCCCAGTAAAGCGTCTTGCTAGAACAACCCGGAGATGCAGATCTGAAGCTCATTGAGAGAGACTGAACTGCATCTATATTTAAAACGCTCCTGTCCCAGGACACGAGAGCAGAGTGGCAGGATGTTATTCTTGGTGGGTGTTCTGTCTGAGAGCTCAAAATCATCTCCATCCCTTTCACATCATTCCCATCTCATAATTCAGTGTTTATTTTTAAAAAAAGCCAACCAGCTTCCACATTAAAAACCAAACCGAACAAGACGGAACCCATCACCACTGGGCTTATTTTAGCAAGTTTATTCTTTTAAGAAGATAAAAATCAATATTCTCCTCTGTGCAGCTGATGTCCTAAGGGATGGACTACAGGAATCATAGTTAAATTGCAGCTAGTCTGTCTGTGTGGAAAAAAAGAAAAAAAAAGGTCAATATATATATATATATATATATATATATATATATATTTTTTTTTTTTTTTTTTTTTCCCCTAGGAAGAAAATGCTCTGCTTTCCTCTTGGGAGACAAGAGAATGCTGCAGTGGTAAATTACTGGATTTTTGTGCTCAAGTGATTCAGAGGGATAGTTCTACTCTTTGAATAAAAACACTCTCCCATTCCCACTGTGATTCTTCCTCCCATTTTTTACATGCTCAACTTCGAATTTCCTCTGGTTTACGTCACCATCTTATCCCTGCAACTGCCCCAGTGCTGCCTCTAAGCTCAGCAATGTAGGAAGGAGATCTGCAGGTTTGTCTCTGCCAACTTCAGGTCTGAGGCTCTCAGCCGGGCAGGACACATCCAGACTATGCCTAGGCAATACACCTCCGATTCCAGCTGCTTCAAACCACTACAATATTCCACTGACCGTCAGCAGGGCCCTCTGTTCACTGGGATCATTCTGAGCTCTGTACTGAAGGAGAACTCACGTCACACTTGCCTTCACAAAGTGATGGTTGTGGGGCAACATTTAATGTTTTGCTTCTATGTGACATTGATTATGTACATTTACATTTCACTGGCCCACACCAGACGTATGACACCCCTACCTTCCACATGCCCAGAAGGAAGACAAAATCAGAGTGTCTGTGAACAACTCTCAGGACCACTATGATGCTAACACCAATAGACTGGAGTTGAAGTCAAGAAAGGACCTACAAGATACCGTCTTCAGGATTATTTCCATGACTCCTAAGTTTCTGAAAAGTGCAAGGGTATTTTCTTCATCATGGTAACCCTCTACATGTAAACTCCCCTTGGGAGTTTTATGGTGAGGGGACCTCACTGGGTCTCAAGGTGACTATTGTGTTTCCGAACTGCTCTTGTTTACTTAAACCTCTTGCTGAATTTGAAGCTTGGGCTCCTGTGCAGTGTGGTTCTGGTTATGAAGGTCACCTAGGTGTGCCTCTGTACTTCTCTCTCTCTCTGTGTAAAATGGGACTATTATCATTCTTTTTTATTTGTTATTTATTGCAATTTATTCACTCTGTATCCCAGCTGTAGCCCCTCCCAGTCCCTCAGTCCTCATCTCCTCCCAGTCCCACTCCCATCCTTTCTTCCCTCATTAGCCCTCCTCTCCATCCACTGATAGGGGAGGTCCTCATTCCCTTCCATCTGACCCTAGTCTATCAGGTCTCATTAGCACTGGCTGCATTGTCTTCCTAAGGCTGCTCCAACATCAGCAGGAGGTGATCAAAGAGCCAGCCACTGAGTTCACATCAGAGACAGTCCCTGTTCCCATTACTAGGGAACCCACTTGGAGACTGAGCTGCCATGGGCTATATCTGTGCAGGGGTTCTAGGTCATCTCCATGCATGGTCCTTGGTTGGAGTATTGGTCTCTGCAAAGACCTCTGGGCCCAGAATTTTTGGTTTTGTTGCTCTCCTTGTGGAGCTCCTATCCTCTCCAGGTCTTTCTATCTCCCCCTTCTTTCCTAAGATTCCCTGCACTCTGCCCAAAGTTTGGCTATGAGTCTCAGCATCTGCTTTGATACCATGATCAGTAGAATCTTTCAGAGATCCTCTGTGGTAGGCTCCTGTCCTGTTTCCTGTTTTCTCCTGCTTTTGATGTCTATCCCATTTGCCCTTCTGAATGAGGATTGTGCTCACACACACACAACACACACACACACACTTAAGAGCTCAACACCAGTAACACAGGGGCACAGTATTCTGGTTTACACATTGTTCTTTTGGTTCCCTAGGGTCCTCCTTCTTGCTCAACTTCTTTAGGAATACATATTTTAATATTATTATCCTATATTATATGTCTAATATCCACTTATGAGTGAGTATATACCCTGTGTGTCTTTCTGCTTCTGGGATACCTCACTCATGATGATCCTTTCCAGTTCCCACCATTTACCTGAAAATTTCATGATGTCTTTATTTTTAATTGCTGAGTAATATTCCATTGTGTAAACATACCACAGTTTCTGTATCCATTCCTCAGTTGAGGGATATCTCGGTTGTTTCCAGATTCTGGCTATTATGAATAAAGTTGCTATGAACATGGTTAAGCAAATATCCTTGTTGTGTACTTGAGCATCTTTTGGAATATATATATATATATATATATATATATATATATATATGTGTGTGAGTGGTATAGCCCAATCTTAGGAAAGCACTAATCTTAGTTTTCTGAGAAAACACCAGGTTGATTTCCAAAGTGGTTGTGCAAGTTTACATTCCCACCAGCAATTAAAGAGGGTTCCCTTTTCTCCATAACCTCTCCAGCATGTGTTGTCACTTGAGTTCTTGATCTTGGCCATTCTGATGGATGTAAGGTGAAATCTCAGGGTCATTTTGATTTGATTTCCCTGATGACTAAAGAAGTTGAGCATTTCTTTAAGTGTTTCTCTGCCATTTGATACTATTATCACTCTTATTTGAAGAAGCTGAACTGTGGAATGAATGAAATATCGTGAAGTCTGTCCTTGCTGTGTAACTGCAAACAAAGGCTGTGCCCTTGCTTTGTTCTGACACAGGCTGCTGAAAGACTGAAGCAAAAGTAAACAGTGTGTGTGTGTATCTGCTAATTGTACATAGAAAAATTAAGTAATTATGAGCACAATTCTATCTATCTATCTATCTATCTATCTATCTATCTATCTATCTATCTATCTATCTATCTATCTATTCTGGTTAGCTTCTTTTTCTTTTAAGTTGACACAGGCTAGAGTCACCTGGAAAGAACGAACCTCAATTTAGAAAATGTTCCCATCAAATTGCCTATAAGCATTCACTTGATTAGTAATTGATGTGAGAGGACCAGGCCCACTGTGGGATGGTATCCTCAGGCAGGTTGTTCTAGGTTGAGTAAAAAAGCAGGCTGAGTAAGCCATGGGGGAAAAGTCAGTAAGCAGCATTCCTCCATGGTGTCTGCTTCAGTTCCTGCTTCAAGTTCTTGCCTTGATGTACCTCAGTGATAAACAACAAGCAGGAAGATTAACAATTTCCTCCCCACATTGGTTTTTTGGTCAATGCTTTATCATAGAAATAGATAAAAAGTAGGACACTATCTATCTATATCCATATTTTTTGGAGCTAAGTCACTTTAAAAAAAACCTTAGAGATCTGGGGGCAGAGAAGATTATTCATAAATTGCTCAATATCATCATGAAATTTGCAGGTAAATGGTGAGAACTAGAAAAGATCATCCTGAGTGAAGTATCCCAGAAGCAGAAAGACACACACGGTATATACTCACTTATAAGTGGATACTAGACATAAAATAGAGGATAAACATACTAAAATCTGTAGTCCTAAAGAAGCTAAACAGCAGGGAGCACCATAGGGAAGAGGCTTAAGCCTCATTCAGAAGGGCAAACAGGATAGACATTAGAAGTAGGAGAAGACAAGGAACAAGATAGGAGCCTTCTACAGAGGACCTCTGAAAGATTCTCCCTACCAGGGTATGGAAGGAGATACTGAGGCTCATAGCCAAACTTTGGGCAGAGTGTCAGAATCATTAAGGAAGAAGAGGGAGATAGCAAGACTTGGAGGGGACAGGAACTCCACAAAGGGACCAACAGAGCCAAAAAACCTGGGCTCAGGTATCCTGCAGAGACTGATACTCCAACTAAGGACCATGCATGGAGAGGACCTAAACCTTCTGTTCAAAGGAAGCCCATTGGCTGCTCAGTTTCCAAGTGGGTTTCCTAATAAGGGATACAGGGTCTGTTTCTGACATGAACTCAGTGGCCAGTTCTTTGATCACCTCCCACTGAGGGGTGCAGCCTTGTCAGGCCACAGGGGAAGATGATGCAGAAAACCTTGATGAGACCTGATAATCTAGGGTTAGATACAAGGGGAGGAGGTACTCACCTATCATGGAAGTAGGGAAAGTTCATAAAAGGGGAAGAGGGAGGTTGGGTGGGACCGGGTAGAGACTAGGGAGAAGGCCGCAGCAGGTATACAAAGTAAATAAATACATAAATAAAGTTAATAAAAAATAACATCAGTAAGGCATTTATTTAAAAAGAGGGTTTTTATTTTTATCCTTTCTCTCCTTTTAGTTTGCTGGCTGAAGTATATCTCTTTCTTTTCTTTGAGTTCTTTAAATTATTCATGCCTCACTTTCTGTCCAAGTTTTACTGCCCCAACGGCCTATATTTACCCCACAGAACATTTTGGGATTGCCTACAACTGAAGGTATCTTGGGACTGTTTTGTTGTCCACTCCAACTTTTCAAATGAACGAGTGTATGTCTCCCACAGCATCCAGCACATAGGAAGTCCTTGCCACCTGGTCACTCTCCTTTTTCCTTTGGGTAATCTTGGAGGACATTGGACTGCCAACCTCTCGTTGTTTAAACTCAATATGCTAAATGAAATTCAGAAACATGTTGCTTGTCATTGCCCTTCATAAAATATGACTGTCATTTTGGACAAATGGCTGCAGAGGACATGTGGTTATTCTTTGAGTTATGGCGACAGAGCAAAGCAATGGCTCTTTGAAGGATGACTAGAGGCACTCAAGAACAGTGGGTCAGCAGAATCTGTAGTGGGGTCAAGGGAATGCCTTGCAGGAATCTGTGTTATTTGAATAAGAATACATTCATGGATGGTCCTTCCTTTAGAAATCACTTTGTTGAATGAAGACAAGATTTCATAACTTTATTAGTAAATTGGACAGGATCTCACTGTGTAGTCCAGGATGACCTGGAACTTTCTGTGTAGTTTAGTCTGGCTTTTAGCTCACCATCCTCCTGCCTCCACTTCCCAAGTGCCATGAGTTTATACTCATGTTCATGACTGTGCCTGGCTTGGTCTTGTACTGATGAGTCATTAGGCTCTTTTAAAAATAGTACTCCATGTACTAACTTAGAAAATCCTTTCAATAAACACGTCCAGCGACAACTATGACATGAAAATAACGATAATCTGAAATCTCAACTGTTGCCCAATAAAATTGATGGGAAATATGAGATGATCATCTGGCAAAGAACAGCCTTCATAAAGTCTAAACTCACACACAGGACTATAAAGCCGTAAATGACGCTTGATGAGGGTTACCTGCAAGTCTAGATGGTGTGAGAAACAGAGGCTGAACCTGAACGCCACATTCTGTTGGAGCCAATGCCTTTGGCATGCTCTTCAGCCTTCATTCAGGAGCAAAAGTCTCACTTGTTGACTTTCCATAAGGGCCTCAGCCTTGTTGCAAGTTAAGGTGAAACTGCTGATAAAATTGGAATTCACGTTTCTTGCTGTGGTTTTACTTATTCGTCATTGAAAATGATCAGTTTATCTGTGTTAATAGGTCTTTCAAATACCTTGTGCTTGAAAACTTCCTTTTATGTATACTTTTTTTAGTTTATTGCAAATACTAATTACATTTCTTCTCTTTTGTGTGTGTCTGCCTGCATGCTTGCAAATGTGTGTTGCACATTCAAGTGTGTGTGTATGTATGTGAAGAGAAGAAGGCAACCTCAAGGGTCATTCCTCAGGTGACACCTGTTTTGATTGGTTGAGTAGCAGAATCAGTCTTCTCTTCTAGCAGGAGGAGACCTTATAATAATTACTCCCCCAAGTTCCCACCTTTTAACAGCATTGCTTTGGACAATTAGTCTCAATTTGTGAGTGTTGTGGGACATAGACTTTCTAATACTTTCTAGCAGGCCAGTCTGACAAAAGATGGCTTGGAGTAGCCTGACCTTTTTCCTTCTGTGCACCCGCCAGGTTGTGAGATGGGAACTTTCGGAGTAAAGATGAACAACCCATGGTCCCCCTTGTTCTCTCTGGCCACTTAGCCACTTTCTGTGAGGGCTCAGCCTCCTGGTTTTAGCCTGAAGGTCATGAACTCTGACTCTGGTGGTCTAGAAATTTTCTGGGAAAGCCTCAGTTTTCATGGGAGCATACCATCCCACCAACTCCCCCCCCCCCCCGTGGTCCTTCCCACTCGATTTCACTGAGTTTCTTCTCAGGACAACTGGTTCTGGTTCCCTTTCCCGCATTTTCTGTGCTTGTTATGACAAGAGCACCAAACTTTTTTTTTTTAAATCAACATCTAACTTAACTCATCTGACTTCTGTCTTCTAGTTTAAATATAACAAACTAGGGGCTGAGAAGTAGCTCAATTAGCAAAGCGCTTGCCCAGCGGAGTTTGAATTCCCAGCACCCACAGGAAAAGCCAGTTATGGTGGTAATCCTAATTCCAGCGCTGAGGGAACAGAGATGGGAGCATCCCTAAAGTTCACTTGAAAAATAGGTGAGCTCCACTTTCAGTAAAAGACCATGTCTCAAAAAACAAGGTGGACAGTTGTTGTTGAAGAAGATGCCTAATATCAACCTTTGGCCTCCGAGCGCACAAATACGTGCACGTTCACAAATGTGTGTGTACACACACATGAAAATGTTCATATGCATATACAAACACACACCCAAAGAAAAGAATTAAAACATTTTACAAGTTATGTCATCTCAGGGCTCTCCCCTCCCATCCATATTTTCTTAGCATAGGCCTGGATTTTGCTTGATCCATGTAAATGTTATCTCCAATGAGAAGTTTTGAAAAAAAGGTAGAGCAAACAGATGCGATTCAGCTCGACATCTGTAACAAGCAAGCTTTTGAATCTGTTCTTAGTACCTAACTACCTGACTTCTCTTAACCTGTGACTGAGGAAATGAAAACTAGGCTTACTGAAGGCTTTACAGAAAGGGATAGTCTTACCACACATTATTTAGCAAAATAGACGTGTTTCTAGGCCACCAACCCCTGAGTCCATGCGAGTAGGGGCACATTTGTCAAAAGTATTTCTCTGCCCATATTGCGTCTCCCTCCAGTGGTAGCGTGAGGGCTAAAGGAACACCTAGTGCCTGGCACAGAGTAACTCTCCAGCAGCTCGTCACTCTACATTGAAAGCATTTAGGGTTGTCCGGAGTAAAGGCTGTATATATCTCCTGACGTTTTTTTCATGTACCCCTAATTTGAAAAGTGGTGTAACTGGTGACTGACAGCTGCTCAAATAAGGCTTGAAGGGGCTGGGAAGGTTGTTCAATGTGGACTCTTCTTCACCCCTTGGAACGCTGTGGCCCAAGGGCTAAGAGAGCACGCTGTGTGCAGTGACAGCACTCTGATCTTTATCAGGGTCTCCCAGTTCTCTGTGGAGAGGGGCAAGAGCTGCCCAGGGCTTGTCAGGTATTGATCAGGTGCCCTCATTTAGTCCTCTCAACAGAAACAGACCCTTGCTGTTTCTTAGGAAGAGAAAGCTTGGGCTTGGACAGGCTGATAGGAGTTTTTTGTGAGATCTGGGTCCTACAGCCAGGGAAACTCCAGGCTCACACACATACATTCCCTCATGCAGCGTCTACACCAAAGACCACTGGACGACTGTCCGCAAATCCTATCAACATGTCTCCCTTTTGGCATTTGGTATAAATCATTAGTTCTTGAGCTGCACTGACTTACAGTCAGCAGGGCATGAAATATGAAACCCTGGGATCTGGGACAGTCAAATGAGGCCAAAGCAGGAAGGCAGAATCCTCTCCTAGTTTAAAAGTTCCTCTTCCAAGTTTATAAGTTTTGGAGTTGAATCGGTGCATTTCCCATGTTATTGGAACAAATCTAACTGCTGGCAGGGGTAGGGTTGTGTGCTGTTTAAATCTTCTCCACAGGCCCCTTCTACTGTCCTAAACAAGACTTTCTATCTTCAGGTCATCACGTCTGGCTGTTTTAGTTCAGCTTGCCACACAGCACAGGAGATGTGTGCTTTCTGGTATAAATCTCCAGACGTTTTATGGACCAATAATTTCCAAGGCGTAGATGCACTCTTGCAGCCTGGTAATTACCATTGACCTCCTTTCTGGACCCTTCTCCATAAAGAGCCTCTTCTGTGGGTATCACTGGCATCTCCTTTTCTCTAAGGCTGGACTTGGAACTACCAAGCTCCTAATTATCCACCCTGCTCAGGGAATCTCTGTGTGGGGTTTTCAGGTCAGCCTTTGATGGAGAGGTTGGTAGTGTTGGGGCAGTCACTGACTTTGATTAAAGGGCTGGGATGAATCAAGATAAAATGGACATCTCATTTCTTTCACAGTAAACTAATCTCGTGGACCAAACTTAAAGGTGAATTGTCTTTTTTGTTGTTGTTGTTTCTTTGTGGGAAATGGGTAAATTTGACCAAAATTTACTATAATTTCTGTCTTAAATCACTGTCGTTTGATCAAATAAGACTCACGTGATGATTCAGTGGATTTTTTTCCCTAACCAAACCTGAGCAATTATTCTGGAAGTCAAAACCACATTAAGTCCATTTACTGCCTCCTTCATCTGGAGAACACCACCCAAGAGGAGCTGACCACTCCACAAGCATCATTTACTGCCACGTAAACCTCACACCTCAGCCAGGAGAAATTGATCCTTGGTACTTAAAATGAAAGGGGGAAACCCCGTTACACAGCAGCACACTTTGTGTTTTGCAAACTACCACAAAACATGTGATTTTTTAAAAATTAAACTCACACCTCTCTTGGGAAAAAAAGAAAAGAAAAGTCAGGGAAAAGGAAACGCTTTGAGTGATAATTGTCTTTCCTCTGATTGTCAAAAGTGAAATAAATACTAGGAAAACAGAAACTCACCCAGTCAGTAAACTAGCCTATTGTTAATTACCCTTGGAGTACATTCCTGTATTGATCTGAAAATCTTCAAGGTGGAATGATTGACAGCAGCGAATCTCCACAGTTCTGTCCCAAGGTACAAGGGACATGTTTTGCAGGTAGCCTTGGGCTGACAAGTGGGCTCTTGAAGAAGTATCAGGCTCTCAACAGTAGGTGGGAGTACAGCTCCACGGATAGAAGCAGCTCATCAGCCAGTCCTGAGTTTGTTCCCAGACCTGGGAAAGATTACAGGGGTTGTGACTTTCAAACCCACTTCATAAGAGGCATAGGCACTCTCAGAAAAACCAAGAAGATTGTTCCAACCACTCTGCACATTTCGGAGTTCCAGAATAATTGCATTTCTTTTATTTGGTTAGGAACAGATAACCTTAATTTTAGATTTATTCTTTTCACTCCTCCATTCCTCCTCTGGTCTTGTTTTCTTCTGCTTTTTGCTATATTTACAGTTCCCTTTGCAACTATCATATCTATGTTAGGAACAAGATAAAATATAGATAAGTGGCTTTTTCTTCCCCACATGCAATTATTCTTTTGTGAGGCGTGATTATGGCAGGAAAGAAAGTCTCAGACTTTTAGAATAACTTGTCTGTTTTCTTTCAAAGGCACTTCGGTAGTTGATTGTATTGGTTCAGTAGTTATAATAATGCATCCTCTACCAGATACTGCACAATAGAAATTATACAGAATATGAACATATCTAATATGTGATATACAATGAAGTCAAGGTGTGATACTTGTTTATGCTCCTCAGTTCATGGAGAGTTTGTCAACATCTGATTGCTGAGACCCATCATTCATTCATTCATCTTCCTGTTATTTTCTCCTCATTTCTCGCTTGCATTGCCCCTTATCTTTACAAGAATGGTGTTTATATTTTGTCACACGGTCCTGCTTAGCAGCAGGCACTGCTGTAAAATGTACATGGTTTTTGTGGGCTTTTTATTTTTTTATAAATGTATTAGGCTGTTGACTTCATTCTGTCTCTTGTCCCTTTCCCACTGACTACTGCACTTCAGAGGTCTGTTCATGTTGGTGTGCATATACCTTCAAGCCTTTTGCCTCTGGCCACAGCAGAGTTCTATCCAGTTCCCCTAAGCGTGAACCTCTACACTGCCAAGAGCTCAGATACCGGAATGATGTTTGTGATGGCCTTCCCCTGTCTGTGTTTTTATAAACTGGTGTGAAGATCTTGGGGAACATAACCATTTTTCATCTGACAGCTTTACGAAATGGCCACACTCTCTCCATTCCCACGAGCAGTTCCCCATCCTATACCTCCGTGTCACTAAGTATCGTCTAGGAAACAACAAAATTCTTTCTTTATTGAAATTTTCATTCATTCATTTGTTCATGATTGCATTTCACTCACCAGACCCCAATAACATCCACTATACTTTATAAGTTAAAATGTTTCCTATTCCATGATTTCTAACTGTTTTATACAGTTTTAAAGCTATTGTGAAATTTTCTTAATTTATCTTTCCTTGCTGTTCATTGCTTGTGTAGAAAACATTATTTCTTTGTAAGCGATCTTTTTTAGGAAGCGCCTCGAGTGAGGCTGTTGATTATAACGTCATATCTATTGACCTTGTTGATTTTATTGGTAAGAACACATTCCCCACAAAATTGACCATTGTTTCTTTATCTTAGCACTTCGTATTTTTATATAATTTCTTAAAACATGAGCCATTTAAAACAGTATAAGAAGTAATGGTAACTGTTGTTCTAAATTCAATTGTAGGAGATGTCTAATGTTTTTCATTAATTATGGTATTTATACAAGTTTTTGATACATTAACTTTGTCAACCTAAGGAAGATGCTTTTCTTTCTGATTCTAATATGCTAAGTCATTCACATCTCTACTGAGATGATTGTGTGATTTTTTTCTCTTACAGCCTTCTAGTGTGGTACCTTGAATCCACGCATTTCCTGTATATAAACCCATTTTTACGTTTTTAGTGGAGATGCTATTTTGGCGATAGAAAAATCCGAAAATTCCGGGACGTTCCTGGAATTAACTCTTCTCACATATATTTTGTAAATTTTATGTGTACATATACTTAAATTTATGTTCATATAAAATTAATGCTTTCCTGTGTGACGCTCTGGACGAGGTACTGGGGTAATGTTTACTGCCCCGTGGATAGTGGGTCTTTCCACCATAGATTCTGAGCACACTGGCTTTTCCTTTTGGTCAAGCACACTGTATGGCAGGGCTAGTAAATGAGATACAGGGGAACAAGGCCTCTGCTAACTTTGGTTTCTGTCGTCAGCGGTCAGTTCTCAGGCTGTCCTTGGGTGCTGCACGTGCGGTAGGAGCTACATAAACTATTGCACGTATGAATTGAGCTTCTGTCAAACTGTACAGCTGATAACACATAGCTCTGTTTGAGTCACTAAGAAGACTTGGAAAACAGTGACATTGCTTGGTTATTGCTCAAATACTTTGGTCACATTAGCAAAGTTGTAAACCAATTAGAATAATATGCATTTGGCAAAATAAATATTTCAAAACTCTATCTGCCTTATTGAAATGATGACAAAAACTTCTTATTTTTTTCCCTGAGAAAATATCTAAATTTAATGCAGTTACATACTTGAAAGAAGAAAGGGCACACTCTGAAGAAGCATCCAACCTGGAATTCAAGTAAGGAGTTGCAGATGCAAATTATACAAAACTTAGGTGCACACACAGAATATTGGATTGCATCTATAGTCAAGGTGTTGTTTTGTTTTTTAACTTGCAAATAAGTCTGGGAGGAAATAATAACTTTGAATACCTGAGAGGAAGTAATCGGATTTTCCGATTTCTCCTCTCACCTAATTGGATGTGCAAATGATCTGTCTGTACAATGAACTTGTGCCCACGGCTCTTCTCTCCTGCATTTGCATGGTGGGAATGTGTGCATGTGTGTGAATTCATACCAAATCACCTGGGATGGCCTTTCCTGCAGTGAGCCCTCAGGAGCCCTCAGAGCGCAAACTCACGCACATGCACACGCACACACACGCACACGCACACACACACACACACACACACACACACAAATGGCTTCTTAAGTGGACTGGTTCTTGCAACATTCTCATGTCCTTTTCTGGTCCCTTTATTGGACCCAACATAAAAGCAGGGGAAAGAGAGAAGGCGGTGCCTGTTAAACAGGTGGCATCCTGGGAGCATTAGCATTGGTGTAGGTGTTGTGGGCAGCAGCGGCAACACTATTATGTGTAACTATACTATTTGCCTGTGTGTTTCTAACACCTAGCCTCAGATGCTGTTGATACTGTCTCAGCTACTCTCTGCCTGGTGAGGCTCTTCAGTAGAGGCTGGACTCTGATCCTATGGGAAAATCTCTCTGTGGCTCAGAATCCTTTTTAGAGATTTACATCTCAATGACTATCACTTCAGACTTCTATATGAGCTGAGCTAAACTACTGGATAAGTCTAAGTTAATGGTCTGTGCTCACCCTTCTCTCTCCCACATTAAGTGACAGCAGGGTTGGCAAGGTCTAACCGAGTCCATGGGTTCTGGAAGCCCACAGGGATTTTCCAGAAAGGGAGATGGTTTCTATATGAGGTTTTTGAAGAAGGTCTAGTTCTGGACTAGAGAAGAAGGGATATGGAGGCTGCAGGCCACTGGGGAATGTAAAGTTAGAGAGTTAAGCATGTGAGTACGGGAGGCATGTTGGAGAAAGAAAGCAACAGGAGCATGGGAGACTGATGAGAGACAGAGGCGTGTAGGAAGGGGCCAGGTAGATGAAGGGACCTTTATTATAATGTGCATCCACATTGCCACTCCTTCAAGCTCTACTTCCTGTGTCACTGTTTGCCCTTGACCTCTGTTGATCTTTGCATCTGCCTGGTTGGCTGCTCTCTTTACAGCAGTTTAGGGGAAGGCCAATCTCTCTAGAAAGAAATGCAGCTAAGCCTGGGCAAGGTTTTGTACATTAAGGGCAGATTCTTTCCTCTCTTTGTCCCTTCTGCTTCAGAACTTTATCACAATGGGAGTTTTATAGGAAACTAATAAAGAAACAAATGCCCCCGTGACCCTAGGGTATACTGAAGACTTAGGACTCTCTGCTGGTAGTTTTCATGTGTATTCCTGAAAGGTAATGGCAATGGTGTTACACCACAAGCTGGTCATTAGCAGGCTTCATTTGGAGAGGGAAAAAGGCAATAAGTTCTCCTTTGAAATTTATATTATTTTACTTTTCTACTCAAAGACTAAGAATGAATTTGACTTAGACTTACAATCATAAGACTCTTTGTGGGTTCTGGCTTGCCTGACACTTCATGGCACATGGAGTATGCAATATAATGCAGGAGCTTTGGTTTATAAAAGGCATGGAGTTCCTGGGACAGAGAGGACACAGACAAGAAGTGTGCCCCTACTGAACAGCGCCCATATCCTCAGTGTTGTAGACAAACTTCCTGTTCACGAGCTCAGTCAGTATTCACTGTGATCATGGGCATATTGTTATTTTCCCCTGTTTTGGGATATAGAATTGACAGCCAAGATTCCTGCTTTAATGCTGAACAATAGTAAACAGTTACTTATTTTCATTTTTATGTTAGCACTGTGTCACAGTAAACTGGGTGACAGTGAAGTTCATTTTCCCCCTAAGCTGTCCCGTATGAACTTTGAACAATACAGAGTAAAGCCATACGCTCACGCTCACTGAGGGCAGGGGATTGTCTCATTCACCACTGACTCCCTAACTCTTAGCTTTGAACCTGTTACCCCATGGTTGAAAATATTCAGTGGGTATCTGAGAGGAAGCATGAGGGAGGGAAGGAGACAGAATTAAAAAAAAAAGAATGAGGAAGGAACAGAATGGAAGAGAAGAGTGGGAAAGGGAAGAAAGTAAAAGATGAAAAGGAGTAAGAGAAAGGAGCACAATTAGACCCCACACTGCAGCCTAGGAGCTGACTAGTGCAAATGAGCACAAGGCTTGATGAAGTATTTCTTGCTGGCTGGTGGGACCAAAGCCAGATAGATTCTTTATTATATCCATAAATCAAGAAGAGGATACCCAGATTTCTGCTCCTAGAGGAGAGAGATTTATATGGACCAGACTTATCCTCTTCCTGGAAACAATTAAAAACAAACAAGAAACTTCAACCAGATTAAAGTATACAGCATTAGGTTTTCATTTCATTTTGGTTCTAGAGCAAGAATACAGGCCTTGCATTTGCTAGGTGAACATTCAACTACTGAGTGGCATCCTTAGTTAAAGGTATGATTTTTAAGACATCAGATATGCAATGAACAGACACTGGTCTGTTATGTAATTATCCCAGGCAATTTCCTGCAAGGTTTCCAGGGTCCTGTAGAAAGAGGAGCTCTCAGTAGTTCTTGAGGAGATGGCAAAAAGGGTGAGTAACTGTACCTTATACAGTGGAATAACAGAAAGGAGACCAGAGAAGGAGGGAGGAAGGGAGGGAGAAAGAGGGAGGGAGGAAGGGAGGGAGAAAGAGGGAGAGAGGAAGGGAAAGAGGGCGGAAGATATAGTAACTATGAAGATACAGATATAGTGACTGTCCCAAAATGACATGTAGAGAAAAAAGTATAAAGATTAAATAAACTCAAGACAACTTCAATATATATCTGATTAGAGAGAAGGCAGGAAGTTGAAGATGCTGCAAGAAACAAGGGCCCCAATCCTTCTCAATGCCATAGTTATCAAACTGTGAAAAGGTACTGATAAACAAGAAATTCCAAAAGCATCTATAAAAAAAACAGATGTTAAGTATGGAGAAAGAAAAATGAAATAAATAGATTTTCATTAGTTGTACTACAAATCAGAAGTCAATGGAAGACTTTTTATTTTTGGAGATTGTATTCTAATTACATTTCTCTTTCCCAACCCTCCCATATGCCCTTCCCTGCTTTCTTTCATATTCATGACCTCCATTTCCAGTGATTTCTTTATTTCATGTATTTGTATAGGCATATATATTCCTAAATATAACCTGTTGCATTTATATAATGTTACGTGTATGTATGTTTTCAGGGCTAACTGTTTGGTGCTACTCTCTAGGGAAGACCACCTCTCCTGCGCTCACATTTACTAAGTTGCCTGTAGCTCTTTGTGTAGGGTTGAGGCCTTGTGTTTTCCCCATCTAGCTTGGCATGTTCATTGACGTTCTTCTTGTTCAACTCACATTTGGTCAGTCGTGTTGGTGACTTTATAGGTAAAGTTCCTGATATTACTAGGAAACACAGTCTCAGAAAATTCCAGTCCTCTGTATCTCTTTTCTTTCTTTCTTTCTTTCTTTCTTTCTTTCTTTCTTTCTTTCTTTCTTTCTTTCTTTCTTTCTTTCTTTCTTTCTTTCTTTCTTTCTTATAATGTATTCATTGTATATATCCCGATTGTAGGGCCCTCCCTCAACTCCTCCCAGCCCTCCCCTTCTTCCCTCCTATCCCCTTCCCCTAGTCTACTGAAAGGGGGAATCCTCCTCCCCTGACATCTGCCCATAACCTATCAAGTTATTTCAGGACTTCCTGGATCCTCTTCCTTTGTGACCTGGCAAGGCCACATCGCCAGGGGGCAGCATCAAAGAGCAGGCAACTGAGTTCATGAGAGAACTCTGCCTCTGCTCCACTTACTCAGGAACCCACATGGAGACTGAGCTGCCAATCAGCTACCTCTGAGCAGGGACCCTAGGTCCTTGGTTAGTGCATCAGTTTCTGCAGGACCTGAGGGGCTCAGATTTGATAGAAGGACACAGAGGAGACAGGAGCCCCACAAGACCAGTCCTATGTCTCTTACAATGTTTCCACCCTTCTTCTGCAACGTTCCCTGAGCCTTATGTGTGGGACTGTTTTGCGGAGTATCCATTGGGCATGGGCTCCACAACCATGCCTATTGATCGGTTGTGGCTTTCTGTATTAGTCTCACTCTGTTGTGAAGAGAAGCTTCCCAGGTAAAGGGTGAAGACTACACTTACCTGTGGGTATAAGGACACATTTTCATAGATCGTTACTAGGGTTTATGCTGGTTTAGTGAGTTAGTGGTGTTAGATGGTGCTCCAATAACCATGATTCCATTAGTACTGAAGAGTTAGCTAGGTTTCCAGCACCATGTATAGTATTCCTCTTGCTGGGTATGTCTTACGTCCAATTACAGAAGAGCTGGTTGTCACCAAATTTTAGGTCATTTTAGATTCAAGGTAGTCAAAACCATGTTCAGTCTGGCAAGACCTTGATCTAGAACATGAGAGCGGCCTATGGACAGAAGTACCCAGGCAGTAGTCACCACATGGAGAAGGCTTAGGGACTGACTAATATTCTAGGTGGTGGGTGAATAATAGAATTAGATCACACCACGACAAGGCATACCTCAGCTCTGATCACCCATCATTGACCTTTGACATGGAAGCCAGACAGCACTGGTGCTGGTTTGCCATCTGAACGGACCTCAGGTTCACTTAAGCCCCAAGTCTAGCAGATGGCAGTTTTTGAAGTAAGATCTCCTCAACTCTTGAGAAAGAGAGGAGACAGTATCTCTGCCTGCTTGTCATTTCCAAGTGCAGTCAGACAATACTGTGTCAAACAGGTGCTGAATAGAATTTCCCAAACTTTTTTTTTTTTGATTAAAAATTTTTGATCCTTTTCAGAGGCCTGCTGAGGTAGGCTCCTGTTCTGTTCCCTGTTTTCTCCCTCTTCCGATGTCATCCTCTTTACCTTTCTGAATGGGGACTGAGCATCTTAGCCAGAGTCCTCCTTCTTGATTAGCTTCTTTAGGTGTACAGATTTTAGTATATTTATTCTATATTATATGTCCAATATCCACTTATGAGTGAGTATATATCCTGTGTGTCTTTCTGCTTCTGGGATACCTCACTCAGGATGATCTTTTCCAGTTCCCACCATTTACCTACGAATTTCATGATTTCCTTGTTTTTTTATTGCTGAGTAATATTCTATTGTGTAGATGTACCACAATTTCTGTATCCATTCTTCAACTGAGGGGCATCTGGGCTGTTTCCAGCTTCTAGACAAGGACATTTGCTCAACCATGTTCATGGCTGCTTTATTTGTAATAGCCAGCACCTGGAAACAACCCAGATGTCCCTCAGTTGAGGAATGGATACAGAAATTGTGGTACTTTTACACA
>CM053758.1:46892678-46952825 GCA_028658305.1 Pachyuromys duprasi
GTATCCCAAAAGCAGAAAGAAACATATGGTATATACTCACTTATATAAACCTATAGGAAAGGAAGTTCAAGCTGAAATCTACACACCTAGAGAGGATATACAAGAAGGAGGTCCCAGGTTGGTATGATCAATGCTTGTTTGAATGAACAAATGGGATGGACATTGAGTGGAGGAGAAAACAAGCAATAGAACAGGAGCATGCCAAAGAGGACCTCTGGGGAGGGGGTCAATGTAGCGATGTATCAGTGCAGATATTAAGACTTGCAATCAAGCCTCTGGCAGAGGGCGAGAAGTAATGATAGATCTGGGGGAGGTTGTTGAGACTTGGGGAGAACAAGAGCTACACAAAGACCAAACTGAGCCGGGCACAGGGGTCTTGTATGAGACGGTTTCTACAATCAAGGACCATGTGTGGATGTGGACTGGAACCCCCGCACAGATGGGACCCATGATATCTCGGTGTAGGACTGAAGACCCTAGTGAGGGAAACAGGGAATGTTTCAGTCATGAACTTGATGGCTGACTCTTTGACCCTCCCCCATACAAGCCTGGGAGTGACAGACTGGCTAGATCCCAGGGGAGGACATTGCAGCCAGCGCTGAGGAGACAGGATAAGCTGGGGTTGGATGGAAGGGAAGAAGGTCCTCCCCTGTTGGTGGACTTGGAGGGGGCGGGGACGAGGGAGATGAGGGAAGGAGTGGGAGGGTAGAGGGAGGGGGCTAGGCCTCGGATTCAAAGTACCTAACCTGTGATTGAGATAAAAATAAATAAATTAAAAAAAATAAAAACAAACAAACAAACAAAAAAAATAAATAAAGCTGCTACAAACATGGTTGAGCAAATGTCCTTGTTGTATACTTAAGCACATTTTGTATCTATGCCTAGGTGTGGTATAGCTGGATCTTGAGGAAGCGCTATTCCTCTATTGAGGCAGATGCTGAGACTCATAGCCAAACTTTGGGCAGAGTACAGGGAATCTTATGAAAGAAGTGGGAGATAGTAAGACCTGGAGAGGACAGGAGCTCCACAAGGAGAGCAACAGATCCAAAAAGTCTGGACACAGGGGTCTCTTCTGAGACTGATACTCCAGCCAAGGACCACTCATGGAGGTGGCCTGGAATCCCTCCACAGAGGTAGCCAATGGCAGCTCAGTGTCCAAGTGGGTTCACAGTAATGGGGACAGGGACTGTCTCTGACAGGAACTGATTGTCCTGCTCTTTGATCACCTCCCCCAGAGGGGAGGAGCAGCCTTACCAGGCCACAGAGGAAGACAATGCAGCCACTCCTGATGAGACCTGATAGACTGGGATCAGAGGGAAGGGGAATGGTACCTTCCTTATCAGTGGACTGGGAGAGGGGCATGGGTAGGGAAGAGGAAGGGAGGGTGAGGTTGGGAGGGGAGGAGGGAGGGAGCTACAGGGGAGATACAAAATGAATAAACTGTAATTAATGAAAATAAAAATCATTAAATTTTTTTGATCACAGCTTTTTCCCTCCCCCAACTCTCCCCAGATTCTCTTCACTTTCCTACTCCCTCACCTTTATATTCTTCCATTGGTTTTTTTCAAAAAACTCCATAAAACTGAAAATCAAAACAAGCAAAACGCCAGTAAGCCAAAAAATAAAAATAAAAGCCCCTCCCCCTGAAAAAGAAAACCATGGAATTAGTTTTTTGTTGCCCAACTATTCCTGGGCATGGGACTTGCCCTGGATTGTGGTTTTTATAACCCGTAACACTCCATCAGAGAAAACTAATTTTCCCTTTCCCAGTGGGTATCAATCGTTAGTAGTTTCTTGGTTAGGGGTAGAATGGTTATGGCTACTTCCCTCACTCAGTTCTGGGACATCCTCTGGCTTGAACTTGTGCAAGTCTTGTGTGTGCTGCCATAGTTTCTATGAGTTCATATGTGCATCAGTCCTGTTGTATCTGAAAGACAGTTTCCTTGAGTCATCCATCCCTCTGGCACTGGGTCTCCCCATTACTTTGGAGGTTAGACATTTACTGTTACCTCATGCAGTATTTCCCCAGGGTCAAATGGAAACATCTTCTGTAGTATAGATGCTTCCTGAAGAGCTGATATTGTACAGTGGTGGGCATCCTCACTTTGCTGATGAGAAACAAGAATCTTGAAGGGATGAATCATAAGCCTGAGGCCACAGTGTTGGGCCTGATCTAGGACTCAAAGTCAGCTCTTCTAAGTCAAGTAAGCCAGGATCTATTTCACTGGCATCTGTGGCAAGTTCAGATTTCAAAGTTGATGGAGGAAGGAGACAGGAGTATGAAAGGCAGCCATGCACAGCCTTTCAGTGGAGCTGGGCTAGGTTTGTGTAAGAAGGGAAGTTTCTCCCAGCACAAGATCTTACAGAGCCTGTATGAAGCCACCTGTCTGGGTGACATTGTTTAGCAATGAATGAGAAGCCTTTCATGTGGTATGGAGATTTCTGAAGAGCAAGCACAAGTAGATTGGAGTCTTACAGGGACAGAGCTTATTTTGATATTTAGCAGATGCAGACAGCAGGTCGGCAAGGAACACAAAGGGGGCATGTTCCTTGGGTAGTTAAGAGCTTGTGTATTTTATAGATTTAAATGTAAAACTATTTGGATTTTATTCTCAGGATGTAAATTTGTTGGGTGTATAAGAATTTCAGGTTGAGACTGGAGGCATAGCTCATCAATAGAGCACTCACTTAGCATTCATGAGGCTCCAGGCTCAATCCCTAGCACCACAAAATCAATCAAAAAATAAAAAAATTTAAAAAAGGGAAAGGAAAGAAAAATGAAATTCAAGTTTGGTGTTAGGAAGCTTTGAACTATTGGTTTTAATCTACTGCAGAGAAATAAGCCATACGTGGCATGGTTTCAGTAAAATAATAAAAAGAAGCCCTTGTCTGTCCCATATAATATTGTCCAATTTCATATTTATAAGGCAATCATTTGTAGTTCTATTTTTATGGGACCATCCCTTTGTCCTGTCTGACTCTTTAAAGAGGAAGAAAACAAGAAACAGGACAGGAGCCTACCACAGAGGGCCTCTGAATGAATCTACCCAGCAGGGTATCAAAGCAGATGCTGAGGTTCATAGCCAAACTTTAGGCAGAGTGCAGGGAATCTTATGAAAGAAGGGGGAGATAGAAAGACCTCCCCCAGAGGGGACAGGAGCCCCACAAGGAGAGTAACAGAACCAAAAAATCTGGACCCAGGTGTCTTTTCTGAGACTGATACTCCGACCCAGAACCATGCATGGACATAACCTAGAACCCCTGTACAGATGTAGCCCATGGCAGCTCAGTATCCAAGTGGGTTCCCTAATAAGGGAAACAGGAGCTGTCTCTGACATGAACTCAGTGGCTGGCTCTTTGATCACCTCCCCTTGAGGGGGGGCAGCCTTACCAGGCCACAGAGGAAGACAATGCAGCCAGTCCTGATGAGACCTGATAGGGTCAGATGGAAAGGAAGGAGTTCCTTCCCTATGGGTGGACTTGGAGAGGGGCATGGGAGGACAAGAGGGAGGGAGGGTAGGATTGGGAGGGGAGGAGGGAGGAGCTACAGCTGGGATACAAAGTGAATAAACTGTAATTAATATAAAAAAAATAAAAAGAATGTTCCAGTACAATTCACATTAGGACTCATTACTCTGTTGGAACCTCTCGAGCATCTTATCTCACATTTTATTTTGCATTAGGCCTGATTTCCCTAAAAGGTTGTATTTATGTTTTTGAGATTGTTGAGAGCAGAGCTTATTTCCTCATAGTTTTTTTTTTAATTCATACAGAGTCAGTGTGATACTGATTAGATAAATGTGAAAAGGAAACTTCTGTCTGGCTGCTGATGTTCCAAAACTTCCTCCCATCTCTGCATAGCTAAACAGGTACCACTGCCCTGAAGCCCTAATATATTGCCTCCCCTTCCTCAAGCGTATGGCCCAAGACCCCTAGTGAATTCCTGAAACCATATGTAAAGCATTGAACTCTACGTATAGCATCTAGTATTGTACTATATCTACCTATAACAACTGTACTGCATGGTAATGTTTTCGCCAACAGTGGACCACACATGTGTCAACAATCCTGTGTGGTTATATTATTTGGTGATGTCATAGACAAAAGCATACTTTTATTCTATTGTATAATAACAAATCATATAAGTCACATTTCAAAACATGTTATTATTGTTAAGTGATATATGAGTTGTCTTGATTTCATGTACAATTATATATGTATGTATATGTATATATATATACAATAGGATAGTGTTTAATTTACTAGTTTTGGCCTGCAAGAGATTAGTAATAATGATTAAGAAAACAATTGCTTTTTTAAATATATTTTTTGTTTTTAATTAAAACAGAATTGCATCATTTCTCCCCTCCTTTTCACCCTCAACCCCTTCTATGTACCCTGCCTCTGATCCCTCTCAAATCATGGCGTCCTTTTGCTTAATTGTTGTTGTTGCATATAAGCATAGGTGCGCAAACATATAAACCTAGCCTGCTGAGACCCCCAAACACTGTTTCCTGCTTGTGTATGGTGTCGGGTCCTACCAGGTGGGACTGGACAACCAATTAGAGAGCTTATTCATGGAAATGACTTATTCCCCTCTCTCGGCAGTCCTCAGTTGCTAGCAGGCTCACTGTCTTGGGGGGCCCAGAGACTGCGCCTTTGCGTTGGTATGCACCTATTCCCTCTCACTTTATCTTCTCATTTCTACCAGTTGATGTCAATTTTAACTGTCCACGTCTCACATGTCAGGTACAATCTTTCCTACACAAATAGCCTTGGGGAGTGATAGGTCTATTTCTGTCTTTATGTAGTTTTTGAGATTATAATATAATTATATCATTCATTTTCTCCTTTCAAACTCTCCCATATACCCTTCCTTTCTCACGTTCATGGCCTTTTTTCCATAAATTTTTGTTTTATACTTATATGTGTATGTATATATTTCTAACCCATCAGCTCAACCTGCTGAGTCTGTTACTTCTGTGTTTGATCAGGGTTGAGGCCTGGTTGGCAGAAAATTGTCAGTAATGAACTGCAAGCTTATACATTATTGTGTAATTTCCTGTTTAATCTTTTTGAACTGAGGTCGAATAGCTATGGATCATTGACGGTCCAGAAAGTGACTTCAACTGAAGTTCTGCATTGTGCTCATAGAGTTTAATGACAAAGTTGCTCACTTTGTCCTGGTTTGCTCCCAGATGGATTCATTTCACAGCGGAAGGGGGCTGCATATGACGCCTAGCCAAAATAGTCAGTATGATAACTGCTGGGGGTCTAAAAGCCTGTTAACAAGTTATGAGAACCTGGTGCACCCTTCTTGATCCACTCAGTCCTGTCATTCAGACTTATTCAATGACAAATTCTGTCGCTCTGGTGATATTACAGTATGCTCTATATGCTGGGCACCTTAGAAAAACACTTAGGCTTACGATACCTCTTTTCCTTCGTGGAAGTATGTTATTTTATCCATTTAAAAAGTGGAAAAAACTGAGAGCTAATCAGTGGCAGAATGGGCGGGGCACAAAATAAAGATTCTCGACTTTGACCAAAATCCTTTGTTTTGGTCCTTCAGTTTTAATCACACAAATGTGACGTGCAATGGCATCTATGTATTTCATTACTCCCCATAGAAGTGTGATATGACCTCCATGCTAGGTGAGCATCCTAAGGCTAAGCTAGAATGGCCCAGTGACTTGCTTAAAGTATTAGTGAGTCTAGGGTTAGAATGTCTGTTTTTCTGAGCCCAGTGCCTTTCCTTGCTGTACTGCCACACTCTAATCAGAGTGAGCCTGAGGATAAAACATGATCATGAATGAAACCTGGAGTACACTTTATGACTTTCACTGTGTGACTTGTCTTTGTAACAGAGAGATGCCGCAGTTTTGATTACAAGTAACCCTGAATGCAACACACTGACTCCAGAATGTTTTCCTGGTGCCCAGGGGCAGGAGCAGAGAATACCTGGAGGCTGCCCAGCTGTTTCCCTGAGCAATGAAGTTCTGTGTCTGCTCCTGATGCACAGACACATCTGCAGGAAGCGCTATACCTCACTGGCCAGGGCCATATGCTGGGTGGTGTTGAAGGTTCTTAACCTTCAACTGCTTAGACTTTTGTCACTTTATTTGTTGGTATCCCCTCCAACACAGAATAAATTGTCTATGCATGTCAAATAAGCCCTCTTTCCTTTACTATCCAGCTTCTTTTTATGGTCCCAATTGTGTGAGCTCAGTAAGTGCTATTTCTTTAAGAGCCGCAGTACCATTCTCTGGTGTGACAGCATTTCACTGAGTCCCAATGATGAGAGATTTATATTTTAAGTCAGTCACCCGTACAATTAGAAAAAAACCCACCAAGGTGTCAGGTATCCCCATATAAAACACCAGCAAGTCAGATTAAATGTCCAAAAGTGCTTCAAAAAATTGTTCCCATGTCACCAGGAAGCAGAGAGCGGAACTGCGGAGCATTTACAAAGCAGGAGCTGACACCAGGCATATTTGAACACCATGAGATATGGTATCACCAGGGACAGAGTGTGAGTTTAGTTAATAATGAATGACATAGCCCATAAAATACCATTACACAGTGTTCAGGGCCCAAGAATGATGACATAATTATTAGGAGACTGGGAGATTAAGATACGATTTTTAAAAACATGACAGGGGAGGGTGTAATTGGGGAGACAAAATACACAGGAAGTTTGTAATTTACATGTCAAAATACCTTTTTCATGTTTTGATTGGATTAGACGCTGCCTTTCCACTCCATTTATCCTGACTTCAATTAGAGGCAGCCAAAATGACATCTCACGTTCATATTCTTGACACTCACTGCTCACGGGCACTTTCTAATTCTAACCGACAGGAAGGGGGAAAGGGAAACTCCGTTTTGCCTCTGTCATGCACTTTTTACTTAACCCCTAATTTGCTTCTAAATGAGCCTGTCACTGAGGTTTTGCAGGGCTGTGTACACAGGCTGCCACGCCTGGTCTGGGTGGAAGCTTCAGCTGTAACACTGTTGCAGGCTGATAGGAGACCTGAGGGTTTCTGAGCAGGAGATGCAAGGATTTCTTCAGAACCAGGGTGTGAGAGACATTGGCTGAAGAGCTAGGCTATAGTCAGTCTCCCATAGACATGGTATCCGGCCATCTTGAAGAACCTACTCAAAGCTGAGATTGTGGGCAGCAAACACCTTCTGTGGTATTCGTTTTAATGGGCTGAAAAGTCTGGATGCTGGGTGTCTGTTGAAACATTACTTTTTGGATAATCCTGTGAGCGTGTTACATTCCGTAGGGTGAGCAGGAAACACCCACTTTCAACAGTGTGAGTGAGCAGCCCCTGATCTGGCGAGGGACCAAATATGAAAAAGAGAGAAGAGGTGCAGCTAGGTGAATCCATACCTCCTGTTTGAGTTGGAACAACAACTTCCTCATGCTCCCAGATATGGATTAGGGTTCCTAGTTCCCAGGCTTTAGGGATGTAAGTCCTAAGTTTTCATTTTACCTTGGATTTGTACTGTTTCCCTCTGCCACTGACATGGTATTCTATGGACAGTCCGAAAACCATTAGTGAAATATTAGCTTTGTGTGTATGTGTGTGTGTGTGCACGCCTGTGTGTATGTCTCCTGCTATCAGTCCTATATCTAACAACCTGAAGGCACTAAGTACCCAGCTGGCAATGATCATTACATGCAAGGCATAAAGATATTATTATGGTCTCATTTGTTTGATGGAAAAGCCTATGCTATGCATTTTATCATCTTGATATTTTTCTTTACATCATATGCAAAGAGACTGCTAGAATGAGGCACATTTTTAAATATATATTGCCAAATATATTGACAAATATATATTTGTCTCCTACAAAGACCATAGGTGTCCCAAGTAACTGGTAAGTATGTACCTGCCTCTCATTTACCAGGTGTTCAGTTACAGTTTTGAAGAGTAAGGCTTCACTTAACCCTCAGGCCAAGCAAGTGCCCCCTGGTAAAAGTGGCAGGTTCCCCTTCCTAGTTGTTTGTGTGATTTCTCTTATGAGTTGTGCTTACTTACCAGCCATCAGCAGCTTTAAGGTGAATGAGTGGCTAATTTTGTAAAGTTCTTAATGGCAAAACTAAACAGGCTCTAATAATATAAACGATTCAGGGTTCTAGAAAATCAACAGAGTGGGGAAGTTGGGCATGTCAGTTTCCAATATTTTGCTATTTGCTAATTGTGCTGCTTTGGACTGGACACATTCCTCTGTGAACCTCAACTTCCACAACTGAAATTGGGGCATTAGGAAGGCCTGTTACAAATTCTCTAAGTGGTGAAATAAAGAATGTCAAATGTTCTGCAGAGAAGCGGGTCTAGTGCAGCACAAGTCTTCCCTCTGCATACACAGGAGGCTAGTCGTGGATCAACACGGATACCATAATCCTGGCTGTTCAAGCACCTGTGTAAAATGGCATAGTATTTATATACAACTAACATACATCCACACATGTACTTTATGTCATTGTTTAAAGATGGATTATACCTACTGTCATGCCATCACTGTGAATATAGTTGTTATACCACATTGTTCAGGGAACAGTGACAAGAAAGAAATCTAGGCTGGTCCAACTTTGTGTTTGTGTGAATTTTCAACAGAGTCTATAGAGTGGGGTGGATCCAACATGAGTCAATATTGTACTAGGTAAAAGTGAGCTGTGTCATTGTTATTTCATTTTCAGCCTCATTTTCTGACCACTCAGACTGGTCAGTAGCTTCACACCAGGCACAGAGGATAGGCTGCAACAGATGGATCGTGTTAATAAGAAATTTTCTCAGGTACCACAATTGCAACTGTTTTATGGACTCCAATCACTACAGGAGGGTGCCCTCCCAGCATGTCCACACAAGTTTGAAGATCAGAATTAGAATTGAGACTGAGATATTAAAAGCCTGAGGTCACAGCAAATATCCTCTGTTTTCCAACTTCCAGCACAAAAGTTCTACATCAGAAATGTCAGGGATGATGTGAATGGCCAGAATGAGACAGAAAGGAAATGCTAGTCAGAGTTCTCTGGAACAGAAAGAATACATATATACATGTATATGTATATACACACACATATATATTTCTATCTCCTCATACATCCATCCATCCATCCACTCATCCATCCACCCACCCATCCATCTATCCATCCATCTATTTATGCAAGTGTGAAAATTTCAAAGAAGAAAAAAATATCCAACCACTTTATTCCTTTTAATACTTTTCATCAACTCATCCATCAGCAAGTTCTGTTTCCTGACCACTTCCTTTGGCTCCTGATGCCTCCTCTCTCTCTCTCTCTCTCTCTCTCTCTCTCTCTCTCTCTCTCTCTCTCTCTTTGAGTAGTTGAAGCAGCATGGGAGATGACCTTTCTCCTTCCATGTGAGCTCATCTTCTGTTCTGTATGTGGAGAGTCACAGAAGAGTCATCACGCCACCCCTCAGTGGAAATTCCTCAACAAACCTGTACCTCTTCTGGAATTCATCACAAGAAGCATTTGCTGAACTAATTTTCAACCCCTTTCCCTTGTCTCTGGTCCTTTTGTTTCTTTCCACCTGACTATTTAAACCCCAAATGCAGAAAAACTGAAAGAAAATAGTTTCCCTCCAAGTGTTACATCTTCTTTTCGTAAGTCATGGATTCCAGCTACTATTGCCTGTGTTTTTGACAGGGCATGGACTATCCACTGGAGCATTAATGATACCATTTATGTTGGCTTGTTATTGGCCTGAAGCCTTAATGCAAGTACTGATTATGAACATTTGGTCCAAAGTGAGTTTTTTAAATTAAATATATTTCTTTTATATAAACAAAGTTTATACATTATATATACACAGGCATTTGTAATATGTATAACATACATCATACACACACATACATATATAAGAATGATGAGTATGTCAGACTAAAGTTACTGAAGTTTGGTGTTCTTAAGTTAAAAGCATCATGCTATTTAAGGTTTTTGAAGGTTCTAGTTTGGTAAGTGGTATGGATGCTTTTTTAATAATAAACTTGTTGGCCAGGGGACCATAAGATACCTCAAACTGTAGAGGTTACTGCAATTTCCTTTGGTTGCTTCCAGGAGCTTAAATGTAAGACCCTATTGCTAAAGACACCACATACTTTGGACCCAGGACTTGGAGCAGTTGAGCTGGAACTGACCTGGAAGGCTCTTCCCCCAGGATTGCTACTCATAGTTTCAGATGGTGCTATACAAGCTCCAAGGAGGAAGTCAAACAATAGTCCTACTGCTATGTGAAGCCTATGAACCACAGCGATGACCAGCCTGACAAAATAACCCTAGCCATATAACAATTGACATCTTTATCTTGGGCCCAACAGCCATCTAAGTGGACACAAGGCCTGCTTAAAAAGAGTGACTTCATGTCTGATACTGTAAACCTCACCAACTACTCATGGCTAGAGAGGTTGTGGATCCTAAAGGAGAATCCTTTACTGCCATTTTTCAAAAACAAAATTAATTTCTGACTATATTTTAAGTACTATCCTTATATTCACAGATAAATGTAGCTCTCAACCAATATTAGAAAGCTTCATTTTCCTGTAGCAGATAACATATAGAGTAAGGGAATGGAGATAAAGTTGGGTCTCCTTAGGAATAGGGAGTAGAACAGAGAAGCATGAAAAGGGGTACTGGAACAGGGAGATTAAAAGGGAAGAGGGAGGGAAGAGAGAGAATATGGAAGGACTACGGTGAGGGACAGCTAATACTAAAGGCCATTTGAGGGGTTATGAGTAAATCTAATACAGCAGAAGCTTCCTAAAATATATACATATATGAAGGTGGTCTAAGTGGAATCACAGATAGAGCCCTAACTGGACATTTCTCATCGTCAAATGAAGCCTCCAGTTTTGGGAATTTGTTACAGCTAATCAAGTTGTTTTCCAAATGGCCCCATGATACCTACAGGCTATTGCCAAGGCTATAGGATGCTCTTCAAAAACTGATGGTAAGGTCCTATTGTTAAAGTTACTTACATAACTCACTGGAGGCATAGAGAAGTCTAGCTGGTGCCAACATAGAACTTTCCTCTCTACTGACTAGTGTTCATGGTATAAAAAAGTAGTATGCACATTGCCAAAGGAGAAAGGAAAAAAGCAAGTAGCTACAAATTCTTCAGTCTACAATGGTCACAGTCCTGCCTCATGTGCAATAGAGGCACAAAGCCAATACCTAAATGAATTTAACGCTCACCATGAGCGGAAACTTATCCTCAACCCTGCTCAGATGACCAAGAACCTGAGACTAGATAGGCCAGGAACCTAAGGGAAATCCGAATATTGCCATTCCGCTAAAGGAACATATCAATAAATGGCTCCTAATGACATAATTCTCTACTCGTAGATCAGTGTCTTGCTCAGTCACTATCGGAAAGCTTCCTCCTGAACAAATACAGAGACCCACCGCTGGACAACATGCAGAATGCTCAGTCCCAAGTTGGTGGTCTCCATCAAATCCTTCCCTTTGGGGCTCAGGGAACCCTGCAGAAGAGGAAAGAGAAAAAAAATGTAAGAGCCAAAGGGGATAGAGAGCATGCAGAAACAAGGTCTTCTAAATGCAACAGGTCTGATGCACAGATGAAACTAGAGGCTGCATGCACAGGGCATGTGCAGCTCTGGGCTGCTTGGGATCCCAGCAATGAGTATGTATCGGTGGACACAAGGTGCCATTCCCAACTCAGAAACTACCTCCAGTTGCTAACTGCCTGCAAAGGAAAAAATCATTTTCTCCAATGTAGCCATGCTCAGCCATGCTCAGCAGTCGGTGGCCAACACAAACCAAACTCAGTGGCATATCTGGAGGTTCTTTGTGTCACAATGCTTTGCTAGGGATTTTTGTTTGTTTTTGTTTGACCTTTGCATCTATATTATAGTTTCCGGTTTTGTGTTTTTATGTTATTTCTGTGCGTGCGAACATGTGTGTGTCTGTATCTATGCATGTTTCCTCTGCTTTTTCTTTGGCCTTTTTTCTTCTGTTTGTTCATTTTGTCCTATTCTGGTTTGTATGTTTTTATGTTATCTTATTAGTATTAAAGAATTTCAGTTGCCTGTTTGAATTCTAATGAGAGAGACAAAGAAAGGGTGTGGATTTGGATGGGTGGGCAGGTGAGGAGTATTTTGGAGGAGATGGGGACAAAAACTGTGATATCAATGTATTATATAAAAGAATCTATTTTCAATAAAGAAGAGAAAGATGTTTACACCCATGTTTAACAAGGGGAAAAATACTCAGCTGTGTTGTTCATTCTATTTACCATAACTTTCAACTGACCAGGTTATCAGTTCATTTACATGGTTCCAAACAGCTCTGTGCTTGCTATTAGATATAACTTAAAATGAGCAACTGACTTAATCTTGTATTTTAAAACTGATAATTTTTAGAGTCAGTACAAATTGACTAAGTACTCTCAGTTTTCTCTAATGGTTGTCCTGAAAGCTCATAGCCAGGGTGCTCTTACAGGCTGGTGGATTTCACATAGTGAGGGGCAGGAAAATGGCTAAGAACTGAGCACCCATGTCACTTGCAAAGCAGTTTTCCCACAAATCATTCCTGCATTAGTGTTCTGAGTGTGTCTTCATGTCTGTCCCCATTTGCTACTCTGTATGTATCTTTGAATTCGTGTCTTTCTCATTTATCTGTGTATTTACTTACCTACCTATCATCTATATATGTATGTATGTATGCATCTATCTATCTTTAAAGCATATGTATATCCTGTGGTCAATTCAAGTTGAGCTAAAAAAAATAACCTAGAAAAATTCTAAAAAATAAGTACAAATTTTGGGGGTTACATTTCAAGGTGCAGTGATAGCAAAAAATCATATATTTTAAGTTACATATGTTTTATTTATTTTTTCTTTTTTTAAATTTATTTATTTATTTATTTATTTATTTATTTAAATTTATTTATTTTTATCTCAATCACAGGTTAGGTACTTTGAATCCCAGGCGTAGCCCCCTCCCTCATTCCCTCCTACCCTCCCACTCCCTCCCTCATCTCCCTCCTCCCCACCCCCTCCAAGTCCACCAACAGGGGAGGACCTCCTCCCCTTCCATCCAACCCCAGCTTATCCTGTCTCCTTAGGCTGGCTGCAATGTCCTCCCCTGGGATCTAGCCAGTCTGTCACTCCCAGGCTTGTATGGGGGAGGGTCAAAGAGTCAGCCATCAAGTTCATGACTGAAACAGTCCCTGTTTCCCTCACTAGGGTCTTCAGTCCTACACTTCCTAGAATTCAATGAAAATGAAAGCACAACATACCCAAACTTATGGGACACAATGAAGGCAGTGCTAAGAGGAAAATTTTATTTATTTTTGCAATGTTGGTGAATGAAGTCAGACTTTCTGCACACTATGACAGTGCTCGATCGCTGAGTTAGAGACCCAGACACACCTTTATTACGCTGTAAGCTTTCTTGTGCTCATCAGCTGGATCACAGATCTGGACTGGACCACAGCTCTCAGGGTGGTGCGTGATGTTATCTCAGTGTTTTCTGAGTGGTTTATCACAAGATCTTCCTTGTTGTAAGTCACTGTCCACAGGAGAGTGATTGTTATGAAGAAAGCTCTTCAAGGAAGATGGTTATTAATCTGCTTTCTAAAGGTAAGTTTCTGCTCTGAGAACACAAATCCTTCAACTCAATTCATACATGGACTTGGGAGATACCTGCAATTTATATGTCCTCTAAGTTACACTTTTCTTAATTAAGGTTTCTATTTCTGTGATAAAACACCATGACTAATGGCAGCTTGGGAGAAAAGTTGCTATTCTACACATCACAGTCCATCATCGAGGGAAGTCAGAGCAGGAAGCTAGAGACAGGAACTGTAGCAGAAGCAGTGGAAGGATGCTCCTTACTCAGTTGTGTCCCCCTGGCTTGCTCAGTTGCCTTTATGATAACATTCAAGGATCAGCTGCCCAGGGATGCCTCAATAGGCTGAGTCCTCCCACATCAATCATTAATTAACAAAATGTCTGACTGACCCACCTGGAGGCCAATCTTATGGAGTCAGTTTTTAATCGAGAGCCTCTCTTCCCAAATGACTCTAGCTTGTGTCAAGATGGAATAAAACTAGTCAGGAAAATTCTGCTTTTCCAGAAGTTGTTGGGAGGATGTGTTCAGATTGCAGACCTGAGATCTGATTCACACTGTGTCCGGCATAACATGTGTCCATGCAGAAGCTCCTTAATGATTTCTAACCCCATTAACATGGAATCAGGGATTTTCGTCACTTTCTTATGCTAAGCACAGAACACACTCTGGCACATGTTGGAGGAATCATTTAAGAAATGATTTCCAGCTGCAAAACAACCTCTGAACTTATTGCTCAGGGAGCATTGGAGAAGACGAGGTGGGAAGGTTGTAAGAGTCAGAGGATCAGGGGTTCGCTCTGAGTGTCTCCTAGGAATTTCAGAAGCTACACCCATAAATTTCACCAACATGACTGCCTAAACACGAGCTGAACAAGGACAATAGTGGATGGAGGAAAGAACACAACACCCCAACAATACAGAAAGAACTATAGGCAACCACGGAGTGCTCAGAGTGGGAGAAACAGTCTTCTTCATGGAAGGGAATACCAACCGGTCACCCACTTGGTCAGCCCTGAAAACATCCATACAAGTATCATTATGCAGCCCAAGCAGGATGTATTTAGGAATACAGATGTATATACATGTAACAAACATGTAACAAAAACAGGCAAGGAAGAGAGCAAGGACGCACATATGGGGGGGGTTGAAGGGGGGGAGGAAAAAGTATGAGGAAATAACGTAACCTATAATCTCAAAAAAATAAAGAAGCAATTTTTTTTTTAAAAAGGAAGTCTGGTGAGGCTGTATTTGATGAAATGTAAAGGATAAACAATGACTGAGTTTAAGGATGGAAGAATTGATCAGATATAATTCTTTTTTAAAATTTATTTATTTTTATATCAATCACAGGTTAGGTACTTTGCATCCCAGGCATAGCCCCCTCCCTCATTCCCTCCCACCCTCCCCATCCCTCCCTCATCTCCTCCCAGCCCCTAATACAATTGAGAGTAGTTAATAGGTACTTTGTAACACTTCTCTTCTGCTTCCCAGGGAGGGCATAGCTTACAGTAACTGTAATTGCTATCACCAAAGTCAACATTTGTGCTGTGGTATGTGCTGTTTTAAGTGTGCTGCATGCAGCAGTCGACAATTCTGTGGAACAGGAGCTGTTATTGTTTCCTTAGTATGGTTGACAGAGATGAATTATAGAGAGGACCAATTCATTGTTAGGGGCAGGGAAGTAGACTCAGTAGAATCACGAATAAAATATGATTGTAGCACTTGTAATTTTTTAAAAGATACATTTTATGTATATGAGTGGTCTCTCTGCATATACATCTGCCTGCCAGGAGAGGACATCAGATCTCAACAAAGATGGCTGTCAACCACCATGTGGTTGCTTGGAATTGAACTCAGGACCTCTAGGAGAGCAGACAGTGCTCTTAACCACTGAGCTATCTCTCCATCCCACCTGTAGTCCCTTAACCACTAAGAAGAATGTGCCATTCCAATCAAATATCCACTATATGAACCTTGTTTCTGATTGGGGAATTTCTACCTCTTCCATGGACCATATTTGGTGCTATAGACCACATACTAAAATAAAACAAAGCTCTAGCCCTTCACTTCTCCTAAATTCTTTGTAGTCATGACTCTACCAGTCACACCCACTTGTGGCAAATTTTGGTGGCACTAGTGAAGCAAGGAAGTAGGGGCTTATTGGAACTCACACTAATAAGCATGGGCAGTGGCCGTACAGGTTTTCAAGGCCACAGAGGAGCAAACTCAGGTGCCAGAACACTTTGTTCAGTGACTACGCATCACTAGTTCACAGTAACAGTGTGATTTGTAGTATAAGAAGATGTGCCAGATAGGGTTAGGCAGTGCTGCCTGAATGTGAACACAGGGAACAAGATGGGTAGGTTTGATAGCACGCTAGCATAGTCATTCAACCCACTCTGTCTCAAGTCTTTGTGGAAAGTACAATGTTGAGTAGGAGGAAAGATGAATGCAAACTTGGATTGTTAATTTCCCCTGCACAATACAACAGAAGTAGCTGAAGTAGAAAATTAGGGCATCACAGAATCCTTTAATGAGAACCCTGAAGGAAAGGAAGGAAGGGAAAGTTTTCCAGTGGGAAGGACTGAAATCTCACCTTCTCAGGTGAGAGAGAGCTTGGGTTAAATGTCTTTATCAGTTAGTTAGTGAGTTTGGCTAGATGCTCAAGGTCAAAGTAGGACCATGACTGAAAGATTAGAGATATAAACAGTGTAGAGGAATGGTGGGTGGTCCTCGGAGAAGGGGCCCGTATATGGTGACATTTGCATCCGCATAAATTCACTTCATGGTTTCTCTACTGCAGAAAGAAGAAATCAGTTAGGAGGGGACAAGGACTCTCCTATACCTAGTGGATGCAAATCAGTCTCTCCCAGCCAACCCAAAGTTTTCTCAGTGACTGTCTGAAGTCAGTGTCATAGACCAAACAGAGGCTAGGCCTGGACTCAACAACATAGCTTTCCTTTCTTGTCAGACTGCGTAGTTACTGTCACTGTTGTTCAGTGTACAGTTGGAAGGGATAACAACTAAGCCAAAATCTTCAACTAGTTCTACAATGGGGAAGAATGAGGTCACTACTTGCTGATGAGCTCAGTTTATACTGGGAGATCCAGAACTGGAACTTGAAGCAGTGGCTCTTCTGGGAAACTCAGTTGCCCAATTGCTGCTTCCTGCTGTGCAGGCTGAGGATCCTGCTGGCTTGAAGGCCTCAGCACCTGCGATGGTTAGCGTTAATCATCAAGTTGACAGAATCTAAAATTGCCTTGGATATGCTTCTCTGGGCATGAGTGTTAGGGATTCTCTTGATTTTCCTAACGGAGTAGGCAGACCCACCCAGCGTGGGTTGTACCATCCCTTGCCTGGGATCCTGGGCTGTGTAAGTGGAACAAGGAAGCCGAACTCAAACTTTTGTCTCTCTCTGCTTCTTGATTGTGGATTTGGTGTGGCCAGCCGCTCAGGCTCCTGACAGCTTGATTCCTGTGCCATGACAGATGATACCCTTGAATGGTGAGCTGAAGTAATTCATTTCTTCCTGACTTTTCTTTCCTTTTCAATCAAGGTCTTTTATCAAAGCAACAGGAAAGGAAGCTGAGACAGCACCCAAGGAAGCGGCGCCCCCACCAGTGAACATGAGAACGGACATTAATCTCAGTCTCCTGAAAATCAGGCAAAGGAAGGAGGTGTAGTATTTGCTGGGGTGCCCGACCCCTTGAGTGCCTCTAACTGTTCTTGTGAAATCTTTATTCTGACACCACTCCTGACATCATGCATGATGATTTTCTACAATTCTTCAACTTACCACCAGTTGAGGTTACAACAATTCAATAATATTCTGGCACCATCCAGAGTTAGCATAGACCCCAGAAGTGATCTCAGTCTTCCCCATCTGAATATCCCTACCTTCAATGCCAGTCACACATTCCAGGCACAGGCTCAAAGGTTCTCATACCTCCTCTCAGCCTCCATCTTCTCCTGAATAACAGATAGAGCCCAGGCTCTGTGCTCAGAATTGAGCAGTATCTTGGAAAGTTGTACTTTATTAATCGGGAAGTGGCTTTGAACTTAAGAGCTTCAAATTTGGTAAGAATAGTGTGTACCGAGGGAGGGACGCTGGTGCTGGACTCCAGGAAACAGGTGTTAGTATTTCTGTCCACCCAACATCTGCTTGGCTTTTCCGAGCTTTGTGGTTCACCATGAGAGGCAGCAAACCACCCAGCTACGGAACTGCCTGTCTTTCCAAAATGGCAATCACTGGTATGTGACTCTGGATCTGACCATAAGTAACACAGGAGCGAGTCATGTAAGGAAGAAGAGGCCATCTTAGAATTCAATTCAGCAAGTGTAGTAGCTGCGGCAGCAGTGATCCACCCTCACCTCTGTTGCAATACCTGGACCTCAGCCTCCTTGATGTCCCCTTGGATTCTTCTACACAGGAAACAATAAATGTCTGCGCTGGGCAGGCAGGAGGCTGGTGGCCATTAATTCAACCAGGAGTTCCATGCTTACAAGCTCTTTCTTTTCCAGACTCCAGAGGGGGTGGGGAGAGGGTCCAATCAACAGCCCGAGCTGAGCCTGTGTACGAAGTCCAGGAGCTCCTAAAGCATGTATCTGTTCACGGGCAGAGATACTTGACGTCAAGAGCAGGAGTAGGCAACTCTGGCCCTTCAGCAATGCCAGGAAATTCTGAGCTCAGCATGGCACCCTGCCTACTCACAGGGGTTCCAAAGGACAAAAGAATCAAAAGAATGAAGGTCCCCCACCCCCAAGAAAGAACAAGTGCTCCTGAGACATTCATTCCATCAGGTGGATTGCTTCAAGATGAAGGTCTAGGGGGAAATATTCCCAAGAGTTCAAATGGGCAACACAGTATTTTGGACATTGGTGACAGAGAAATGATTTCTCTTTATTTCTATCTTTACATTGCTGACAATTCTCTTCATTGTTTTAAATATGGATTGCCAGAGTCAATTAAATATGTGAAGGGAACAGTGCATATTTTGGAGGAAAGTAATGATTGTTACACCTTAGAGTAGCTTAATGAATACATTAATAAATGATCCTTTGCTATGGTTTTCTCTTAATAGGCATCAAAATCTTTATAAACCTACAGCACAATACATAACATCTCGTTATGAGATTTGCTATTTTTTTAAAAATCAATGCATACCTAAGTTATTTGTGTCAAAACTCATTTATTTCCACAATAACACGGACTGTCAAACCTGACATCCTGCTAATAACATCCAGCACATTTGCATATTATTCAAATATTTCCTTTTATGAAACCAGGGATTTTACTCACACTGCTCTGCTTGCCTGTGCAGCATGCATTTGCGCATTAGCTCAGTTCACACTGCCAGAGAAGGGTTACCTGTGGCAACTAATTATGCCATTCTTTATGCATATTAATGAGCCTTGTGAGTAGCATTCTCTGTTCTGCAGTGAGGAAAAACAATTCCAGCCTAAATGGGAAACCGATTACTAGGAATGCCAGAGTTGGAGAACAATTTTTGATAATTTCCCATTTTTAACATCTCTAGGTATATTCATTTTTTCTAGTGCTTCTTTCACAAATTACTTCACAGTGAGTGGCTTAAAAGACCAGACTTATTATATCACTATTCTGGAGGTCAAAAGTACCAGCTGAGTCTCCCTGGGTTCAAAGGATGGTGTAGGCAGAACTGTGCTCCTTTCTTAAAGCTCAGAGGAGCACTTTCTTTGGGAGGAGGAGGTGACTGAAGCTAGCTTTTTGAAGCTTATTTAGTCCCCACCCTTCCAAGTCAGAGAGGAACAATGACACTTTCTCAGACTGACACTGCAGACTGTAAGAATTGCACTTTCAGGGACATGAGGATTTGATTAGACTCATCTGGACAACTCTAGCACTTTCTTCACTTTCAGCTCCTCGGCTTTAAACACATCTCAAAGCTGATTTGACCAGCTCAAGTTCCCTGGGGTTCGGAGGTGGATGCCATAGGAGGGGTGTTATTCTGACAGTCACTCTAGAGCTTTTAAATGCAATCCTGCTTGAGAGGACCAAAGAAAGGTTGAGTGGGGGCTCATCCTCTCTGCTTCCTTTTATTGATCATTTATCTGCTTTGAGCTACAGCTTGCCTTCTGCATTTTCTCTATCCTCTTCTCACTTCCTCTATTCCGGTTTCTTCCTCCTTCTACTTTTCTCTTGTGTGTGAATGTGTACATGCAGTGGGTGGAGGACAGCCTCAGTTGCTACCCGTACCCCTCACCTTATTTGAGGCAGAGTCTTTTGGCCATTTTTTGATGCAAATTCTGGCCTAGCTGCTCTGTAGCATCCCCATTTCCCATTAGGAGATCTGGGATTATAGAGATTTGAGCTACGAATCTGTTTTTTGGTTTTTTTTTTAACTTTTAATTTTTTCACTTTAGATCCCCATTGTAGCCCTTTCCCTCATTTCTTCCCAGTCTTACCTTCCCACCCTCTTCTCCTTATTCCCCTCCCCTTCTCCTCAGAAAAGGGAAGCTCCCCAACACCAACCCACCCCAGCATATCTAGTCCCATCTGGATGAGCTCATCCGCATCCACTGAGGCCAGGCAAGGCAGGCCTTCTAGGGGGAAGTGATCCAAAAGCAGGCAACAGAGTCCATGTCAGAGACAGCCTCTGTTCCACTTGCAATGAGGACCAATGTGCCTGCCAGTTACATATGTGTAGGAAGCCTATATCCAGTCCATATGTGCAGTTTGGTTGGTGTTTCAGTCTCTGTAAGCCTCATGAGCCTAGGTTAATTGACTATGTTGGTCCTCTTGAAGAGTTCTTGTCCTCTTTGGGTCCTTCTGTCCTCTCCCCCCGACTCTTCCACAGGACATCTGTCTAATGTTTGGCTGTGAGTCTCTGCGTCTGTTTCTACGCCCTGCTCGGTGGAGCCTCTCAGAGGATGGTTATGAGTTATGCTTTGCTTTATGGTGTCCTCCAGTCTGTAAGCATGGCAGAGTATCATTAGCGGTGTCAGGGGTGGGCTCTCTTTCATGGGGGTGAGGCTCAGGCATTGGTTGGACGTTCCCTGAGTCTCTGCTCTTTCTTTATCTCTGCACATCTTGCAGGCAGGGTAAATTTGGGTCGAAGGTTTTGTAGATGTGTTGATGTCCCCCCTCCCATCACTGTAAGTCCTGCCAGGCTAGAAGGTGGCCTCCTCAGTCTCCATGTCCCCCCATGCTAGGAGGCTCAGCTACAGTCATTCTCATATCCTTCCTGGAACCTACCCTGTAGGCAGGTCTCCAGCTTGTCTCAGAGATGTACTCCCCCACCCCAGGCTTCCCTTTTCTCTCCAAGCCCTCTCCCCTCCCCTTTCTTCCCCACATATGATTCCGCTCTCATGTTCCTCCCCGCACCCTCGCCCACCCAGTTCCCTCTATCCACTTCTGTTCTCCTTTCTATTTCCCCACCTGAGTGAGATTCAAGCATTCTTCTTGGGGCCTTCCTTGCTACTTAGCTTCTTTGGGTCTGTGAATTGTAGCATGGTTATCCTGTAATAATATTGTTAATATCCACTTATAAGTGAGTACATACGATGCATGTTTTTCTGGGTCTGTGTTACCTCACTTAAGATGGGCTTTTCTAGTTTCATCCATTTGCCCTGCACATTTCATGATTTCCTGTTTCTAATAACTGAGTAGTATTCCATTGTATACATGTACCACAGTTTGTTTATCTATTGTTCGGCTGAGGGACATCTAAGTTGTTTTCAGTTTCTGGCTATTATTAATAAAGGTGCTATGAACATAGTTGATCAAATGTCCTTGAGGTATGGTGAAGCATCTTTTGGGTAGATGCCTAGAGGGTGTATAGCTGGGTCTTGAGGTAAAACTACCTCCAATTTTCTGAGAAAGTGCTGGATTAATTTCCAAAGTGGTTGTACAAGTTTGCACTCCCACCAGCAATGGAGGAGGGTTCCCCTTTCTCCACATCCATGCCAGCATGTGTTGTCGCTTAAGTTTTTGATCTTAGCCATTCTGATGGGCGTAAGATGGCATCTCAGAGTTGTTTTGATTTGCATCTCCCTCATAACTAAAGGCACTGAGCACTTCTTTAAGTGCTTCTCAGTCATTAGAGACTCCTCTGTTGACAATTCTTGGTTTAGCTCTGACCTGCAGTTTAGATGGTGGATACCAATCTGGTTTTATGTTGATGCTGGAGATTCAAACTCAGGTCCTCAGGCTTGCATGACAAACACTTTTACATTTTTCCTTACTGAACCATTTCCCCAGCTCCTCTTCAATTTTTCTTATCCTCTCCAAACAGCAGCAGCGGCGGCGGTAACAACAGCGGCAACAGCAATAACACAGTACTGTATCTGAACACCATTCCTCCCTGGGTGCCCACTCTGTCCCTGTTTCTGCTTCATGTTCTGTCATGCTCTCTCTTTTATGTTTTCCTCAGTACTATCAATAGGCCAGTTTCATATTAACATAGCTATACTGACCATCTTTATTTGTCCCAACAAAGGCACAACAAGAGGACCACAAAGAAATGGGGCAAGGGGCAGATGCTTTGGTGTCATACTCATCTGTCTATGAAACCCCTCACTCATCTGCAGAACCAGTTTCTGTATTTTTTTTAGCCTATCTCCTGAACTTAATGAAAGAGAGGAGGTAGTATCCAGCAATGAATGTGCTATGGAAAACCTGCAGTCCACAGGGGACAGAAGTTTGTGAATGGCTAACTCACCCCTGTTTCCCCACAGCTCACTGAGAAACAGTCCAGGCATCCATCTACACTGATGTCTATTGATTAGAGCAGCCTTGGTTCCAGTTGCTTGCTGGGAGTAATCTATTCTTCTAGATTCCATGTCTCACTACCCAAACCCTATAGTGTTTCCAGACTCCATTGCTAAAAAGAACAGTTGTTTTCTTTCTCAGCATGTAGATAACAGTGGCTCATTTCCTGTGTCGACTTGCCTGGTTTGGGTGGCTCAGAGAGCTTGAAAACATTGTTTCCGGATGTGTGAGAATGTTTCTGGGAAAGATTAATCTCTGAATCACATCAAGAAAAATCTAGCCTGTAGGGGTTGCAGAGATGGCTCTGTGGATTCCAAGTACAAGAAGGGCAAGCTTAGCATCTGAGCTTGGATCACCTAGGTAAGAGCTCCACTCAGTAATGCACATCTGTAATCTTTCCCTGCTGGGGACTCAAGACAGGCAGATTCCAGCGGCTCACTAACCAGACAACCTAGCCAAATCATGGAGGTCCAGTCCTAGCAAAAGACCCTGCCTCAAACATAAGCTGAAGAGCAATAGAAGATAACAGACACCACCATCCAGCCTCTATACACAGATGAATAGATCTGTAACTTATTGCAATGCACAGCCACACCCCTCCCATAATCAAATGGAAAAGAAAAAAAATGAGAGAAAATGATAAATAAATATCCATCCACTGTACTGTTGGAGCTAGATATTCATCTTTTCTCTCTGTTGGATGCTGAGCTTCTGCTTCTGCTTCTCTTCAGACTCTGGGATTTACACCGGTGGCATTTGGCCTTGGTCTGAATTATATATCTGGCTTTATTCTGTCGTCAGCTTGCAGATGGGTCTGCAGCACTTTGTGGTCTCTGTAATTACATGATCTGGTTCTCAATGAATTTTCCCCATGCCCTTCTCTATCCTGCTGCCTAGCCGGAGTGACACAGTCTGCACTGTAGAGAACACCAAATCCAGAAGGAGCCTGGATTCCTGTTAAAGGTCCATGGACAAGAGGAAAGGAGGCATACTGCGCAGCATCTCAGAAAGTGTACGTGTAACATTTCAGGGCCAGGTCAGGGGAGGCACCACACAAATGTGCTCTTTCCTGGCTCCTCTAGCAAGTCTTCTCCTTTGTTATTTTATTTTAAACTGCATTTTAAAATTACTTGTGCAGAAATGGCTGTCCTGCATGGCAAAGGCCAGAAGCCTGTGCTTCCTCTCTTCAAGTGAAGAAGATGAGAGAAGAAGTGAGGAGGGCTGGGCAGTAACTGGCCTAGTTCTCACAGCAGACAAGAAAGATGGGCTGGTAGCTAGGAAGGACTCTGCGACTTTATCAGTGACAAGTATCCAAGGTCAAAATTCTTTGCCCACACATCTGTGGCACTCAGCTCACTAACTCGTGGGGCTGGTTCTAGCTGCCTTGCCCCAGGTGCAGATTCCAGCCATGACACTGACCCTCTGACCCAGTGGAAGAAATCCAGACTGCTTGCCATCCCCCAGAGGTGCATTCCCACACTGTGTGGTGCAAGCCCGAGAGACATAGGTTCACAGGAGGGAGCCTTCTCCGTAGGAGGCCACAGCTGCCTGTGAAGTAATCGTCGCCATAGCAAATTGGAAAGTTAATCTGATTTCCAAAGTATGGCCCGATATCTGCTTAAACATTTCTCAAGCTTGTCAAGGGCTGGAATCTACATTATTTCAAATCAAGGAAATAATAAACACCGGTTCTCCATGATCTCGGGGGTACCTAAGTTGATTGGATCACAGGGGAGATCTTGCTTTAAGGGGAGACACAAACAGGACACTGTAGGTAGGTCACTGAGAGGAGCTGAAGCTTGGAGGAAGAGATGTAAAATCAGCCCATTTGGGTAGGCATGGAACCTTTCCAGCCCACTGCTGTCTGAATTCTCTCTTGGTTTCTGGAGCTAGGCAAAAGCTAGACAATGTCTTTAAATAGCCACAGGAAGGCAGATTAGAGCAGGTATTCTCCACGGTGTTGGTGGTGCGTGGGAGTACAGTGTGGAAAATAAATTAGGTTATGTGAAACATCATTGCAAATTTGCATGTCTCAGCTGGTGGGCTATGTAGGGCAGCTCAGACTCTCGGGCTTGGGGTACTGAAGTTTTATGTTTATTAAAAGGGACGTGGGATTAAGAAAGAGACTGAGGACATCTTTGGGGACTGGAAAAAGGGAAGGTCATTATGTTGTAATATGAGTTCCAAAGTTAGAAATAAAAAGTGAGAGGAAGAGAGGTACTTTTAGGAAAAGGAGACTGTGGAATGAGCCTGGGCAAGCTGAGAGCGAAATCCTTGAAACTCAGAATAGGAGAGTTCCACCACATAGGGTCTACCACAAAGGGTCCCACTCCCAGGGCCCTTTTGTGCTTAGGGCTAGGCTGCAGATGGGGTGCAGAGGCCATTTTATCCATAAATATTAAGCTTTTTTAAATTTGTGACTTCATTCATTTAGTCCATAGAGGAGAATCTAGTGACCCAGACGTTGGGCCAGGCCTGGGGACTATAGTCACCATTTCACTGACAGCCGAGCCACAGTGCTCTGGGAAATCCTAAAGTAAGTGCAGATGGCAGTTAAATTGAAGCCTGGTAGAAGATGTAAAGGGGACAGAAGGATTATTGGCAAAGCCAGGATCTCAAGCCAAGAGGGAACACTGAGCGGGAACAGTTAAGTGTGCCTTTGGCTCTGACAGCGGCAGGAGGTGGGCCAGGAAATAACCAGAGCCTTGTAGTCTGTGTTTAGCACTTCAGGCTTGCTTTCTAAGGCAGCTGGAGCCCATGAGGCAAAGAAGTGATGTGTAAGCAGTAGCTAACATCTGGGGTGTGCTTGCTACCTCCTAAGTTCTTTATATTCAGTTCCTGGTATTATTATCTGACCAGCCTTTACACCTACACCATTGAAACAGCAACCCTGGTTTGGAAGATGGAAGATTCATTCATTTATTTATTTATTTTAGGTTGTAACAGTGATTATTTCTGTTTTACAAATAGTGAAAGTGGACCTGAAGATGTCATATGAGCAAATCAACGTGCTGCAGACACAGACACTCCGTGAGTGCTAGCTCTTACAGTATTGGAAGGTGTTCTGCAAGTTGCCAAGGGAGAATAGTTATCAACAACCCCATCCAGCTGTGAAGCCTACAAACCACAATGATAACCAGCCCAACTGATATCTCCAGTGACGGAATAGTAGTTATAATAGGTGATAGCCAACAGCTGTCTAATTGGATGTAAGGCCTACTTAGTAGGAGGGAACATGCCTGGTACTGTAACCAAGCCAAGTGCCTGTAGCTAGTGAGGACATGAATCCTTGAAAAGGACCAATTGCTAGCATTTTGCTAAATCATGTAGCTTCCAAGTGCCTTCTAAATACTTATCCTTATGCCCATAGGTAAGTGTAGCTCTCATTGTTTATCAAACAAGTTTCTTTTTGCAGAAAAAGAAGACTGTTACAGAGATCCACAAGTAATCTGCATTTTTTTTTACCAGTTGTCAATCTCCATAATAGTTTCCATCTATTGAAAAAGGAAGCTTCTTTGATGAGGGATGAGAACTACCCTTATCTGTAGTAAGAGCATACTTAGGAGTTACATTGGCTTAGGAAAATGACAGTTGTGGGTTCTCCTCTAAGGTCTGTGCCCTTAGCAGATATGCATAGTTGGCTAAATTTGCAGGACCAGGCATGACTCCTGTACTGTTGAACAGGCTTTAAGTTCAGTTAGAGAGCTGTTGGTTGCCTCCTAGAAAAAGTACCACAATTGCATCATGGGTATATTGCTCATCCAGTCATTGTTGTGGCTTATAGGCTTCATCGCTATATAGAATTATGGACTGATTGCTCTTCTCTCTTGGCAGCTTGCACAACACCTTCTCACACTATGGGAGGCAGTCCTCAGGAAAAAAAAAGTGTCCAGGACCCTTCCAGCTTGATTCTTCGAAAAATTGTGTCTACTTAAGATTGGACCTTGAAGTCCTGGTTTCTTCAGCAATAGGGTTACTTTCAAATTCTGCACCCAGATTCTTAATCTTTGGAAAACATCACATGAGTTCCTGTAACTGAATACGGAGTTTGCAAAAACAGAACAAAATGAAACCAAACAAAATAAATGCTGACTGTAAAAGATTTTGAGCCCACAATGACCAGAGATGGATTCAAAGCTATCACATAATGTATCCAAGATGATTCCCTTTCTGCTTGTCCATGTTGTATGTACCTGCACTGTCACTGTAGCACCAGCTTCTGAAAACACAACACGAGCGCTTTGCACTGTGAATGCCATCATACCATGCAACACCAACAGAACCCACCTGGAATGCTTTAGCTTAGACTCAAGACTGTTGTGTGTTATGAATTACATTGCCTTTATTGTATATACGAAGCTTGTTCTTTTCTTATAGAAATGTAATGGTTTAATTATGGAAAACAAAGACTTCTTAATATTGCCCTGCAGTCACTCCTCAGCATGTATCAAATTAGTACATTTTCTGGTTGTGTTGTATTAGATAGACAAGCATGTTCATCTCATTAGTATGTAATTTTCTTTAATACTCTATAAATATTAAATCTATATGAATACTAAATATTTTAAAAATCTTTATAACTTATTATCAGTAAATATTTACTTTGTATATCTATTTTATATAGCTCTACAGTTAATAGTATGTAAAAATTTTCAGGCCCAAAGAGGTCATGAGTGGAAAAAGTTTAAGAAAGGCTTTTCCAGAGCCCCATGATTTCCAGTTGTCTCACTTTTCTTTGGCATGCACAGCTAGCTACTGCTGTGTGATGTTTAAGTGTGTTACCTAAGAAAGGACTATTCTAAGTCTTTAACTTCTTTGACAATTTTTAATTTGACTTACTTGACTGGCTACTAAGTTACCATTTAAGAAAAGGCAGAATGAAGAAATACCTAATTTGTATTTTTGTGTTAGTTTTTATATCAGGAACTGACCCCTCCCAATCCCTGAAGTGGATTTATTTTCCTTAAAGTCATTTTAAACTCATGGATGTTTCATGTATATATATATGTGTGTGTGTGTATGCATGTATGAGTGTATGTATGTATGCATATATATGTGTACATACATATGTGTACATGTATATACATATGTACACATGTATATAAGCTCTCATATATATATATTTGTCTCTGTCTCTGTCTTTCTCTCTGTGTGCAACTGTTCATGTTTTCAGCACTGGGTAAGGCCTGTCTCCCATTTTGATCACTTGGTGGTGTGATTGGAAAGTTATTATAGTATTAATTGTAGTTTCTCATTTTTTTCATGAGGTTCAGCACATTTTTTGCTTATCGTCTAGTTGGAGCACCTGTTGTTGTGCCTCTGTTTGTCTATTGTACTTGAATATCTTTCTCTAGCTTATTGTACATTATGGATATCTGCTCTCTGACTTATACATTTTGTTCCCTGGTTTCCATATTTATTGTGTAATGTTGTCTTTTGTTGAATAGAAGTTCTTGATTTTTTAATGCAGATGAATAATAATCTTATCCTTAATGACTAGTGCCTTTTATGTATTTTAAGAAACATTTACCTATCAAGAAGTCATTAAGATTAATTACTGTGCTGATTTTCACAATAAATCCTTATTACGTTTAGAGTTTTTTGTCTATGTGGTAAATTAGGGGTCACATTACTCTCCCTTCCTCATTAATATCCAATTTTCAGTTTTGTAATATGAAGAAAATCAGTAGATACCTTCTTGGATCCAAGTACAGAAAGGTAATTCTAGGTGTTGACCCACTTCACTGGGTTTCTATCCTGTACCATGATTCCTCACTACCGTGGTAGCTGTGTAGTGTCTTTAAGAAAACACCTTGTAATTCTGTGTTGTTCAGGCTTTCCCATTTCTTCTCAGAGACAAAGTAGACAAATGTTTCACATTCCACCACCATAAAAAGATCCAAGTTCAATGTTTTACCATTGTGAAAGGCATGCCACTTCTTATTTCTCTCAGTGTTGCCAATGATACTGTCTACAGTAAAACAATAACCTATTGGCTCATTCCTTTGAGACAAACATTTCAGATTCTCAAGAACACTTTATGAAACATTTTCCAGCATATATTTTTTTGCCCCTTTATTTGGGTTGCAGAAAAAAATAAGGCGTCTTGGGTCATACAGGCAGTACAAGTATAAGCAGTGTTAGATTTACATTGGGGAGGAAGGGGACAGAATGAGATGTTCACATTTAATTGAATCACCATAATAACCCACTGAAGAACTTGACTCCTTTTGTCTCCAAAACTGGGTGGCCCAGGAGTAATACTTGTCTCATTGAAATATTTCAAATTACAGCTCTTTCCCAAGGCCGTTTTTTTTCCCCACTTTTACTTTAGGTCTTATGAGTGGAGTGTTGATAGCCTGTGACTCTGAACTTTGTCCCCTGTTGAAAAACATTTGTCTCGGGATTCATGGGAGAATCCCATCATCTTGGAACTGGACATTTTGGAGCTGAATCCTCCCCCAGATTTAACACCAAAGGTCAAAGAAATGCTCAGGCAATGCATAAACCTACATGGCCACCCAGAGACAGGCAAAACTTAGGAAAGCAACAGTATAGAAGGCTAGCTTGCTCCTGTGGATCTTCATGGACAGTAACCAGTGGCATCATGAGAAAGCATCAGTAGGAAAAACAAGGGGTCCTGGAGGCCATCTAACTATACTCTGCATGTGAAATACAAAGGTTAAGTATGGAGGATGTGGCGCCAATTCAGTGTCAGCTTTTAGGCTAGGTCAGAGAGGCTTAAAGTGTGTACTCTGAAGACTTTCTAAAAGGGTTCCTTTCTGGTTGCATAGCTGTTTGTAACATTCTTTATTTGGAAATGTAAGACTAAGATACCAGTGTCCTGTTAGTTTAAGGATATATTGTAGAGTTAAACTTTTGAGTTCCTGTGCAAGAATTCTTTTCAGGCTATGGTTTGTAATATGTTCATGAGAATTTTTGGGATTAAAGTTTTGGTTACAAAGAAAAAGAAAAAAATCTTCCCATAATCAATGAGAAAAATTTAGAAAGATTAAATGAGTGAAACATCAAGACTTAAAATTTACAGAAATTGATGGAGTAGGTAAGGGGTAAAGGGTTTGAGAAGGGAAGAGGTAGATGAGCTAGGAAGTGATAACTGTCACAGTGGGAAAGGACATGGTTCTGAAATCAGAAGCAGTAGATTGCTGAAGAAGAGCAAGCACTTTTAAGGTATTGAGAGACAAAGATTGTAGGGTACAAGATGATTTAAAGTCGACAAAATAATTTTTGTGACTTGTCCTTATTTTTGTGTGAGAATTGTTTAATTTGGAAGGAATCTCAGAAGGTAAAAACCACAGGTGTTCATAGTAAGAATCTTTGGACACATGCCATGCATTGAGTACTCAGGATATGCAGACTGATGCCAGCGTATGCTTCAGCTCCAGTGATTCTTTTTTCCTTCCAAGAGGACATCAAGGGATGAGCTCATATCTCAGAACAGTCAGGCCACTTGTGATAACTGGTCAAATGGCATCTCCATATAGACCCACCAGGGATGGCTGGGGGTCCTGCAAAGGTGAGTCTAGAGTACCCTTTCTTGGTTGGTTCTCATCGTATCCAGATATGCACTGGGCGTAGAACTCCAGCGCTCACTGCCTTTAATAAACAGAAGGGCCTTGTCAGCAAGGAGGTTTGTTGCTATTAGCAAATGTTTGTGAAATGATAAGAACGAGCTGTGTCTTACAGAAGGTGACTAAAAAGTGATGCAAGGAGGCTGATGGACTTAACCCACGGATATCTGGTAGGCAAGGACCATGAGATTGTTGTCTATACTGAATGCTGATAAGGTAAAATTCTTCCTTTGGTCTTTCAACACTACTCCATCAGTTACATAGCAATAATGTGTCTTGTATCTCGGGTCTGTGAAGTGGATGACCAATAAAATGTCTCCTCTAGGCAAACAATGACTAGGTGAGACACACTAGAAACCAGAGAAGAAATTTGGTTATTCTACAATACAACAAAGGACGGATTGGTTTCTTTTGCAGATGGGAAGTCGAAAGCCATCATGTTAGCCAAGCATGGCAGTGTATGCCTGGGATTTCGGCACTGAGAAGGCTGAGGAAGAGAGACTACAGGTTCGAGGCTAGTCTCAAAGAGACTGTTTCAAAAACGAAAGCAAAATAAGAAAAAAGACAACACATTCTGTAAAAGCTGAGATGAACAAATGACTCCTTTAATGTTTTTCGCCGCACGTGATCGTGCCCTCCAGAGGACGCACCATTAGTTATGTTGTGATTGGAGCCATAGTGAGAAACCCTCATTTCACTCCCCTCCACAACTGGTTCTTTCTTTTTCTCTCATTTCTTCATTTTATTGTTTTATGTCTGTAACTTTTATTATCTTCTTATTTTTAATTACTTAATTAGTTAATTAATTAATTACAATTTATTCACTTTGTAACCCAGCTGTAGCCCCCTCCGTCTCCTCCCCCTGCCACCCTCCCTCTTCTCCCCCTGTGCCCCTTCCCTTTGGCATAGAAACAGACTGGTGGATCAATGGAATCAAATCAAAGGCCCAGAAATAAACCCACACACCTACAGAAACTTAATTTTTGACAAAGAAGCCAAAACCATCATTGGCTCTTAATGACAAGTGGCTGTAAGATCTTCCTTGCACTTCTGTTCACGTCCCCTGCCGCTGCCCTGGTTCAGGCTTTTTATCTGGACATCCCAACATCTTCCTTCTTCATTCCCTTCCTTCTTCTTTAACTCTACCTTATTCTGCGTCTGTATTAGAAACCTTTGCCAGAGTGGTCCTCCCCAAACCCAGATGTGCCCATCCTATTGCACTGCATGAAACATCCTCAGCATGTTTCATTACCTAAACTGGTACCCTGAAATTAGACTCTGAGCTGTGGACGTTTTTTGTTTTTTTTGTTTTTTTTTTTTTTGTCAGGTCACTATTCACTGGTAATATGACTCCTGGAAGATTTTATTCAGGACAGGAACAATAAATTTGTTGTTTTCAACATACTTCTTCATTATGTGACTGATCTATACTAGTGCATGAGATTGCTCCCCTCACTCCCTGGAAGAGAGCTCGTATCTGCCTCAGTTCTATTTTTCTTGCATCATTTCCACTAGACCCATCTGCTTACTATATTACAGAAATTTTTTTGTTTGAGAATATTCTGGGCTTATTGAGGCCTCTATACCTCTCAAAATGATGCTCATACAAAGGACATGGTTTTTGTTGTTCTTTTTGTTTGTTTGTTTGGTTTTTTACAGAATCTCACTGTGTAGCCCTGGATAGAACTCAATGTGTCAGTCAGGATGGTCTCATCTCCACAGTGATCCCTTTGCCTGCCAAGTCTTTATGTCTGTCTTGAAGTGTTTTTATATCAGTGCTTACAGATTAATACAAATGTCACATACTTTATAAAAATCTCTCTGGTCTCCCAAGATTAAATGGGCTACTCTTGCCTTTGGGTCCACTAACTCACCAGTTCACCCCTCATCTGTCCACCCCTTCATCCATCCATACATCTATCTACTCAACAATATACTATTCATCTTTCTGGGTATTATGCGTGTTATGAACATAAAAATACCCAAGGAGAGGAAAAAAACACCCCAAACAGATTTTTCCCCAAGTTTCACCATTCAAACTCATAGTCAGACACGTTCTAGCAGAGAAGCTTGACTAGAATAAAGGGCATGAATGTATCAAAGAGGTAGTGCAACTGGAATAATGGGTAGGCTGGAACTTCTTCAGAAACGCAAGATAGGTCAATTAGGATCTGTTGCTGAGACCCTGGCAGCGCTTACTGAGGAACTGAATCAAGACAGCTGCAGTGAGGAAGGCAGGATGGAATAGCCTACAGGACTTGGCTGGGAGAGGAATGGCTGCGACAGTCAGTAACTGACTGGCTGTTACAGGAGAGGGGAACGGGTAAGAACCAGTTTTCTGGGCTGCTGACTGGAAATGCAAGTTATGGACATGAGAAATACAGGAGGGAAGAAAGAACAAGTGGAAGAGCGATTTGTTGAATTGCTGACGTGGTCCTGGGACATTCAAGTCTGTTACAGGGCTACGCTGTGGAGGCCACCCCCAGCTGGGCAGTAGCTGAAGTCATTTTGTAAGTATGGCAGACAGTAAGAGGGATCTGACTCACTACAGGACTTTGGAGAATAGTAGTGAAGGTCAAGAGAGACAGAAGAGAAACTAGGAAGCAGGATAATGTCCCAGACCCAAGATTCTGTATGTGACTGTAAGATAGTTCTGCCGATGACCCCCAACATGGCAACAATTTGTGATTACTACATTCCAATATTGAACTTTTTAAAATTTAGGGCTGTCCTATAAATTATTGTGCATAGGCTGCTATTAAGACAGCATTTTGCCCTTGAGTACCTCTGCAATTATTTACCTGCAGCGGGAGTCCCTAGGAGTACTAAATCTCCTCAAGAAGCCGGTGCTATTGTTTTCAACTTATCAGTGCCTGTGGGAGGCTTGGTGATCATCTTCAGTCATTCATTCATATGAGGAACATATGTTGCAATAACAAATTTAAAAATGAAGATTTAAACTCTCCCCAAACCCCACGGTAACCCACTAGGGAACACCCCTGATGTGCCATAGGCTCAGTCATTTTCGTTTTGTTACAAAACCCTGTTTTCCTTGGTTTTAGTCTATGCTTTTTCTCAATGCCCATTCAAGGAGGTTGGGCAGCCTTGCTTCATTGTCACTGTATTTTTGGTGTCTGCTGTGATGCCTAGAACACCATACACACTTGCAGGCTTCGTGGTGTGCATGAGGTAGCTGGAGACCTTTTCTGTTCTTCTCCCGCCTCTCGGACAAGCTCTGCTCATCCCGTGTTGTATCTGGCTGACGATGTTACAAGGACATAACAACGGTTATCCAGTTTTCCTATTAGACAAGAAAATAAGCAAGGGTAGGTCTCCAAATACACATTAGTATGGGAGAGGACTTGAGGTGAGAGAGTTGTGCATGAATTCAAACATCCCATCTATAAATGACACAAGTCCAGGCTGGAGACACAGGGCTCCTCATTGTGATCAGTGCCCTGGGTCACAATGTAAACAGATAGCCAGCTGCAAGAGGGCCATGGTTTGACAACCTGTGACATGTCAGGGTGGGGCAATGAGAAGGGCTAGCTGGTACCAATATCCTTCTTGGGAAAAGGGACACCAATGTCATCTCTCATACTGTAGGTGGCCCAGGACTTGAGAGAAAACCATGGGGCATGCTAATGACTGGTGCTAATGAGGGTCAGGAGCAGGAGGGAGGGAGGGAGTCCATGACCACATAGTGGAGAAATAAGGCGAATGGGGAAGACATTGGAGGCCCAGCTTTCTGCTGTATCCACCCCCCTAGAAGGAAGCCAGTCTACCCCAAATAGTCCTCCAAACACAGAAAGCAAAATCCTCATTTCCTGGGGCCTTTCTTTGCCAACCGGACCAGCAGAAGTCAGCAACTCTAATCTCAGGGGAATTAAACAAGCCTACAGCAAGGATTAAGACGAGTCAACTTGGAAAGAATGAAGGCCAAGTTTGTGGTAACCTGTCTCAAAACCCTTGTCCTTGTCTACTCCTTCGTCTTTTGGATCACGGGGGTGATTCTATTGGTTATTGGAGTCTGGGGAAAGCTTACTCTGGACATCTATATCTCTCTCCTTGCCAGGGACTCTGCAAATGTTCCCTTTGTGCTCATTGGAGCAGGTGCCCTGATTGTCATGTTTGGTCTCTTTGGATGCTTCGCCGCATGCCGAGGTAGCCCATGGATGCTGAAGCTGTACACTTTGTTTCTGTCATTGGTGTTCCTGGCTGAGCTCTCTGTTAGCATTTTAGGGCTTATGTGTCACCACGAGATCAAGAACAGACTCCTGAAGGTTTACACCAATGCTGTGCAGAATTATAACGGCGATGACCAGAAGAGCCAGGCAGTGGACCAGGTGCAGTATACCCTGAACTGCTGTGGTGTGGATAACTACACCAACTGGGAGAAGAGCACCTACTTCCTGGCTCATGGTATCCCCCGAAGTTGCTGCAAGAATGTAGCTGACTGTAATCCCGAGGATCTCCACAGTCTGGCTGCGGCTGCCACCAAAGTTAACCAGAGGGGCTGCTATGTTCTGATGATGGGTTTCTTGGAGGCAAACATGGGGATCATCATTGGAGTGCTGTTTGCAGTCACACTCTCCCATTTGGTTGGCATGAGGCTGTCCTGTTGTCTGTCCCGGTTCATCATTAGCCACCAGTATGAGATTACGTGAAAAGTTTTCAAGAACAACAGAGGAAGAAGACTATTTCCAAGCAGAACTACCCCATCCTGTGAAAGATTTGCAAAGAACATTGATGCACAGAACTCATCTGTCCTGCTCTCACTGCCTTCCTCCTCACAGCTCCTGCCCCATACAAGTTGTGACACTCCTACCCAATCGCTGCTCCGACTTTTAGCCCACATGAAGGACTGTTCATCTCCTGAAGCCCTGATATGTTGCACAGTTTAACCGCCTGCAGCCAGTCATAGTGAACCCCGCTCTACAGCCCTGTGTTTTCAAGATCTTCCTCGCGTTTTGGGTCCACAGGCAGCTTATTGTGGGAGACTAGTTATCACAGTATCACTGGCCTCCTGCAGTCCCGAATGAAGTATGGGAGTCTGCCGCCCTTCATCATGGTCCATAAATGCGATGCATCATTAGAGCGATAACCATATGGCAGTTTATCAGTTATTTGGGTTTAATCTTGCTTGTCTTTGTTTTTGCTTTTGCTGGGGGGGGGGTTCCCTACTTTCTTTAGGCTGCCTAAAGATGTGAAGAAGCATGTCAGAAATTATAAGAAGAAGAAAGCATGCATTATGGTGGAAAACTATCTAGTATGCAACTTCTAGCTAGTTCCACACCTGGGTATGGAGATATAGCTTCGTGCATATTGGCCACTCAGTTGAGACCCACACAAGCTCATTTCAAGGCTGTGTTGTTTCTTCCCTTGAATGTAATGATGTCAACTCTGGTTTTTCTCATCAACTAATGGCTATTTGTTTTTCTTTTTGTTTTTTTTCTTTTTCTGCATTTTTTTCTTTCATTGACATTATAGGCTTTGAGGGCTTCATATCCACCTAAAAATGGTTAGAAAGGGGGAACAAAAGTGAAATATTAAAAAAATATCTTTATAAGCAGTGCCTCTGGGTTTCAGGATTAATTTGGTTGGTAGAGAGTTGGCAGTGCAAACAAAAGGATCTAAGTTGGTACCTCAGAAAAGCTAGGTGTGATGGCCTTCACTTATTATTCCAGGGTTTGGGAGGCCGCACAGGTAGACCTCATACTTATTGGCTGGCCCACACAGCTTAATTTGCAAGATGTAGGCCAGTGAGAAACCAAGCCTCAGTAAACAAGGTGGATAGCATCAGAGAAATAGAGGCCTAGTCTGACCTCTGGCCTCCACACCTCCACACATGTGCAACCCCCCCCCCCCAACACACACACATATACTTCCCTGCAAACAACCTCTTCTGTCTAGAATGGCAATAAGATGCGTCATTATTTATAAGCATTTGTGATGTGTGCATTAATAGACAGAGCAATTATGAATAGCCTGAAAAGAGAGTTACCTCTGGCACTCCTGTGTGGCCTGTTCCCTTCCTCTTCTCTGTCTTACTGGAAGTTAATGGAGACTTGCGGATTATCTTCTGGTATACTAATAAAGGCTCTTGGTTAATAACCCTTCTCTGGGCTGTTCTTTGTGACCTGTTAGGTCCTCCACTGGGGAACTTAGAGGAATGCTTCTTTTCCAACAGCAGTTTTTAAATCTAATTAGTGGCGCTGCATTTGGGACGTGGCCTTTGCTTCCCATACGGAACTTTCTTTGAACACCGTGAAAACCTTGAGATGAGGGAATGAAGTTAGCTGAGTGTGGCACTTTGTCTACTGCTTCTTATCGCCCAGTCATTGTTGCTAATAGACACACATGAGTCATTGTGCCAAAGTCCGGGGCATGAGTCATGGTCACTCCAGTACTTACAATTGTGCCATGTTCTTGTCCAGAGATAGGGTGGAGGCGAGCGTCATAATTCTCAACAACAACCGAGCTCATGAAAACTCAGAGACCATTCTGGGAAGAGATCTTTTTCTAAACAAGCTATAACAAAATAAGGTTTTATCTTCTTGTCTTTTTTTTTTTTTTGAGCAACATGTATGAATACAGTAATTAGGTTTCTTGAGCCATCATGTAACCACATGGGGAAAGGAAAAAAAAACCTAAACCATACCACAAAAAAACAGCATACCGCAGCTACTGGGATTTAAACATCAGAATGGCTGCAGCTCATCTTCTGTGTTTTAAGCCATTCTTGGGTTTTATGTTTGTTTGGACTCTAGTCACCTAGCATTTGAAGACTAGTCTGCAGTTCAAGTAAAGATGTGGCAAATAGTCTCTTGACTTATCCTTGGAGACAGCAGATACCCAGATTCTAAGCTCAGCTCCATTCCTGGTTTACTTGAACGTGGGTGAGGGGCTATAGAGAGAGAGAGATAGGCAGTGGCAGGCAGAAGCAGGCAGAGAGAGAGAGAGAGAGAAAGAGAGAGAGAGAGAGAGAGAGAGAGAGAGAGAGAGAGAGAGAGAGAGAGAGAGAGAGAGAGAGAGAGAAAGGAACTAGACTAGAGAGGTGACACTAGAGGAAACTCAGATTTTTAGGTGTTTTTCTTTTAACTCTATGCCCAGAACATAGTCTTCTAAATCTGGCACAGCCATCGAAAGACCCGTGTTAAGCCCAAACCTTCCATGAAGAGGCATCTACCATGATATCACATTTCCCATTGTAGACTAGATTTGGAGTGTGGGGTTCTGTGGCTTTAATGGGGGATGGAAGGGACAGAGAGTGGTACTTTCACATCTGTGTTATGACATGGTTGCACTCTACGTGTGGAAAGGAATCTGCGTGTGCACGTTACTGCCAGGCTAGCAGGGACACAGTAGTAAAGATCTGTTTGTTCTGAGTTAATCCCCTTTGCAGCCCAGATACTCCTGGAGGAGTGCAAGGGTGACCCCGGCAGAAATAAACTTGAGTATGAATTTTTCAGAGTGCCCAAAGCCAGATAACCGCAGAGTGAAAAAAGGGAGAGGAGGAAGGCAAGAGAAGCACATACATCCCATGTGTCAAAAGCATGGCTGACCACCTGACCAGAAGAGCAAGACAGAGGTCTGCACTGATGGATTCTAGGTTCCCACTCCATTCTCCTGGCTAGGGATGAAATAAAAGACAGAGTTTTAGGATGTTAATCCACTGTCTTAGTGATTTTAAAGATCTAATTTCTCTCTGTGCTCATAGATATTTGTGACAGGCAGCAACTAAACTCAAGTGTTGAGTTGTAATTTTGTGATGGAAAACCTGGTATTTTGGGGTGGTCAGCTTTACAAGTGCTGTTACATGAATCCTCTCGGCCTCCTAACCACGGTGCCCTTAGGCTTATCTTCCTTCAACTGTGAATGTGGATGGACATTTTTTTTGTTGTTGGTGGTGGTGAGCACCATGTTCAATAGAGGTCCCTGATAGCACTTGAAACCACAGGGTCATCTCTTTCTTGTTCTATCACTACATTTATGATTGTATTTTTTTCTAGTCCTCACTTATCAGTCAGAATGTAAACGTGTGTGTGTGTGTGTGTGTGTGTGTGTGTGTGTGTATGCCCTACCCCTGTCCAGAGGGCAAGAGACTATTGTCACTTGCCAGCCTAGCCAGGGCCACTGACCTGATTTCTTCTAATCAGACATGTCTTTTTCTTATCAGGTTTCACATGGCCTCCCTTTGAGGGCTTCTGGCACTCTGACTCTTCTGTGTACACCTGTACCCTAGAGTGGTGGTTGTTCTTCTTTTTAACAACTACAGTTTATTCACTTTGTATCCCAGCTGTAGCCCCCTCCCTCATTCCTTCCCAAGCCCACCCTTCCTCCCTCATCTCTTCCCATGTCCCTCTCCAGGTCCATGATAGGGGAGGTTCTCCTCCCCTTCCATCTGACCCTAGCCTATCAGGTCTCATCAGGAGTGGCTGTATTGTCTTCCTCTGTGGTCTGGTAAGGCTGATCCCCCATCAGGAGGAGGGGATCAAAGAGCCAGCCACTGAGTTCATGTCAGAGACAGATCCTGTTCCCCTTACTATGAAACCCACTTGGACACTGAGCTGCCATGGGCTACCTCTGTGCAGAAGTTCTTGGTTATCTCCATGCATGGTCCTTGGTTGGAGTATCAGTCTCAGAAAAGACCCCTGGGCCAAGATTTCTTGGTTCTGGTGTTCTCCTTGTGGAGCTTCAGTCCCCTCCAGGTCTTTCTATCTCCCCCTTCTTTCATAAGATTCCCTGCACTCTGTCCAAAGTCTGTCTATGAGCCTCAGCATCTGCTTTGATACACTTCTGGGTAGAGTCTCTCAGAGGCCCTCTGTGGTAGGCTCTTGTCCTGTTCCCTGTTTTCTCCCTCTTCTGATGTCCATCCCATTTGCCTTTCTGAGTGAGGATTGATCATCTTACTCCAGGTCCTCCTTCTTGCTTAGCTTCTTTAGGTGCACAGATTTAAGTATGTTTATCGTATATTATATGTCTAATGCCCACTTATGGATGAGTATATACCCTGTGTGTCTTTCTGCTTCTGGGATACTTCACTCAGGATGATCTTCCCTAGATCTTACCATTACTTCAGTGCTTTCAGACCAGCTCCAGCTTGAACAGCTAGATGAATTTCTCCAGCATCCAGTCAGCTGCCACAACACCTCTGAGTTTAGACTTCAGTTCTTCCTCAATTCCTTGCTAAACATTTGCAGTTGCTCATGTGTCACTGACTCATATTTAAAAAAATTTTTTTTCGGCAGGTGCTGAAGTTATCCATCCTTTCACTATCTCCTGGTCTAACCTGAAATTTTTGTCTCCAGATTGAAGTGATATGTCAAGTTTCAGGGCTAAGATAATTAAAATTTTGATAACTGTGATTTTTATTTTTCTCATTTCTGTGACCTAATACCAGATCAAAAGCAACTTAATAGAGGAGAGCTTTGTTTTGGCTTACAGTTTGGAGGATTACAGTCCGTCCATCATGGTGGGGAAGTTAGGCAGCAGGAGCATGCAATTACTAGATCCATTGCATCCGCTGTCAGGTAGCAGAGGGTGATTAGCGATTATGCAAAGCTCACTTTCTCCTTTCTACTTAGTCTTCAATTCCAGTCCAGGGGGTTATGATGGGTCTTCCAGGTCAGTTAACCTACTTAAGAAACTGCTTATAGCTATGCCAGAGGTTTGTCTCCTAGGCAATTCTAGATCTGGTCTATTGCAGAAACTGTCATCATGCTTACCCATGTGATGAGGAAGTGAAGTTCCTTTAAGGTAGGCAGAGGACATCCATGAGCATGTTGACTGAGCTGGAAGAAAGGACAAAAGGAAATGACGGCATCAAGCGGATGGCTGCTGACTTTTCTATGAACCAATAAAGCCGCTTCACAGGCTGGCCCACATGGAGGTCAACATAGTTCTTGTCTCTCTATCCAGCACAAACCTAAGGAGAACTGCAGGAGAAAATATATCAGCCAGATATGACCGTTAGGGAGTACTGTCTAATGGTGTCCTGATGAACCAGGGCAGACACTGACTAAGGCACTTGTGATTAATGCTGATAGTAGCTTGCCATTCCGCACAAAGTCCCTCAAGTCTCCAGTTCCTCCCTGTGAATGACTTTCTTGGACCCTTTTACCGGCCTCCTAGACAAGTCTATACATAGACTTAGAGGGCAGGCTTCTGGCTAGTGGCCTGATGGCCCAGGGTGTAGCTTAGCCATCAACTAGCATTCCCAAATACCCCACAGAGACCTATGCCTGAGACTCAGAATGAGAAAACATCAGAATGTCATGGGAGTTCCCAGAATCACAAGTAATTAGACTTTCTAGGTGTGATTTCAAAGTAGCACAGAGTAATTATTAATATTTTCAAAAGTATTTTAGCAGTATTTACAGAGAAATTATAGCTTATAGAAAATTGTCAAATGCTGGAAAATGTCAATGACTACTATGCAACAGAAATTCTATATCACAGCCTTCAGTTTCTACTAGGCTTTATGACCAACTTAAGGTCTAATTTACTTTCTTCATAAACTCAGACAGTAGTACTTCTTTGTTGCATTAAGAAACCTTGACTACATGCATTTACTGTTCTTTATTTTATGTTTGAGAATGGTGTCAGTTAGGAACATGCCCCTGTCAATGGCCAGAAGATGTACAGATTAGAGTGCAGAATTTCTCTTCTGCCCATTTCTCTTGGTTCCTGGAGGTGATGAACTTTCCCTCTGCAGAGCTGCTCTGGCTTTCTACCTAGCTTATTGGGTTCCTTCACACCACTGATGTCTCTATGCTGACTGTCAGATAATTTCCTCCATTTCCCCCAAGTGTCATATCGTTTTTCTTGGTCTTTTGATGTAAGATAAATTCAGCTCTGGGGCTGGAAAGATGGATCAGTGATTTAAGAACACTATTGCTCTTGCAGAGGAACAGGGTTTTATTTCCAGCACCCACATGGCAGGTTACAGCCATGTGTAACTCCAGGTCCACGGTGTCCCATTGTTCTTCTGACTGCTGTGGGTTCCTGCACATATATGGTGCATAGAAATACGTGCAGACACACATGCATATGTGTTGGGGTTTGGCCTGGTGATATCTATCCCAATGTTAAGTGCTTTCCTCACTGAGGTCTGCTTTATAAGCAGACACTCAAATACCCTAAATGAGATTGTGAACTTTGCCTCACTGGTTTGAAAATAAAATGCCAACACACATAGGGCAAGGTGGATATGGTAGGTGTGGCCAAGGTTCATAGGCTTTGGAGACAGGAGAGGATCCCGGAAGGAGGAGAAAGGTGGTGGGGAGAGGAGAAAGCAGAATTGCCAAGGGATAGAAATAGAACCATGTGGCCTGGGATCTGAGAATGTCGTGGAAAGGAATGGTCCAGATGAAGAACATAAGCAAGTATTTTGGGATTATGGATGGAACGTAGTCCAGATAGGAATAATTAAAGCAGACGACCTTGGATGGGGGTTGGGAGATAATGAGATAGCGTAAGTGGAATTACTTACACAGCCCAAGGTGAAATAAGGCAAATCTGAAATCTAACAGGTGTCTGTCTTTATTGATTGTGGTAGCAGGTTAGATAATACCTCTGTGTTAATTATAGGGCTAATAATAGACATATTAGCATGTTTAAAATTACTTTTAAATTACCACAATACATATGCATAAGAAAGATATATAAACTTCCTCATAAATTCTGGGATGGAATCCCTGCATGAATACATTGTCCATAACCAACAACAAACTGCTTTAGTACTTATACTGCTCCTGTGCAATTAGCACAGCTCTTGGACATTTCACAAACCTGCTCTCTTGGAACTCCCCAGTGGGACTGAGTTCCAGTTGCTGAGAACAGTAACTAACTCAGCATCACAGTCTTTAATGTGCTTTCTTCTTTCCCTGTCTCATTTCTGCATTCTCTGAGAATGTTTTGGATGTAGGGGTTTGGGGTGTTTTTATGGCATGAATTGTGCTTACCCCTCCCCTAGCCATATGTTGAAGCACAAGTCTCAGTTCTGAAGAGCATGATTCCATTTGCCTACAAGGTTATTGAAGAGGCAACAAGATTCAAGGGAGATCCTGGGGTGGCGTATGCTTTTGCCCCATGACTGGAGCTCTAATGACAACCTCAGTGTAGACATACTCATGAGGGAAGATGACCAGTGCAGACATGGGGGAAGCCATGTTCATAAGCTTGGGTGAAGGGCATGAGAAGAAACCAGCCTCACTGATACCTTGATGAACAACTGGATCTTGGACTTCTGCCTTTCAGAACTGTGAGGCAGTAAATTTTTGCGAACAAACCATGCAATCTGTGGTGCTTTGTTATGGCAATCATAGCCAAATGAATATTCATTCACCACCAAATAAAATACCTATTCTTGAATTGTTGTCTCTTGGACTGCTAAAGTAGTAGGAACCAAACCAAAAAAGGCACTGTTTCCATTAGTCCTCTCAACATGTTGGAAGGAAAGGCTTTACTGTCTTCCTAAACAGCCTTGGAAGATGAATTCCATAAAGATGACTTGAATTCGACTTTGTATCAATACCCTCACTCCTTCTGGCCTCACCCCTTACTCCCCTAGAAAGCCTGCAGGTGACCCTTGGGCTGTCTCATTATCTGGCCCTAGAAGAATATCAGCCTGAGGATGTCATTCTGACTTAAGTATAGCAAGCAGGCCTTGGCACTGCCTCCCAGACAGTGCCTATTGTCCATAGCAGTGTCTCTCCTGGTCCCCAGGACTGTTTAATGCCACATTAAGGAAGGCAGATAAGTAGAACCCACTTTAAATTCCACCATTTACTCTTCCACTCTGGAAGGAGGTCAGAGTCTCTTTTGAGGGCAAAAGAGAACAAAGAATATGAACTTGTAGATTTGAAAAAAGATTGAGAGAAGAATCTTGACTTCCCCAGTTAGAAGGAACTGTGGGTATATTGGTATCCTGAGGCAAGAGTTATAGTAAGCAAGTGAGGCCAGGAGGAACCTAAACAGAAAGCAGGGGTTGGTGGATGCTGGGGGCCTGAGAGGACCCATGGCAAGTAGTTACAGTGAGCTCTTTGGGGAGCAGGCTCAGAATTCTAGTATGCTAATGTCTATGGGCTGGGAAGATTTATTGTGGCTAAGTGGCTTGCGGTGCTTGGAGACAGATGCAGCCCTCCTCCTTCAGCAGTGTGGCCAGATCATCTGTTTTGCTTTCTTCATAAATATGTCTCCATGAATGTCGACAGGGAGAGATTTGGAAATAAAACAAAAAGGCATTTTCTATGGGGCATGAGAAACCTTAATTTATCACCAGCTTTTCCACCAAATGAAAAGGATTTGCCTTTTGTCTTCAAAGACTGCTGAACAAATGTTTCAAAACTGCAGTAGGTTATTACAATTAGTGTGCCCACTTTTTTTTTTTTAAAAAACTTACCCATAGATAGACAGGTGTTCTGAAAATGTTTTCATTCATTTATCTCTGTGAAGGTGGAAGGAAGATGAAATTGCTTGGGAAGTGTTTCCTATGCAGTTGGTCTGTTTTACATAAAGGCGTGGACTGTTCTTCAGCTAGTTTAGTTGCTACACTTTGGAGCTGGGCCTGGGGTGGGTTTCCTGGTGGGCTCTGAGAGGCTGCTGAGGAATGCACACATTCACAGTGACCATCAGTGTGATGGTGACGCTGTTGTCAGGCTGCAGAGAGGAGGTACTGCTCTGGTTCTCCCAAAGAGAGATCCTTGACTGAGTAGTGCTTTTGAAGGCACATAGGGAAGAGAAGGGAGAGAGAAGGAAGGAGAGGGAAGAGGAGAGGAGAGGAAAAAGGAGAGGGGAAGAAAGGGAAGGGGAGAGAAGAGGAGGGAACACAGGAGAGGGATAGGGAGAGGAGAGGAGAGCTCTTGACAAACATTACATTTCCCTCCTTTCTCTAAAAATCTGAGCCAAGTTTGTGGTTTATACTTAAATGTATAGCAATTTGGGGTAAAATTTTGGTGCTAAATGTGGGTTTGGTTCTTTATCTGACTTTTGTTCCAAATGGAACTTTGTCTTATGATGTGTAATCGCATACTCGTTTTTTTTTTTTTCCTAACTTGCTGGAGCAGATGCTGTGATATGATGGCAAATACTCTCTTTAAGATCAAGGTGCTCATGGCACAGAGTACAGGGGTGCTGCCTGCTGATTATTTCAGAATGTTATTCTCCAAGAACTGTTCGGTCCTTGGGTCTTAAAGAACTATCTCACCCACTGCAGGCCTTATGTTCTCCCTAGCGGTAGTCTTCACATAGAGAATGTTGGATAGAGAGGTGCAGGGGTCTGGCAACCATGTCTCTAGGAAAATGGTTCTTTCAATACATGTTGTCGTGGCCACCATCCATAAGATTATTTTGTTGCTGCTCCATAACTGTAATTTTGTACTGTTATGAGTGGTAATGTAAGTAGTCGATAGGCAGAATATCTGATATGTGACCTCCATAAGAGTGGTGACCTAGAGCGCAGGTTGAGAACCAGTGCTCTAGGATGTATCTTTTAGGACAGCTCAGCCTCTGCACTTCCTGTGAGGTATACATATTCATTCTATCAGTTCTGTTCTTTTAGAGAACCCTGACTAATAAAATAGCCATCTCAAAAAGTACATCTCACACATGTGGGATGGGGGAAAGATTGTCTCAAGTGAGCCTGTCCTGCCTCTTTCTTACTTATAGTCTTCCAGTTTCTCTGAAGCTCCTTGTTTTTCAGTTAGAAGCCATCTTCCCTTAGCTCGTGTCTAGCTTCATCACTGGGTCCCTGCCATCTGTTGCATTGTATTCTGGCTGACGCAGCAGTCTCTCATCTTAAAGCCAAAGGAACACTGTTGGAACCTATAGTTGCTCTGGCATGGGCCTAGTCATTGGGCCTCTCTGGTCCACAGGCGGAAATTAGAAGGAAGTGATGATATGTGCTAAGCGGCCTCTCTGAGATGCCTGGGAAGGAATGTAAACAACTCTCCATATCTGTGTCTCCTCAGCAGAGTCGCTATTACGTGGAGTCATATGACTTAATTTTCCAGGAGCATTTTCGCAGTCTCCATGAGGCTAGTCAAGTACTCACTGAGTGATTACTATGGCTTCAGTTTCCTTTTGTGTCGCTACAACATCCAGTGTCCTAAGACTTACTTTCTCCATTTTTCTCTTGGTTATGTTGCTATGACATATTGTTCTAGAGTTAGCCTTTCAGCTCCTACTCTGATTGTGCAACCCAGGGCATAGAACTAGGCCTCCAATCACTTGAGTTTAGAGGCAGAATACCTGTCTGAACTGAATGGACTCCTTGCCCCACCCATAATTCATGCTTCTCGTACTTGTATCCTTGGTACCATGCTTGACTCCAATCTCACGATTCCACACTGTTGAACTCGCCTGAGATGCACTTGCTAGGCTATGTGCCACTCATGTTACATATTACCAAACAAAACCTTTGAGATAATCAACTCACAAATCAAAGCAACTTATTTTGGCTCATGGTTTAACAGGTTCCCTCCTCCAGTCAGTTGTTCCTGTTACCTTAGGCCTGAGTGGAGGCATAGTATCACATCAGGTACAGATAGTAAGGTCATACTGTTTGTCTTGTGGCCAGAAAGCAGAGGCATAATGGGGCAGGGGAATGGGATGGTACAAACCCTTCAACAGAGTGCCAATGACCTAAAGACCTCTCAAGTCTCCTACCTGTCAAAAATATCACCACCTCCCACTAACACCACTCTGAGGGACATTCTAGATCAGGCCAATAACAAGAACCATGGCTCTTTTTGCACTATGGCCATCCACGCATGCTTTATAAGAACCTCATACAAAACATCCAATGTATAACCTTGGCCCATTCCTTTCCATGTGTATTCCTCTGAGTCTGTATTTCAACTCTTGTGATTCATAGGTCCTAGTCAATTCTTTTTACTCAAAATTTTAGACTCTGGTGAATCTCAGCTTTAGTCCCAGTGAAACCTAAAACCACACTGAGGGTACCATTTCTAGAGGCAAATGTCTGCTTGATTTAAACTCTGGCTGGGTTAATGCACCAACAGCTGGATGAAAATGAAAAACAAGCTTCAGGAGACACTGTTTCAAAATACCTAACCTTTAGATTCATTGGAGGCAGCCGGTGCGCAGAGTCTTTCAGATTCTGGATGCTTCTGACCTTTCGTTCAGGCAGAAGTCATGCTTAGATCCCTTATGACCCCGTCTTCTTCAGTCTCTAATTTTCTACTCCCATTTTCTCAGCCCCTCTTTTTCTGCCCTTTTAATCATTTTTATTGCTTTTCTCTGGACCATCTCCAGGTCTTGACATCTTTCTTAGAACGTAGAGGCCATAGACTGGGTAAAGAATGCTAACGAGGAAGGAAACAATGTGGAGCCCATTAGGAGGATTGATTTCCAGCCCTTACATGTGCTGCTAATTCATCCCAGCTCTTCAAGGCACAGCTAGGAAGCTCCATGGCACTGAGAGCGTGGTCTTAGGTGACCCAGGGTACTTACACTGCTGTGTTGCTTATGGGTCCATCACTCCTCAGCTTAGACCTCACTGGTTTGGTTTCACTGCTGGTCAGGCTGTCTTGTATTCATCTTGTTTAAAGGAAGCTCTTCTATTAGCAAAGATGCTCCCAGAATTTAGTCTCTCTTAAGTCTGCAAACTCCCCATTGTTTCATCAGGCTTAGTCATGGTGATGCTGCAGGGGCTGTGTCTGGTGGAGCAGTCTGATATCCACCTTGGCAGGGCCCAGGACCTGCCTGCTCTGTGTATTGTGTGGGGTGTGCTGCCGTGTGGATGACCCGGTGTTGTTCCAGCAAACAGCTGCCGTGGAGATATTGCTGGGAGCCTTGTGTTCAATCCAAGCACCAGACACCAGTGAGCAGCAAACCCCAGTTGTCTCCCTGGTCTGAATGGCTGATAGGGTTGTTGCTACTGTATAAAGTGAAAGGTGTAAGGGCCACAGTTGGCAATCTCACATTCTAATGGTCAGCAAAAGCAGAAGGCATTGTCTCTAAACAATGCTTTAGAGAGGGTGAGGAAGAGGGTAGAGAGACGTTGCTTTATTCTTTGTGGTACAGAGTTCTCAGCTAAGTAAACCCAAGAAGACAGCCAGAGAATCCAGACAATGCTTGAGATAAAGGGTAGCCTGAGTGGCTGTCTAGGGGTTGAGGAAATATCGGCCTAAAGGCCAGTGCCACTCACTAAAGACTATGAAATACACACATGGAGTGTGGGGTTCTGGAAGAAATTCCAGTCTTCACAAATCGCCCTGGTGTTCTGCCAGCCTTGGACCTCATAGCTTTTGTGTAAGCAAGTGCAGGATTCTATATGCGAATTTCTCAAAGTTGTTGTTAGACTCAAACATTACTATGGATGTTCTCTGGCTTTATCAGCAAAGCCCAAATACTACTACAGGTAGAGTTTGGTAGCACCCAGGAGAGCCAGACCCCAAACCAGCAGAGCTTAAACACAATGCAGGCATTTCTCCCCCGCACATGAAAAGTGTAGAGGTCTGAGGTCTGACTGAGGCCGATGAAGCAGGTCTTTATGATGCAGAAGTCATTAGCTTCTCTGGTTCCTTCCAGCGTTGGTGTGAGTATCCTCATATTTTGTAGCCCAAGGTAGATTCTTAGGTCTCCAGTCATTATATCTGCATGTCCAACAGCCGCAGGACAAAAAAGGAGTCAGGGCAGAGGGGGTGAATACCTTGCTGGTGAGATAGTTTCCTAGAATTTGTATCAGTCACTGTTTTCATCTTGCTCACTGGGACTCAGTCACTCACCACACCAGTCCAGAGTGCCTGGAGCGTAATGTGTTTTGTTTCCAATAGCATTGCATGCAGCCAGTCATTCCTGGCTAGGAGCTGCACAATAAGAGGAGACGGGGATGGGCATTGTGAGGGAACCTCGTAGTGTCTCCTCACATGATAGCCTGTCAAAAAAAAAAGTGAAAATCTGTTTTGTGCCATGTCTAGACATTATAGGGAGGTCTCACCTCCATGAATTGAGAGATGAGCTCCATGCTCATTGGGTTTTCTCATGTCTAATGCAACACCATCTTGCTACATAAATGTCATCTCACCCTCCTTTGCTCTCAGCTCACCTCTTCATGTGACCACGCCCATAACCATGCTGCAAAGCCCTCCCTACCACCACGGTTTCTTGGTTGCTTCGAGCCATTGCTTTTCAACTGGCAGACCTACCTAACATCTGTTTATGTTAAAGCTCTTGATGGTCAACTCAGTGGGATCTATACTCACCATGGAATAAACATGAGAATCGGGGGTTGAGCGGCAGCGTTCATCTCTCTCCCTCCTGACTACGGAGGGAACATGGGCAGCAGCCAGCTCAAGGTCCTGCCACCCTGGCTTCCTTATATAAAGGGCTGTGCCCTTGAACACGAGCCAAAGTGAACCTTTCCTTCCTTAAATTGCCTTTGTCACAACAGATATTTTGTCACATCATGAGACACAAGTAACTGATACAACATCTGCTGCTGGAAAACTGAACATTTTAAAGTTAATTTAGAGTGTTCTTCAACGATTTCACACATGTGCATAGTGCACACTGAGCACTCTCACCTCACCCTCGCCCACCTTTCCTCTGCGCCCTGCTTATGCCCCTGCTTCCCTACAAGTCACTTGCTCACATTCTTGTCTATTCATTTTGTTTAAGTAACCTACTGAGTTTACCCAATGATGTTTGTGTGACCATGGGTCTGGATCTATGTGTTGGAGCCTTGTGGGCTCAATGGTGGGTACACAACTACAGACACTCTCCCAGAATCTATCAGAAGCCACTGGGGCACAAGGGGCAAAACTCTGTAAGCCCCTTCCCTTAAAATTGTATTTCTTGCCACAAAGAAAAGGATAAAATAATTACAAAGTACTTATGTATCCATACAGGAAAACAAAAAAAATGTATTATTAAACTGTGTCCAGATACAGACCTGAGGCCCCATCCTCATTGTTAAACAGGGGAAAGGATAGTAAGTGGTGCAGGGTATTACAGAAACAGTGTTATCAAACTAGATATTTTATTCTTGCCCCAAGAATCAGGATTAAAAATTTCCTTACTGTGGCATTTAAGTTTCTCTGTACTTACAAAATTGTCAGCAGAGGTCATTTCGCTTTGCACAGTCAGCTGGATCCCACCTTTAGGAGTCAATAATACACTTTCTAAGTTTCTGACTTGTGCTGAGAGTTTGTGAAGTCTGGGTGGCTTTTCTGCAGGGATGAGTCCTTAAGAGAACTGGGGCCATGCACTACTGTAGAGCATCAGGCCTGTGGGGCCTTCTAAGAGTTAGAGGCCTGATGGCATCTCAGAACTACCTCAATTAATATTTAATGGGGCTGTTGAGGGCAGAGCACTCAGGGAGGCAAAGGCAGGTGGATCATTGAGCGTTCAAGGCCAGCCTGGTCAACAAAGCAAGCCCAGGACAGTCAAGGATACACAGAAACATTGTCTCAGAAATACAATAAAAAAATAAATAGTGGAGAACAAATCAAGTTTAGAGGGAAAAGTGGTGGAAGGGGATAGAGAAAGAAGTGGAGAGTGAGGTATGAGGAGTATAGATTTGATCGAAACACATTACATGCATTCTCAAACAAGTGGACATTAGAAAAAAGTCATGTCCATTCTTAACAGCAGTAATTGTAATTTTTCTTTCCAACCTAGGGTCTCATTATTGTTATTTTTTTTCTCTTTCCTAAATAGACCTATCTAGAGTCTAGGGCTGTGTCGGAAAGCAATAGGAGCAGTATCCTTGCCTTGTGCCTTCTCTGGGAGAGAGGTTGTCTTTCATTAACAAGGAGTGTTGGCATGCTTTTTCACACACCAGCTCACGGTAGTTCAGTTAGTGTCCTAATTTGTGGAATGTTTTTACTGCGAAAAACCTTTGGCATTTTCTCAAAACATTTGCCTCAGTACCTGTTGAGATAACCATGTGGCATTTATTCTATGACTGCAGGGCGTCACATGGAGAGATTTTCTAATACTACAGCACCCTTATATCACTATGATTTACCTCAGTTGTTGACAGTGTGTAGTGATTTTTGTTCATTGCTGGGTTTGGTGGCTGTTGTGGTTAAACATTTCTGTATCTGTTTTCATATTAACTTGTGATTTTCCTTTCTTCCCATGACTTTGACTCAATTTTGTATTAGGATAATGAAAATGATCATATAGAATAAATTAGAGAAGCTCCCTTTCTATTTGTTGATGTTAGTTATTTAAATATTGAACTAATGAACTAGATTGCCTTGCACTTTGTTTTCTTTGTAGGAAAGATGTCTAGTTAGGAATTAGATCTCTTTCTTCCTCTTGAGTCCGTTTTCACTTTTCAAAAATTTCCTTTCGCTTGTGAATTGGACTATTTGTTGGCATACATCTTTTTAAGTATATTTTCTATAATCCTTTTCGTTTCTATAAAGTTAGAAGCAACACCTTTTTTCTCCGAAATTTGTAATTTTTGTTTACTTTTTCATTTCCCTGTTCATTGGTTCAACTAAATTTTTTTTGCCAGTTTTGCAAATGGTTAAAGAACCATCTTATTTATTTATACTTTAATATTTATTATTTATTCTTCTTTGGTGTTAACTTGCTCTTGTGTGTGTGTGTGTGTGTGTGTAATGTAGCAGCTTAGACTGTGGATTTAGATGATGCATTGTCTTAATTAACATCTCTGCCTTTACTTGGAGACTTCCTTTTCCTTTTGTACCTGATGTTTAAGACCTACCTCTGCCATTTTGTATCTGCATTTGATGCATTATGTATCTTTTTGTTGTCATTACAGGCTTCTTTTTGTTAAATAGATACTTTGAAATGTTTTACATTAATTCCCTTGGTGTTTATTTTACTATATATATTTTGGAGATATTTTCCTAGTGATTGCCTTAGGGGTCCAATTAACCTATTAATTTACTGAAATCTAGTTTGCATTAGTGTCAACTTAATTACAATATTATATAAAAACCTTCCCACAATATAGTCCCCTCCCTCCTTCATATCTTGTTCTGATATTATCATAGAAATTATTCTTTATGCATTATATTGCCATCAACATATTTTTAATTATTTCCAAATGTGACTTACTTTTAAAAAACACAGTTGAAACAAAGAGATATGCATAACATAAACTTACACTCCAGTTTTATTTACCTATGTGGTTCTTTTGGCCAGCACTTTTTATTTCATCTGAATTTTCTTATTGATCTCTCATTTCTGTTTGAAAACTTATGCAGGGACTATCCAACAATGGTTTTTTTTTTCTGCTTTTATTTTCAGCAAAGTTGTAGTTTTTCTTTTATTTTACATATAATATTGTTGGATAGAAAATTCCTTGTTATATTGTTGGATAGAGAATTCTTTGTTGACAATCATTTCCTTTTATTGTTAGCACTTTGAAAGTCTTCTGTTCTGTCTGAGTTGTGAAGAGAAATCTACTGTTAAACCTATTGAAGGTCTTTATCTGGAACTTGCTCACTCCTGAGCTTCATGGCTTTCTTTGTCATTGAAATGCTTGGTTGTGATGTGTTTGGATGTATAGCTTTGAGATTAGGCTTTGTTGAGCTTCTTGGATGGTCAGCTAATATTTTCCATCAAATTGAGATGTCTTCAGTCCTTATTTCTTCAAACATTCTATTTGTTTCTCTCCCTCTTCTTTCAGATCCTCCTTGGGCATATTGCTTCCTTTGATGATCTCTTGAAGTTCTGAGAACTCTTTCAAACTACACAACACCTTTAAAGTATTCTTTGAGAATTCTACACAATGCATTTTGAACATATTCACTTCCACAGCTTCTCCCATTACTGCCCTTTCCGGTCCATTCTCACTCAACTTTGAGATTTCTTCTTCTTCCCTTTTTTTCTTTCACTCTTCCCATCAAGTCCAGTTTGTGTTGTCCCGCTAGTCTTGGGAGTGGAGCAGGCTCTGGCATGTGGTCAACATACCAGCAGTCACGTTATTAAAGAAAACTGACTCCCTCTCGCAGAAGCTATCAAATGCCAACAGTTCCTCGGCTGTTGATGGGATTTCATGTCTACCTCCCCAACCTCTGTGCTGGATAATGTTTGTTTGGAGCTTGTGCAGGTCTTGTGCTTGCTGACATAATTGCTCTCAGTTCATCTGTGCATCTGCCCTCTTGAATCAGAAAACACGGTTTCTTTGATGTTATCTACAACCTCTGGCTCTTAAATTTTTCTGTCTGTAGAACAACACAATATTTGTGACTCATTTTCAAATTTGGTAGCATGTTCTTCTGATTATTAAATTTTGCTACTGAAATCCTATTCTAATTTTTCTCATTTTATTGGACTTTTAACTGTAGAATTTCTGTTAGTATATAGGTATATATACACATATATACAATATATATGTAGCATATATATGTGTATATATATGTAGTATAATATATATGTACTACATATACACACACTCTACCTATCTATATGTCTATGTAAAATTCTAACACTATATCTATAAGAAATTTTCAGCCTTCATGAATATTTTGTATTTCATGAGGCATTGTCTTTACTTTCCTTTAGTTCTTAGAGCAAACATATTTAAAGGTTTTTTTCTAGCTTCCTCAGCGAATAAGTTTTGTTATTGATTGACTTCAAGTCTGCACCAAGAATGTGAACTACTATTTTTTACGTCCAATATGGAGCCAAGGGGTAAGAGATATAGGTACTATAAATATAAAAATGCCACAAGGAATTACCTTTCCTGAGATTCGTATGTTTTTCTTAAATACCTAGTTCCAGAGTGGTTGCAAGCCTTTGGTTAATTTCTAGAATTGCAGAAAAAAGTTGATCCTGATAGTTAACAAATAAAAAGCCCACTGCCAGAAATAGGTTACCTCTTTTGGAGTTGTTGGCCAGTGACTTCTTACAGCCCCCAAATACTGCAGTGTACTACCAATACCATTGTTTACCCTCCTGAATTTGGTAGCATGATAAAGATACCTTATAACTCAGTCAAAGAACAGAGAAATCAAACTGGCACTCTCTTGGAAGCTCCATCCCCATTGGCTAGGTTTTGTAGTATTGGAAAGTGCTATGCATGCTCACAGGGGGAAAAGTTCTCATCATTCTTAGCCAGATGTGAACTCTGGAAGCTACAACAATGACCAGCTTGGCAAGACAAGCCCACTAGTGCAATAGTGGCATGAATGTTCATGGAGGTCATAAGCCCTGGGGGAGAACCTACTATTGTTATCCTGCTAAATATAAATAGTATCAACCTGACTCCCAATGACATACACATAGATTAGTGCATCTATTTTTTCAACGGAGAAGCTTCTTTTTATGGTAGATGGCAATTAAAACTGAGAGCCACAACTGGCTAAGGCACAGAGAATGGGAGATTGAGCAATGATTAGTCCTCAATGGGATATATATATATATATATATATATATATATATATATATATATATTATCCTCTCCCCCCAGGACTCAGATGCCATTGCGGCAAAGGGGATGGAAAGCACAAAATGACAGCCTACAGACTGGGAAAGGATCTTCATCAACCCTATATCTCACAGAGGGTTAATATCCAGTATATATAAAAAACTCAAGAAGTTAAAAAGCAACAAATCAAGTAATCCAATTAAAAATAGGGTATAGAGCTAATCAGAGAACTCTCTGTAGAGGACTGTAGAATGGCAGAAAAACACTTAAAGAAATGCTCAACATCCTTAGCCATCACGGAGATGCAAATCAAAACGACCCTGAGATTTCACCTTACACCTGTCAGAATGGCTAAGATCAAAAACTCAAGTGACAACACATGCTGGAGAGGATGTGGAGAAAGAGGAACCTTCCTCCATTGCTCGTGGGAATGTAAACTTGTACAACCACTCTGGAAATCAATTTGACTCTTTCTTAGACAATTAAGAATAGTGATTCCTCAAGATCCAGCTATACCACTCCTAGGAATATATCCAAAAGCTCAAGTTCACAACAAGGACATTTGCTCAACTATGTTAGTAGCTGCTTTATTTGTAATTGCTAGAACCTGGAAACAACCCAGATGTCCCTCAGTTGAGGAATGGATACAGAAATTGTGGTACTTTTACACAATGGAGTACTACTCAGCAATTAAAAATGAGGAAATCATGAAATTTGCAGGCAAATGGTGGGCCCTGGAAATGATCATCCTGAGTGAGGTATCCCAAAAGCAGAAAGACACACATGGTATATACTCACTTATATAGACCTATAAGATAGGATAAACATACTGAAATCTATACACCCAAAGAAGATAAACAAGAAAGAGGACCTGGGGTAAGAGGATTAATCCTCACTTAGAAAGACAAATGGGATGGACATTGGATGTAGGAGAAAACAAATAGCAGGACAAGAGCCTACCGCAGAGGGCCTCGGAAAGACTCTACCTAGCAGTGTATCAAAGCAAATATTAAGAAACATAACCAACCCTTTGGCAGAGTGCAGGCAATCATATGAAAGAAGGGGGAGTTAGTATGACTTGGAGAGGACAGGAACTCTGCAAGGACCAAATATATCAGGGCACAGGGGTCTTTTATGAGACTGTTTCTCCAACCAAGGACCATGTATGGATATAACCTAGAACCCCTGCTTGAATGTAGCAAATTGGTAGCTCAATATTGAAGTGGGTACACTAGTAAGGGGAACAGAGACTATTTTGGACATGAACTCACTGGCTGGCTCTTCAACCTCCCCACCCCCCAAGGGAGGAGCAGCCTTGCTAGGCCACAGAAGAGGACATTGCAGCAAGTCCTGAAGAGACCTGATAAGCTAGAGTTAGATGGAAGGGGAGGAGGTCCTCCCCTATCAGTGGACTTGGAAAGGGGCAGGGAGGAGATGAGGGAGGGATGGGGGGATAGGAAGGGAATGCAGGAGGGGGCTATGGCTGGGATACAAAGTACATAACCTCTGATTAATACAAAATAAAAATGTTAAAAAATTTTTGAAACTAAAAAGGGGGGGGGGGATGGAAATAATATAACAGCCAGAGGTGGTAGTTGGTTACAAAGAAAACAGAGTTTTCTGGATATGGCAGAGAAGTTGCAAATATGAACTCAAAATGATTATGAAAGGATGCACAAGACCTGTGCAAGCTCAAGCCAGACAAAATTCAATTATGGGGTAGAATAGGTTGACATGATGTTCTAACCCTAGATAAGAACTATTGGCAATTAAGATCTACTGGGCTAGGAAGAGTTGGCTTTCTTTAAGGATGCTGCCTTTGGCAAGTTGACTATGCTACAGTGGAAGGACACACATCCAAGAATGTGTAGCATGCACAAATTGTACTTGAAGAATTAAAAATAAAAAACAGAACACAAAGTTCGGTGAATAAGGAATAGTGGATAGATCTGGGAGAAGGAGGGGATAAATATGAGGAAAGTGCATTGTATAAAATTCAATGAAAAATCAAAGAACTAATAGAAATTATAAAATCATAAGTTCTCCAAAGGATAGTTTTGGGGGGAAACTCAGTTGGCTGAGTCTTCCTGGCATACAGGAAGCCAGGGTTTGATCCCCTGCATTATGTAAAATTAGGCAGAATGGTCTATGCTTACAATTCCAGCACTCTAGAAGTGGAGGCAGGAGGCTTAAAAGCTCAAAGTCGTTCTCAAATGCATATCAAAGTTGAAGGCAACCTAGGCTACATGAGATCCAAGAAAGAAATTGTATTAGTGTCAAAAGATCACAGAACTCTGGAATATGCTTTCTATGTGGATAATGCTCATGGAGATGTTTAGCTCACAACACGAACTTGATGGATTATGCCTATAATTAGGGTTACCTTGAACTTTTCCAAAAATCCTGCACAGTTGCTAGGTTAAGTTCTTGTTAGCATTCCTAGAATTGTCTGCTGAAGACGGGCATGGATGCATTCATCCAGGCTTAGAGTTTGGGAGGCCATAGAGATGACATTTCAGCCACCTACTAAATAGATGCTCATTCGATTGGAACTATTTCCATAAATCATGGCTCTCTTACCTTCTCCATACTGTTTGTGTAGCCATGAGAATATTATATTTAAAACTTAGATAAATATGTGTAATTGGATTTTGTATACCTTGCAACTGGAGAAGATTCCTGGTGAATATTCTTCTAATATTTGGGTTCATCAGAGCTCAGAGATTTAGTGGCAAGAATTAGCTACAATGGTCATGGCTGTGGTTTCTTGGGTACCCTGGGTTGGCGTGGCATAGGAGGTCAGCACATTTTGAAACTTGTCTTGGGTCTGACAATTTTTACAGGAGGCATGTGACAGGTCTTTCCAAACAGAGCAGACTGGTTAAAGCAGTTGCTCAGAAGCAGCTACGAAATGGGACAGGTGGCTTACGCAATACCAGCTGTGTGCGTGCGATGGCTTGTTTTATTGCTCTTTGTAAATGTTGTCTGTGGTCATCTTACAATCGTTTTTATTCCTGACCTTGCTATAAATCTTGCTGTAAAATTGCTCTAATGCAAGGGAAAGACTGTGAAGTGAGATTGGGAACCTCAAGCATCAGTCGATTATAGAGGAAAGGGAAGTACACTAAAGATGAACAGACAGAAAATGAAGGAGAGCCAGGGGGAGAATTAGTGGGCAAAATGGCCATTACATGCTAGGATTTGTCCCCCTCTCCAAACCAATTTAATTTCGAGAAAGAGGTGATGGCACTTTTGGATGAACCCACCAGGTGGCACAACCAAAGGCCTTTCTTGGCTTCTCTCTTTAATTTCTTGGAGTTAATTTAGTAAACTTAGTACTTTTTAGAGATGAAAACAATGTGCAGGGATGGTCAACCCCTCATTCTCTCTACCCACCCTGTTTGTGCACACACGGGTGAGTTACAATTTTGCAGAAGAAAAGATCTTTTTCTCAAGAGATACAATGTCCTCTTGGCTAGATCTTTTTCAAGGGCAATTTTGAGTTAATTGTCCTAGATTTAGGGACATGAGTTTATATCTTTTGATTAATATTAATATATTGATGTTTTCTTTTGTAAGTCCATGCCTATAACAGCTTTTATGTATGCTTTTAAACTATCTTTTCCAAGAATGAGGGAGAATACTAAATTGTTCCCCAGTTGTTACCCTCACCAAAACGGTTATCTGTTCTTTCAAGCCTGATTCTGAGATCCGGAACCCTTGTGAAGTCTCTTGTCCAGGTCCCCAAGATTCCTAAAATGATGAGCAGAGTTCATGGGGAGGATATATTCTGGTAAATGAGACTAAGAAATGTCTTTTTGAACTTATGCTTATTTAATTCATATCTTTTCAGAGAAGCCACCTCTGAACTCCCCATGAGCTTTGTTTCTTTCTTGTTTTACTAAGAACCAGCATGAGGAGGCTTGTGGAGGAATTTTAATACAGAAACATGGCTGCTTTGGCAAGGGATCACATCCAAAGACCTTCTAAGTCTATGTGATCTGTCTGATAGGCATCCATGTTCTAGATGACAGTATGATCTAGCTGGGATACAGACATACCCTTAGTACACACCTTTAATCCTAAACAGTGAAGGTAAGTTTAGTTTATAGAAGGAAGCAGCCACATTTGAAAGTGACATCTAATTAGGGACAGACAAAATGATGAATTAGGGAAAGATCTGACAGAATAAGTCAGAGATAGGATACATCCATCTCTGTGAGAACAGGCAAGGTAAGAGAGGTTACTTTGAGGTGACTCTAACTGAGACTGCTAGCAGCAGGGGTTATAGAGACTGAAGTGATCACCCTCTATATCTAGGCAGGACTTCCAGGGAAGGGAGGAAAATACCAACCCACCCACAAAACTTTTGACCCAAAGTTTACCCTGCCTACAAGATGAGCAGGGATAAAGATGTAGCAGAGTTTGAGGAAATGACTGGCCCAACTTGAGACCCACCCCATGGTCGAGAACCAACCCCTGTCACTATTAATGATAATCTTCCCTGCTTGCAGACATGAGCCTAGCTGCTGATTGTCCTCTGAGAGGCTCCACCAGGCAGGAGACTGAAAGACCGAAACAGATGCTAAGTCACACAGCCAAACATTAGGTGGAGATCTGGGAATCTTGAACTGTTTCAAACACTTATTCACGGTGTATGATGTGTGTGTGTGTGTGTGTGTGTGTGTGTGTGTGTGTGTGTGAGAGAGAGAGAGAGAGAGAGAGAGAGAGAGAGAGAGAGAGAGAGAGAAGAAAGAGAGAGCGCACTTGACTTTGGGGATTTGCACCAGGCGCTGATGAATTGGTATTTAGAAATGTGTGGGTGAAAAGCTCCTTGCTTGGCCTCTGGTTCAACTTGTACAAGGCCAGCAGAACAGAGAGTCTGAGGCCAAGACAAATGGTTTGAATGTGCGAGGTGGGAAGAGGGCACAGTGTTGATATCTTCTCTGCCCGAAGCACACTAAAACGACCTATTTGCAATTTCAAGTTTGGTCTCATGTGTCACTGAATCACAGACAAACGTTCTGAAAAAGGCATTCTGCTGTTAGAGAACATCATCAGAGTATGCAGAGCTTAATGGTCCAGGTCAGTCAAGGTCTAGGCCATGTGGTCTCTTGGTACAACCCACAATGGTGGGAAATAAAAGACAGTTGAGCCCCTGCCGTCATCACGAGGCGTGTTGTCCACAGCAAACTGTTTTAGAGAAGACACTGAAAGAAGGAATAATAATCAGTGTGGGAAATACATAAAGTAGCACAGAGGCTGTCTGTAGACAAGCGTTGTCACTGCCTGCAGTTCTGTGTGCCTTCCTTTTCTGTGGTTGGTGACACAGAAAGTTAACGCACACTAGGGTCTTCACATACCTCGCACTGTGATGCGAGCATGGCTCTGATGTAAGTGGGTTATGGGAAACGTTTCCACTCTATTATGACCTTATAGAATCACCTTTCAATATCCAGTTCCTTGATGACATGGTGCCAGATTGTATTTTCTGAGACTTAGCTGGTAATAGAAACCTTTGGGATTACCCAAGGTCAGGTGTACCGAACAGTGACTACTTGGGGAATTTGACCAAATGAAATCTTGAAAACCATACTGATCTTGAAGAACCCATGACAAGACCTGTCTATAGGGTCCTCATCTGCCTCCGTGTTCTGCAAACATTGGCCTTGTCTCTCCTGTCCTGCCTCCTAATTACAGAGTCTGGTGGGGTAGTCTGCTCCCTGTTTCACTTGAAAAACTCCTTTCTACAATCAGTGGGTAGAAATCCCAGACTTTCTTTCGCTGGTCAAAAAACAATGATCTGAAGTTCCTGAAATCCCTAGAATGGGCTCTGAGTGGACAGGGCAGGGAAAGGAGGAAGGCTGCCCGCATCTGTTCTTTTCCTCCTTTTACTGATTTATAGTTTTTTTTCTCATATAATGTATCCTGAATTTTGTTTTCCCTTTCTCTACTCCTTTTAGCGTCTCCCTACCTCCCCTCTCATCTAGACCCACCCCGTTCCAGTCTTTTGTTAAAAAATGAACAGGCGGAGATCCAAGATGGCTGTCACGAGAGAACACTGTGTCTGAGGAGTAGGAGAGCAGAAACAACGCAGCGACCAGGAGACTGAACTCTGGGACCTAAAACACCAGCATTGTAAGTGCCAGGTGAGCGGAACTCCTACTGTGAGGAAATCAAGTGGGAAAACCCTAGGGACACCCAGGTATTACCTGGAGAAATTTCCCGGTGACCAGCGGCGCACAGCTCTGATCTGGACTATCGGCCGCACTGGGTGCCCGCACCCGCCATTATAGACTGAATCACACAGTCTCGCGGGCAGTCTCGGGAGGAACCGGGAGCCGTTTTCACTGAACTGCGCCCTACGAGCGCACACTGCACCCGGGTTCTGCTTCAACCCGTGGGTGTGCTGCAGCCTCAGACCAATCACCGGAACCACCCCAGACTGAGTGGATTGGGGGACCATTTTGACCAGTCCGCACACTGCCAGCAAAAACTCAGTCAGTGTGTGAGTCCGCCGGCGGATCTGGGAGGAACCCGAGTTCTGTCTCAACCCACAGCTGAGAGGATCCTGGGACCATCTTGACCAGACCGCACACTGAGGGCGAAAGCTGCACGCATCCGCCAGCAAAAACCCCAGTTCGGGTGTCTGTCCACGGGCCAGACAGAGAAGGCCTCCGGCACCATTAATTTCAGACAGCCCTGCATACAGCGGAAGCACACCAACCCAAACCCACTGTGTGTGCCCCAAATATCATCTCAGACCGTCGTGCACAGCCCCTGGCACAGAAGAAGGC
>CM053758.1:46962855-47069025 GCA_028658305.1 Pachyuromys duprasi
AAAAAAAAAGAATCCTGTCTCCACTTTGTATTCATTCAGCAGCTTTTTTTCATGGGTTACTGTGCCCCAGACATGAGAAGACACATGTAATTTATGCTGTTTGAAGACTTTAACCCTAGCACTTCCTCTCTGCTGCATCTGTTTCAACCACTCACTCCACTTTATTTCCTGTTGTGCCACGTAAAATGGTGGTTTCACGACATTTACTGCACACATCTGCCCAAGACTTTAAGAGAATTACTGATACATGTTCTACCTACAAATCACGCTGAAGATAAAACTAAACTCAAGACCCCTCCCCTCAAGAAAGAGCTGGCCCCGCCCCTTGCAGGCCCACAACAAGGTGTTTCAGGTTGTGGCACAGCCATGGAGAGATGGCCTTGTATGACTCTGCTCAGTTTATGAATTCTGAGGTGGAAGTGGAGGAAACCTCACTTTCCTTTGGGGGGCTGGCCACTAAGAATGTAACCTTGCTCCAGTGAGCATATGGACAATACAAAAATGGACTTTTTCTTTTTTATCTTGAGGTGGGAGGTCATGGGGGAACTGGGAGGTGAGTGTGATTGGGGTGTATGATGTGCAATTCTCAAATAATTAATAAAAAATGAACTCCTGAAGTCCTTGTCTTTGCAACTGAACTTTGCATACACTGGAACGAGAAATTAAAAACAAATTCAACTGAAAGGCAAGTCTAACTTTCCCTCGAATAGTCCACCATTGAAATTCCTAGGCTCTAAATATAGTTACCAGGAGGAGGCTTTTCCAAACTAACACCCAGATAGGCAATTTCCTTCTTTAAAACACCCTAATTAGCATATTTGCCTGTATGTTATTCTGTGGGTGTGGCAAATGTACAAAGAACATGCTTGTATCAGTGACCATCTGGTGTTCTCCAGGAGGGTTGCCATATAATCTTGGTGTTTGGGTAAGTATTCGCCAGCTCATGACCTAATGCCAGAACAACTGAGTATGGAACTCAATCGTGCCAATGTCTGGAGTAATGACTTTGAACATATCACATGACCTTTGCAGGCACGGATCTTTCAATTTTTAGTGACCACAGTAGTACCACTGTGAAAGCCCAAAGCTCACCTGTGAAACAGACAGAGAGCAAAAACGGCTGTCCTGTTGGAAAACAAGACGTAGTGGAATCAGCCTCCTTATTTATGATGTCTCTGAGCTTCAGTTTATTTCATGGGTTACAAGCAGCAGAGCTGGGTAATTAGACCAGCATCCCCACTCTGCTGGCTAGTTTTTATGTCAGCTTGACACAAGCTAGAGTCATTTGGAAGGAAGGTCTCCCAGTTGAAAAATGTCTTCACCGGAATGGCTTTTGGGCAAGCCTGTGGTGCATCTTCTTAACTGATGATAGAAGTGGGAGGGCTGAACACACTGTGGGAAGGGCTCCTAAGTTCTATAAAAACCAAGCCGAGCAAGCCCTGGAGAGCAAGACAGTAAACATCGACCCTCCATGGTCTCTGCCTCAGCTCCTCCTCTGAGGTTCCTGCCCTGATTTCCCCCAGCGATGGACTGTTACCTGGAAATGTAAAGTGAAATTAAACCCTTTCCTTCCCAAGTTGCTTTTGCTCATAGTCATGCTGTTTCATCATAGCAATGGAGATCCCAAGTAAGGCATCCACAAATATTTGAAAATGTTTAGTATTGTTGGCATGGTTGCATCATCTAGACCAGTGGTTCTCAACCTTCCTAATGCAGAGATCCTTTAATACGGTTACTTCCTCATGTTGTGGTGCCCCCTAAGCATAAAATTATTCTGTTGCTACTTCACAACTGTAACTTTGCTACTGTTATGAATCATAATGCAAATAGCTGATGCGCAGGATATATGATATGCAACCTCCAGGGTGGATCACAACTCATGGGCTGAGAACCACTGATCTACACCATAAGGAGTTTTGAGCTCCATTACTATCATGGGGCTGCAGTTGTGGTCCCTCATTAGCTGACACATCATCCAACCGTGTGTGACTGTACAGAATATGGCCAGGGCGCTGCTGGCTACATTTTCTGGAGAGCTTTGTTCACTATGAGGGCTCTTCTGGGTGTGGCTCCTCAGTCTGTCCCTTTTGACACAAAGGCACAAAGGGCGGCGGCAGCAACTCTCCGCACAGTGTGATGTGGGCTGCCTCTGCTGAGCAGCGGTTGCAGCCTCAGTGTCCGTCTGTCTGTCTCTCTGTGTCTCTGCCTCTCTCTGTCACTCTCTCTCTCTGATGTCCTGGGACTTTCAGAGAGCCATACAGAAAGGGAGATAATAACACCTTCAGCACCATTGTGTATGCGTTGAAAAGTGTGGGCTAACCTTGGTAGGAGGCAGAGGCAGGCATTATTGTTAAGTTTGAGGCCAGCCTGGTCTACAGAGCAGATTTCAGGACAGCCAAGGCTGCACAGATAAACCCCGTCTCAAAAAAAAAGAAAGAAAGAAAGAAAGAAAGAAAGAAAGAAAGAAAGAAAGAAAGAAAGAAAGAAAAGAACAGAGAGGAGAGAGTATTATGGAAGAAGGGGGATGTAAAAGGACCCGGAGAAGACAGGAGCCCCAAAAGGAGACCAACAAAGCCCCCAAAAATCATGGCCCAGGGGTGACTGCAGAGACAGCTGCATCAATCAAAGACCATGCATAGAGAGGATCCAAGCCCCCTGCTCAGATGCAGCCCATAGACAGCTTAGTCTCCATGTGGGTTCCATAGTAAGTGGAGAAGAGACAGTCTCTGACATGAACTCAGTTGCCTGCCTAGACAGCCCACAGAGGACAAGGATCCAGGCAGTCCTGATGAGACCTGATAGGCTAGGATCAGACATTAGAGGAGTAAGTCTTCCCTATCAGTGGACTAAGGGAGAGGGATAGGGGAGGACTCGGGAGGAAGGGTGAGACTGGGAGGAGATGAGGGATGGATCCAACTGGGATATAAAGTAAGTAAACTGTAAATAATAATGAAAAGAAAGAAGGAAGAAAGAAAGGAAAAAAGAAAGGCGAAGTAGTACTGAAAGAAATGTTCAACATCCTTAGTCATCAGGAAAATGCAAATCAAAATGTCTCTGAGATTGTATCTTACACCCATCAGAATGGCTAAGATAAAAAACTGAAGTGACAGCCCATGTGGAAGAGGATGTAGAGAAAAAGGAACCCTCCTTCATTGCTGGCAAGAGTGCAAACTTGTACAACCACTGTGGAGTACAGAATGAGGGAATGACAAACCAATGGCTAGCCCAGCTTGCGCCCTACCCCATGGAAAAGAGCTAACTCCTGTCACTATTAATGATACTCTGCTGTGCTTGCAGACAGGAGCCTAGCATAACTGTCTTCTGAGAGGCTTCATTCGCGTCTGATGGAAACAGATGGAAAGACCCACAGCCAAACAATAGGCTGAGCTAAGGAAGTTCTGTAGAAGAGTGGGAGGAAGACTAGAGGGAGCCAGAGGGGTCGAGGACATCACAAGAAGACCAACAGAGTAAATTAACCTGGGCCCACGGGGGCTCACAGAGACTGAACCACCAACTGAAGAGCATGCATGAGCTGAACCCAGACCCCCTACATATATGTGGCAGATGTGCAGCTTGGTCAACATGTGGGTCCCCTAACAATGGGAGTAGGGGCTGTCTCTCACTCTGTTGCCTGCCTCTGGATCCCTTTCCCCTAGCTGGGCTGCCTTCTCAGGCCCAGGAGGGGATGCACTTAGTCCTGCTGTGACTTGAGGTGTCAGGGTGAGTTGGTATCCCTTGAAGACCTCCCCTTCTCTGAGAAGGAGGGGGATGGGGGTGCTGGATAGAGCGTGAGTGTGGGGCTGGGAACAGAGGAGGGAAGGGGCTGGGATCAGGAATAAACGAACAAACAAATAAGTCGATAGATAAAGAGTGGTCTGAAGTGTGAATGCATGAACTCCAAGGACACCATCCCAAAGAGAGTTTGCCAAGACTGTGCCTTCATGCCATGCCTGCTATGAGAACACTCTCAGAGTCTGCATTTCTCACATTTCAAATGGAAATGGCCCTATCTATCTAGTGTGCTTGTTGATAAGATATGTATTGATAAAGTAGAAAGTCATTCCGAGATTGGGGATCACGTGATGGACTCCTCACTCTTGTTATTCTCAGCACGGGCAAGCTGCATAATTGAGTCAGCACCCACCTTCCTGTTTACCCGGATGAAGCTGAGTGGACACCAGGGAGTAAAATAAACCTTCAGGGTGTTGCTAAAGCCTGCAGACTGGACCCCTCGGCTATCAGGGAGGCTGAGAGTGAGACTAAAAGTTGCCCTGAAGGAGCATTCTGTACCAGTGTAAGTCGGAATACCTTCAGCCAAGTTACCCCTGCTCAATGGGCTTCAAGATCTTCTTTTATGTATGCAAAGAGAGGACATTCCCTGCGTGCCTGCAAAATGTATCTGTAAACTAGGAAATAAATTCCAACAGATATCAGAAAGTGAGACAAGACAGAAAAATCACAAGAAATCAAGTCGCAGGGTCCAGGTTTTAGCATCAAGAATCAGAGGTAAGCAATACCTGCTTGTTTCAGAAGGCCCGTGCTTGAGATAAAATGAACGCTTGCTGGGGTGTGTGGTTTCTTGTCTGCACACTGTGATGTGTGAGGTAGAAGAGGCCAAGGGGTGAATATCAGAACGGAAACGATAATTATTTTTCATAGCAATGTCTTCTCAGGCTTCAAAGGAAGAGGCTTCCTTTCTAGGACAAGCAAACATCAGTTCAGGAGCGTAGGAAGGTAATTTTCACATGCAAATGCAAAAGAGTTGAAATGAGCAGAGACCAGGAGGAGACTGTTAAAGAAACACTGTTCCCCTTTTCTTTCGGAAGGAAGCAGCAAGGACTTTAAAGGAGTTATTTTTGAAGGAGGCGAGGTGGCAGCCTAGTGAGCTCTTTTACTCTTTTCCCGTCAACAAATTTCTGCTTTCACGGAGCTTTCCAGAAACTAAAACCATCCCTTTGACCGAAATCGGGAGAGTCGGGACTTTGGGCTCTGGAGTCAGATTTGGCTGCGTCCCCTGCCTGCTGTCACTTTGCCATGGGACCTAGAGAAGTCACACAGATTCTGAGAATTTGGCTTTCCTCGTTGAAAAGGATGCTGTCGCTGTCGGGTCAACTGTGAAGTGTACACTGTGAAGTCCCTAGGAGTGTGAACCGCTGACCACAAACCCCGGGATAGGGGAGGCAGCATATATTCTCACACCTTCTAAAAGAGCACTTTCTACACTAATTCCTCATCCAGCCATCTCTTTGAAGAATATCTCTTCTAAAATTAGACCAGGACCCTGGGCTCAAAGGAAGCCGCGGAGCTGGGTCACACAGCTTGTTTCTGTGGCGTACAGGAGCAGAGCCTGTTCATCCACGCCATCCTTATAATAAAGGGTCTTGTTAAAGTGCTTGCAGCAGCGTGTGCCTGGACTAAGGCTCAGGTGTCCTGTCCTGCCTGCCCTGCTTAGAGAACACAGGCAGTTCTGCTCCACGTCCCCCCCCACCCCCCCCTATCTCCTGGAAGTCTTCTATTTGTGTTTCAGGATGGCGCAGCAATTTCTGAGGATCTCTCACACCTACCTGGAGGAGCAAATTTCAGAAGGCTCCACAGGAGGGCGCTGCCTTTGCTCGGCTGACTTTCCGGAAGCTGTGAGGGTAGACTGCTTAGCCACTGGGCAGGGACAGTCAGTAACGGAAAGAAAAAAAAAAAAGAATCCTGCATCATAAGTGTGTGAAGAGTAGGTGTGCATCTAAGAAAAGCACTCAACGCTGTTTTCCCTCCTCTGGACTGGGAATGAAAATCCTCCCTCTGATCCTCCCAGCTCAGTGATTCTCTGGAGCTAAGAAGGAAGAAGGATCAAGCTATCTTAGCATCTCGCCTTTGGCCATTTGAAAGCCTGTCTTTGAGAGGAAGCAACTTCGTGTCTTCAAAGGTTTGGTTTAGCTTGCCATCTTGTTTGAATTAATGCAGAAAGGGTTTTTAACGCTCACTTTAACAAGACGTCATGGTCATTTTGGAAAGGGCTGTTGAGAAATAAAGTCTTGCAACATCCCTCCCATCTTCTGCTTGTGGTTAGCTTAGAATTATCCGAGAGTGTTTCATTCAACCCTGTCAGAAACTGAATGAGATCAAGTGTTCTTGACTTCCTTTCCATCCTTTTATTTTTGTTGTTTTAAATGTTTAATTTTTTATTTTTTGCCATTGCCTTCTGAGACCGCTAAGATGAATCACAAATACCATTCCTTTAGCACTAGAGGAAGCAAGCAAGTCCAGGCAATTTTTTTTTCTTTTAGTCTGCGTAAATAAGCAGTTGGTTTCTTTTCTGTCTAGTCTCCACGCCCCTGCTGCTGCCCACAAACCCCAAAACCTCTCCCTGGTGTCTGCTAAGCCTGAGTGCAGGCACGTTGCTGCTTGGCTTGGCTGCTTGAATGTGAAGTACCCAGGAGTCAGATGACCTTGGCTTGCTCTCACGGGAAGTGCTGAGGTCAACACTGAGCTTTCAGTCATCTCGCAGACATGCCTGGTGGTAAAGGATCTATTTAGTGTGCAATTTTCAGATAAGAGAGAAGCTGAAGAGCTGGCTCAGTGGCGAGGAGCATGTGCGCTATAAGCCTGAGGACCCGAATTTGAATCTCAGCAACCACATCTCCAGTCTGGCCGACCTTCTCACACCTATAACCCCAGAACTGAAACTGTAACCACAGCGTCAAGGGGAATGGAAACTGCCAGCAAGAAAAACAAAACAAAAAACAGAGGACACCTGACACCCTCTTCTGGCTTCCATTGGGCACACAATAGCATGCGCCACCCCCACTAGTGTGTACATGCCCTAAATAAAATAGAGATGACAGAATCCTGGGTGCACTCCAAGTCACTGGGCTTCTAACTGGCCTGCTTCTAACAGCTTGGTAGGTGTGTAACTTGGACAAATCTTTCACCTGTCTAGCCCATATTTCCATATGTAAAACAGAACAAGTTCACTCAGATACCAAAAGCCCCTCAATGTCACTCCTTTTTCTGTCAAGGAAATGATGAAAGAGGGGGAAACAGAGCAGGCATGTGTCTTCTAACCTTCTAGTGGGGTACTTAAATCCCTTCTGTGTTGTTCATTTAAAGAAAAAAAGTGATATAAATGATTCTTTAACACAAAAGGCGTAAGGGAGGCTCTTAGGACCTGAGAAATGGCATATGGCTGAAGTCTTTGTTTTTCTTTTTTTAAACATTTACCTCTTCCTAGGAGTTAAGAAGCCAGTAACTTGGAGCACAAGAGAAGGACACAATCAGAAAAAGCCCCGGGAAGAGCTTCCTTTCTCTGGCTCAAGCAGGGGCAAAGCAGGCAGGGAACTTTCTGCTCTGCAGAAATGCCACAGCATTGACCTACAGCTTCACTATTAAGCACACCAGCAAAACTTGGGAATTAATGTTCATCCTTACAAGGCTGCAACAGGATAACGTAAACAGCCCCATCTGGTACAGCAAGTAGAGAGAACATCAAGTACAGAGGTATAAACATTTGTACCTACTGGTAATGGGTCCCCATCTCACTACAGTGCCCCTAGAGGCCATGGAGGTGAACGCCCACCTCTACCCCATAGTAGTGAGGAGTCCTCTCTTCCCTGGGTGTGAGAACTGGTATTCCTATGCCCACCTGGAAGTTACAAGCACCAGCTCTGTCCTTGCCAGAGTGATTTGAAAGAAGGCTAGCACACGCATAGTATTAAAACATAGTTTTAGAACATAACACAAAATGCATTCAATAGAACAATATGTGTCATACCATGAAGTAGTAGTACTTCAACCTAAATGGAAAAAAAATGCAATAAATGCCAACATTAAGGTGTCAAAGACAGGAAGGTCCTCTCAGAAACAGATGGTTCATAACACATGCAAACAAAACCTTTGGCAAATAAAGAATATACAGAAGAGAAAACTGAAAGCCGTATCTCTGGAAACTGCAGTAGCTGGAAAAGGAGCACCAGTGGATGGAGTGGATGAAAGGATGGAGGGGAAAGAGAAATAAGGGCAATGAAAGGAAGAAGAAGTGGAATTTCCCCCCTTATAATAATAGAGAAAATCAAACAGAGATAGTGAAATTATCCAATTAGAGTAATAGAGAAAAAAATAAACAGAGCTAAAACCTAGGGGAGTCTGAAAATATCAAACACCTCTGTTATGGAAGCCCAGACAAAGAGGGAAAAGTTGAAAGAGTATTCTGGGCAGGTGGTGGTGGTACATGCCTTTAATCACAGGCAGGGGCAGACACATCTTTGAGTTTGAGGCCAGCCTGGTGTACAGAGTTCCAGGACAGCCAGGGCTACACAGCTGTCCTGTTTTTCAGTACCCAATGAAAAACAAAAACAAAAACAAGAACAAGAAAGAAAAAGTATTCTAGGAAAAATGGCTAACTACTCTGAAATGTCAAAAGACATGTCTATAGATCCAAAAGCTGAGAAAAAAAAACTACAAAGTATATGACACATACCCTCAAAACATACCAAGATGTGATAATTAGCCTTCTAAAAACTAAAGGGAAAGAAAAAATATTGGAAATTGGCAGAGAAAAGCCATACATTTTACAGGGTAAGATAAAGCAGCCATGAATATCATCAGAAACAACAAAAACACTAAGAAATGCAAACGAATTAATGTGTGATTCTATACTTTGCTGGAATATCTTTCGAGAATGGGAACTCAGCACATTTTCAGAATAAGAAAACAAAACAAATTTATCCTTAGCCCATCTACTCTCAAGAAATGGCTAAAATAAATTCTCTAAGCAGAATGGAATTTTTTTTTAAAGTTTTGCAATACTAGGAAAGAAGAGAAAAATGCCATGGGCAGCTATGAAGACATTCTACAACTTTTCTTTTTCTTGAGGTTTATAAATCATATTTGATACTTAAGATATTACACTGCCTGATATTGTCTTAAAAGGGTAAAGAAAAATTCTTTAAAAATAGATGATAAACGGTCATTAGCTAGGGTTACTATTAATATTATAAAATGCCATAACCAAAAGAAAGTTGGCAAAGAAAGTGCTTATTTCATCTTATAACTCTCAGGTCACACCCTTTCACCAAAGGATGTCATGGTGCAGAAACTGAAGCAGGGCAGGAACCTGGAGGCAGGAGCTGATGCAGAGGCCATGGAGGGGTGCTGCTTACTGGCTTGCTCCTCATGGCTTGCTCAGCCTGCTTTCTGTCACAGATCAGGACCACCTGCCCACAGGTGACATTACCCACGGAGGTCTGGCCATCCCACATCAATTTTAATCAAGAAGATGCTCTGCAGATTTGCCTGTGGGCATCTGATAGAGGCACTCTCTCTCTTCCCAGATTACCCTAGCCACAGTAGAGATATGAAAAAAAAAAAGCTTAAAGGGAAGTGAGTACTCTATGCTTGATTATAATTGAAAAGACAACTCAATTTAGCTATTCAGAATATATACAGACATGCTAAACTGTATTCATGACACCTACAGAAACCACTAAAAAGCTATTTGAGTTTGTTATAAATATATTAAAACAGCATGGATAAATAAAATTTGAATTTTAAAAATGTTTGAGTAACCTATATGTGCTGAATGGTTTTATGTCAACTTGAGTCATCTGAGAGGGGAGAATCTTTTTCATTTTTATTTTATATTAATCACAGGTTACTTTGTATCCCAGCCGTAGCCCCCTCCCACATTCCCTCCCTGTCTTCCCCTTCCCTCCCTCATCTCCTCCCTGCACCTTTCCAAGTCCACTGATAGGGGAGGACCTCCTCCCCTTCCATCTAACTCTAGCTTATCAGGTCTCTTCGGGAATGGCTGCAATGTCCTCTTCTGTGGCCTAGCAAGGCTGCTCCTCCCTTGGGGGGTGGGGAGGTCGAAGAGCCAGCCATTGAGTTCATGTCCAAAATAGTTTCTGTTCCCCTTACTAGTATATCCACTTGGGAATTGAGCTACCATTTGCTACATACAAGCAGGGGTTCTAGGTTATAACCATACATGGTCCTTGGTTGGAGAGACAGTCTCATAAAAGACCCCTGTGCCCTGATATATTTGGTTCTTCCTGAGCTCCTGACCTCTCCAGGTCATACTAACTCCCCCTTCTTTCATATGATTCCCTGCACTCTGCCAAAGGGTTGGTTATGTTTCTTAATATTTGCTTTGATACACTGCTAGGAAGAGTGTTTTCGAGGCCCTCTGTGGCCGGCTCTTGTCCTGCTACCTGTTTACTCCTACATTCAATGTCCGTCCCATTTGACTTTCTAAGTGAAAAAATTCTTCCATAAGATTGGTTTGTAAGCAAGCCTGTAGGGCATTTTCTTAATTCTTAATCAACGGGGGAGGGACCAACTCATTGTGGATGATGTTATCCCTGGTCTGGTGGTCCTGGGTTCTATATGAAAGCAGATTGAGCAAGCCATGATGATTAAGCCAGTAAATAGCATCTTTCCGGGGCCACTGTAGCAGCTTCTGCCTCCAACTTCCTGTCCTGCTTGAGTTCCTGCCCCCACTGCTTTTGATAATGAACTGCTGTGTGGAACTACGGATGAAATAAACCCTTTTCTTCCCAATTTGCTTTTGGTCAAGATGTTTCACCACAGCAGTAGTAACAGAATGAAAACACACAGAGAGGCATATTTTAGTTACAATGTTTCGGAAATTACATTAATGCAAATAATGTAAACATTTAAACTAAAAGACAGAAGCTGACAGAATGAATTTTGAAATAAAATATCCAACTGTGTGCCGTTTATAAGGAATTCACTGCAAATATGATTCATAGACATTTTAAAAGTAGAAAGTAGAAAAAGGTAGATAATATAAATACTTTTATGAAGAAAAAAGGGCTTCACTAACATTATATGGCAATGACATCTGAGCAACAAAATGACCCGACATATAGAGGGGTATGTGAGAGTTTGAGTAAGAATGGTCTCCTTAGGCTCATAGAGTTGAATGCTTAGTTACCAGGGAATGGCATTATTTGAAATTATTAGAAGGAGTAGGAGGTGTGGACTTGTTGGAGGAAATGTGTCAGTTGGGGTAGGCTTGACAATTTCAAAATGCTCACACCAGGTCCAATGTTGATCGCTCTCTTGGCCTGCATGTCTGGATGCAGTTCTCAGAGTTATGTGTGTTGCCATATTCTGTGCCATGATGATATGGACTAAACCTCTGGAACTGTAAGCCAACTCCAATTAGAAGATTTCTTTTATAAAAATAGCCTTGGTGTCTCTTCACAGTAATAGTAACCGTAAATAAGACAGGGTATTGTGGTATTTAAGATGTTTCCAGGAAAAGATTATACTCCTCTATGTGTGTATATCAAACGATAGACAAAAAAATACATTTTTTTCAAAAGCTGATGAAGAAATCAACACATCTTTTTCAAAAGCCTAAAGGATGTGCTTCAAGTTTGAAGGATTTTTCCTTTTTCTTTTTATTTATTCTTCTTATATAATACATCCTGACTGCTACAGCCTCCTCTCCCTCTGCTCCTCCCAGTGCCCCTCACCTCCTCTCTTTCCCAGATCCTCTGCAACTCCATTTTCCTTCAGAAAAGAGGAGGCCTCTGAGTGATATCATCTGAACACAGCATAACACGATGCGGTAAGACTAGCCACAAACCCTGATATCAAGGCAACTCAGGAGGAGGAAAAGGGTCCCAAGAGCAGGCGAAAGAGTCACAGACAAACCACGGTTAGGAGTCTCATAAAACCCCGAAGATAAATAACCACAGTAAACATGCAGAGGACCTAGTGCAGATCCATGCAGGCTCCTCGGCTGCCATTTCAGTCTCTGTGAGGCCCTGAGAGCCTTGCATAGTTGTATTCTACTGGAGTCTTCAGTTCCTCTGGTTCTTCTGGTGGCTCAGAATTTGTGGGAGTGGCCAATAACTGAAGGTCTAACTTCAGGCCCACACCAAGAGAAGTTGCCCAGGCCTGACACTAACTGTATGGCCAGAAGCTGGAAGCTGGATTACTCAGAGACTGATGGTAAAACCAAACATGATTGATGAAAACAAAAAGTTTGAAGTTTCAATTTGCATTTCCCTAATGGCTAAGGATGGTTACAAGTATTTAAAAGCATTAAAAAGTTATTACTATCATTTTTTTTATAGTCAGGCTAGATTCAACCTGAATCCTTCCTCCATGAAGAGAACCAATCAATAATCTTATGCCTGTGAACCACAATGATACTCAGCATGGCACACTATCACTAAAAGTGTGATATTGGCACTCATCTCTTGGCAGTAATCGGCAGTTTCAAATTGGATGTAAGGCCTGCTCAACACGAGGGAAGTCATGCCTGGCACTATAAACCTAGACAAACTAGCCATAGCTAAGGAGGTTATGGACCCTAGAGAAAACACTTTCCTCAAGAAGCATCATTTCTGACCACGTTCTAAACGCTTATCCACATACCCACATGTATGTGTAGTGCTCACCCATTGTCAAAGATGCTTAAGTTTGCAACCAACAGAGACAGTTACAGAAAGCCACACTGGTCAAATACAAAGAACAACTGCTCAAGACCTTGAACGATGGTAACACCAGTTGACATGCCAATGTAGTTGGAGAAAATCTCACAAGATCCCACTCATAGATGAAGAGCTCCAGCCAATTAACGACTGCGGTGAGAGGGAGAATTAGTCCTTCAAAAGGATTAGGTCCCTAAGCAGTTATCTAGAACCAACTGGTCATCCCAAAGAAGACATACATGTAAAGAGAAAATGGACTCAGCAGGTTCTACTTACAGATTGATTCACATATACACAAAAGCATACACATATCTAACAACATTAAAGAAAAAGAGGCCATGAATTTGACAGGGAGTAGGGGGATAAGGGGGTAGTTAGAAAAGTAAAGGGTGGGGGAGATGATATTATTATATTTTAATTGAAAATAAAATAAATTGATAAATCAGTTTTTAAAATTAGCCACTCCCGTAGGCTGCCTTTCAGTTGACCTGCACTTTCCCTTGTAGTACAGAAGCTTTGCTGATTGTTGTTTCAATTTCCTTTGCAAAATGAATCTTATTCAGAAAGTCTTTTCATGAGCCTACATCCTGAGGTGGACTTTCCACACTTTCTTCGGAAGTTTCATTTCTAACATTGACATTTTGATACATTTTAAATCAATTTGTGAACAAGTGAGAGAGAAATCATTTATGTAATATGTATTTTTGGCATCTTATAAAAATTCAGCTGTTTTCAAGGATATGGATGTCTATCTGTGCCTTCAATTGTATTCCATTAATCAACGTGTCTGTTTTTCTGCTAGTACCATGTTGCTTTTAATACCGCAGTTACAAGGGATAAATTGAGATCAGGAATGTCATTTTTGTCCAGCAGTGTCATTTGTAAATAATATTCTCTAGCCGGGTGTGGTGGCACATTTCTGTAACTTCAGTACTTCAGAGGCAGAGACAGGGGGATCTCTGTGAGTTCAAGGCCAGCCTGGTGTACAAAATGAGTCCAGGATAGCCAAGGTTACAAGGTCTAAAAAAAAAAAACCTAATCATTATCATCATGATCATATTTGTTGTTGTTAAGCTTAATAATATTCTGTAGTCATTTTGTTGTTAAGCTTGAAGATTTTCTAAAATGTAAAAACAATATATTCCTCTTATAAGAAGAAGAAAAGGCTTTATAATGATAAGTACATTTAAAGAGTATGTGGTGGGTGGTGGGGGCATTCTTAACAACAGAAACACTAGTGAACATTACTTTTCAACCTGATGATGGGCCTGGCCCCTGAGGCACAATTTGCCCACGTGTAGATTGAGTAAAGTAACATTTTCTGTGTTGGGTTCACAGGGATTCTGCAAAACTTAAATGACAAACTCCATTGTACAGTGTTTGGGAACAATAAAACACACAGAAATTCAAGTTACCTGTATGTTTTTATTGTTCCACAGACTCCATGTTTGTTAGCTTTAAAAAGAAGTCCTTTTTGTAAGTTCAAACATCACCTGAAATCTCTTAAGCAAACATACTGTGCCTGGTGCATACCTTGTAGCTGCTTAACCCTCTTCTGTAGCAGACATTCGCTCCTTTCATCAGTTACGAATCTACCCCAAGTGTCCACAGCCTTCCACAGAATTCCCCCTCACTCCTGTGTCCCAGCAGTTCTGTCACAATTTCATTTTGTACATTTAATTGGTATTTATTTGTTTTTAAATTTTGAACTATATTTTTGTGTATTATGTGTGTGTGTGCTCCCGCAAGCACGTACACATGTACATGGGAGAGAGGAGGTCAGCTTGCAGGGGCTGGTTCTCTCCATCATCAAACAATGCTTTTATTGAGGATTGTTTTGGCTATCTGGACTCTTTTGTGCTTCTTATGTAGTTTAAGGCTCCTTCCCACATTTTTGTGAAGAATTGCACTGGAATTTTGATAGTGTTGGCATTGATTCTATAGATTGTTTTCAGTAAGATGACCATTTTCACAAGATTACTCTTACTAGACAAATGAATGGAATCTCCCCATCTTCTGGTGAATTCTCCAAATTCTTTATTTCTTTCTTCAGTGTTTTAATGATTTCATTGTATAAATCTTCCACATTTCACTTCTTCGGTTAGATTTACTTCAAGGTGTGTGTGTGTGTGTGTGTATTGTGATCAAAATAATTTCTTTGATTTTCTTCTCATTCTGTTTAATTTTGAAGTATAAAAACATACTTGTTGGGTAAGTATCTTTCTTGATTTTGCAACTTGTTGCTTTGCTGAAATGCTCCAGCTGGAACTTCAAGCACTATATTGAATAGGAGTGCATTCTAGCTCCAAACCCAAATGTCTACATATGTCTTCTACTAACCGCAGGAAATAGGAAAGTAAAAAGGGACAATGGTGGGGGCGAGAGAGAAGAGGATGAAGAAAGGAGGATAGTAGGGTCCAGGTTCTGTGAAAGGGGAAATGGGAAAAAGGGGGAGGACTTTCCAGGAGGATAGAGGGGAGAAGAAAGCACTGAGGAAAGGAGGGAAGGAAGGAGGGAAGTAGGGAGGGAGAAAAAAAAGAGGAATAAAAAATGCCAAGGATGGATGAAAACTTTATAGGGAAACAATCATAAATGAGCAAGAAAACATTGCAAAGGATGTCAAAGAAATTCAGGCCATGATAAGAGAATGCTTTCAATACAGCATTCCATTAAACTGGGAGAATCTGAAAGAATCCATATTTGGCATGCTTTGCTTTCTGAGGCCTAAAGGGAAGCGCCTACTATTACTGTTTTTCCAAATGGACATAAGCAAACTGCTCTCTTAACTTTATACCTGTGGATTATTGCATCTCCACCCCTCCAGAGATGTTTGTTTGTAGAGTGCACAGTGGTTAACGCAGTGGTCAAACCAGCTGATCAAAGTGCAAATGAGACCCCCCCCTCATCTCACCTCCAGCAAAAATGGGATAGAGAGATTGTAAGAGCCAGAGGTCAAGAAGGCCAGAGAAAAAGAGTGTTTTCTGTACCTCACAAGATGAGTGCACTCACAATCTCACAGTAGCTGTGGTTGTCCGCACAAGGTCAAACAATTCAGTATTCTAGCATGAAGTGGGAGGGGTAAGGTGTTATCATTCCCCTCCTTTAACTGAGGAAATATAGGCAGTTGATGGCTTCAAGAGCTAAGAGAATGTGTTTGCTTTAAGGGTGTGGTTGCTGGTAGGAGGACCATGCTTTAGTACAGGGCTCAACATCAAAGAGCGCAGGGGGGATATGTGATAAACATACTGAAATCTATACAGCTAAAGAAGATAAACAAGAAAGAGGACCAGGGTAAGATAATGCATCCCCACTTAGAAAGACAAATAGGATGAGCATTGGATGTAGGAGAAAACAAGTAACAGGACAGGAGCCTACCACAGAGAGCCTATGAGAGACTCTACCTAGCAGTGTACCAAAGTAGATACTGAGACTCATAACTAAATCTTCGGCAGAGTGCAGGGAATCATATGAAAGAAGGGGGAGTTAGTATGACCTGGAGAGGACAGGAGCTCCACAAAGACCAAATATATCTGGGCACAGGGGTCTTTTGTGAGACTGTTTCTCCAACCAAAGACCATGTATGGATATAACCCAGAACCCCTGCTCGGTTGTAGCCCATGGTAGCTCAGTATCCAAGTGGGTACCCTAGTAAGGGGAACAGGGACTATATTTGATATGAAATCAATGGATGGCTCTTTGACCTCCCCCTGCCCCCCCACACACACGAGGGAGGAGCAGCCCTGCTAAGCCACAGAGGAGGACTTTACAGCAGGTCCTGAAGATACCTGATAAACCAGGGTCAGATGAAAGGGGAGGAGGTCCTCCCCTATCAGTGGACTTGGAAAGGGGCAGGGAGGAGATGAGGGAGGGATGGGGGAGGGGGAGGGAATGAGGGAGGGGGCTACAGCTGGGATACAAAGTTAATAAACTGTAATATTAAAAAAAGAATGCAGGGGAGTGCAAATTGGACTTGATAAGCTATTTTCAAGAGTACAATACAAACTTGGGAGGGAATAGAGAGATAGCTGGTAGCAGTTGAGGGTGAATATGATAAAAACACAGAGCATGACATTCTCAAAAGTGAATAGAAATATGTAACAAACAGACCCCCAAAAAGATGATAATGGGTTGGAGAAACGGCCCAGCAGTTAGGAGTGCTTGCTCCTTCCCCAGTGGATCCCAGTTTGATTCCCAGTACCTAGATGGTGGTTGCAAACCATTCTAGTTCCAGGGGATCATACAAACTCTATCCGTCTCTGTGGACACCTGAACTCACATGCTTACCTCCTCCCGACATACACATCAACAAAAAAATAGTTTTAAAAGTTATGGTATAATTCATTAATATTGGAAATGAAATATAAATATCACTATTGGGCATATAGGTATCAGAAGATGACTTAAATGCCCTTAAATCACGTTATAGAAATGAGGTGGCGCATACCGGTAATCCCAGCACTCCGGGAGGCAGAGGCAGACGGATCTCTGTGAGTTCCAGGCCAGCCTAGTGTTCCAAGAAAGATCAGGACAGCCAGGGCTACCCAAAGAAACCCTGTCTCAAGAAGAAGAAGGAGGAGGAGAAGAGGAGGAGGAGGCAGCAGAGGGGAGGGGAACAGGAGGGAGGGAAGAGGAGGAGGGAGCGGTGAGGGGAGGAGGAGGGGAGGAGGAGGGGAGGAAGGAAATGAAACAGAGAATAGATGAGTGGATTAAGAAGAGATTAAGCAAGAAATGGGTTTGGTCATAAATCGGGGACATGAAAGCCCTTGGGAGTGGGAATGCTCTGTATCTTTACTGTGACCCTTTCCGTTTACTGGTTATGATGATCTGATGAGATATCAGCAGCAGAAGAATGGTGGGATGGTAGGGAACCTCTCTCACAGAAACACGTGTGAATCTGTAACTGTTTTAAGATGAAAAGCTTAACCAAAATGTCTTAAAAGGCTATACAACTTGACAATCAAGTTTTATAAAAACCAGTGAATTCTGAAGTCATGTGTGGCTTTCTATACAGATGCCCAGTGGTTGTGAGTTTAAATCCCATGCCCTTGGTACACCGACCTGACATCACTTCATTTTCGGCTGTGGCTTTCTTTTCACTGACACTGTTCAATGTTCTTCCCACTCCTTCTCTGGAGCATGTTTTCTCTTGCCAAGGGGCCTCTGCTTACTGTCTTCATTTGCTCACTTCCTAGTCATCTCCTACATCACTTCCCGGGGCATGTTCCATCCCCTACTTTCCCTGATAAAGTGTAAGCCTTCTAAAGACAGAGGAGACAGGGCATGTCTCATTCCTACTTTCCTCTCCAGATCTAACTCTGTGCCCTCACATGTGTTTAATTAATATTAGTGACAGGAATCAATAGGATTAACTTCCCTCATCCCTTCACTGGATTCTTCATGCTAAACCTTTGTCCATTGCTGGAATCTAGAATGTTGATGCATCCATCCCTCTACCATTCCCACCTACAGCTAAGCATGCTTTTGGCTCACCCCTTTTGGCTCCTGTACATGGTGTACACGCATATTCCATGTAAGGTGTGTGTGTGTATGTATGTGTGTCTATGTGGAGGGGCGGCCAGCTTGCCCTGGGGATCTCCTATCTGTCTCCCTGTTTTCTGGATCACAGACAAGCCACAGTGCTTATTCAGTGTTTGCATGGGTTTTGGGTGTCAAAACTTTGGTAGTCATGCTTGTACAATGAGCACTTTTTTGAGTCAGCCACTTCCCATTCAATGCATTACACTTTCCATGCTGGTTAGGCTGCTTTTGCCTTCCAGCATTAAATGTATGGTGTAATGAATAAACATTGTGAAAAATTTGTAATCCGTTTAGAAGTTGCCATTTGGTCTTTCCAAGTATGCAAAGGTTTCTAGGAAGTGTTAAAAGAAAGTTTAAACAAATGAAAATGTATTGTGCTCTTACAGTGTGATAGACGCTCTGCTCCGTGTGTATCATCTACCCCTTACCACTGGAGAGGTGTGTTCATTTCTGTTTTCACAGTGTAGGAAACTTGAGTTCATAAAGACAAGCTTCTTTCCCAAGGTCACACAGCAGGGACCAAGGATCTAAGTTAAGATCTGCTTAATCCCCAAGCTCTTTCCAGCAAGGGCTGGAGTATCCCTTAGAAATTTTTCTGACAATAATTTTTGCTTGAGGAGAAAGACTAGACAGTGTTTTGTCTGACCTTTCCAATTATCTGATGAGCCCAGTGTTAATCAGCTGAGTCAGAATTGATGACCTCAGGATAGCTTAAGCCCCAAACCATCTTCTGATGAAATGATAAAACAAGACTGCTAGGCTAATTAACAAGTCCAAAAACATTATGTGAGCCCCAATGATGCCTTTGCTTCTGGCCCATCCCACACCTTTCCCAAATAAGAAAGCAACTAATTTGCAAAATCTTGGCTTCTGTGAAGCAGCTGTGAGAGTCACTGACATACATGATTAGCATAAAATTAATTCCTGTTGGGGAAGCATTATCACCACCCCTAATGAGGTTCAGAAAGTGATTAGTTCTGTGTGGGATAGTGGATACCATTTTCTTTTTAAATTCCTGATGAAATCTGTGTGGGATGTAATTTTCAACATAAATCCTAGGATCCATAAAGATCATGTGTTTATACCCCTGCCTTAGTCCATTTCAGCCAAAAAAGTGTCATAGACTTTGCTCGGTACCTTAGGATCAAAGAACAGGCTGATTTGTGTGTGGTGAGAGCCCACTTCCTGGTTCACAGTAGCCATGTTTTCACTTTGTCCTCACAAGGTGGAAAGGACAGGCAGCCCCCTGGGACTTATGCTAAAGACACTAATCCTGTCCTTGAGGGCTCCACCCTCATGCTCTCACCACCCCTCAAAGGCCTACCTCCTATATTAATAGCACTCTAGGTGGGAAGAATTTACAGTAGGAATTTTGAGAAGATAGTGAAGTCCAAATCAGCCATTTTTGTGAGGGGAGGGGCGGTTCTCAGTGATTTGAGACTTAGAAAAATGTATGGTATTATAAATGAGTCTTTTGTAATATTTGCGTGGCTACTTCTATGTAGAAGACAAATATGATTTAATCCTCTAGGTAAAATATCCTTTATAGGATCTAAATTTATCATTTCAAATGGAAATGGAAAAGAAAAGTGAGTCTACTCTAGTTGTTCCAATGATAGAACCCAGCCGTGACTCTTACCTACAGTAAACAGTTAAATGAGTTACAATTTTAGTTTCAGGCATTTTCTATGCATTATAGCTTTGTCATTTAACTAAATATCATACAATATATTGAAGTCACTTATGATAATATAAATTCTTTTTGCACTAATTTTTCGCATAAACATCCTTTCATTGCTTTTACAATAGTGCATTGTATAGATGGGCATAATTTACTTGATAATTGCCTGAATGTCAGACTTATATTTGTTTCCAATTTTCACTACCACAAATAATGATGTGATGCTTATCTTACTACATGCTGCCTTATCTGCATTTTAATTTATTTCCACTGCTTCGCTACAAATGCAATTACTTGGTCAAAGCAGTTTCTGGTTAAGGTTTTTTATTTTTTATTTTTTTGGTATAAACATTGTTGGATAGACTTTTTAAAAAACTATAACAGTAATATAGTGAAGGACAAGGAGACTTTCTGGAGCCTCTTTGATAAGGGCACTAATCCTGTCCTGGAGGGCTTGTGTCTTATGTGTAAACATGTCCCAAAGGCCTCACCTAGAGTGCTATCAAGTGAAATAACTTTCCTTTCAAATAAAGGGAAAAGCAAACACTTTCAGACAAACTGAAATTGAAACAGCTATTGCCTTTAAGCACACATTAAAAGAAATATTAAAGGATTTTCTAAGACAGGCGAGCTTATCTCAGATAAAAATATGGAAATACAAGAAATAAAGAGAATTAGAAAATGTAAATATGTGGGCAAACTTAAATGTCAAATTTATGGAGCAATAATAACCTACGATACACAAAGGATAAATAGGTATTTGTTTTTGACACAAAATATGACGACAAGGTAATAGAATTAAACTTTATAAAGTTCTTTTGCACATGGAAAAAGGAATCAAGTAAGCAATTTTTAACTAGGCTTTAACAGATTGTTACAATCACTGTATAGTCATTCAAGGAAATGGAAAGAAGTGATAATTAAGGAAGCAAGAGAAATGGAACTGGAAGACAATTCAAAATATTTTCCAAAAAGGCTAGAGGGATGATGGCAACTATGTTAACCATCAATGAACTAAATGTATTGATTAAAAATGCAACTTCTCTGTTGAAGAACGTGGGAGTGCAACCAGACACTTGTGATGTGACGGCAGAAAAGAAATGATGGTGGTGGACGGGGAGCAAGGGGGAGTTAAGGTCCTTTCGGAGAAGAGCGTGAAAGAGACATCAACAAAACCAAATTCTGATTGAAAATGCCATAATGAAAACGAATTCTGTGTGTGCCAATTAGAATCTAAAATAAAATCCATAGCCATACATGATATTATGGTTGATTTTAATGCCAACTGGCTACAAACTAGAATCTCCTGAGCCTGAGGCGGGACTCTGCACACAAAAACTATCCTGCTTGATTGAATGTGGTGCACCCTTCGGTAGCGGCCCAGATATTAAAAGGACGTGACCAGAAAGAAGTTTATCTTGCATTTTGGTTGCTTGGCCTCTCCTCTCGCTTCTGCCGATTCCATCTGTGACAGCGGAACCAGCGTTTCCAAACTTTCTCTGTGGACTAGGGACAGGGGCTCTCCATAGTTTCCTGTACCAGACTGGGGATGCTGAGGCAGCTGGCCAGCATTAGTGAGGGGCAGCTACTGTGAATCTACTCCCTCTCTGACTGTTGAGGCAACACCCTCAAGAACCTCGAGCAGAGCAATTACCGAGTTTTCAGCTTCTCAATGTAATTTAAATCGTCCCTGTGTAGGCCCCAAACGCCCCTGCTTTGTGCCCAGCAGTCTACATCCTAGTGTAGCTGGGCTGCCAAAATAGAATGTCCCAGACTGGGTGAGCTAAGAGATGAGCACTCATTTCTGACAGGTCTAAGTGATGGGAAATCCATATCAAGGCTCCTTCCAATTTGGGTTCTGGTGTTGGTGCTCCACCTGGCTTGTAGACAGCGACCTGTTCACTATGTCCTCTCATGCAGAGAAAGTGAGCAAGCCCTCATTTCTGTTTCCTCAACTTAGGATGCTGAACCTTGTCACATGAGGGCCCCCAAAGACCTTATATAATCTTAGGCCTTTCTTCGTTCTTTGTCTTTCTTTCTTTCTTTCTTTCTTTCTTTCTTTCTTTCTTTCTTTCTTTCTTTCTTTCTTTCCTTCCTTCCTTCCTTCCTTCCTTCCTTCCTTCCTTCCTTCCTTCCTTCCTTCCTTCCTTCCTTCCTTCCTTCCTTCCTTCCTTCCTTTCTGTCTGTCTTTTTTTAGATAGCATCTCATTATGTAGGCCTGGCTGGCACTTACTACCTGGATCAGGCTGGCCTCAGACTCACAGAAATTCACCTCTACCTCCTGAGTACTAGGATGAAAAGTATATGTCACTACACTATGCCAAATCTTACGTGATCTTAATTACTTCTTGTGATGGTTTGAATTAGAAAAAATCTCTCATAGACTTCAGCCTTTGGGCAATCAGGTCCTCAGGTGGTGGCACTGTTTAGTTTTAGCCTTGGTTGAGGAAGTATGTCGCTTTGGGGCCTCACTGGGTTGGCTTTGATATTAAAATTACTCTCTACTTTATATGCTCCTTTTGCTTTGTGCTCTCAACTTCTTTTTCCAGCAGCCATGCCTGCTACCTGTTGCCTGCAACACTGTCTCCACCATTATGGACTCTAATGCTGAGGAACTCTAAGACTAAGTAAACCAAGTAAACGAAATTCCTTCTGTAGGTTTCCTCGGTCAGGACATTTTATCACAGCAACTGAAAAGTCATTTTGTATCATACTATCAGAGTAACCAAAATGTAAGGTCATTCCTCGCCGTACAGGAAAATGTGAATGGATGTAAGGGAACATCATTCAGTTCATAGTGACACCTTTTCTTCACATCAGCTGCTGAGCCGGGTCCTTGGGAATAGGTCAGGCCATTTGTGAAATCACACAGGTAGTTCCTCCCTTAAAAACCTAGGTGAATGCATGGAAGTTCCCTTACACTCCACCAAAGTGCATAGTTTCTTCTGTGTTGTTTGGCTGAAGTCATAGTTATAACAATGTTTCACCCAAGAATTCTGCATCTGTAGAGAAAGGAAAGAAGGGGTTGAGCTTGTGTGAAGGATCAGTGAGCCTCCAGAGAAACAATTGTGAAATGTTAGGCAAGAGAGGAAGCGGGTAGCCCTGGCTGACTTGACGCCTCTTGATTCAGAATGGACAAAGATGGGACTTCAAGAAGAGCACCTCCTACATTTGGCTGCCATAATTAAAGACTGTGTGAAGAGGAAGAGGGTAGAGAACTTTTTCCTCCCTGTATCTGGGACCCCAGGTTGACTCACAGCCCATGTCCCAAGATAAAGAACAGATAAAATACAGGGTAGGAACTTAGTATGGACCCAGTGTTTAGCAAAAGGTATACTTGGGCAACAAGACAGACCATTAGGATGTGTCAACACTGAGCCCATCCCAACAATGGATGGATGACCCATGGATTAGTTCCCTTCTGACCAGCTACTTTTTTTCTGCTTTTTATTGTTTTATTATTTATTACAATTTATTCACCTTGTATCCTAGCTGTAGCCCCCTCCCTCATCTCCTCCAAGTCCCACCCTCACTCCCTCTTCTCCCCCTATGTCCCTCCCCTAGTCCACTGATAGGGGAGGAGGCTCCCCTACTGCCTTACCCTACGATGATAAACTGCTTCTTAATATCCCATGAGCTGGATGGGAAAGAATGTGATGGTGCAGCCATAGAGTGTAGACTACAAAAAATTTATTACATAGTAGTGAGAAGGACCATTGCAGAGAAAAGTAGTCTCATGGAGTGAGGAATGGGCAATGGCAAAGGGGCCCTTGTGCCCACCCACATGTTGAAACTTAATACTAGTTTTATATCTCTGGAGTAAAGAGATTTCCGAAGGGGCCATTTTTGATCTGGGTGATTGTCAGGTTTGTTGAGATTAACTCTTTTTTTAAAAATAATTTCATTTATTTATTTATTACAATTTATTTACTTTGTATCCCCTCTGCAGCCCCCTCCCTCAACTCTTCCCAGTCACACCCACCCTCCCTCTTTCTCCCCCTATGCCCTTTTCTTAGTTCCCTGATAGGGGAGGTCCTCCTCACCTTCCATCTGACCCTAGCTTATCAGTTCTCATGAAGGGTGGCTGCATTATCTTCCTCTGTGGTCTAGCAAGGCTGCAACTGCCAGAGGGAGGTGATCAAGGGACAGGCCACTGAGTTCTTGTCAGAGACAACCCTTGTGCTCCTTACTAGGAATTCTACTTGGAAACTGAGCAGCCTATGGGCTTCCTTTAAGACCTGGAGGAGACAGGAACTTCACAAGGAAATCAACAGACAAAATACCTGGGCCCAGGGGGGCCTGCAGAGACAGATACTCCAACCAAGGACCATGCATAGAAATTAACTCTCATGGGAGAGGAATGTATGCCTTTCTTTTCTTAACCAAAATTGTAATGCCTCAACTCATAGCTGGAGAGACAAATTGGACCCCATATTTTAATCCCCCAAGTAATGTGACAGAATAGACTCATTTTTAAGTTAAATAATAAACAAAATATACATAAATAAATAAATTTATTTTTAAAATGTCGATGCTTTACCAAGAGGCCATTGTCTTTCCTCTATAGGCTACAGCAAAGCCCTGTTACATCCACCATCTTGTTTGTGAAGTATTCTAACTATTGTGGAGAAATTGTGATGTTCCTCCCTTCACATGACATTCCAAATGCTTAGGAGCATTATCGTGATTCTTTCTCCTTTCTAAAAATTAATGCGTTATCAAAGGCATAGGATGTGGGGTCTGATGAGGATGATGACAGAAAAGTCATCCATTTATGATGGCTTTTATGCCAGATATCCAACTCATGGAGAATTTTTCTTTTCCTTTATATGGGTTTGTGAGATTAAGGCCATTTCTATACAAGTCTGAGTAATGGGAAGTAAACAAGGTGCCCTAGAACCCCTCTGCAATAGCAGAGAACAACACTGCATTGTTCATCATGATGGAGTTTATCTGGACAAGTGCACCTCTGTTTTCCCTAAGGTGATAGACTATACTTGCCTCCTGCTGGGATCACATTAGACCAATTAGGAGACCTCTCTGACTCCTGGAAGCATCTCTTTGTTATTGAACAGGTATGTGTGTGTGGTGGGGGAGGGGCTCTCAGCATATCAGAAAGTCATAGTCAAGTGTATGGTTGCAACGGAAGCCAATAGGTTTCCTAAGAGGATCCCAAGAGAAGTATCTCCCAGCACCAGGGGTCTTAGGTTCTGCCTCCTTTGGGCATAGCCAGCACATGATCAGTGTATAAGACCAAGCAGAACTGATGTAGCTCATGACTCTCTCTCCCCTCCCCTCCCCCACACATACCTCCTGTCCTTATCATCATAGGGATTCAGGGCCTAAAGTATTCCTCGGCCTCATTTGGTGTCCAGCGCCCAGTAGACATTCATTAGACATTCAGGGGACACGCAAGTAACAGAAAGTATTGCTTTCTTTTCAGAGCTCATCATGGCCCCCAAGTGGGTAAATAATTCATCTACTTGTTTTAATGAATATTAAAATGAATTCTTTAATGAATATTTATTTAGGAGATAGATAATATTTACACCTACACAGTGCCTTGCAGATATAAGACACTTAATAAATACCTCTTAAATTACTGAGAAAATCCCAATACAGCATAAAACAGTCTTCCTTCTGTGAGTGCATATGTAAACATCCTTTCCCTTTCACATGCACGCGCACACACACACTCACACGCTCACGAACACACACACTCCATTTCAGAAGAATTTCTTTCAGTTAGGACACTGTCTGCAGGGGAAAAAAAATCTCATTTTAAAGAAGCAAATTCTAATTTAGAAATTAAATGTATTCAGTGCCTACCATGCCATGGCGTTGTACCCAAGCCTATTTTTGGGTCTATAAAGGGCATGTCTATAAACACAGAAAAGTGTTTCTGATAGCCAGAGTCCAATGGATCTGGACAAACTTTTGTGCTGAGGAGGATGGTGCAGGGTCCTTAAGTCCCTATGAGTACTAGAGGAAGACACAGTGGCACTGTAAGACCACAGCCATGTGACAAGCTGAAGAGGAAGTCTGTGCACACTGCAGCATCTTGTCAAACCCACAGGCTGGCTTCTGACAAATAGGTTTTTATTTGCATTCAACATTGGCCCCATCAGCTGTCTACCTAGGAGATGCAGACAGGAGAATAAAATTATGTGTGAGCAGGTCAAGGTAACATCCCAGTGGGGAGCCTAGCAAGATGAAGCTGAGGATCAAACAGGAAATTGAGGTTTCAGGGTTTTGTGGCAGAAGAGAAGGTGAGTCCTGTGACAGAGTACGATGGTCAGGACAGGTACACGGAAAGGGCACACACAGAAATGTGGCCCAGGTTGATGAAGGAGGGTCAGAGTTAGATCTTGGATACACCCTTCGAAGCATAGAGCCTGGATCTTGGTTGAGACCACAACGTCATTAAGGAAAGAGTATCAGAACGAAACGGTGTTTGGAGGAGTTGAGAGAATAAAGACCCAGAATTAGGGCAGCAGGAAGCCAAGTGTGAGAGTGGCTTTGCCCCAGCTCAGACTTCTCGGAGATGAATTCATTGTTTTGGGTGACTCAATTTCTATATCCCAAAAATCACACACACACACACACACACACAAATCACATGGACTACTTCCTAGTCTGCCCAAGTTCATCGATAGTGGCTGTCACTATCACGGTGCCAAAGTAATGGGAAATCACTTTGAAATGTGTAGACAAACAAAATACGAGTGTTAGTTCTGTGGATGGGATGTCTTTTATAATAATAATAAAAAAGCCTTTTAAACACTTTACTTCACTCTGTAAAGCGAACTTTGACATTGGTGGCCAGGCATGGTGCTGTCATTCTGACTACAAACCCCTGAAGACAACAGTTTCAGTCACTTGGGAGCTCTGATGTATTCCCTTGTCCCTAAGTCTGCCTGGTCTCTAAGGCAGTTCTTACCAAATGGCACAGCTGCTGAGGACTCTGGGGGTTCCAAAATGCCAGACCAAGGGTTGCCACAGCCACTAATTTAGGATTGTATATATTCCCATTAATATTTAAATGTATTACTAAAGTTATGGAGGGGTTAAATCTCTTCTTAGTGGCCAATGCCCACAGGGCATTAATTTTATGATTCACTCAGCTGCTGGAGTCAGTCTCCCAAATGTTTTGGCTCTGGTACCAAAAAGCCCGTGTCAGGGCAAGGGGGCTGTGTTCCATCAAGTTCTAGCCAAAGATACCACCACCAGACAACTGAACAACCTCAGAGACACTTTCAACCACATTATGGCCAGTTTTCAAAGCTTAAGGATAGAAAAAAAATCTTGAAAGCACAAGAAGAATAAAATCAGTTTTTAATTGAATCACTGCAATATACTAGTAAGGCTAGTTAAGCACATAATTAATTGTTGTAACTATAGCAACAGGATTAACTGGCACTATTAGGGTGGGCACCGGGGGTTCAATGAGAGACTCTTAAGAAGACAAGTGTTAGAGATTGCAGAAAATAATTCACTCCTCTCCAGCAGTTCTCCAGAGAGCTGCATACTCTTTTGCAACCCAAAATAAATCCATTTAATAATATTTTCTTAGATTCATGCAGCTTTCCTTATCCCAGAGGGCCCTGGGGTGCTTTGTAAGCCATGAGCATAAATATAGATCTGGAATAATGTATCAGGCCAGATTTTCCTAGTACTTAAACAACTCTCTGGCGGTTTGTTCTGCACCTCTGGAAGCTCCATTACCTTCAGGATACACACAATCAGTAATTTATTAAGTGGAGTCCCCACAGGCCCAAGGCCTGGAAACTCTGGCTCGAAGAGAGGCGGCTCCTGAGATGCGACTTCTATTTAATCATGCTCCATCTCATTCCAAAAAGGATTAGAGCAGCCTAACAGAATATACAGAGTCCATCAGCGTGAAATAAATACAAGCAGGAGATCCAAGCCTGGGCACATTGCAGAGAGGAAGAAATTTCTAGATCCACAGAAGCAGCTTCTCCTTATGTACTGTAAAAAGATAGAAATAAAAGGAGTGGCTTGAACTGATGAAAGATTTTCTCTGTTAAGAAGGCCGATATGTACCATGACAGTAGAGCTAAACAACAGTTGTGAATTTCCTTCTATGGCTTAACATGTCAGCTGTGGGCTCTTGAGTGACTCCACTTTAAAGTATGCATGTTCTTGTGTGCAGCAACCCTTAGATACACCCATTTAGCAGGTGATTAATCAAATAATAATTGTGCCCCCATTACACCAGTGCACGCATGTTCCTTGGGAGGTTAGTGTTGTGGCCTGTGGGATTCACAGTTTTATAAAACCTCTGATGCAAGGGGGAGTTAGTATGACCTGGAGAGGACAGGAGCTCTGCAAGGACCAAATAAAGCAGGGCACAGGGGTCTTTTATGAGACTGTCTCTCCAACCAAGGACCATGTATGGATATAACCTAGAACCCCTGCTTGTGTGTAGCAAATGGTAGCTCAATACCCAAGTGGGTACACCAGTAAGGGGAACAGGGACTATTTTGGACATGAACTTAATGGCTGGCTCTTTGACCTCCCCATCCCCTGAGGGAGGAGCAGCCTTGCTAGGCCACAGAAGAGGACATTGCAGCCATTCCCGAAGATACCTGATAAACTAGAGTTAGACGGAAGGGGAGGAGGTCCTCCCTATCAGTGGACTTGGAAAGGGGCAGGGAGGAGATGAGGGAGGGAAGGGTGGGATAGGGAGGGGATGTGGGAGGGGGCTACGGCTGGGATATAAAGTATATACCTGTGATTAATATAAAATAAAGATGTTAAAATTAAAAAAAAAAACCTCTGATGCTTTTTCTGCCACAACAGCTTGCACACATAGTTTAGAATTATGAAAACTAGCCACTAGGAAGGAAGCTTCCAGATATATTCTAGCTTGTTTCCCCTGCGTCTTGCAATCAAGGTATGGAGTGTTCAGCAATATGTTTTCTCATCTACTTTGGTGGACAACCAAGAGGAATGATAAGAATGTACACTGTTTTGTGTTATTTGGAGCTCACAACAAAGCTGATTCAAACATGAAAAAAAATTTGTTTTCTCTGAAGTTCATGGTCATCTAAAGGCTAAAACTAAAGACACAGTGTAGGTGTCAATGGTAGTTGACCCCAGAGAATAAAGACCAAAGATATAAAAATAAAAATTTTATTTTCATCTACAAAAATATGTAGGAAAATATCTTTGTGATCTTGGGGTGGATTAATATTTTCTTTATATAATGGTACAAATAGGACATAAAGATGAGAAATTGAAAAAATAGAGGTGTCAATGATCAAAGTAGTGTGTGTGTGTGTGTGTGTGTGTGTGTGTGTGTATAAATCTCGTAACAAAATTTCTTATTCAGAACATTTAACAGATGATAATTTGAAAATTTTTTCATCCGGACATGGTGGTTGATGCCTGTCATGGTAGCACTTTGAAACAAGAAGACTGAATTTCAAGCCAGTCTAGGCTACATTGTGAGAACCTGTCTGAAAAAAACCACAAAGACAGGGATCTATCTCAGTGGTAGAGAACAGGCTAGTATCTACAGGGCCCAAGCTCAGTCTCCACCACTGGAAAAAAAAAAACAAAACAGTTGAGCTCTGTGCTGTTGGAGTCAGGCATGGAGACAAATGACCATAATGCCAGCACACATATAGGTCTCATGAGTTCAAGAACAGCCAGGACTACATGGCAAGACTCAATCTAAAGAAAAAAAAGCATAAACAACAAGTGGTCAATCAAACCATAAAGAAAAAATAGGGGTTGGGGAGTATACACAGAAGATACTTGCCATATACACTTATATATAATACAGAACATTTAATAATTGACAATAGGATGTCAAATAATTTCACTATAAAAACGGACAAATCATATAAACAACTTATAAAACAAAATTCCTGAACTGCACAAAAAGACATAAAGAAAAACCCTCGTTTTCAGGAAAGGAAAGTAAAAATGACTGAGAAACAAAAAAAATTACTGAGACAGTGAGCTAGAGAAAAATTATTTTCAGATGGTAGGAAGCCTTGCTTTTTAGGACAGTGTCCTAAAAAGGCTTGGTCACACCTCCTGAGAAGGACAGCTCAGACAGTCTGGTGGGAAGGACAGCACCCATAGGTCTACCATTTGTCACTGTCATGCTCTTGGGTAAGCTGTTTGTTGGAGTTGAGCCTCTGGTTCTGAAACCTTATATTTGATGATTACTTAAAATAATTTATTGTACACAACACACGGTCACCAGCATCACTAGTGATAAAACAAACAATAACAGCAACAACAAAACCTCAGTAAGACTCACAGAGATGGACTTTCTGACTATTCTTTATTGTTATTATTTTAATATTATTTATTTTTTGATTATTACAGTTTATTCACTTTGTATCCCAGCTGTAGCCCCATCCCTTACACCTCCCAATCTCACCTTTTCTCCCTCTTCTCCTCCCATCCCCCTCTCCCACTCCACTGATAGGGGTGGTCCTCCTCCCTTTCCATCTGACCCTAGTCTATCAGGTCTCATCAGGACTGGCTGCCTTGTCTTCTTCTGTGGCCTGGTACAGCTGCACTACCCCTCAGGAGAAGGTGATCAAAGAGCAGACCAATCAGTTCAGAGACAGTCCCTGTTCCCCTTACTAGGGAACCCTCTTGGACACTGAGCTGTCATGGGCTACATCAGTGCAGAAGTTCTAGGTTATCTCTATGCATGGTCCTTGGTTGGAGTATCAATCTCAGAAAAGACCCCTGGGCCAAGATTTCTTGGTTCTGTTGGTCTCATTGTGGAGCTCCTGTCCCCTGCAGGCCTTTCTATCTCCCCCTTCTTTCATAAGATTCCCTGCACTCTGCCCAAAGTTTGGCTATGAGTCTCAGCATCTGCTTCGATACCCTGCTGGTTAGGGTCATTCAGAGGCACTCTGTGGGTAGGCTCCTGTCCTGTTCGCTGTTTTCTCCAGCTTCCAATGTCTATCCTGTTTGCCTTTCTGAGGACTGAGCAATGCCCAGATAGTTCAGTCAGTAGAGCATCAGACTTTTAATCTGAGGGTCCAGGGTTCAAGTCCCTGTTGGGGTGGAAGTTGTTTTAAGGTCCTGTGTCCTGGCATTACTGGACAAGTGTTTACTTAGCCTTACTCCAAAGGAGAATTTAGAAAACTGACTGTTCTTAAGCTACATAATGTTTTGAGAAATGTCTCCCAAAGGTGCATGTATTTGAACCCTTGGTTTTCAGTTGGTGTCACTGTTTGGTGAGGGTTAGAAAGGAGAGCTTTGCTGATGGAAGTCCGTCATTGGAGGTGGACCCTACTTCCGCTCACCCTTCTGGTTCATGATTGCTGATGTGGATGCCATCTCTCAGCTTTCTGTGCCTGCACTATGCCTGGTGCTTGCTGCCATGTTTTCTGGCTGCGATGCACTCCTGTCCCTCTGGAGCCATAAGCTGAAACAAACACTTTTGTAAGTTGCTTTAGTCTGGTTGTTTTATCGCAGCAATAGAAAAGTAGGGGATCCAGAAGTCCATACCAGGGAGCATGTTGTTGCCGGTAAGATTTTTTGGAGAAATATGGAAGACTTTGGACCTTTAGACTAGAAAATAGATTGAATAATGTAAGCTAAAAGGGCCGTTGTGGTAGAAGTCTGAGACACCGTAGTTCTGAGAGCACCGTATGCTGTGGAAACCCAGCTAAGAAGGTCTCAGAGGGGAATGATAATAGCACCTGGGCTAGAGGCCATTCGTGTGAAAGCTTGACAAGGAATTCTGCCCATGTCCTGAGAGCTTGCGTGAGGCTAAATTTAAAAGTAATGGGTTGATTTGGGGGGGGCAGAGGAAATGTCAAGATTGTATAATGTTGAGTTTGTGGAATGGTTACAATTGTCAATACCTGTATAGGTCTACAATGAAATAAGGCAAAAGGAGCAGGAAGAAATACAAGATGTACAGTTTGTGGAGAACAAGAACAGCGGGAATGTTAATGTTACAGCCAGGTCTGTGCAGATGAGCGCAGTTACTGAGAGAACTCCTGATCTGAACTGTAACAAAAGAAAGGTGCCAAGAGGGAAAGGCCCTGCCCAGAGAAGCTTCCAACTTCTGACAGAGAGCATAGGATGTTTTCTGCTTCTAGAAATCAACTGACCAAAAGTGTTATTGCTAAATATGATCCAAGTAGGCTAGTCTCCATCCTAAGCAAGCAGCCCAACTTGGCAGTATCACCCATGTGGTGCTGGCTTTAGAAACACAGAGGCTGAAAGAGTGAAGGAGTCATGCATCCTTCCTCTGCAGTTTTGGGTTGCTGTTGAGGCCCGGCAGTGCGTGCGTGCGTGCGTGCGTGCGTGCGTGTCAAGACCCTAAGAGAGCTGTGAGAGGCTGTTGCATGAAGACAAGAAAGTGAAGCATGTTACAAGGGAAGCCACAAGACATTGGAAACAGGATAATGGCATGCATGGAGTGGAAGCAGCCCAAGAGAGAAAAAGTGTGGTGCAGGCGTCAAAGCTGGAGGAGGAAAACCATTTGAACCTTTTGGAAGTAAAGATACCAGATATCTTTACTGGTATAGGCTTGCTGTTTCCACTGTCGGTCTTTTGGTTCAGTATTTTCTGACTGTTTATCAGTTCCTCCCTTTGAATGAGAAATGTCTTCTCATAGGTTCAGTGAAGGTATTTGAATAATTAGCCCAGCTGGAAGAAGTCACTGGGGGTGGGCTCTGGGAGTTTCATGGCCTCACCCTATTCACTGTTTATTATTTCTTCTTTGTGTTTGAACCTGAGGGTGTGATCTGTTTTCAGGGATCATTTGCTGCTGTGCTTCCTTGCTATAAAGGACTCTTATCCTCTGGAATTGCAAGCCAAAATATGTTCTTCGTACCGTAAGTTGCTTTTGCTTAGAGTGTTTTATGACAGCAATAGAACAGTGACTAGCATAAAGCAGTTGTGTTATAATTAGTAACTATGTTAAACAAAACACCCGTGACAAATAGAGAGCAATTCAGGTCTGAGAGGGTGTGCTTCAATGCTGCTTCCCAGAGTACAGTGTACAAATTGACTTATGACAGTATTGAGGTGTCCTTTTTTGTGATGACTTTAATGGCATCTTCATCTTCATTTGATTCATTTTTGTGCTTGCTGTCTGGTTCAGAATGTACAGTTCACATCTATACAGGCATACGAGTACTTAGTAGTGGAGACTATTACACTTTTCTTCCCTAGGTAACACTGTCTCATAGGTGGTAATCACACTGGAAAGATTAGAGCTATGCATCTGAGACTGGGAAGATTGTTCTGTTGGGCTCTGAGGGAGGAGACAGTGCACAGAGATTTTAATCCTTCACCCACACCACCCACGCCCATCTCAATAGCCCAAGATGTGCAAAGATAAAATCAATACACACACACACACACACACACACACACACACACACGTGTATGTCTGGATAGTGCCTCAAGGGATCAGAGTTTGGAGATGTATCTTCTGGCTTATAGCTCAGGCATGGTGTCCAGATTCAGTACTTTGCTCTCCAATGGGGATGCATAAGATTTCTGAGTCACAGTGCTCAGTTCTTGGAGCTTCCTTGTATGTGTCAATTAACCCTAACTCTCAGCACGGTAACTGTTTTGTGTGAACGTATCAGTGATTCAGCAACAAGCTCAATGTATGCTGCAGTTGAGTACCAAACACAGCTCAGGTGAATGCTTTTCTTTTTATTTCCTGGACTGAGCAAAAGAATGACTTAGAAAGGATTTCAATTTACATCCTGTTAAATTGTTCTTTAGGGATTTTCCCAGCCATAAAGAACAATGAAGACTTGGTTCACAAATGCTGATATTAGATGGACCATTCCCTATAAATACTAGTTTAGGTTTCATGAAACAGGTTGGGATGATGTTGGGCTGATGTTGCAATCATCTCCATGCTGTTTCTGCTCAGTACATGGTAGTCAGAGGAAGGGAACTTTTTTTAAAAAAATAACTAGAGCATTAAACTTTAATCCTAACTATTTCTCTCTAGTCTATATTCTGAGAACAAGAAATTGCTGATATATGTGCATATCTATATGTATATATACATATATTATTTTTTGAAAGGGGTAAGAGCCTTTTTATTTAACAAAACAGTAGAATGATGTCTTACATCTCTGTGTATCAAAGTTTGCTTCCTAATACATAAAACTATATTTGGGTAATGAAGATCAAGATTTTTTTCTATGATTGTAATGTTTCATAAGATGACTCAAAAATTAATTAATTAATTGATTAATTAACTAATTTACTGAGTGAGTAAATGTGTGTGTGTGTGTAGGCATGCATGTGAAATGACACATTCATAGAAGTCAGAACACAACTTTTGGAAGTCAGTTCTCCTGTGCCATCTTCTGGGAAGCAGGGATCAGACTCAGCTTCTTGGGCCCACAAACAAGTGTCTGTACCCACTGAGTAACCTTGCCAGCCTTCTTTAGTCTTTTTTTGTGTAAGGAGTCACCATGTATTTTTAAGGAAGAATTTGTTTTCTTTGAGATGTCTGTGGAGCAGGGTGACACAGACCTTTCATCCCAGGCACTTGGGAGACTGAATTTGGAGAATCATAAATTCAAGCCTTGCCTCTCTGCTATAGAGTGGTATCAAAGCTATTCTATGCACCTTAGTGAGGCTCTGTTTCAAAATAAAAACTAGAAAAAGTTCTGGAACATAGCTGAGGTGTAGTTTACTTGCCTGGCCTGCGGAAGATTCTGAGTTCAGTCTCCATCAACCCCACCAAAAATTACATGAAACACACACACACACGCAGATAACTAGGGAATGAGGATTAAATGAAAAGTAAGAAACACCAGTGGTTTTTGGACACTCACTCCACTCAGCAGCTGCTTTGTGCTGGCCCCACGAAGGGTCTGCCACCACCACCATGGGTTTTCCTTCTAGCTGCATCCCAGGTCCTTAAGAATGAAGGTGGAAGTTTGACACATGACTAATTCTCTTCTCTCATTAGTCTGTGATTTCTGTTATGCCTCTAAGGAGTATGATGCTAGGTTGTCCTTTCAATACCGCTTGTAAAGATGCTTCCAGACTGTGCAGAGTCAGTGGATGCTCTGGAATTCCCCAATATATTTCCCTTCCTGTATCAGTGACCTTTATCTGACTCCCAGGCCACAAGTGCAGAGGATGCTTGGCTTTCTCCATGGTCAACCTTCAAACCCTGGCCCTGTGTCTACCCTTTCTCTCTCTCTCTCTCTCTCTCTCTCTCTCTCTCTCTCTCTCTCTCTCTCTCTCTCTCTCTCTCTTACATTTTTCAGGGTTAAACGCCTCCCTTTAGCATGACCCCAGGCTCTGTGTGAACATGCTCGACAAGCTAGCTCTTAGGAAGAGGAAAGGAAAGTGTTGGCATCTGCTCTTGGCTGAACTTGAGGTAGCAGGGGAAGTCAGCACATGGCTTCTCTGGTAAGAAGGTCAAGTTTGGCATCTCACGTGAGCGGAGAGAAGGAAAGGATCATCTATTTCCTTTTTGCTGGGGTCTGTATGATAGTCCAGACACAAAATATACTCATCCTTCCTCCATCCCTCTCTTGCTTCTTCCCTCCTCTTTCCCTCTCCTTCCCTTCTCCCTTTTTCTCTCCCTCCCTCTGCTTCCTTTCTCCCCCTATCATGGTGAGAACAAACATTTATCTGTGCTCTTGTATTCTCACACTTTCACTGTATGAATAGTTGTCTGTTCAAGATCTGCATTTCTAGATTAAGCATATTCTCAAAAGGTAAACACAAGGTTGCTATATAACACAGAGATGCCACTTCCTGTTTACAAGCCCCCAAACTGAAGCATGGGTGTTAAACAGACTTTGGTGTTATCAACTTCACAACTGTGTTTTTTACAATGTCAAAGGGTGGAAGGGTAGAAAGAAACTAAATGGATAGATAGAAGAAACTCACACAGACATGTACACATGTACACACACACACACACACAGAGACTGCTACTAAGCATTAACAATGCCCTTTTCCTTTTTCACATAAAGTACTTTCTCCTGAAAAGCTTTTCTCCAAGTAATCTCAAAGTCATTAGGCACAGGTTAGATAAAACTGTAACTAAATAGCTAACTAAACCTTTCTTTACATATCATAACACTGAGTTACTTGTCTGACCTGAGAGGAAAAACCTTATCAGAAAACAAAGCTTGTAAGTCTATTATTTTCTTAAAGTTAATTTCGCCAGCATTCCACTAAGCGGCACATACTTTTGTTGCTTCTTCCTGCGACACAGGAGTTGTTTGATTGCTGTTGACCTGTTCTACAGGGAGAGGTCAGGCTCTCCTCCAGTCGTACTGTCCATTGATGTGTTACCAAGAAGCCCATGGCCCTTACTAATTTTGATGATTATAATAAAATGAATCTGTGAGTTCTATTCAGGGACCACTCTCTGGGGTGTTTTTTAATGTTTCCATGAGACAACTAAAGGAAGGTGTATCTAAGTCAGAGCCTGGTACTACTGTTTAAATGTGCATTTTTGGCCGGCACATTCTTGTAAACCCAGCCCTTAGGAAGCTGAGGCGAGAGGATGGCCAATTTGAATTCAGCTTGGACCTACAAAGCATTACCCTGCCTCCAAAATATCACAGACAAACAAATAATAAATATCTTCTGAAATCCTTACAGGAAACAAACAAAAGCCAATGAACAGAACATGACAAAAATATACAAAATATACAAAATAACAGCAATGAAAGCTGTTCGGAAGGACTACCAATGACGTGAGGAGAGCCTTCTGATTGGTGCAGTGAGAAGAGTCCCTGGGACTTCAAAAGAAAGGTGATGTGTCCTTGGGTGTGGCCTAAGCTTCTGAGGAAGGACTGGTTAATGGTATGTGAACTAAGTGTTCGTAATATCACTAATTCTCAGAGGGCTTTGTAGCATAGTTTTCTCCCAGCTTGCAGAGGTAAGTGAACAAATGTTTGTACCTACTGTAAGTCCTTTGGTAATTCGTCAGAGCCCTTGGCTTGAAGATCAGAGGCTGAGTATCTCTATCTAAGACTCCTGATCCATCTTGATGGTGCTATGACCAGGCCCATGAAGTACCTGTCCAGCACAACAGAAATATCCCATTGCAACCCTCTATTGAAGAGGAGGACAGTGCCTCATTATCCCAGCCCCAATCCCAAGGAAAATGATGTTGTGAAAAGTAGAGAGGAATAGAGAACAATCCTGCCACAGAGCTCTCCAGAGGACTTTCAGTGTATCAGGACAGTTCCCAGGACAGGCATCTCCCAATACTGAGGGTGGATGAGGGTGTTAGTTTGCAGATGCCTCCTCTCACTATGCTGAGAAAGATATGTAAGAAGGACAGGGTCCTAGTTAGCCAAGGAGTCTCTCAGAAGCTGAGACTAAGGACTCTCCAGAGATGCTGGGGATTCTGAACAGAGGTGTCTGTGGGGAAGACAGTTTCAGGCTGCCTTAGTGGGTGGGTCTTGAAGCAGGTAACAGGTCAATACTGGAAAATGTACAGTAATAGATTCGAGATCATTCTTGTGATAGTCCTAGAAAGGGAGGCACAGCTTATCACCAATCTATATATTCATAGAGGCATAGATAAATGCTGCATAGCACATCCCAGAAGGTTACAGGTGACCATCCGAGAGCTAACACACAGCAAGAACTGCCTTTCAAACCAGAGTGCAATGTCAGACCATCCCATGTGTATTGTCGGCAGGAATCTGTTACCCATCGAGAAAGGAAAGATCAATCACTCCCTTGTGCCGTAAACAAAATTCTAGACAAATCATATGCTTAACAATTCAAACACCATAAAAACATGAGGAGACAAATGGAATGCATGTCTAACCTCGACAGCAAGAACAGGATTACACAAGAGATGGAATGCACAAGCCACACAGCAAAAAGTTTTGTTAAATATCCCTGGGTCCGGGATGCACATCAGTCTCTCTCAAGGGCCACAGGAAGCCTTTTTACATGATTTGAATTAAGCAAAACCACCCATTTCTCTCAGGTCTGAAGAGGTGGATTTCTGATATCTTCCATCACAGCTTCTCTCTCTATCCAATCTCACTCTCTCGATGTCCTGATGTCCTTCTGGGTTATGTGAGTGTGAAAGGCCACCCCTCCCGGGTACAAGTAATTGAGCAATGGAACCCACATGGTGATACTGTTTGGGAAGGCTGTGAAGCCTTTTTTTGGACATGGCATGTAGCCAGCAGAGCTAGGGCCACAGGGTGTTCTAACTGACCCATACTGTCTGTGTCCTGGTCCATGGAGATGCGATGAGCCCCAGCTGTACCACCATTGGTATAAACGCTTTCATGCCTTCCTTGACTTGACTTGACCCTCACTGACTGTGACCCAGCTGCTCCCATGAGCTGTTTTTGCTGGTGATGAGGAGTGGTGTTGGTACGGTTGGACTCCCTTCACATTGATCTTTTCAATAAGTTCTAGGGAGGAAAAATGAGTTGAGAGGGATTTTGTTTGCTTTGCTTTCTGCTTTTCATTTGCTTGTTTTGTTTTGGGACAGCAGACCTTGCCATGTAGCCAAGGATGAGCTTGAATTTCTGCTTCTCCTGCCTCTATTTCTTGAGTGCTAGGATCATAAGGTGTGTACTACCATGCTCCTGCATGCTAGCCAACTAACTACATCTCCAACCAGCTACTTCCCTCAGACCTCAAGAAATTTTTTTTTAATTTGTATTTTCTGAATGTTTGTAGTAAAAATGTATTCACACACTCCTTGTGTAATTAAAAATAAATGATATTAAATATGTGTCCTTTCAGTTTCTGAGGTTTACTTTCCACCTGCCAATGGAATAAATCTGAAACGTGTCATTTGCACCGGTGGTCCAACTTTATATGCTGCTCCTTGGGAAAAAAAAACAAGTTGTGAGGCACATTGCAGAGCTCTGAGCCTTTGGTGGCTCTTCGGGTCACAACAAGTGTCTCTTGATATTTGCCTTTTTAGGTGTGCATGCAATGGGCCTTTGCTCTGGCGCTTTAACTTCCTGACCTTGGGCCAACTTAACCGGTCCAGTAGTCAGGCCAGCAACTCCTTCTCTTGCAAACAGCAAAGTAAACACATAGTTACCTGGTCTGCTTCTAGCTGGAATCAAAGTCCAGCAGGTAGGATGTTTATGAGCGTGATGAACTGAAGTGGGTCACTGTTTGCCTTCTGCAAACAAGCTGAATAGTCACTTTTCTGTTTTGCAGACAGCATCCTGGAGACATGTTGGCCAAGAGGCAGAGACAAACTGAAAAGGACGAGTGGTACTAAATGCGTAAGCTAAGTGGCTAGAAGCATCTGGGGTGAGGCAAGGCTTCAAAGCCACAGCCTGGTCGTTCTCAGGTGTCCCGCCTCCCATTTCCTGACCAAACTCAACTAAGCTACAGGAGAGTATGATAGAGTCTATCTCCTGACAAAATGTCTTAGCCACTCAAGGTCAAAGGACTCACCCAAGGCTTACACCAGACCGGTAAACACTCACGAGAATGTGCCAAGTTCTGAACCCCTGCCATAGCTCTTTTCTGAATGGGGACCATGATGACCTCTGACTAAACACCTTCTGTGCCATAGAGAGTGGGAGGTGTCCCAAATCCACTTGGGGCAGCACTCTTTCACGTATTCGGCTTTTCTCTTTGAATACCTGCTCTGCGCTGGTCCCTCTGTAGCTGTGGACGCGCAGCTTGTATGATGCTTCTGTCGTAGACAGAGCTCAGATACGGAAGATATGGCCGGTGAATAAAGCTGAGAGGAGAGGAGAGTGAGGCAGGCATGTGTGTCCAGGGTTACAGACACAGCTGCTCCTTTATAAGGAGCACCAAGGGAGGTCAGGGTGTATGTGTGTGAAGGCAGGGAGGGAGTGATTATAGATAAATGGTAAGAGGGCTCTGTGAAAAGAAGTGCAAAGGCACTGAGGTGGGAAGGCGTTTCAAGCTTTAATGTAGTCTAGGATATGGGAAGGCAAGTCAGAGACGTGAGTTCCTTAGAGGCTCCCAGGCCAACCCAAGGACTTTCACTCTTACTATGTTGAGTCACATAGAAATCTCCGGAGGGAGTCTTCTGCGGAACAAAGATGTGCTATTATCTGTCGTGTTAAAGGTCCATGTTCTGGTTATCAATAAAGAACAGAACACTCAGACCAGCTTGAAAGCTAGGACAATGAGAAAAGGGACATAAAGGGACCACATACCTTTTGCTTTCTCCAGTTGTTGAATGAAGTGTGATGTCAACTGTGATGTATCTTAGGAAGCATTAAATGACAGATTAATAAGCACAAAAGAGCTGAGGGTGTAATGATCGACAAACTGGCCTCCACAAAATTTAAAAAAAACGAAACAATTGGTGAAGAGACTAATCATAGACTGGGAGAAAATAACTACAGATCAGATAGGAGATTAATGTTTAGGATATGGAAAGTATTAAGAAAATTAAACACCAAACTCCAAATTGTCCATCCAAGAATGGGCCAATGCATTGAACAGACAGTTCTGAAAAGAAGAAATACAGAATGTCAGTGAATACCTGAAAAAGTGTTCAATATTCTTAGGCATCAGAGACATGAAAATTAAAATCACTCTTAGGGCCTCTGAAAGACTGTACTCTGCAGGGTATTGAGGCAGTTGCTGAGATTCATAGGCAAACTTTGGGCAGAGTACAGGGAATCTTATGAAGGAAGGGGGAGATAAAAAGACCTGGAGAGGACAGGAGCGCCACAAGGAGAGCAACAGAACCAAAAAATCTGGGCCCAGGGTTTTTTTCTGAGACTGATACTCCAACCAAGAACCACACATGTAGATAACCTAGAACCCCTGCACAAATGTAGCCTATGGCAGCTCATTCTCCAAGTGGGTGCCCTAGTAATGGGAACAGAGACTGTCTCTGGCATGAACTCTTTGATTACCTCCCCCTGAGAGTGGGGAGCAGCCTTACCAGGCCACAGAGGAGGATAATGCAGCCAGTCCTGTTGAGACCTGATAGGCTAGGGTCAGATGGAAGGGGAGGAGGACCTTCCCTATCAGTGGACTGAGGGAGGGAGAGCGGGATTGGGAGGGAATGAGGGAGGAGGCTACAGCTGGGATACAAAGTGGATAAATTGTAATAAATAAAAAATAAATTTTAATAAAATAAAAATAAAAAAATGCTCTTAGATTCTTTCCCCCTAATGTTAGAAAGGCTACCATCAAGGAAACAAATGGAAGCAAATATTGAGGAGGATGGGGGTAAAGAGAAACAATTATCTGTTGCTGCTGGGAATCTAAGCCTATGTGTTCACTATAGAAATCAGTATGGTGATCACTCAGAACAACTGAATAAGTAAACTAGCATGTTACCCAGCTTATATACTTGGATATGTACCCAAAAGATTTTGAGTTAATATACCACAGAAAGGTGTGCACATCCATGTTAATAGCGGCCTTGTTTACCACTGCCAGGAAATGGAACCAGCCTACATGTCAATCAGGAGGTGAATGGAAAATAACAAAAATGTGGTGTGGTCTATATACAAGGGGTAGAATATAAAGGCATTAAAGAAATCCTAGTATCTATATGGTGGAAGAAAAAACTGACTTCCCCAACTTGTCTTCTGGCCTCTATATGTATGCCCTGACAGTAAACACTAATACTAAATAAATAAATGAGTTTTAAAAATTAAAAAAAATACCATTATGGTGGAGAGTTATAGAAGATACCTCATGCTGACCTCTAGCTTTCATGTATATGTGTGTATTCACAACCCCAAGCACATGCCCTTTGGTTTCTCCTATTGTGAAATGGGGTATGAAATGAAAATGCTGTATTTTGCACAGCAGATTCTATGCAGCTTTGAGAGTGAAGTCATGGCATTGGAAGGAATAAGAAAGGAAGTAGATGAGCTGCAGTGATCGCTCAGAAGTTAAGAGCACCGGCGGCTCTTCCAAAGCTCCTGAGTGTAATTCCCAACAAACACATGGTGACTCACAACCATCTATAATGATATCTGCTGCTTTCCTCTGGCATGTAGGCATACACGCAGGCAGGACATTGTATACATAATAAATAAATAAATCTTTTAAAAAAGAGAATACAAGTAGAGATCATTATGTTAAGTAACACAAGGAAGGCTTTGAAAGATAAGTACTTAATGATTTCTCCCGTATAAAAGTGAAAAGCAGTATAAGCCACACACACAGGGTGGGGAAGATCAATACATTATTGTAAATGCTTAGCCTGTGATCTCTCTTGGGCACTGAACAGCACTGTGCATCTATTGCTGATCAGCAGGACTGATATTGGCCCCTACAAGCATGTAGTCCAGGCCTTAATGAAAAGCTGAAGAGCAGAGAATATGTGGAGTGAGTGGTTCAGGTCTCAGGCCTGCATAGCTAGATGAAGAGCAGGTAGGATGGAGAGTTTGGAAGGCAGGTCTCTGGGGTGAATCCTGACTTTGAGGAAGATCAGCACAGTGCAAGTCTATAATGGCATCATTGGGTTGGGCTAACGAATTGATACTAGCTCACCAGTTGTGCGGAGTGGATTGACCCGCTGGGCTTCAGAAAACATTCTAAAAGAAGAATCTCACCAGCAAACAAAATTTGAAGTATGAATGAGGTAAAGGAACACCATCATATTTTCTTCACTAAGTCTAATAAAAAGCCTTGAAGAGGTGAAAATGATACCAACATTAACAGAACAGAGGGAGGTCTTAGGCTAGAACCACAAAGTCCATAGCTTTATGGTCAAAGAAAGCATGCAAGGCCTCAGAGAACAACTCTCTCTGAAGGGTTAGCTTGCAGTGGACTCTCTCACAGCCACAGAACTGGGTGGTTAGAACCACCAAAACTCCCACTGTGAGTCACATCCCCAAAGAAGAGCACCTTTGTGGGTTTTCTCTACATGAGAAATAGTAATTCTCTCTGCTGGAGAGAGTTGAATGGAACTCAAATTGTTGGGGAGAGGCTTTCTACACAGACAGACATGAGAACTGGGAGGAACTAATTCCTGCACTTGCCCTGGCCAGAGGACATTGGTCTTGTTCTGACACCTGTTAACAAGCATTTGGAGTGGGAGACACACGGCTTTTTTTTTTTAGAAAGAAAAAAGATTTGAAAAGGGAATGGCAGCCATTAAGAATTCCCTGAACCTCTGACACTTTCTCCAGGAAAAGTGGGTGCATTATGGGCTATCTACTCATATGAAAACTGTGGTTTAGAGGAAAAACAGTGGTCAGCCTTTATCAGAGCAAACAGAATGCCTGGTTGGAACTGAATAAATATGGAGCAGATGGAACAGCCACATAATGGTACAGTCAACACAGGGTAGGCACACAGGTACCATGGGGCAAAGAGTACAAAGGAACATGCTGAGACTTAGGAAGGCCAGCTAGAAGAAAACGTGGGATGTGACTGAATTCTTAGCACTTGCTTTATACTGCAAATTAGTATATTAAGAACGGGAATTCAGATCAGCTCAAGATGAAATGCTGAAGGACAGTGAACATAACTATACATAGCAGTTCAGGAGGTTGAAGCAAGAGAATTGAAAGTTCAAGGCTAGCCACAGTGAGTTTAAGGCTGACAAGACCACACAGGGAGACCTATTTCATAAAAAAAGAGGAGGAGGAGCAGGAAGAAGAGGAGGAGGAGAAGGAAGAGGAGAAAGAAAGAAAAGAACGGAAGGAAGGGGAGCAGGAGGACAATAAGGAAGAAAGGAAGGAGTAGTAGAGGAAGAGGGGAAGGAAGAGAAGGAGGAGGAGAAGAGGGGGAAGAAGAAAGAGAAGGAGGTGATAGATGGCTGGGGAGAAGGGAGAGGAGGAGGGAGAAGAAACAAGACAAGGAGGAGACAGTTCAATTAAACCGCTGGTTTCAGGGCCCAATTCAAAGAAGAGTCATGGTTCTCAACCATAAATTTTAGTGATGGAAAGATAAAATACTGATTAAGATAGTATACTTAAAATAGCACATCCAATAAGGAATTATTTTTTAGACACATGGAAATTACTTAAAATTCACCAGAAATAATCATGTGTTATAATGAGTAGAAGACTATCCCAAAGAAATGAAAGTCAGGTTCACATAGCAGATAGCCTGATGATTACAAACCCATTATCTACATTCACTCTATACTGGAAAGAGATTCAAATATCCCTAACTGGGAAACAGAGAGACACAAGTGAAGCCATAAGATTCAACCAGTTTCCATATTAAAGAGAAAAGATGTAAGTCCCTTAAGCTGCTGAATGTAATAAATCATTTTTCACAAATCCAAACAAAGAGTCAATGTCAGCTGTCCTTTATTTCTACAGTAATATTACCTGCTACAAAACCTCCCATCAGTGGACTTAGAGAGGGAAATGGAGATGAGGGAGGGAGGGTGATTTGAGAGGAAATGAGAGAGGGGGCTGCAGCTGGGATACAAAGTGAATAAACTGTAATTACTATAAAAATAAAAATTTAATTAAAAAATTATGGGGTCCTGTGGCAAAGGGTGTTACCCCATGTCTCTGTTAGGGTTACTATTGCTGTGGTGAAACAGCATGATTAAAGCCACTTGGGAAAGAAAAGATTTGTTTGGCTTACATGCACACATCATAGTTCATCTTTGAGGAAAGCCAAGGCAGGAACTCAAGCAGAGCAGGAACTTGGAGGCAGGAGCCGATGCAGAGGCTGTGGAGGGGTGCTGCTTCCTGGCTTGCTCCCCGTGGCTTGCTTAACCTGCTATCTTATAGAACCCAGGAACCACCAGCCCAGGGATGGCACAATGGACTGGGCCCTCCCCCAGCAATCACTACCTAAGAAATTGGGCTTGCTTACAGCCCAATCTGATGGAAATATTTTCTTAATTGCTGTTCCTTCCTCTCTGATGCCTTTAGCTTTCATCAAGTCGAAATAAAACCTAGGCAGCACGTCTCCCAAGTGCTCTACGCATCCCAGCTGGCCATTAAAATCTGAAGTCAGTCTCAAGACATTGCCAAATGTGGAACCTGAAAGGTTAACTATGAGTCATATTTGGAAATTAAAAAAAAAACAAAAGTAGAATTAAATTACATTGAAAAAATAAGTAGGCAAAGTAGCAATGCTTCCCTGGAATGCAAACAGAAAGGGTAAAAAAAAATGTCAAGAAAGAAAAACTGCTGACAGTAAGTACATTATATGATTGCCATTATTGATTATAAACATTTCAACAAACACTTCAACATGTCTTAGAGTAACAAATAGTTGGTAAGTGAAGTCCAACTCCCAAGGAGAAGGGCTCGTGGCCCACTTGAAGCTGCAGTTATTTTTCTTCCAGCTTTATTTCTTCTGAAGCAACCTTGTTTTTTAAACCTTAGAAAGAGCTTGTAGGAAACAACAGTTCTTAAGGAAAAAATACAAAACAAAACGTTTACTTCCAAGTGAAATACCTCTTCGCTTAGCTCCTTCATTCTCACCTTCTGGTCCAATTCAAATAGTATTAAACACTGAAGTGATTTCAATAAACATTGGATGTGTACAGTGTTCCTGACCAGATGTTTCTCCTTTTGGCTTTCACTTGTGTGGAGTGGTAACCGTACTGACCGTAGAGACATACTGAACATATGTATGTGCAGGGGTAACCGTGCTGAGAACAGTGAGGTACTTAGCATTGGCTGTATGGATGTCAGACACAGTCCAGGCTTTGTGCCATGGTCCGTGCATCTCTCTCTGTCGCCCACCAGAAAAATTTACATATGAAGAAGCTGAAGAATACTTGTGTCTGACCTGTAGACAGACAGACAGGCAGGCAGGCAGACAAATGCATGCATGCATGCATACACACACATATACACAGAAACACACACACACACTATAGGCCTCTAGAAGCCCTTGCCTGGCTCCTCTTTCTGTATGCATACTGGAGAGGCCTCATCAGGATCAATGTCCAATTCCAGATGAAGGAATTTTCCTCACTTTTATCTTTAAATCACTTCTCTGTATTGTATGATATATATCATTTTAATATATTACATTACATACATACATTTTAATATATTACATTACATACATACATTTTAATATGTAAATACAAAATGTAATAGTTTAATATAAAATACATTTATATTAAATATGATTAATAAAATATCAAATGTGTTTATATTAAATGTATTTAATAAAGGATCAAATATATTTAATATTATAATATTTAACATAAAAGGATAACAATTACTATAAAAGGATTTGAATTAAATATAATTTTAATTTAAAAGGATATATTTTACCCTTTAATGTAATTTAAAATGTAATTTTCTTTAATATAATATATTTTAATATAAAAAGATAATATTTAACATTTTGTTAAAGAGTTGGGAGAAAGCATAAATTAGGTAGCCAGGATGTAACATGTGATGTTGAGATCAAGGTGATTTTCTTCCTTTTGATTTATCTATATCTTATGCTATTTGGGTAAGATTTTATTTTATTTGTTTTGTTTGCTGTGTGTGTGCCGTTCCCACACAGTCCAGAAGAGGGCATGAGATCTCCTGGAGCAGGAGCTACAGGCAGTTGTGGGTTCTGGGAACCCAGTGTGGATTCTGGGAACCAAACTCAGGCCTTCTGCAAAGCTGGCAGGACTCTTTCTCTCTAAGGATACCATCAGGCCCGACGCTGTGCTTTTATTGTTTGAAAAAATAATGATGAAAAGTCAGTGCTATAAGTCAAAGAGAGAGAGCTCTCTTTTAGGTCGGCAAGCCAGACAGCCTTTCTCTGTGGCTTTATCTTTCAATTCTTATATTGGTGGTTCATGACCATTGCCCTGCTAATTGCTTTGCACATTCTTTGTTAGAAAATGTGCTCGTTCCTGCTTCTTTCAAAAAAGACATAGGGGCCCACTAGAAGAACTACAATGGGAAGGAAGAACATATCATCTTCCAGTAATTGCCTTTGGACTACATCATGTTGTATCTTCAAAAGCATTAGCACAGACATTTATTCCCAGCTCAATTTCCTTTCTTTTCATCTATTTAATCGTACTGAGAAAAGTTGTAAGATACTTGTCTTACTTATATAAATAACTTATATGAATGAATATTTTATCCTCTTATAAAAATGACTAGGTTATTCTCACTAAATTTAGAGAATGTTTAGGGCCTGAAATGTAGGATATCAAGGGTGCCAGAGGTGGCATTGGGGGACCTGGGCTCATTTCCGAGTAACTGGAACTGAAAACAATTATTAAATCTGAAGGCTTTAGCTTGAAGGAATCTATTTTAAATCATTGTAGCTTTTAGTATATAACCACTTTTTATTTATTTAGGAACTTTTTAATTTTTTTTTAGAAACTTCTTCCCTAAGATTACTGATATGAAGGCCAAACAGAGGCTGGGAATGGCTAAGTTTGGCCACGTGGGCTCACGAAAGAGACAGATTGTGCAGTAATGTACTTATTGTTTAAATTTATTTTTTCATAATTTATTCACTTTACGTCTCAGTTGTAGCCCAGCCCCTTGTCTCTTCCCAGTTCCACCATCTCTCTCTTCCCCCTTATCCTCCTCCCCTAGTCCTCAAAAAGGGGGAGCCCTCCTCCGTTACCATCTGACCCCAGGCTCATTAGGACTGCCTGGATCCTCTTCCTCTGCAGCCTGGGAAGACCACCCCACCAGAGAGAAGTGATCAAGAGTAGACAACAGAGTTCATGTCAATGACAGCCCCTACTCCTCTTGCTAGGGAACCCAGATGGAGAGAGAGCTGCTGTATCTGATTAAGGGGTCTAGGTCCTCTCTAAGCACGGTGCCTGGTTGCTGCATCAGTCTCTGCATTCCCCCGACCCCTGTGCTCAGATTTGTTAGCTTTATTGGTCTCCTTGTAGAGCTGCTGTCCTGTCCCCTCCAGGTCCTTCTATCCCCACACTCTTCCATAAGACTCCCTGTGCTCTGCCTAAATTTGGCTGTGAGTCTTAACATCTGCTTCAATCCTCTGCTGGGTGGAGTCTTTCAGAGGACATCTATGGTAGACTCCATCCTGTTTCCTCTCTTCAACCACTTCCAGTGTCTATTCTATTTGCCTTTCTGAATGAGAATTAAGTGTGGAGAGCTGCGTGTGCCGTGCCTTAAAGATGATGCCGGCTTCGGCCTTCCACCACCCCGACGGCGAGTGCTCTTGTGATAAACAACTCCTTATTTGGCTGTGCTATGTCTGATGATCCACCTTCTCTTGCGTGTACCTATCCGCACTTCCCACGTGGCTACCCGGGGTTGGCTGGCTCAGGGGTACTTATTCCTGGGCCGGGCTCTCCTCAGGGAAGAAGAAGAAGAAGAAGAAGAAGAAGAAGAAGAAGAAGAAGAAGAAGAAGAAGAAGAAGAAGAAGAAGAAGCAGCAGAAGATTGTTCAAGGCGCCTGAATAAACTGCTTGAAGAAGAGCTCGTGTGTCGTGTCTTTCCTTGCTGGTCGAGGTGGACGCGACAATTAAGCACCCTCCCTTGCGTCCTCCTTGTTACTTAGCTTCTTTAGGTTTGTGGATTGTAGTATGGTTATCATGTATTACATGGCTAATATTCTCTTATACGTGAATATATATACTGCTGCCTGCCTTTCTGGTTCTGGGTTACCTTACTCAGGATAATCTTTTCTAGTTCCAACCATCAGTATTTTTTATCTGCCTAATTGGTTGGAAGTTTCAAGGGAAACCCTATAAGAGAGCTGGTGATTGAGAAGAGCCAACATGGTTGGCCTTGGTTATCATTTGAATAATGACTTGGTAATGAGTCATTATTCATTCATGGATATGGGATATTGAATTTTCTTCAACAATGGGTACACAGTGGTGGTACTGAGGAGGCCAGCTAGATTCATCAGTAATAGATAACAATTCAGGTCATCATGGAGCTGGCACTGATGGTGCTGTAGCTCAAACACATGGAGCTCTTCATCTTCACTAGGCCAGTAAGGATATGTGAACTAACCAGTTACACCAGTGAATCCACAGAGGCTCTCAACAGTGATGTACTTTTTCCATAGTGGCATTGTGAATTGCAGAGGCAGCATACAAACCAAGTCCAACCTGGGATGCAACTACAGAGATGTGAGTCCCTGCTTTACCACTGACCATTTGTTTGACCAGAACAAGATCTTTCTCTTTCTTTCTTTTAAACTTTTTTTTATGGTGTGTATGGCTGTGTTTTATGTAGGGTTTCATTATGTAGCCCTTTCTGACCCTGATCTTGATATGTAGGCCAAGTTGGCCTCAAACTTGTATTGATTCTTCTGGTTAGGCTCCCAAGTTCTAAAATTAGAGCTGGGTACACCACATCTGGCTTAAGCTGTTAAATTTTCCCTTTTATGTTCTACCTTGATTATCAAATGGAGAAAATAGTAGCATCCTGTTTCAGGGATGTGATGAGAGATAAATGAACTAATTAATCAGTTCAAACTCCTGTGTGAAGAGTTTGCTTATTTTATATGGTGTCCAAAAATGTTAGCTGTTATCATGACTGGGAAATTCCATAGCATCCAATGCTCAATACCTGTTACAGCACGTTTAACACTGAGACTATAGTAGATGAAAAAAACCCAATAAAACCAAATATGAATTTTTGAGTTGTGTACTGATTTTAAAATTGTGCACGTCTAAATCAAAGGTGCCAAGAATGGGAAACATCTGTCATTTCCTTTCTGACACCCTAATGGTGAGCAGCAAGGCTCAAATGAGGGACATGTGTCATGAGCAGGTAAAAGCACCTTTGCCAAGATGCCACCAGGCTTCCTGAAAGTACAGAAATGACACGATTGGTGACTAATGTGGTTCCTCCCAACTCTTTTATGGCCTTCATTCTCAGCCCTGTTTACCTTTGCCAAAGTTCCCTAAACTGTCCATCTTCCAGGTCACTTGCTGTTCTGTTGAAAGTTACTATGAGTCAAATGATGGCAACAAGCATCTCTCCTGAGAACACGGAAGGAAGTTTGGCCCATGGCTCCATGGCACTGAGTGCTACTCGGATGAATCAAGTCCCTTCATGGATCAGGTTGACAAGGAAGATGACTACTGTTTCCTTCATTGTTTCCTGGGGTGAAAAAGAAGCATTTGAGTACTGTCATTCTGCTTTGTGCGGGAGTGAACCAAACTCTGGAGTTTTTCTTGTGTGCCAAGTAACCCTATTAGCATGACTACAATCACATAGCCTGTGAATACATTCGCTTTTCACTGGAATCAATTTGAAAACCAAAACCAAAACCAAACAAAAGAGGAACAAGGAAGCAGCCTGCTTTCAATTGAAGAATGAGAGACTAGAGACTAAGAGACCAGATCAGAATTGCTGGAAGCACCAGGGGAGACCCCACAGGAGGGCCGGGGATGTGAAGATGTGACAAACAGCTGAAAAGAAAGGCAAGCTGAGCCACTTGCCTCCTCATTACCAGTCACTCTAAGTGTCAGGGCCAGTCCTCAGGAGTGTGGACCCATGGAAAAAAGACAGGAGGCATCCACAAGGATGCTTTCGGCTACAGGATCATCCTACGAAGAGTTTCTGGAATCTTTGTTACTTATGGAGCTCTTGTTATGCTTGTGACTTCCAGGAAATGCTCTCCCTAGAATGCCCCTGCCCTGAGTTTAGGAACAGCTTTTCCCCCTGCTCTTCTGGATCCCAACAACATTAACTAACAAGCCACAGGCCTCAAGAAAGAACTACCTTCTCCCACATGCTCATTAAATCAACTCTCGAACAACGGAGGCATTTGGACTCTGTGCAATTAGAGGTTCCTTCATGTCATATGCCACATTACTCAGGGAGTTTCTTTCCCAGGCTATGGGAACAATCACTCATTGAGTCCTTGTTCTAGAAACGTCTTATCCCAAATGACTCTTGTCATCTGAAGTGTCATTGCCACTGGATGAACTTGAATAGCTAGTACTGGTCAGAATGCTCATAGGTCTCTACCTGGTCAGCTCACTTGTCACTGACCACTCTCCACCGTCATTTAGCTTGCACGTCTCTTCTCCTGCCTATCTCTGTTTACCTCTCCAGCTCCGTGTGGTTCTTCCTTTCATTCTGGTTCCTATAAGAAGCTCCCTGTAGTTTTCAACAGCCTCTGGATTTTCACATTTACAAACAGGCTCTGCCTGGAATTCTCCCCTTATCTGTCATTCTAGACCAAGATTACTCATCTCTCAGGTACGACATGCTCCAGGAAGCTTTTGCTAAACTCGGGGTTATTCCCTCAGTGCCCTGGGCATTGCTGTCCATCTACAGTAATTCTGGAGCATGAGCTCATCTTCCTGATGGAACTGGGAAACCCCCGTAAGTAGGCATCACACTTCTCTTGATTCTGAGCACTCACCATTACACTGAGAGCTGGCGCTGACAGGGTAGTGATAGGAGGTGTGTTCATCTGCTCTGGTTTCTGACTCCCACATCTAGAGATCTTCGTCAGCAGGTCTGTCAGGTCAGCTTGCCTAGCTCTTGACCTACTCCTGGGGTTAAGCAGGGGAGGATATGAGCTAAGGGTGGAGCCAGTCAACACCTAGAAAGAGTCCTGAACACAGCCAACAGACACTAACCTTCTGGCCTAGTGAGAGCATGAACAAAATATGTCCCACCAATGCTCTTCTGGTCCCTGACAGATGGCTTTTGGTCACCCCATTCAAATGCTCAGTGGCCATCAGCCACTGAATATGGGTTGTCTGCTGTGTGCCAGCTCAAGACACCATGCCTGTCACAGGCTCCCCTGGCTGTGGTGAACGGCCTGAGGACTGAGGTGAGAGAGTCTCCAAGACTGGGTCAGGAAGTAGGATGTAATAAAGACCTTTGTACCTGTGCTCTACCCAGACTCCCGTGAATATTCCTGCCTTATGCTCCCCAGCTCAGTGGAAGGAAGACAATAGAGGAACACTTAGGGGCTGCTCAGAGCAACTGGTGTGGAGACTTCATGAGAAAGGCACAATGGTAGTTTCCAGGTGTGAACAGCACTCCTTCCCCTCCACCCCAGGAGGTAATAGAGAAGGGTAAGGAAACAATGGTGGCACCCTTCCAACTCTCACACCTGAGGAGACAAGTGAGACTGTATATGTACCACAAGTCTGTCTTTCTCTCACACACACAGCACTGTATACTCATCACATGTGCCACACCATACAGACACACTGCACCTACTGCACATTACCTGTCCTCACACACCACACTCCCACTATGTACGTCATACAAGTACTACATATCAGGAAGGACGCATCCACCCCATATATCATACCACATCCCATCCACACAATGTACACTACACCATGTAGATACTACACACACTACATAGCATATACGACACACACAAACCACTTACCACATGCTCAACAGATAGTACATGCATCACCCATACCCACATATACACCACATACTCATTCTTCATACTGCATATACACCAACACAGAACATACATCATGTACACCACACCACACACACATACCATACTGTGCACACATATAGTTTTAGTTTAGGGGCAACCTCGCTCCCAGCTCAGGGAGCCTTAGAACAAAGGGCAGGGCTTGTGACTCTGCTATGATTAGCTCCTTGGGGAATTATTTTAATATTTTCTGGCTCATTGGTTGAAGATGAGAGGTGAAACTTTCTCATGTGTTAGGGAGAACGGGGTAGGTATGAGATTAATTTCCAAAATGACTCTGCACAGGAGTAAGTGCACTCATATAAATCTCAAAGCTTCTTTTGTATATACATAAAACTAAATGCTGGAAACAGTGGGTAGGGGAGGAAAGGCCACTGGGAGCTTCATCAGGAGGGCAGCCTCTTTCCAGACTCATGGTGTTGTGGTTGATGTCCTTATTCTGTACAGCAGGAGGCTGATTGGAATAAATGGACATATGACTCACCTGGATTGTCTGTTCATTCACATGAATCCTCCAGAGAAAAGCCAAAGCAAAGCCACGTTGTCCCCTGCATTTAGGTGATAAACTAGACCTTGGGGGTCTTTCAAACGCACAGCCCAGACATGAGGCATTGGCACTGGGCATACTTGTGCCAACTGGGAATATGTGTACCCAGATGCTTAGAGCCTGTTTTTGTTTAATTTAGAGATGACTGTGGTATCTGTGATGCTCATCTCCAAAAGGGAGGGAAAACTGGACTTCACCTCCTTACCACTGGTGATAGCGGGTGTATTTCTTTACTTTTGCACCATAACGAATTACCTCAGGCTGGATAGCTTCCACTGCAGGGCTGATTGTCTCACCAATCTGCTGGCTAACAGCCTGAGAGCTGGGTGTTACCAGGGCTACTACTGTCTTTTGTTCCCTTTACGTGGTTATGTCCTAGTCTCTTCTTGTAAGACCTCCAGTTGTGTTGGATTAGGCCTTACTGTATTCTCACTTTAACTGTACCCTTTGGACAACATTGTCTCCAAATAAAATGGTTTGCTGAGATACCACAGATGTGGACTTCAGTATAAGCATTTGGAAAGGAGTGATACAACCCAATTCACACTTAGAATCTTCCTCCTAGAATATCAAAGACATTCATTTTTATCAAAGGAGAAACGTTGAGTTAGAGAGGCATTGTTCTGCCTCTACCATGCCAAAAAGTCCTTTCCTGTTGAGACTGCAATTTCCTTAAGGGATTTCTTGAATGCATCCATTGGGGGTTTTAGTATGAGTTCTTCTGAAGTGTTCAGCCTTAAATGAGGTATCTATATCACAATCCCTACCCTGCAGACTTAGGGAACAGATGGGGAGAGGGATTTTGGGAGACAGAGGCTGAGGAGGAGTGTTGTGATGTGGTGGCTCCCGGATGTGACATGGCCACTGCCCTCATGAACTCATAGCAACCATGACCGATTGCAGAAGGCTCAGAAGACTGCACAAGACTAAGCCAGTCAACATTCCAGCTTGGATGGGAGAAAGGCTCAGAGGGCTTCACCATTTGCTGAGCAGCTCTTGACAGGTGATGGTTCTGGAGGTGGAAGAGTCAGGTTTTTAAGGATGTGGTCCTTGTAGGTCCACTGTGCTCCCTTAGATAGCTCCACACACATGTGTATATTGAACTTACTGAACTATTTAAAGGGGGGAACAATGAAGTTGGGGGTTGGGTGAGAAATGTGAGTGTGTGTATGTGTGTGTGTCAAGGAGAAGTTATAAGGGGATGGGGTAAATACAATGTACAAATAGAATATACATATCAGAAATTACCAAATTATTTTTACAAAAGAGTTCATGTCACTCCGTTTCACAGTGTGGCCCTGGGCTGAGTGTCACTGAGCTTCTTTGATAGCTCAGTAGACAAAGTGTGTGACCATTGCACTCTATGATAATTCCTGGATTGGACAGGACAGCTGAAATGGTGATGAACCATTTTGAAGACAGCAAACTGTGCTCACTGAGCCTCCCCCAGCCTGACCCAGGCATACGGCCTGAATTACTTCCCAGTAGATTAGATGAGAAACTTCCTATGAATCCAGCCCTACTACCAGTGCTCAGAGCACCCTGGGAATTCCAGGAAAGCCTTAAAGCAGAATAATTTACACACTAGCATATTTTTAGATGTTAGCTTTTTAGAAACTGCCAGTCACTGTGGAGCCAAAATTGAGTGAATAATGAGGAACTAAGCTGAATGACATTGCAGTAATAAAAAAGGAGCTTCTACTGGGAAAACTATCACACTTGTTTTTATATGGAGTTGAGAATCTGCCTCTAATGATCATTCAAGAGGTTTGGCAACGTAGTTAGAATCATTGAGTAATGTTATAACCTTTTCTTCCTCCTCCGCCTCTTCTTCTTCTTGTTCTTCTACTTCTTCTTCTCCGTCTTCTTCTTTTTGTTTTTTCATTATTAATTTATTCATTTCACAGCCCGATCATAGGCCCTTTCCTGTTGTAACCTCTTAAAAGTAGCACATTTATTCTATGTATGGTGTTCACTTCTTATAAACAAGTCTTCATTCTTCTAATAAACAAAGAGTCGCGATCATTTCCTGGATACAGGCTTTAGATCCAAGAACTCGTTCAGCCCTGAAGAAGTGGACTGTAGCTGTCTTGGCCTCCTTCCAATAGACGCAAAACCACTGACCTGTGTACTCAGGACTACAAATGCATCATAGACGTACTTCTCTGTGGAGCTGAAAGTGGGTAAGGAAGACTGTAGTCCTCTTTCTTCTTTTGGGGTTGAACAAAAACCAGTCAAATGTAGGAGAGAAGACAGTTCACTGTTCAACAAAATCAACCATCTACACCCTTTGACGACAGCCATTGCAGACATAGATTAGATATTTCTGCCTTTTGGCCTGGTGAAACTTAGAGTTTCAGTACAGCTTGAATTTACTTTCCATTGTTACAACGTATGCCTAAATCTGGGGAAATGCATCAAAGAGAGACGTATTGTTTCATAGGTTTTGGAGACTGGAAGTCCAAAGTTTAGGAAGTAGGTCCTGGCAAGAGATTCCAGGAAGACTAGGTATAGGGGATGTGATGTTCAAATCTAGCCCATGATCAGGCCTCATTTTGCAGATTTTGGTAGACACTTAGATATTGTGTGAAAACAGCGCTTTTGACATCTGGGAAGTGAGTCTACACCAAATAGCTGCCGCATTCGGTTCCTTGTTCACTTTCTTGCTTTCTTCCTTGGAATCGGAGGACCTGGCTATAGGCTCTTGCTGTGGCTCTCTCCCTAGCCTAAAAAGGTACGAGAAGTGGCTCCCTCTATCTCTTTTGCCACATGAGTTGTGACTTTCTTCAGAGACCCTGCTATACCCTCTGCACTGGGCCTGAACACTTGCCAGAGCCCCTCCATGATGGTACTCCTCTGCCTACCAGTCCACAGCATTAACAACTCTTTAGATAAACTCCTTAGTCTTCTTGTACCAAATATGTTATCCAGAGGCCATTTGGTAAGCCAGACACAGAGGGGAGGGCTGCCTTGTTCCTTGAGAATTAACAGGAGTCCCACTACAAAGGCCCCTCTGAAGTCACCTTCTCTGGGGACTTCCAAGTAGGCCCTTTATCTGAAAGATCTGTCTCCCAATAACCTCATAACAGAGACAAAGCATCAAACATGTGAAGTACTTATGTGGGTCACTGGTCACCCTTAAACCACATCCAAACTGCAAAGGTGAATTCAGATGTCATGCGAGAGAGACATGGCCAGTACTGCGGGTTCTAGTTGTACAGCAACGGTCATTTGCATACGCCATTCCTCATTAATCAGAGAACACAGCCCACATATGGGAAAGATTGGAACAAGCAGACTCACTGTGGAATTCCAATATTAGGCAAGACAGTAGCCTAGGGCTTAGACTCTCAGAAGGTCCCTGTGAAGCTCTTGGGGTGGTGATTGGGATCAAGAGGAGCCAGCTGCTTTGTAGCATGCCTCTAAGTAGACAAGTCCTTTAAGGGGACGAGTGCCCAGAATATACATGGCTTCTGTCTTTTGTCTTTGTCCCAGCTCATGTGAAGCTTTGTACAGCAGAAAAACAGGAAGCAAGCTGAGTGCTCACCAGGGTGATACTGCTTAAGTTAGTCATTGTTCTCTCATAGTTTGGCCATCACACTGCCAAGAGCAGCATGTTGATGAAGAATAGTTTAGGATCCAGCATAGTCACTGAAAGAGACTACAGGAGAACAATAACATTTTATTTCATTTATATGGTTTTTGATTTCAATCATATCTAAACACATAGTGTAAATAAATAAATCTTAAAATGTTGGCTTATTTAGGTGTGGAGTATTGATTCCCCCACACTCTGTGAATTTTTATATAAGCCATGAAATAATTATATTTTTATAAGCAATTATATTTTACGTAAGCAATGAAATAGTTATAATTTTTATATAAGCAATGGAATAATTAAATTATTTAAAATGTGACCAGCCCACCAAGTCAAACATCAAATAAATCTCTGAATAAGTATTAAGACAAAAAACGGGCTCTTCCCCATTGCCTTTCTACCTTTCCCTAGTTAGACTTTAAACCAGAGGAAGAGCCACAAGTATGGAACAAAGCCAGACACACTAAACCTGTCATCGATTGGCATCTTCCCAGTCCTCCGTAGAACTGGTCCTGGCACTTTAAGAACTCATCCACCTAGGGAATAAGTATTGAGCAAATGCTGCATTCCAGACAGCGCAGTTGTGGCCATAGACACCATCTCTGCCCTCTCTCTTATCTTTTCTACTCTCTGCTAAACAGCATCTCTCTTCCCATCATCCATGCGGTAGGGAGGTTGGAGAGAAGTGCTCAAACTGAGAGCTATTGAGCCTCCACTGTTAGATCGGGTGCTCTAGGTATAACCATGTGAGGAGTTGAAAACAATCTCCAAAAAATGGTGTATCAGTCTCAGAAAAACCGCTGGGCCTGGGTTTTTTGGTTCTGTTGCTCTCCTTGTGGAGCTCCTGTCCTCTCCAGGTCTTATTATCTCCCCCTTCTTTTATAAGATTCCCTGCACTCTGTCCAAATGAGTATCTGTTTTTGAAAGGAGACAGAGACCCTGGTCCCTTCATCATCATCATCATCATTATCTGATATCACTAACAGAGGCCTGAAACAGACGGGTCTGCCTGGTTACTAACTCGACAGATTTGAAACCATGAGCCCCGCAGCTCTTCTTGTGGTGTTTTTCACTCCTCTGTCAAGGCTCATGGGGGCTCACAGAGACTGAACCACCAACAAACAATCTCCAAAAAAACTGGCAGCTAGCTAATTTTCTATCCTAAAAGTATACCAGAGAACGTCAGTTGACAGAGTGAAAAGGGCTGTGTGGGCTCATGTTTTCTTTTCTCTCTTCATTAATTAATTAATTTAATCACTTCACAGCGTGATCCTAACCCCTCCCTCCTCTCCTCCCAGTCCCACCCTCATGCTCCCTCCCCTTTCCCTTCTCAGAGAAGGGCAGCTCCCCCCATTGGTACCAACCCACACTGGCATTTCAAGTTGCAGCAGGACTAAACACATTCTCCCCCCAGAGGCCAGTCAAGGGAAGGCCAGCCTACAGGAAAAGGATCCAAAGACAGGCAACATAGAGACAGCTCCAGCTCCAATTGTTAGGGGACCCATATAAATACCAAGCTGCATATCTGCTACATATGTATATGGGGCCTAGGTCCAGCCCATGCCTACTCTTTTGTTGGTGGTTCAGTCTCTGTGAGCCCCCATAAGCCTTGACAGAGGGGTGAAAAACACCACAAGAAGAGCTGTGGGGCTCATGGTTTCAATTCTGTCGAGTTAGTAACCAGGCAGACCCGTCTGTTTCAGGCCTCTGTTAGTGATATCAGATAATGATGATGATGATGAAGGGACCAGGGTCTCTGTCTCCTTTCAAAAACAGATACTCATTTGGACAGAGTGCAGGGAATCTTATAAAAGAAGGGGGAGATAGTAAGACCTGGAGAGGACAGGAGCTCCACAAGGAGAGCAACAGAACCAAAAAACGCAGGCCCAGAGGTTTTTCTGAGACTGATACACCATGCATGGAGATAACCTAGAACCCCTACACAGATGTAGCCCATGGCAGCTCAGTGTCCAAGTGGGTTCCATAGTAAGGGGAACAGGGGATGTCTCTGACATGAACTCAGTAGCTGGCTCATTGATCACCTCTCCCTGAGGGGCCAGCCTTACCAGGCCACAGAGAAAGACAATGCAGCCACAACTGATGAGACCTGATAGACTAGGGTCAGATGGAAGGGGAAGAGGACCTTCCTATCAGTGGACTGGGGGAGGGGCATGGGAGGAGAAGAGGGAGAGGGCTACATCTGGTATAAAAAGTGAATAAACTGTAAAATAAATAAATAAATAAATAAATAAATAAATAATTCATTTTTAAAAAGCAGATACTCCAGTGATCTAATGATCAGCTACTGGGAACCAACCCTTAAGGTACCACTGTCTCCCAGATGTGACACACTAGAACAATGCCTTCAGCACTGAGTTCTCAGAAAAACATTTAAAATACCACTACAACAAAAACGCTAAGTAATTTCTTCAAGGTTCTTATGGTGATATAAATGAGAAATGTCCCTCTCCCCAAAGGCTCACATATTTGAGCCCTTTGTCCCCAGTTAGTGGCACTCTTAGGAGAGGTTATAGGGAGGTGGTGCAGCCTTGATGGAGGAAGCACATCACTGGAAATGGGCTTGGAGAGTTTATAGCCACACCCCTTTCCAGTTCAGTCTCTGCTTCGAGTTTATGGATGATGATGTGCTCTCTCAGCTTCCTGTTCCTGTGCCATGCCTCCCCAGCATAATGGATTCTCATCCCAATGGAACTGTTAGCCAAATAGACTCTTTGTTCCATAAATGGCTTTTGCTCGTGATGTCTTAACTTGGCATCAGAAGCGATTAAAGCGCATAGCATAGCTAAAAATGTGTGCCCTTGACACTATCTTACCACTTTAAAGAGCATAAAAGTTCAAGTCCTTTATTCCATATCCAGCTTTGTATTCCCTCCAGTTCAATAAGACATCCAGACACAGGAACTCATCAGATTTTTTAGACTCAGCTAATTTGGGGCAAAACCAACTTTTCATTTCTAGAGAAACAGAACAGTGATAGGAGATGCCTATCCTTTTTTTTTCCTTTTACCTTTTTATTTTTTACTAGAGCTCACCAGTCATTCATATTCTGTGACATGTCAGAGATCATCGTCGTACACAGGGGCATCCTGAGCTGGGGTTGGAGGGGTATTGATCCTGACTTAGACATAGCTGGGCAATCAATGCTGAGCTTGCTTCTCCTGGGGCTTCTTTTCTCTCTTCTTCATTCTCTCGAGCTCTTTCAAGCTCAAATAATTGTACTTGCTCTTCTTGAGGGTGAAATTCTTTGGACTGGTCTGCTCACATATCCATCTTGTTACGTCATCTCACAGGTTGACATTGAATAGTGGCCTTCCCGGATTTTTGTCTAAAGATGTCACTCCCCACCACCCTGCTAGCCTTTGCTAGTCTCCTCTGTGTGCTTTCACATCATCAGCCACCACTGGCAATTGAATAATTTGTCTGTTGGCTTATTTATTTATTGTGTTTTCCTTAAGATGCTGTAGGACTTGTGGTGGGTTGGTTTTGTTTTTCTGTTTTTTTTTTTTCCCTGCAGTGAACAGCTGCACATACAAAGCACTCATGAATGTTTTCGAGTGAGAAGCTGGTTTTAAGAGGAAACAGATAACTTTGTCAGCGAGCCCTCAGCCTCTAGTGGGAAATGACTTGGCCTGTGGCAAAGAGAGAAATTTGGACCAAAATACTTTTATTACTTTCATATATCTAGAGATCTATCTTTATTTCCTCCACACGGTCTCCCACTTCACCGGAGCTCTTGATATGAATCCACTGTAACTCCAGGACCAATTTTCTCCATGAACATAAAGGCAAAATCACTGTGGCTTCCATAGTTTGGTTTTTCAAATAGGGATCACCCTCCTCTCAATACAATGGGCCATAGTGTTCTGTTTGTTTAGCTTGTTAAAGGCTTGACCCCTCCTGATGGGAAGATTGCTCACATTTCCCGATTCCACAGTCCCTTCTGTTGCACAAGTCTAGCCGATTGCTTGTCAGGATGACACAAGAAGGAACTGAAGTCAGAGCGTGACCCAGTTACAATGTTTGTGTGCTGTCCCAGGGAGAAACCAAAGCTGAAATGTGATGACTGAGGACAGGGAGATCTGGAGATCCACACTGACCTGAATTCTGAATAACAAGCAGGGAGAAGGAAGCTGGACAGTAAGCTGGCACCTCTCCAAAACCTGGTCATTGTGTGAATTCCTAGAAGCTGTTGGGAAATGGGCTCACCCAAATGATTAAACCACAGAGCTTTGAAGAGGTAGTAACCCTAACCCACCAGCTTGGCATGTGAGGTCTGAGGCCAGCCTCAGTGGGTTAAGCTGTCTTTGTTTTGCTGCTGCTATTATTGGTCCCGGTGCCCTGTTACACTCTATGACGAGATCAAAAGTTGAATGGTGTCTTCATCCTGTGACATGCTTCTAAACATCGACAGGAGCAGTACTGCATCATCCAGCATTAGACCCACCCACCATAGACAGCCTAATGGAAGGGCTGGCTTCTCTCTCAGCACCATGGTTTTACATCAGTCTAGTGGCCCAACTTAGGTGTCTGCTCACATCTCAAGGGCCAGGCAGATGGGTGTTTTGAGAAATTGGATTTGCTGAATTAGACTTTGTGAGGGAAGAGCAGGAAAGGACTTACTGAGATTCTACCTGCTTGCTTCAGGCAGGGCAAACACAGCAGGAAAAGAGCCAGACAGAGCCTGGCATGGTGACTCATGCCTCTTATCCCTGCTCTTTGGAGGAGGACTGCATTAAGTCCAATGCCAGCTTGGACTACACAGTGGGTCCAGGTAAGCCTGGGGTACAGAATGAGAACGTGTCTCAAAAGTGAAAACAAAAATAGACAAATTAAAAAAGGCACACGCAGCCTTTCTTTTTCCCAGAAAGACACTATCTACATATAAAGATAGAGTTACAAGAACTGAGATCCATAACTAAGGCCCATCTCTGCAGAAAATAAAATTGTACTTTGGGTCACCCTGAGGTACGAAAGAAGAGATCATATCATGTGATGGCTGCCATACTCATGTTTGTCTCAGTGACAGGATGATACAGAGGCATGCACCCGACACACACATATAAATAACATGGAGCCATGAAGCCCATTGGTTTGAAACACCAGACAAAAATATCAAGATCTTTTAACTAGCATATATGAGTGTTAATTATTCTTTAACCTCTAACAGTCCCTTGTTTATGCTTCTGTGTGCTCTGTCAGAAATTCACACTGAAGCTTTGTTGAATTCTGAGATTTACAAGAGCAAGAACATGTTTAAAATGCCATGTAAACTCTTTGACAGTCTGCCTGCAGCAGAGAGTTTAGGTTCAAAAGGGGTATTTACTTGGCACAGAAGAGTATTGTGAATGATAAGATATAAAAATAGGGTAGTCAAGCAGACAAGAGTGAGGAGTGAGGAGGAGACCTGAGTTTCATTCTCCAGATAACACCCAGGACAATACCACCTCTCTAGACCTTTGTTCTTCATATCTAAAGTTCACCCCTAGAGCTCAGGCTCTTCAACCCTGTAGAGAACAAAAATGTTCCCTACAAGATTAGATGTTTTATACGTGATACACAGATTATAAATTTAATTGAAAAAAAAAGTCTTTAAGGGTGAAAAATATCACCATAATAACTGACACCCATTAAAAGCACATAGGAAGCTATAGCGATGGCTCAAATGGTAAAGCTGTTGCCTGGCATGCACAAGGCCCCAGGTTCAATTCCCAGGGCTGCAATGAATTGATTCTTTAATGTGTTTTAACATTAAACACATGAATTCCTTTCTCTTAATTTTTGACATCTACTGATGAGGGTAGCATCATAATTCCTTTTCTAAAAATACTGTGTGTTACTTTCAAGCAAATATGGAAAACCAAGATTTAGAAAGTGCTGAACGTGGGAACTGGAATTGGGTTAGGTGATAGTGATGGAGTTTCTCATGATGGGTGCCTTTTGAGTAATGGCTTGGCAGCCTCTGTGGGTAGTCCCACCGAATAGTGTTGGGAGGAACTCATATTGAGTCTCTGTGTGAGTTTCTTGTGTAGAAGCAGCTTCATGGACCTATCCCACAGAATGGATTTCTTACAGGCAAGTTGATGCATTATCTTGCAGCTCACTAAACTATACCTAGCCACCACATACTTGAGACCTGGTGAACTGACTGAGGTTAAACATCAGCCCATTGCTCAGTGAGTCAGACAATTGTTGACCTTCAGTACACGATATTAGAACATACCAGTGTCCTGACTTCAGGTATTTGCTCACGTCTCAAGGCCTATGTCTCTGAGATATGATGTAAGATGTCTAAGGAGATTAGACACTGTTGATCTAAGCTGCAGGTGGGTGGGAAGGAGGATAAGCTTCCTGAATCCTCTCTGCAGGGAGGCAGCAGAGATAGTTTCATGCTATTTGTATATAGCAGCTTGAGCCATCCTTTGCAGAGACCTCCACTCAGCAAAGCTGGATCCAGGGCAAAGCAATTTTGTGATGATCCAGATTGAATATGAGCTGGAGTTTGCAAAAAAAATTAAATATAGATTAAAATGTGAAGAATAGTAGAAAGGGGGCAGTCAAAGAAAGAGTAGAGTTCTCCTGAGAGTGTGGGTGTGTGTTTCTGAAGGGAGAGGCACACTTCCGTGTGTTTACAATAGCTATGCGCACCATTTTGGTGAGTTTTGATGTTATCATCTCCAAAAGGTCCCTAAGATATTTAAATGAAAGCACAGAATGACTTCTGAAAGGCACCTAACAGGATTACAATTACTAAGATAGAGATCTGTATTACTAGAGTGCAGGAAGGGTATCTTTCTGTGAAGAAAAATTGTTTTGTTTCCAAGATTCCTAGAAAATATCTGGGGAAGGGTGACTCTCCACCTAAGGCTGTATGTACTCTGGTCTTAGCTTGGTTTATTGCAACATTAACATTCTTATGTGGAAGTATTTCTGCAGAAGGAAATGGTCTCTAAGTTGTCATTCTTCATGGAAAATGTTTAGTGAGCTAGAATTCTGAATTATCAGCCAAAATCCCTATATTTTTTGGCCTTTCTATTCTGCCCCAGAGCCCAACCCAGAAACTAAATGATGGAAGACAGACCCTGATGGACCCACTGAACAGCACTAAGGCAAAGGCATGACTCTCAAACATGAGCTGGGGATACAGTTCTCCCATGATTTGTGCACTCACTGGACACTTTTTGGGGCTTGTGCTATGCTCTGGCAGCACTCTGCTTTCTCTCTGTATGAGAAGATGGCTATTCTCCTTGGAGACATCAGTTCTCTAAATTCTACCTCCAAATAAAATAGCTTCTATCTCTGTTTGAGACACATAGCCACTTGGAGCCTCAGTGTCTACTTAAACAGAGGATGCTCTCTTCAACCATTGTGTCTCATCCTAGGTTTAAATAACAGCCTTTACATGTAAGTTCTTCTGACGACTTCACGTAAAGGACCACAAATTCATCAGGTATATTTTTGGCCTCCCAGATCAGATTTCCTTTCTCTTTCTATACTGCAATATTTTACTCTACACCTTTCCAGATATGCTTGTGCGTTTAAAATGGCCGATTCATTAAAATGGACCTGTGCCTTTGTTTTTAAAACCAGACATGTTCCATTATGGTGGGTTTTTTCAAATTATGAGGCTTGAGATTTTCCAAGTCATCTAAGGCTTTGGGCACTATAAATCAAAGCACTGAGTGGCTCCTCTTACTGAACAGGCTGCTTCAGAGCTGAGACAAAACAGATTGGTGTTACATATCTTAATCAGTGCAAGAAGCAAGCAAGGGTACCTCAAGACTATTTACAGGAAGCCTTCTGATTATCCCAACAGAAGCAATCTTATGAGACAGCTATCGAGTCTTTTACCTTTCCTGATAACCTGGACAGCTTCCAATGTGCCACTGAAGTTGACTCAGTTATGGGTGGTGCCTTGCATGGGCATGGGACAAGTCCTTTTGTTTGGGGGAAGCCCAGTGTCAGGTAGGCCTGGCTTAATTGACCGCATTGTGTCAGTCAGTATGTAGATGTGGGTATTGGCAGTGAGTCAAAGTGAGTTAGTTACAGTCTCTGGAGCTGTTGGCCTCCCTACTGACCTTCCCACTCCCTTGATCCTCCTCTAAACGCTCCTTTCCCTCTTCCGTGCCAGTATCTCTTGCCAGCTCCTGCCCATCCTGCCTCGATGACCCACAACCTACATTCATTAAACATTCGTTAGTGTAACTTGCACGAGCATAAAAATACTTTACAATAAAGAAGCTCCACCTAAATGTCTGGAGAATTCTTCTTCCTACATTCTGCAATGGCAGGTGAGTAGCAACAACTTCTCAGAATTTCTGGACTTGCTCAGTACTTATACCATTGGCAGATCTGGACCGAAAGACTAACATGCTTTCTAGGAATCTCCACATTTGACACATTTCTCAAGGAATTCTTATGACCTAGCAAGACAGGAAATAGATTTAATCTTTATTATTTGACATTATCATTTACATCTGTATCTCTCCCAACAAACTCAACACTATTGAGCTGTTGGCTAAATGAATGACTTGACTGGACATCATTAGACTTAACAGAGTGGTAAGAATCACCATCCATGGGAAATGGAGAATGGACTTTGCACATGGCACACCTCAGGTTTTACCTGTCTTATGAAAGATATATTGGTGAACTTGGAATCATGAGGGTGGATTTTCAGTGCTGACCTTAGAAGATAGGAAGGAGATTGACATTCAAGGGTCTTCTGCTTTCTTTACCTGAAACACAATTGAGAAAGCCAGAGCAGAGCTAAGTTTCATAGTGATAAGGACTCACACGTGTCAGGTATTTGACACAAGGCAAGACTGGGTCTCAATGAAAGAATCTGAATGAATGAACATTATAGGCACTGATGGGAACTGAGGCATATTTTCTTGTCCTCCCTATAACACCCTCTTATCCATGTGATATTGAGAAGACAGTAAATGGAACTAAGTCATGGGTGGAAACTTTAGCTGGACATTCACAGTGGGACATCTGGGTTCTAAAAATATTTGTCATCTGCAGGGAACATGTTTCCTAGGATGTTATTTCTGTTATTTGGGTCATTAATTCTGTAGTGGTCCTACCTGTAAGGCATTCAGTGTTCATGGAACATCTATGAAGAAGTGGGGTGACCAGTTGAAACAGTTCACTCAGAGAACTACAGCCTCCCACAAGAGTTGAAGTTGGGTGAAGTATTGTTGTATTTTTCCTGTTCTTAGTCAGTCTAGTTTTTTATCCTATGGGACACACTTATCATTTATGTATTTTCATTTATTTTAGGAATAATTTGCACCCAAGATCTGCAAAGTACAAACATGTGTTCACTCTTTCTCTCAACATATGCATGTTTGGTCCTATTACTATCCTATACTATGAATGAACTTGGAGTGGAGCCAGCCATAGTGACTCATACCTCTAATCCCAGCATGAGGAAGGCTGAGGCTGTTAGTTTTAGGCCAGCCTGAATTACACAGTGAGTTATAGTTGGGATCTGGCTGCAAACCATACAAGCAAACTAACAACACTCCCAAACAACTCCAAGTCATTTTCAGAAGGCCAGGTAATAGGAGTACCCCGGGGTTCTCCCTGTATAAAAATGGATGCACTGTTTTCCATCATCTGCCAGGTCCTTTACAGTTAGATCAGCTTGAAAGCTCTCTGTAGGAGATAAAGATTTGATTTGTTCGATGTGCTGAGACATTTGAGAAGAATCTCATGTGTAAAGGAACAGAGTGAATTCATGCCTGGGACTGTAAACATGCTCAAAACTCATGGTTAAGGAAGTCATAGTCCCCAGGGGAGAGCCTGGTGGTGGTGGTAAATTGGCATCTAAGTAGTCATGTTTACAGATTTGTGCTGCCCCCAGCCTTCATCAGAGGAGCTTCTTATTGCTTCGGGTAGAAGGTAATGCAGAGATCTATTACTGTTCAAAGTAGCTGTGAGCACTCAGTGATAAGACACACCTGTGTCACCCCGATACCCAAAGTCAGGGAACATCAGAAAAGAGGGGCGCAAAGATGATAAAAGCTAGACAATGGGAAAGAGTGATATGCATGCTCTCTGTGAGCATAGAATGGCTGTGGCATCCAGGAACTCAGAGCAGCTGGGATTATCTGCAGGGGAGAACTCTGCAAAGGGGCTAGAAAGAAGGCTCAGTTGTTTAGAAAACTTCTTTCTGTTGCAGAGGACCTAGGTACAGTCCCCGGAACTCACACATTGACTCACAACTACCGATATCCTTCATACAGGGCCTCTGCTCCCCTCTTCTGACCTCTGAGGACACTAAGCGCAGGAGCGGTGCTTATGTGTACAAACAAGCAAAGCGTTCTAAATACATCTAAAGAAAGGAATTCTAGTGTGGAGGGTGAAGGGGCTCCTGAGGCTTCTCCCCTAGCTGAGGATTTTTTTTTTTGAAATGTGACCACTGGTAAGTTGGCCATTCTCCAGAGGATGACCAACTTCCATGCACATGTACAGGCATCACCAACTGGACTCAGTTGGTTCAAAAAAGCTAAATGGGTAAATTCATGAAAAATAGATAACTGTGAAGGAGAATGTTAAGCTGAAGCTGTGAAAGGATGCTCTTGAGCAAAGGTGAAGGAGGAAGGTCATGGGGTAGACATGATCAAGATACATCTCAGATGCGTCTGGCAGTGTCAAAGAATAAATAAAAATAGTATTAAAAACAAGGATAGAAAATGAAGACCTTTTTCAAAAATGCAAATGGAGCAAGTTAAACAAACAGTACAAAGAGGGCAAGCTGTTTCAAAATGAAACAAGTGTGGCCTTATTTGTTTTTCTCACAGTTCATATGACAAGGTCCCAAGGGCCACATGCTGTGCTGTGCATGAGTTATTATTCTTTAGCTTTTCCATTTGGTAATGCGCTCTACAAATATGTGTTCAGAAAGGGCAGAGTTCAACTGGCTCTCACCTGCACATTTGAGTATCTAAGCGTTGCAGTTGCTTGTGGCTGAACTTTCATCTTCTGCAAAGGAGCAGTTGTCTAGTTTTTCAGCTTAGCTTCTCACAAGGTCTGACTGTTACAATTCTGGCGGAAGCATGACAGTCTCATGGGTAGCCCACCTACCTCTGTTCTACAGAGTGCACGGAAGAGTTCTGGGGGCCGTAGCATGAAGCCCACTCTTCAGGTTTGCTTCAAGCCCCTTGCCCTCTGACCCACCCAAGTCTTTTCTTTGCAGTTCCCCAATGTATCTGGGGGGCAAGTGGGACATGAGCTTTCCTGGCCAGCCTGCTAAGTCACGGTTAAGTGATCGAATGAGATGTTAAGATCAAAGCTACGAAATACCTGCAACCCAAGTTTAACCAAAATTGCGACACAAACTAGTTCTGAGACCTTTGTCAAGTTCTCTAAGCTTTCTGAAGAGATGGAGATAAGAACCACTTTTCAGAATTAAAGCTAAAAGGAGATAGGTTGTGAAAACTGTTTGGTGTAAGAACACATTAAGATTTGCCCACGAGCCTCTATCTTAATGCCACAAACCCTCTTCTTGCACGTCCAACTTTACTGAACTTTCGAAGTGGAGCTCCTGTGAGCCACACTGACCTTGAAACAGTCAAAGGCACCTGTTCTCTCCAGTGGACTCTTTCTTACCACCCATGTTATATCTTATTATTTATTGAAGGCAATTATAGCCTTATATCACCAACTGGCAAGTAAACGTTTGTTTGCCCAAAGCCTCATACAGTTGATTGCACATGTTACACAGTATTTAAAAAGGAGAAAATAAATTACATAAAATAAATTAGTATAAAGTGAAATAATAAACACACCAGGGGATAATGAATGCATGTTAACTTACACATTCTCTAAGAGGAAATTTACTGGGCTGGAGAGATGACTCAGGGGTCAGGAATGCTTGCTGCTCCTTCAGGGGATCTAAGTTCAGAAACAAATGCCTGTGATGCTAGCTGCATGGACTATGATGCCGTTTCCTAGCTTTTCCTGTGTACTTGCATACCTATGGGTGTGTAGGCATATGCACACACACACACACACATAAATAATAATACAAACATTAAAAAGAAAGAGAACTATTTGAAAACAGGACTAGGATTTATAGCATAGTGGTAGAGTACTTGCCTAGCATGTATAAGGCCCTGGATTCAGTTTCAAGCATCATATGACACTCTCTCTCTCTCTCTCTCTTGCTCTCTCTCACACACATGCCTGTACAAGTTTAGTAAATATTATCTTTTAGTGAGGGTGATGGTCCAGCATACGTAAAAATCATATGAAGCAGTAGCGAAAAAAGAAAAAAGAAAAAATAACCAAGGAGAAAAACACTCACCATTCACTGGAATACAGGTGATAGCTTCGTGTGGAAGCTGCCTTGTTATTTTTCTAAAGAGCCATTGAGATCATGTTATGATTTCCATTTTTTAGATAAGGAGGTTGAGGCCCAGAGCTGCTGTGTGACATGCCCAAGGCTGTATAACCTGAATAGCCAGGAATTACAGCCAAGTCTAGTTCTGTTTGCTATTGCCTCTTTGCTGATGCCCCAACTTGATAGGTCTTTCTCCACTGAAGGAAACAATCATCTGTCTTTGCAGGAGAAGGCCCACAGCTGTGTTACACCTGTGTTTTGGGGTTAGCACCACACTAGTTCCTGCAGCAGCCCACCACTAAAACAATAGACTCTACTAAAAAATGAAACACTCTTTGACTACTTTAAGGGACCTTTGCAAGTAGAGCCGCCAGCAGATCCTCGTTTATAGTCAGAGCTCAGTGACTCTCACAATGAATATTTTTTATTGAGGAGCCAGCAGGAAACACTATATTTAAATAAATACAAGTTTGTGTTTCTCAGAGTATGTGGCTATTTGCAATGGGTTGTATAATGATTTTCAATAGTTCACAGAAATCTCAACTAGAATTCTTCTTTTGAGCCAGGTGTGGTGGCTCAGGCCTGTAATCTCAGGACTCAGAAGGTTGAGACAAAAAGTTTACAAGTTCCAGGCCAACCTGGGCTACACAGTAAAATCTATTTCCCCCTTTTCATGTTTCTGTGATTTTTCTTGGATGCCCACTAAGCCTATGTGTTTAAATTGCCTAGTTGTCAGCTTTTGGTGCTACTGGATAGAAGCAGAATGTTTCAGAAGTGAGGTCCAGCTGGAGGGAATTATGAGACCCAGGCTGTTTCCTCCTATCCTGACCAAGCTTTCTCTATGACTTATTCTCTTCACAAGGAATGGTTGTTGGGATAGGACCAACAATAAGAGCTATGGACTGACTTTGGACTGACACTTTTGCATCTGAAAGCCAAGATAACCCTTTGCTCTACATGCTGTTTATAGTAGGGCTTTGTCTCAATGAACAGAACACTGACTAGTATCACCATTCACCTATTGCTCAGAATGCAGAGAAGATTCTAACCCTCAATACTGGAGGCTTGCTGGGCCCTGTCACACCGATTTTCTCTTTACGTACAGGGGTCCGGCTGTATACACAGGATACAGGTTGAGAGACTAAACAAAAGTGTTTCTCTACCTGGTCTTATGTTGTTTGGGAGGTCAGGACTGGATGGGAAAGCCTGAGTAGAAAGGTAGGCACGTCAAGGATTAAAATGAGATACGTAACTAGTCGCAGCTAGGGTGCACTAAAAGGAGATCTTTGGGGCACTGTTTGTGAAGCCTCCACTGGCTTTCTTTATCTTCCTCTATCGCGGAAAGTTTCTGCCTCTCAGGAACAGACAAGACTGAAAGACTAAAGCCATCTCACAGAATGGCAGTCTGCATCCCCGCCCATCTCAGTATCCTCCCCCACAGATCTGTTGCCTTGAATTGCCTTTTGTGCTGTAAAAGCCAAATGAGAGGCTTGTAAATGATTTCCGTTGCCTAGGAGAGAGAAACAGTATCCAGAGCAACAAAATCATCAAATTTTATTATGTGTTAGCTAGTGCTATATATTTCAAAGTTTTGCTTTAAAGGGTATCATTTAGAAAAATGGGACTGCTTCTGATTGGCTTGGAAGTTTCTATTGTCAAAACGTATTACCAGGAAAGTACAATATGTTGGAAAATTACAAGGAACAGCACTTCAGTCCTATTTGGACTTTATTTATAAAAAAACAAATTAATAGCAAATGAATAAAACTTTTAAACCATTAGCCAAGTAATAATACTAAACAAAATAACTAATAAAACAGCCGCATCCAAACAGCTGTTTAAGAAAAGCCAATGATATTTCATCCATTGTCAATCTTGGCACTTGAGCAAAATAAGGACCAAAGTAAATATTTATTGAATCATGTGAGATTACTCAGAATTCCTCTCTTATAAATAGAACAAGCAAATAAACCCTGATTTATAAAAACCCTGGCTAACTAAATCAGTTAATGGCTCTATTCAAAAAATTCTTATCATGTAAACTGTGAATTCACAATTATAATTGAAAATTACTCGTTTCTCTATGAATTTAATATACATATAGTTAACCACCTGCTTGACTGTTACATAGAGTCATTTAAATGTGCAAATGGATGTTCAAATGTTTGAAGGCTTTTGAACCAAAGGCATTAATTGCCAGTCTGTGTTAATGGAAACACACAGAATGGATGCTTGATTTTCTCTGTAATAACTATAAAAATTCCCTGGGCTTCTAACTCTCTCTACTAAGCACACACAGTGGCTTTTCTAGGACATGCTCACTGGAGAGACCGAACCCCTCAACCTTGACCAAATAGGTGAGGAGAAGGTAGGAAAACACTTACAGGGAGGTTCAGGACTTAGGAGGCTGAGGCAGGAGGGTGATAGAGGTCAAGTGCTGAAGACCTGCCTGCCTAGGCAATAAAGTGAGCTCTTGTCTCAAAGAGAATGGAGAGATGGATCAGTGGGAAGAGTGCTTGCTACAAGCACAAGAACCTGAGTTCAGTTCCCCAGCATCCAACAAAGCAGCTCAGCATGGCTTGATGCATTTGGAGTCCCAGTGATGTCTGGAGGATGACAGTAGGACCCCTGGAGCACACTGGCCTGGCAGTGCGGCCAATTGTGAATTTCAGATTCAGCAATAAATACCATCCAAACGAAATAAGGTGGAGAGCCAGAGAAGGCACCTTACATCAACTGTTGGCCTTCATGTGCATGCCCACCCGCACATGAAATCACTTACACAGCAAGTACACACACAAACAATGGTTGACAGCAAAAATGACAAATGGTCCATTTCTTCTATCATGGCTGTGCTTAAGCAAAGGCCTTAATGCTTCCCAACAAGAACCAGTAGCTCTGAGACAGACATTGAGAAGAGGCCAAGTTCAAAGCAAGCCTTGGGAGAACATCAGTGCTCACTTGGTTCCTTCCTATTGACCCCTGAACAAGTGACCTGTGCTTCCTTTTAGTGGCCTCCAGACCTGGAAACTACTTAGGACTGAAGGCTATGGCCCATATCTGTGATGCTTTTCTTCTTCAACACAGTATGGCAGCTCCTGATCCTCTGCCCCAGGTTTGGTGGTAACGTACATAGAAAAATGATCGTGGTGGGTACATTTTTCCATTCCACCTCCTAGTGATCACTACAACTTAGAAAACTGGCTACCACGGTGACCACTACGGTTGACCACAGTGAACACTGCAAATGACCACCACAGTGAGCACCCTGGTGTTCACTGTGGCTGACCATCACAGTGGACACTAGAACATCACAATGGGCACAACTGGCCACCACAGTGAACACTGTGTCTGACTGACCCTTATAGTGACTGCTAAAGCTGACCACCACAGTGGTCAACCACAGTGACCACTATGGATGACCACCACAAACAATTTACAGCTTCTGTAACCAGTATGACTGACCATCACAGTGGGCATTACAGCTGACCACTAGAGTGACCACTCTGGATAACCGTCTCAGTAAAACTAAAATTGAGCACCGCAGTGACCAACGCAGAGACCACTCTGGCTGACCATCACAGTGGACGTGACAATGCAACACCTTAGTAACCATGGTGGCTGACCACCACAGTGGAAACTACAACTGATCACCATGTGAACACTCTGACTGACCACCGTAGTGTTACTCTGTCTTTGTTTGGAGCTTTCTGGCAACAGGATGGAGATAGAGGAAGCCTCATTTTGACTCAGAGTCAGGACCCAAGTTGATGTCAATGTCTAGAAAACACTTGGGGACATGAGTGAAGACAAGCTCAGCCTAATGCCTAGGCTTTTTTCTTCAGTGGGGAGTCAGAATTCAGAGGAATGTGGGTTCCATGGTTTTCTCCAGCAGCCCGGATTGCAACCCCAAGTTGTTGTTTTCCTCTCCAGATTTTTACTATTGTTACATTATATGATCAAAATGGATGTTTCAGGCTTGACTATTTCCCATATAGCACACTAAACAGCTTCTCATCTCTCATCAGATGGGAAATAAAACAGACTCAAATGGAGCAACACATCAAAAAGAGTTAAAAACTGATAGCTACTGACAAAATAATGAATCTTATTGAGAAGGAAATTTACAAATGAAAAGGTGAACAGAAGAGCTATTTTAAAATGAGGCAATGAGGAGATATCTTCTGGGTAAATGAACATGCCATCAAGACTGAAGACCTGAATAGAAGGAGATAATGGACTCTCAAAAGTTATCCCTGATCTTCATGTGCATACACGTGCGAATGCACACACACACACACACACACACACACACAGAGAGAGAGAGAGAGAGAGAGAGAGACAGAGAGAGACAGAGAGAGACAGAGACAGAGAGAGAGAGAGAGAGAGACAGAGAGAGAGAGAGAGAGAGACAGAGAGAGAGACAGACAGAGAGAGAGAGACAGAGAGAGAGAGAGAGAGAGAGAGAGAGAGAGAGAGAGAGAGAAATAAATAAAAATAACTTTTAAGAGGTAACGTGGAGTCCTGCTTTTTACAGGTTGGGGCCCAGGCAGCCCTTTCTGGAAGGGGCCCAAACAATAAAGTAACAAAGGAAAGGAGTTCCTTGTCTCCAGTTTGCAAAAATGCAAACAGGGTTGCATGAGACTCATGTGGTCTTCCAGGATATTCTTAGGCTTTGGGGAGGAGAGTAGTAGGCAGTTGGGAATTTGCAAGAACTGGTTGGGTAGAAGGTAAGACATGGATATTATTGTTGCTGTCACGGTTATTTGTGGTGTTAGGGATGAGGTTCAAAGTCTCATACATGCTTTGCAAGTTCTTTATCCCCGAGCCACAACCTCATCTGAGATAGTATTTTAAATGGGAAGTAGTTGTCTACCCACAGGCTGCCTGAACACATCCAGATAATGTATAATACGACTAAGCTATTATTATATATCTGATGTTTGGGTATTTAAACCCAGTCTTCAATTCTCCAGAGACATCTCCTCTCTGTGATGCAGACGTCCTTCATTTCTGCTTTGGTTTCTTCAGTGCCATCACAGCCTGGCACCCAACTTTCTTCTCCAGGCTTTTCTGAGTGAGTTTCAGATACTCTGAGTCAGTTCCAACTCTAACCTCAGTGGGTAAAGGCTTTTCACCAGAGAAGACATTAGAAGACCAGGCTAGCTTCTAGGGACAGTGCCAAGAGAACTCCGTGCATCTATTATGTAGTTTTGTCACTGTATTTTTTAGTTATTTTTTGTAAAAGCATACCGCTTAATACCAATCATGACCTAGTATGGTTAGTTTGAAAAGCCCAGCTCTCCCACAAGCCAAGGTCATTCAGGAAAGAACTGCAAGGAGAAAAGTGGACCAGCAAATCTCAGAAAATCAGGTGTCCATTTCTTTATGGGAGAGAAGAAGGAAGAAAAGGAAGGAGTGAGAAGAAAGAGAAGAAAAATGGAAGATGAAAAAGAAAATCTGTGCTCTTGCCCTGCATATGTGAGCAGAGACCTGAAGTCACACAAGAAGTGTATACCCTTGGGGACATAGCTGGATCTTGGTCCCTAGGAGCCCTTATTGGCTAACCCTGGGCAAGCTCCAGCCTCCAGGACTTTATGGAGCAATGGAGGCACATGGCAGTGAGAGGGGAAGATGAATCGAGCATACGTCTAGTTTTTACAGAGGTCATGATCTAACCAATGGCTCAAAGGGTCTGAACATTCCAGTTCCACCCACATATGTCCTTCCTTACTTCTGTGACAGCACTCCTCTTAGGGACTGCTGGATGTAGGGAGTAATTTGCTGCAGCAGGTTTAAAGGCAACATGCTCATTATGTGAAGCTCTATCGCTGGTCTCTAGGAATTTGTGGAACATGCTCATTTCCTAATGACCCAGTACATGGCACTTCCAGTGTGAGATAGGAGAAGTGCTGGGCAAACGGGCAAACTAGGATAAGCTGGTTCCTTTGGGTAAGAGGGGGACAGGGCATTGGGATTCTCTCTGGATACGAAGAGATGACCCAGCTTTGTAACTATCTAATTCTTTCTAATTTTAATTTTATTTTTTATATTATTTACAGTTATTCACTTTGTATCCCAGCTGTAGCCCCTCCCTCATTCCCTCCCAATCCCACCCTCACTCCCTCATCTCCTCCCATTCCTCTCTCCAAATCTACTGATAGCAGAGGTCCCCCTCCCCTTCCATCTGACCCTAGCCTATCAGGTCTCATCAGGACTGGCTGCATTGTCTTCCTTTGTGGCCTGGTAAGGCTGCTCCCCCCTCAATGGGAGGTGATCAAAGAGCCAGCCATTGAGTTCATGTCAAAGACAGTCCTGTTCCCCTTATTAGGGCACTCACTTGGACACTGAGCTGCCATGGGCTACATCTGTGTAGGGGTTCTAGCTTATCTCCAGGCATGGTCCTTGGTTGTACTATCATTCTCAGAAAAGACCCCTGTGCCCAGATTTTTTGGTTCTGTTGCTCTCCTTGTGAAGCTCCTGTCCCCTCCAGGTCTTTCTATCTCCCCCTTCTTTCATAAGATTCCCTGCACTCTGCCCAAAGTTTGGCTATGAGCCTCAGCATTTGCTTTGATACACTGCTGGATAGAGTCTTTCAGAGTCTACGGTAAGCTCCTGTCCTGTTTCCTGTTTTCTCTCTTTTCTGATGTCAGTCCCATTTGCCTTTCTGAATTAAGATTGATTATCTTACCCTGGGTCCTCCTTATTGCTTTGCTTTTTTAGGTGTACAGATTTTAGTATGTTTATCCTATATTATATGTCTAATATCCACTTATAAGTGAGTATATACCATGTGTGTCTTTCTGCTTCTGGGATACCTCACTGAGGATGATCTTTTCTAGTTTCCACCGTTTTCTTGCACATTTCATGATTTCCTTGTTTTTAATTGCTGTAGGATTCCATTGTGTAAAAGTACCACAATTTCTGTATCCATTCCTCAGCTGAGGGGCTTCTGGATTGTTTCCAGGTTCAGGCTAATACGAAAAAAGCTGCTACGAACATGGGTGAGCAAATGTCCTTGTTGTGTACTTGAGCCTCTTTAGGATATATGCCTAGGAGTAGTATAGCTGGGTCTTGAGGAAGCGCTATTCCTAACTATCTATTTCTTGAGGTATAAACTTCCTATGCAAAAGTAGGGAGCAAATTAAAAGCAAACATCAATAAACGTGCATACCCACAACCCAAAGCCTGTGTCTTCCTAACAGTCCGTCTACAGAACCCTGGGCACAGGCAGATGTCGGCTGCTTCTGATTCATGTACCTTCTTTTCTCCTTGTGTTGGGACTGAGGTACTGGGTCTCAGTTACCCATCGCGGGGAAGGGCTTTATTGGGAAGAAACTCAGTGTACACGTATGTCACAGTTCCAGGGAAGCCATGGCCAAGAACAGTCTGTGGTCAGTTGCATACTTGGGGAAACAAGATGTGTACTACCTGTCCCGGAGGCTGCTTTGATATAATCAGAGGCTGAAAGTGTACAGATATAATGTCACATGCTGGCTAAGGTTCATTCATCCCACATCACTGGCTGTCTGAGGCTGCCAAGAGCTTAATAGGTAGGTTTCTTGTCTTCTGTCAGCATTTCTCACTTTGTGACTTCTGTGGTCAAAGTGACCAACAGAAAGGGCAAGGCTGAGGTCATCAGAATTCCCCCTTTTGTATACACACATTGTTTAAACTATTCCTATCAGAAGAGTATCAGCAGAGGCAATACTTTTTATTTTGTTTCAGGACTGACAATTTATGAGATGGTTATTTTTAAATAGGGCTTTAGGTTCAGTGAGATCAATTCTCTGGAAAGCATGGTATGTATGTGATGCAACTTGCAGCTGTTAGGGGAACAGCTGCAGGTGTTTTTATCAGCTTACAGTGGAGATAAGTTATCTTGTGACATCAGGGCCAAGGTGTTTTGTTATATCAGATAAGATGAAGGTAAGTATTTGCTGCTGAGGTTTCCCAGAATTCTTGTCTTATGTAAGAAGGTAAGAGCGTTACCAGGATTTTTTGCTTTTATCCTTTCCGAAGGAAGACATATATATATATATATATAAGCTTAGATCACATTCTTCCCATATGCACACACACACACATACACACACACTTCATCTACTTGGTTTGGTTCAGACAAAATAAAAAATAGAATACATTTTAAGTTCCTAATGGGTTTTTCTGTAACTGCGATCTCCTTGGAACTTTCAAAGATTATAACAAAATTCTCCCTGTTTTCTCTTTGTTTATTTGTTTCTTTCTTTCTTTCTCTTTCTTTCTTTCCTTCCTTTCTCTAGCTGTCTCTCTCTTTTGTTCATTCTTTCCTTTGTTCTGTTTTTCTGTCTTCCCTTTTAAAGATTATTTTAACTTATGTGTATCTGCACGAGTCTGTGCATTAGGTTTGTGTGTGGGTCTGATGAGGTCAGAAGGGGGCATCTTGGAACTCATTACAAGCAGTTGTGAGCCGCGTGATGTGGGTGCTGGGGACTAGATCCAGGTCTTCCGCAAGTGCAGTAAGCTCTTTTAACCATGAGACCATCTCTTCAGCCCCACATGGAAGTCTTACATGTAGTGGTATTGGTCCCTAGACCCATCTCAGTTATGTGCTAGACTTTCATGAATCACTTCCTGTACCAAAGTAGTGTACTGAGGTGTGCTGGAACTATGCAAATTGCTTTATAGAACAAGTTTTTATTCCTCATCTGTTTATTGTGCAATGTATATCAGGTACTGAAAATCGGGCTTGTGCTTTGTGTCCTTCTAGCCATGGGAATGATTAATGTTAATAGTATACAATCTCTTGTAGTCCCTGGCCTATTAACAATGCAATTGCTGATGGCTTTTCTCATCCTTGTGTAAGGGTGAAAACTCTATCCCATAAGCAGTATCTTTGTATGTGTGTGTGTGTACATGCAGAACTGCCTTGTGTGTGCAGGCATGTGCATTTATATGCTGCTTTGAAGCTTGTTTTTTACAGATGATAAACTTGTATATATCATGTACCCAAATCATTAAACTATTTGAGGCAAATCCAGGTATTTATAGTGATAGCTTGAACAAATAGTGTGCATGTATTGAGCAGTTAGCATATGAACAAATAGATGGATTGTGGGCACCTGGAGAGGAAAAACAAAGAAATCGTGTTATGCAATGTGAGTCTTAATCTTTGAAGAACAAATGTGGTATGTGAGTTATAATTGTCTTGTTTTGATATGGAACATTTTGTGTCATTTATTCACTAAATAAGTATATGATCCAGGGAAGTGTAGAGACATGATTATTATATCACATGGTAAATTTGTACAAGGAAAAAGACAAACTTGTCATATGCCCCTACTCTCAGTTCACTCATTCAATAATTCCTCGATACCTCTGAAAAATAGCTAGACAGAATAGGAAAAGGTTGGTGGAAAACGGCTTCCCTTCCAAGAAATTCCTGTGGAAGTATTTCTTCCTCTCGGAGCCAAGCTTATAATCATACCTGAAACAGATGCAGGCTGGGAGGTGATGCATACGTATGAAAGAACCAACGAAAACAGTATCTGCATGTACGCATGTGTATTGATCTACGTACACATGCATTACCAGATGTCTGTGTGTACCTACATCAATGGCTGAAGCCATTTCAAGCACAAGAGAGTCACTAGTACTTCGCCTGTTTTCATCGGGCAGATGGTGCCAGCAGTAGCTCTTTTCCTGCCATCAAGACTTCCATATTTTACTTTTTTCATACCCGAAAGACTCATTCTAATTTTAAGGGCCAACTCTTTGAGTGAGTATAAATGACTAAAAGTTCTCCTAGACAGAAAAACTTAAGTCTTAACAAGTAATCCCTTGTTTTATAATAGGAAAAAAGCATATATGTAGTTAAAAATTGTTATAATGTGCTTTATCATTAGGTACTAAGAAGTGGGACTATCTATGATGAGAATTGAAAAGGAGACAGGAAGAAAATCCACAGTTTAATGTGCAAACACACCAGGCAAAGGTAGCCTCTAACTACATTCTGAGGTTGAAATTTATCAGCTTTGTGACTTGATTTAAAAAAAAATAGCCCACTGTGGTTTCTCCTGGTCTTCAGTTACTGACATATCGCTGAGATCATACATGTTCATCTATGGTACCACAGCTTGTATAGGTAAAGTTCTTGAAGCAATTTGACAAGCTGAAGATGTATGCATAAAAGTCTGTGTAAATCCGAATTGTACTTTCTACCATATAAAAATTAATTCTCAAGCCCTGAACTATGTATTAAAGTATCATGTGTATAACATTTGTGTACAAAATTGCTACACATTTTATTTGCAATTTGCAGTGTTAAATTGCCATTAATCTCTGCTTGTAAATATCTCAGCTCAAATATGAAGGTACCATCTGTTAATGCAGGCAGCAAAGTGTGTGCCTCTCAAGTGGCTACATGGAATGAAAAACAAAATCTCAGGAAGGTATGGACTGAACCAACTTCTGTATCTAGCATTCTGAAAATGGCAAAATAGGAGATGGTGAACAGAGCAGTGGGCATGGGGCTAGGGGCAAAAAGGGAGGTGTGACTGAAGAGTCAGCTCCAGGGAGTTTCTTCATGATGATGGAGCCGTTTTCAATCTCGACTATGGCAGTGATTACAGGAACCTACACATGTGGTAACACGTCAGAGAGATATACACAAAAGTATAAGCTGAAAAAATGAGTGTATGCAAAAGCCTTCTGTTCTGTGTCAGTGTGGTGGCCTGGCTACTGTCCTTGTTGTGTAAGATAGCAGCACTTGGGGAGGCTGAGTGATGGGCTTAGAGGACTTGGGTCTACTGCTTTTGCAACGAGGCTGTAATTATTTCGAAATGCAGAGGCTTTAGATCTTCTGTTGAAAAAGGAATCCCAACTTCTAATTAAACATACTTAGGAAGCGATTTAGGCAGATTGTGGTCCTTTCTGAAGGTGGGCCTTTTGCATATAAACACCAAAGACTTGATTTACCACAAGCCTAGCATCCAGGTCTACAACCCTCAAGCCATGCAAATGGAGCAATGGCTGTTTTCATTGCTTCCTTTAAAGTGTAGATGCAGGAGATTTCAGAGCAAGTAGAGATCTCCCAGAGAATGTGGGCCAAGCTCTAGCGTTCCCCCTTCCCCTGGTTTTGGTAAACTCGTTGGTAACTGGAGAGCTGTGTTCTAATTTCTCAGCAGTATCTGGTCTCGTTGGAAACTTTACAAGCCACTGTTTTCCGGTACAAACTACAGAAAGCTTAGGGGTAATCTTGTAAAGTTATCATGTTATATATGATAAGACAAGTATTTCAATTTTTTGTGCATGCACAGATGCTGGTGTAAGGCCATATCACAGTTTAGAAACAAGTGGATACAAACAAACCAGGCTACCTGACACAGTACAGCAAACATTAATTTTAATCAGACCTAGATCTGGACAGATTTCTTGAGATGAATTAGCATCATATCTTCATTTTAATATCATGATTATACTCACCCTATGTATTCACATAAAAAGGAGGCATCTGGTAGGTCAATACCATTCACAAAAGCCCACAGGCTTGTAAACTCCTGAGACACAGGCCAAGCAAACACTAACCTGAGAATTAAAGCTGCTGTCATTTGGAAAAGAGAAGATAGTTTCTCTCCTTGACTCATGTAGTTTACATTCAACTCATGTAGATTACACTTGCTTAGTCAGTGACTTTTCTTCTTGGATTGCTAGTATGTGTATGCCTTTGTAAATCTGCCCCATGCACTGGCCCAGAAGGCCCCAGGCTGGGCCTTACTCTTGATCTCATGCATAAACAAATGACCTTAATAACATGATTATGTATGTGGCTACTGATTTACCTTAACAATGATTAAACTCAGTCTTTGAAGTAAACACAGGAACAAAACTAGCCACTCATATCATTAGTATAACCATTTTATTAACAAAAGGAACCCATGGGGTTCAAACAAGAGTACAAAATACAATCTTTATTTTCCCCTTGGTTAAATTATTATTCTTTAATAAAAATTTTAAAAAGCTAGTGAATTTACCAAAAACACAACCTTTGCCTACTGAGTTTCTTATTGTGCAAAACAAAGACACAGAAAGTAAAGTTCTGCCCATGGAAGGAAAGATCGGTGTGTGCCAAATGATGCACACTTTGAATCTTAAGCTTTGTGCATCAGAAAGAAAATCCTAAGGGCACTTTTCATTTTTCCCAAACTAAATGAGAGCAAAAGGGGACTAAACAGGCAAGTGTTAGCAGCTAAAAGTCTTATCTTCATTCTCAGGGTTTCTGATGTAGTTTTCTACATTCACGTTATCCTGGCTATAAGCTTTGGGTCAGACAGACCCCTATAAAGTTATGTCTCTGAACTCTTCTCTTCAATGCCACTGTTAGCTCTGCTTCGCTTTCACGGGGGAGCTTCATGATTTCTCTAACCAACCTGACTGCAGTGGCTTTTCTACAGGGAGCCAGCCTGTTCTGTGTCTCTCTTCCCACACTGCTGCTTTCTTTCCCTTTGTTTTGGTTTCAAGATGGACCATGTCTTGACATAGCATGTAAACTACGGTCTGGAAGCCAAAAGATAGCTCATCATCTTTTCTACGGCAAAGATAAAAAGTTTAGACAGTATTTGAACAACCATAACTGTTTACAGACACACAACAAAAAGAAAAAATAAAAACAAAACAACAAATCTTTAAAAGACCAAAACAAGAAATAAGGTTCTGTGGTAGTTCCCACACCACCATTACTGGCAATTAATACCATTTGGCATTGTAGACAGTGGCTTACAATGAAATACATGTGTTTGACACTAAAATGACCACAGAAAAGAGAGGTATGCTCAGAGGGGACAAGTTCTCATTTACCTAATATTGGTACAAAAGTCCCTGAACAAATGGCCCACTGACTTTTGAATATAAAATTTAACTCTAGAAGAATACCTCTAAGTGAACATGGTGACTGAAAGACCGATCCAGGGTCCTGATGGATGCAGCACAACATTCTGCCTGGGAAGCACCAGGGTTTCTTGAGTAAACCCTTAGGATTTGGCAGACCAGGTCTCAACTGTGACATCTCCCTTCCACCTGGTATCAGAAATGTACTCAGCTCACGGGACCATCAGACTGTAGGCAAAGAGACTGAGGGTGTGACCCTGTACAGGAGGGAGGAGGCTAGTAAAGACACGCCTGATCAACACAGTCCTGTAGGTCTGAATATCCTGAGGCTCAATGGCAACAAAATATTGCACCAAAACAAGTTTTTCAAATAAATCACAGTTTAAATGAACTTACTAACAAACTAGAATAAGAATGTACAACACAGCAATTGCCGTCCGTCCACTGAAGCCTCTTTACGGGGACCAAGTTCATGCGTGCTCCTGTCCTCTTTTGATTTGGGATTTCTTTTAAGAGCTAGGTGTTCATATTTATTTGTATTTAATGCTGAACTCATGGAATTTTACCTTGATCTAGTTTCAGACCGAGTGACAGGTTGAGAGGAGTCTAACTGCATACAGCAGAAACTCCAGAGGTCAATCAGGCCTGGGCTTTTGAAAGCTGACAAAGCCACTAGAGGTAGGATAAGAAAACACTCTTGTTTTGTGTAGGTAACAGGTACCCTAAAGGTGTCATGCCTACCCTTCTTTTTTTCTAATATTCCCTAGGTAAATAAGGGAGGAGGAAAATCAAACATACATCCTGCAGAAGTTCTTAAAGGTGTAAAAAGTACAAGCTTTCACAACACACACTTTCATGTGAGAACTCTTTTTCCTTTTGATATGGCAAGTTTTTAAGGAATTCCTTCTAGGCTTCCTAATATAGTAGAACCAATTTTCAAAGTACATTTTAACTTCCCCATGAAAGAGCAGAAACATTGTCACTTCCATCAGGATCTCACATGACCACTGATTCCAGAAAGGATACTTTCAAGGGCCTCAATCCTTGCTCTGGTAACATAAGAAATCATGAAGACCCCAAAACAGGGGGACCTCAATTGCATTGAAAGTAGACCACCTCCTCATTCACACTCACTTCAAGGCTGTCTTGTCTCCTACATCAAGTCTTCTTACCAAGTCCCTAAGTTCCCAACTGTATGTGAGCCCTGGCCAGAGCATACACCAGCAACATTCCAATTCCTTAAGACTCCTCTCTCAAACAGTGTGGGCATTCTTTCACTTCCTCTCCCACCACCAGGACTTCCGGTTTTTCAACTCATGTTTCCAACCACTTTTAAAGGGGACAAGTGACCCCACCCTATAAACTTGTATACCCATCCCACTGGCCAATTAAAATGTTCTCATATTCTTTCATTTCTGTCATCTTCAGATTTGAAGTTCATTGATATTCTGAAGTTAACTCTCTCTTCTATAGCAAGGCAGGTGAAAGAACCAATATTCGAAGTAAGTAACAACACAGTGAATTCTGGAGTCTGTTCAGAGAATGAAGGAAACAGGCTGGGATTCTTGGGCATCCCCAGGATGTGGATCGACCTGCAGAGACAGAAGAGAGAGGTGACGGCTACAGCACTGTGGTTCTCCCACCTACTTCTAATTACATGACAGCCGTGAGGCTGAGTTGCTCAGCACCTGTCATTAAGTCTTCCTCTGGCTGCTGAGTTATCTTCCATGGCTAAATAAAACATCTTCAAGGCAATCCACAATACTGCTCATGCATGCCATAGATCACAAGCAAAACACCAGAAGATGTGCTAAGTGGTTGTGATAATCTAGCAACACTGTAAGAACAAGTTTATGCATATACCCTACCAATTATAAGTCAGCAACAGCACATTAATGGAGGGGAGCACGTGATTGTCTGCAGATGGCATGATGAATCTAATTTTCCTTACCTCTGAATAAAGAGGTGGAGGCTGGAACCGGAATTCTTGTATGCAGGCAAACATAGAGTAGCAGGCCTCTCCCTCACAGTCCGGGGGCTGAGGGTATGGGGGAATATGTCGGGAAAATTCTTCTTCTGATACCACATCTGCATAATTCGGTGGTGCTGAAAAAGAAATGGAGTTTGAGCTAAGAAGTCCATGCAAAAAATGCAAAAATTGTGTTTCCTCACCTCTTACAAAAACAAGAGATTGAGCCAAACTTAAAGACATTGTGGCCATCACAAGATTTGGTTCCCTTGACACACAGCTACTAATACTGATTATTCTATTTTCAATTACATTCCGTTTTTTGTGATCTACATATTATAATCAAGGCAAACAAATACCTATGAGATGTAGCTATAGAAAATATGTAACAGTCTATACTTTCATTTTAACCATTTTTCATTGTTATAATATGAGTTAGCCTTAGGACATGTCTATTTACTCCTGGGTTTGTCATTAGCTTTGTGTAGTGGCTACAGTAAGCATTCAAGGTTCCTTTTCCCAGAATGTTATGTAAGTTTTCGCAGTACAAGACCGAAGAGTAGTTGTGATGATTTGTCCCCACTGTCAACCTGACTGGATTTAGAATCACCTAGAACACCGGCCATGTCTATGACAGCGTTTCAGAGGCTGAACTGCAGAAGAACCACTTGGATGTGAGTGGCACCACCCAGCACACAGGCCTCTAGACTCAGTGAAGAGGCCTGGGGCACCCTGGCCAGCTGACTCACACTCCGGCAGCCACAGATAAAGCTTTCCATACCGCCTTACTAGTTTGTCCCTAAAAACGGTAAGTAAACCCTTCTTCCCTTTAGTGTCTGCTTTTCAGGCATTTGGTCACACCCCAAAGAACACCAACGTGGTGGGGACAGCTGATATGTGAACCCATTTCTGTCATGCTCTGTTAGCCGCTAGTCTCTAAAACGTCACCGAGAAAGGCTTGAATGCTTTACCTTCTGGCTGCTCTGGCAGTGCCAGTGCCAACCAGCTCATGTCCATACTGAACTGGCTTGCAACACTGCTGTTTCTGCGGCCGAAGCCACTGTATGGAATCGTACCAATAACCAAGGGCAGCTCCAGCATCAATTTTTTAGCACCAGGAATGTGAATGTATACCTAATACATACAAGAGAAAAAAGCATGTGTGAGGGAGAGAAAGGCACAGACTTAGGGCAAACTCCATGGGAACTAAGCCAATTCATCTTCCTTTTCATAGAACAAATGCTTTTGTTTCCCACCAAGCCACCATGAGGACAAATGTAATGTGTCCTGAACAAACAAAATGAAGACTTCACTATCTCCAGGACAAACTTGTGACAGGGAAATATGCCCTTCACGTTTCACTGTAAGCTGACATGACTTGTAACAATCCTGGAAAATGAAATATATTCTTGAATGTAACAAACACTCCTCACATCACCTCAATTCTTTTAAGGTTACTGCATTAAACGCTCTAGGTAGAGACAGATTTTTGACAATAAGGCCAATCTTCATATACTGATAAATGACGGCAATGCTAACATTTTCTAGAGTATTGATGCAATAATTAGAGATATTATTTGCAATCATGTGGCTTTCTGCTCTGTTTTATGCATTTTAATTATTCAAGAAGCTCTGCGTACAGCTAAGGAGTAGTCCACTCTGATAATGCAGCAATCCAGGATGGATGGAGTGACAGGTGGAATCTTCAGCATCTTCCCATTCCATGTATCCGTACTCCCAGAACCAATGTGGTTTCCTCGGACATTGGCAACCCTGTGCCGGACTGTCTTTGTCTTTCCACTAGCCAAATACGTCTGGGTTTGGAATATGGCTGCCTTAGGAACAATCAGACGAGATGAACAATTCTCTATTTCTGCATATATGGGAATAGCTTCTCCTAAAGAAAGAAGAGAAATGAGACGGATTTGGGAATGCTTCATAAAATTCTCAAAGTATCAGTGAACACTGCGACACCCCAATACTACTGAAGCCCTGGCTGGAAGCTTCCATGGGAAGTCTTAGGGAGAGGAATAGACATTCTATGCAGAAGGTGACATTTTATACCAATTGCACTATTCATTTTTCCAATGTAAAAAGACAATGGTAACAGCATTACCTCAAGGTATATAAATAAGCAGTGTGTAGAAATGAAAACAAGGCATGTAGAGAGATGATGCACTGAGAGGCTAAGTACAAAGCTTTCTAGGAACCAGCGTGGGCCCACAGAATGAAAACCTGCCCATCAGTGAGCAAAGCGTTCGCTTCTCAGGATGAGGCAGACAAGCCAGTCACAACACTACAAGTCTATAGTCCCGCTCTCCCAGAGCTCTGTACCTCCTATTGTAATGTGAAGATAAGCTCCAGCCTTTCCCCACTCTCCTGAGTTTCCTTATCTTATGAAAGCAACATGATTAGAGTCAGAAAGACAAGGGTTTTGTTAGGGCTTATTATACATGCCCTTAAAATATGTAAATATTAATCACTTATATTTTAAAATACAGTGTACTTCATAGATTACAACACTTACTGTTTTACATTGCTTAAATTATCTGGTAAAATCAATGAGCCTTTCATGTAGACTTTTTCACAGGTGTTGCTTACCATTACAGTAGCCCTTTCTTTCGATTTTGACACTCAGTGACACGGGGCCAGAAGTGAAAATCCAACAGCCAACCATTTTTTCCTGCGTTTTCAGCATAGGAGTCTTGAAAGTTGCAAACAAAAGGAATTTAGTTAAACCACTGAAGAGAACTTATATTCTTTCAAAGAATTTTTATAAAGAAATATCTATGTTTCACATTATCATGTATGAAATACGTAATGAAACCATTTCCTTCTTAGGGAACCTAGTGTGAAGCCTCAGATTCCAACTAATGACATCATCCTACTTTATCCTGAAGTTATTGTATTTCTAGGAAATGACACAATGTCCTTTAGAAAAGTGAACAAGGGTCATATTCCTACTGTAAATGTTACAGAATTGTCATTGTGTGTGGTGGGTGTGGTGAGGCCTGTACACAAGCGTGTGTGCAGGTGTGCATATCCATGCCAGGGCATGCAGAAGGCAGAGGAAAATGCTCAGAGTCTCTTTCTGTACCTCCCCCTTTTCTTCTGTTGTCTGCGACACAGTCTCTCAGTCAATGCAGACTGGCAGCCTGTCTGTGAGCCCCGGGATCCACCTGCTTTAAGCGCAAATTCTGGGGCTATCAGCATGTATGTATGCCCCCTCTCCCCCGCTCCTGCACGGGAGCTGGGGATTTGAACTCAGGTTTTCTTGCTTTTACGGTAAGCATTCTTACCCCAGAGCCATCTTATTAGCATGAAAGAATTCTGTTTTAAGACAATGTAAAGATCGGGAGAAAGGAGGAACAACATAGAAACCAATAATCAGAATGTTACATGGCTTGGCAGATGCTTCAAAGGATAAGAAAATCATCGTTTTGTTTTCTATAGAGTTCATGTCAGACGTAATCTCAAGAGTTCTTGGACTAGTCTGCAGCCACATGCCCCATGTCAGCAGATCCTCCCTACTACAGGACTCTCGTCTTCAAAGACAGAAGAACACTCGGACGGGGCTTAAATGATCTGTTTGCAAAAGCAAAAGCTGTCTGTAAATTACCGTGGCTGTCATCTTTTATTTTTCACTTATTTTAGAAATTACAGTAAAAAGGTCAAGTGTCTGTTTTTGACTTAAAAAACAAACCTCAATAAGTGATTTCCCATGAAAACCCTGGCAATATAAGAAACAGTTTAAAAATCCTACATTAAGTTTAAAAAATATAAGCTACCAATGTCACCAGTTTTCCAAACGGGATTTAAGGAGCTATTCAAGTGTGCCTGCGCCAGGGAGCAGGATACTGGCTACTCATGCAAGCAAGGCCTGTCCGTTATCTGTTATCTTAAAGGGAACATTTACTCTACTTCTTGTGAAAATAAGAACTAAAAACTTTTAGCTGCTGGCTTTTCCCTTGTCTTTAAAATTTTTAGTTAGAAAAAGAAACATCTATTACTAAAAACACATCTTTGCCACATCAGTGTCACAATGGGAAGTTTAAATTATCAGTATTATCTATGAAGTGAAAAATAACACCATTCATTCATATTTAAATGAAGACGCATTTGGTCCCTAGCAGCTTTCATGAAAGTAGAAGGTATAATTTTATATTATTTTGATAATATGGGTGCAGATAAAAGAATGTAGCTCATTAGTTCCCATCTTGCCTATTCTGTTGTTCCTTATAGCCTGATCCTACTTACCAGCCTACAGTATTCCTGATGATTATTAGAAGTTCAATGCCTTAATGTGGCCAAATCTGTCATAAGGAAACGGTGAGGGAAAGGACGGCAGTGGCAGCTGCACACACTTACTTAATGTTAGAAAATGACATGCAGAATGGAAGGATACATGGCATAATGGCCAGGCTTCAATAACAGGCTGAGTGTGATTAGTACTCTTTGGTAATTACTGCTCCTCAACCTGCTATTATTGGAGTTTAGACTACCACAGTCCTGTGAATGCAGCCATGCTGGTGAGCAGGAACCCTCGTCTGCTGTGCATTATTGTTATTAAGGCTTATTAATGCATTTCAAGCCTGTGTAACTTTTTGGCAAAAGCAGCCCTGAACAGCAGGGGCATAATCAATAGTATTAACACACACAATTTGTAATTTGCCCAACCTAGAATCATACCCTTATAGTGAACGCCTATGGGTTACATCCTGTTCTGTGAGCCAGCAGACGGTGACAGTGCAGATCATCCCTACCCTGACAAAATGCAGACATCACTATTGGAAGGGGGAGGGACAGAGCAAGGGAGGGCTCACCAGTAAGGGTGGCGTGTTGACGTCCACGTGACTGACAACCTGGAGCTCTCTTCTTACACTCTGATCTGGTACTTGGGGTCGTTCCAAAACAGCCCTCACACAGTACTGAATGCTGCCATACTTCCCAGTAAACGATGTTGCCAAAGGTCTGAAAAAAACCAAAGATACTGATTTATGAGCTTATTTTCAGCTACACCAAGCCAGGAAAAGCATGCATTAACATGTGGGTTATGGTTGAAAAAAAAAAAAGAAGTATAGGGAGGGTAACACGGGATTAGCACAATGGACAGAAGGCAGGGGCAGGACATGGAAAACTCAGAGCATCACTCACTCAGATGGAAGTTGAAAGCGAAAGGGAAACTCGTGTTTTCCAGGTTGTAATAAAGTGATGCCATCACCTGAAAAGAGACCATATTGTATTTTAACTAAGGTCAACATTAAATCAAGAGGGTCCCCCCCCCTTTTTTCAATCTAAGCCATATTTTTTTAAAGGTGGTTTTTCTGACAGTACATTCCACAAGTTCATTAAACAGATTGGGAAAATTAAATTTAAATTTGTCTTTTACCAAGAAACACACCCTTTCTATCACAAGATGATCAGTTATACAATATAAAGTGTTATCTAGGGCCAAGAGTTCCAGTATACATATACAGTACATAAACACACATGCAGTGCGTATTCTTATGCACAGACACATGCACACACATGGATGTTACCCTATCTATACTAACATGAGATATGATCATTAAATTGTCCTACAACTAATTGACAAGTTACATTTCATTGGCTACACTATAATAATCATATTACGCATTCTTTGGACAGAGATGGAAAGCTTGGGAACAGTATTAGTAATAGTTATCAATAAGACAGCCAAAGCAGCGGGAGGCAGCTCTTCACCTTTAGCTCTACTGAGATTGACGGGGTTTCTCGGAGATAAGAGCAGGATTTTCAAGGCATGGCATGGTTCCTTCCCCTTTCTTGTTAGCATCATTCACCTTCATGTACAGGCTGCTTACTGAGCAAAGGTCAAAGTACACGGATGGTGTAAAACTAGAGGCACCACTGGCACCCATGAAAACTGCCCACAGTCTATCTGTTTTATGTAGATCCAAAGTGGACCCTGCAGCTTCCACTCTGGTCAGTGGCTCCCTATGGTGCGTGGCTGACTTTCCTTTGAAACTCATAGCTAAGGCTACATTGTGGTGGAGGAAGTAAGGTGAGAAAAGATGGCAGGCAACTTGGTCTGGCTTTTGTCTTGTTACCTGAATTTATGCTTCTACTTTATGTGGTCAGAACCACTAAGAAGGTGGGTTTCTTTGGTTTACTTAAGTACCAACATCACAGTATTTCAATCCTATACTTTTAGAAAATAAGAATGCATTATTGGCCCAATGGTCTCCTAAATCAATCTCTCTCTACTTTTCTTTTTTTAAAATTTATTTATTCACTTTACATCCCAATCATAGGCCCCTCCCTCCTTTTCTTCCACCCTTCTTTCCTCTTCCCCTATTCCCTCTCCTTTACCCCTCCAAAAAGGGGAGCTTCCCCTCACCAACCCAGCCCAGTACACCAAGTCACTGAGTGCACCCTCTATCTCGGTGGCCTGGCATGGAAGCCCTGCAGGGGAAGGGATAAAAAATCTGTCAAAAGAGTCCTTGTCAGAGACAGCCACTGCTCCCCTTACGAGGGAACACACATGAAGACCAAGCTACCCATCAGGTGCATATATGAAGGGGGCCTCGATCCAGTCGATGCATGGTCCTTGGTTGGTGCTTCAGTCTCCACAACCCCCGCCCCTGCCCAGGTTAGTTGGCTCTGTGGGTCTCGTTGTAGAGTTCCTGTCCCCTCCAGGTCTTTCTATCATTACCCCCACTCTTTGACAAGGCTTCCTGTACTCTGCCCAGTGTTTGACTGTCCCAGTGTTTGGCTGTGAGTCTCAGCATCTGTTTCTATCCACTGCTCTACTTTTCAATATATACTACATTAAGGGGAAACAAGGAACATGGGTTCACTTTGCAATAGAAAGACATTCCAGGTAGAGGATCTGAAGGCAAAGTGAACAATAACTGGACAGGAGGACATGGGGTCAGATTAAGTAGTATGATACTACAGAGCTGTAGAACTGGGGTCAAGGCATACTTCTGCACCTCAACTTTCCAAGGGGCTCAGGACCTTGAGGAAATGGATAAACACTATAATATCTGGAAAAATGTTTCTTTCTCTTTTCAAGTTTTAGGTTTAATTAAAAATATTCACAGAGGTACAACGTGGCCATTTCTGCTTCTGCTTTGTGGCTCGTAAGTTCCACTTTGTCCACTGGGGACTACAATACCATAGGAAGCTGCTTCATTCACTAATGAACTTCTATCCAAAGCACTTAATGAAAGTTTGTCATGAGCCCTGGGATCTAGAGAAGATGGGGTGGGAATGAAAGGGATGGGTATAAGGTCCTTGTAAGGTCACTCTGGTGGGTGTCTCGAAGCCAACTCTCTGCTTTGATCTCTGGGTCTTTCTATCCCAATCTTTTCACAAAGACATGAAGCAGTTCAGTCACACTGAAATGCTTCAATAAGAATAGTAATTTTAAAGAACATTCTGGTAAGATTTTTAAACATTGATCCCATCATGACATTTCCTAGGAGTCAACAGTAAAAAAACACAAAAGAAAACAAAACAAAAAACCTCCTTAGGTCACTGATGGTATCTGTTTATGGAGTTAATGACCCTGAGAATATGTGTCAAGTTGCTAAGTTCTTCCAAGTTGTTGGTACACAGGTTGATGTTTCCCACTCCCTTAACTAAAAGCTGACTTTAAGTAAACTGTAACTATTGATAACACATTCTAAGAAAATGGAAGCTAGAGCAAAGCAACATCTTATTGTGAATATATATAAAAAAAAACTATCCAGATTTTACCAAAGCAATCCTCATTTCTCATCCCAGGTTCAATGCTTCTAATTTTGCCTCTGTTTTCTTAGTGGGTAGTCTCAGAGTCTGAATCTTAGACATGAAAGCTGTTTACTTCTCTCTTCCATGGCCTTCCCTCCAGCCAGCCATCTTTAACTCCCTGTTGGCTATTCTCACTGAGAGAAAAAAAAAGAGTCCACAGGGAGGAGAAGGACACCATGGTGGTAGGAGCTGTCACCTGCCACACCCCTTTATCCAAAAGACAGGTTCTGCTGGGGACATACTTGAGGATTTAGCTGTCGATGGTGTACTTCTCCACAGGAGGATAAGATGCAATAAATAGTAAGGGTAAGGCATTTGACAGGTACAAGGTGATGCGGCAGACAGGTAGAAATTCACAGTAGTTTCCACTGAGAGAAGACTGACTCACTGTTACTAGCATTTTCATGACGAAACACCATCAGTTTTATGTACCTAGCATTTAACCCAACATACATATGTATAGGCACTTCTGGGCAAGTCAGAGTGAACAGGGAGGGGTAATTCATTAATGCCCAAATGTCTCCAAAGGCCTTCCTGAAAGGCAAGAGGAAGAGGAGGTACAGTAAGGGATGGCTCTTGGTCAGATGCCGGCTCCCCAGAGAGGGAACACTTCTCTTGAACTACCCAAGTACCCCTTCCCTCTTCTTTCTGCCAAATCATCATGAACAGAGTAGTCTAGGGCCAGGACAGGAAGGCGTAGAGGGCCATCAAACCCTGGAGACCACGGAATGGAACCAACCCCACAGGCGGCTGTTCCACCTTCTATGCCCCCAGGTCAGGAAGGACCTAGAACCCAGACAGTCTAATCGCGGGGTTCCCATGGCAACGGCTCATTTCTCTTCCAGGTTGCCAGAAGATCCCAGGAGGCCAGGTGCAAAGGCACAGCCCCCAAACAAGGGTCCAGGCCTCTTCAAGAAGCCAGGTGGGGCCACAGGCTTGGCCTCCTGCCCCGCACCCGTGACAGGTACCGACGAGCCCTCTTCCAGAAGCTTCCCTGGGCGCCACCCGCCACCCGGAGGTGCGCCCCGTGCCGCGTCCTCCCCGGGAATCTCCCAGGCTCACCAGCAGGGGCCTGGAGCAGACTCAAGCGCAGGTTCAAGTACTCTACCACCGAGGAGGCGGCGGGGGCGGCGACACCGGTGCAGACCCTGGCCCCAGCGCCCTGGCCCCAGGCAGAAGTGGCACGGCCCTGGGCCTCCAGACGCAGCCCGCGCAGGGCCACGGGCTCGGCCGCCTCCAGCAGCACGTGCCCGGCCACCGTCTCGCCACTGGAGTAGCAGCCCTTGCTCTCATCCTCGAACACCAGCCCCAGGCTCTTGACACGGCCCCGGGGACCGTCGGCCGCCGCCTCGCCTCCCATCCCGCCGGGAGATGCTGCTCCGCCGCCGAGATCGGCAGTGGCCCCGGGATGGGGTAGCCAGCTCCGCGGGGCTGCTGTCACCAGCGCCGGCCTTACGCCCAGGGCCAGCGCGGCCGCAGCGCCCAGCCGGGTGAAACACCCGCACCGGGGGGCCCTGTCTCTTTAACACACCCCGCCGGGACTGGAAAGGGGCCGACGCGACCCGCCCGCCGCGCGCGCCCATAGGCCAGCCGTGCAGCCTGCCCAGTCCTCACTGGCTGTGCGTGGGCACTCAGTCATTTCATTGGCAGTCCCGCGCGGGGCCGAGCAGGACGGCGGTGCGTGATCAGGAGGGCTTCGCCAATCGGGAGGCGCCGGGGTGCACGTGCACAGGCCGCTTATTGGTGAGGGCGAGGCACGGTCCTGAGCCGCGGACCAATGGGGATGCAGTGCGCCCATGTGGACAGGGGATGGGGAAACAATATCTGTCAGGGAGGGGGCGGAACCCGGCCAGCGGGCGCTGCGGTGTCAGCCGTTGCTATGGTTACGGTGGAGGGGGCGGGCTTTGGAGCTCGCACAGGCTGGAGTGCACGGCTTTGGAGAGAGTGCTCAGCCTTGAACTTGGCAGGCCCGGGGTTAGGGGATCCCCTTCTGCAGCACGCCCCAGCCGGAAGGTTTCCTGGGGAAGGGAACTCCTCCTGCCGGCCGCCCTGGAACTTTAGAGCGGCTCCCGGAATCCGCTGGCTTCCAAGAACGCTGCGGTCCCGAATGCCCTCGCCCCTGACTCGTTAAATAAGGCCCGTGGCTTTAAAACAGCGGCTGCCACTTTCTGGTGCTGGCTGGCTTGGACAGAGGGACCCGGGGTTGACTGGATAGTAATGCTGCCTTCGGTAGTTGCACGACTGTACAATGTGCAAACGCTAAGTCTGGGAGGAAGGAGCTGTGCCTGAACGCACGGGTGTCCCGCCCAGAAGGACTCCGTTGAGGTCCGATGGCCTCACTGACTTGTTTCCTGAAGTCCCGCAGCTCTTCTGGCTTGTTTCTGCACAAATTTCGTTAAATTTCTGAGTATGTAAGCTGTTATCAAGGGCTGATAATTGAAAATTGAAACTGAAAGTTCCCACCCCATTTGTTTTTTTTTTTTTCAAGGATCTTAGAGACCTTCTACTGCACTCTTTTGAGCTTAGATTATCAATACTGAACTTTTTATTGTATTTATTTGAACAATATTTTTATTAATTCTTGAAGAAGTCCATACATGCATGCAGTGATTTTGCTCATAAGTCCATACATGCATGCAGTGATTTTACTCATATTCTACCCCCATTTGTCCCCTAACTCTTTCCATATTCATTGCCCAGGCCCACATGTTAGTTTCACGTCCTCTTTTCAAATTTTTGATAGAAATTGAAATTTTGTTTGCTATTGTAACTCAGAGTGTAATTTGTGCTGTTCATGTACTCATACACACACTGGTCATCCCTGGAGTAGGGTTGACCTACCGGGAGACACACCCTTAAAGAAGACTAATGCTAATAAGGCATGAGGGTGTTCAAAGACTCTTTATCAGCTCTCAAAGAAAGTGGAAGGGGCCATGGATCCAGGCCTGCTTAGTATCGCGAAATACCCTTGGGTTTCTGCTCACTGTGTCCGCAATGGTCCGTGCTTTCCTTCCCAGCGCAACTTGATCTTAAACATGCATTTGCGTGGTGGGACAGAGACTTTGTTCTCATGCATTGGTTTTTAACCGTTAGTATCCGATACAGAAACGTGCAATGTGAGCTCAATAAATGTGTGTTGCCGCACTGAGTGATGAATCACAACCATGCAGTATCACTGTCTCTGAAATGTATGACTAGCGTCACACCTCTTAGCGGGCTTCCACCCACTCCAGGAAGATGTTCTCTTCCAAGTTAAGTGTCCAGGAAATAGGGGAAAGGGCAATGAAATTAACAGAATGATACAAGGACAGAATTGCAGACAGGGTATCGTGTGGTATCAGAGACCAGGCTCTCTCTGTCAGCTTTTGTTGTTTTCAAGTTTTGAGACCCAACCTCAGATCTTTTGCAAAGGAAGCAAGCATTCTCTCACTAAGCTACGTCTCTAACCTTTAGATTTTGGAAACAGCGTTTCACTACAGAGATCTGGATAGTCTGGAAGTCCAGACCTTCCTTCCTCTGTCTCCTAAGTGCCGGCATTCATAAGCACAAGCCATTGCACCAGCAAGGATTTTAGACTCTAGGCAGCAGAAGGTGTGAGCCACAGCAGTTCAACAAACATATTTCCTGGGGCTGGTGAGGTGACTCAGCAGGTAAAGGCACTTGCCGCCAAGCTGGACAATCTGAGTTTGAGCCTTAGGTTAGAAGGACAGAATTATTCCTACAAGTTGTCCTCTGCTCTCGACCCGAACACCATGGAATCCCCCACCCCGCACAACTTTACATCGAATTGGTTTTTATCATACATATGAAGCTAGACGCCAACGTTGGCCATCCTCCTCTGTTCCTTTACATCTCATAGTTTGAGGCAGGACCTTGCATTGGACCCGGGCTTCCCAGTTCTCAAAGACCAGCTGGCTAGGAATCTCCAGGAATCAATCCCCTTGTCTTTACCTCTTTGGTGTTAGGATCATGGGCATGTGCTACTGTGCTCAGATTTGTTCATTTCTGGATATACACTTGTGTTGGTTATTTGTATTAGCTGGGTTTACTTTTGGTTAGCCATGTCTATAGAGATCTATTTCTTGTAGATTTTCTAGGCTTTTGGAATGTCATGTTGAAGTACCTGTTTAATGTTCTTTTGATGTCATTGGTATCTGTTGTAATGTCCGCTCTCTTTGAACTTAAAGTTTTAATTTGGGGTCTCCTTTTCTTTCGCTTATTTTGACTAATAGTTTATTTTGCAAAGAACCAGCCCTCAAGTTTCATAGATCCTTTCCATTGTTTTCTATTTTATTATGTCCTGTCTTGGTTTGTGTTATTTCTCCCCAGGTATTAACTTTGGGTTTGGCTTGTTCTTGTTTTGCTAGAACATTAAAATTTTAATTTTTTTAACTTATCCTTAATGTTCCAGTGAGTTTTGTGCTTATTTTCATTTCAAAATTCTACAAGTTTTGAGTTTGTTTTCTCATTCCTTTAACAGCCCACTGATCATTCAGAATATAATACTTTGTCTTGATTTTTCATGTATATTTTTAAGTTTCTTTTGATGCTCATATTTAATTTTATCCCATTACTATGTAATGATGTGCAAGACATTATTTCAGTATTTTTTATTGTGTTAAGAAGATAGGTAGTTAAGCAGTGGTCCCGGTTCTCTGTTTCCCTTTATCTGGGAGTGGTTTTACTTGCTACTGTCGCTGATGATGTTTTGGCTGGGGATAGAGTTTGGGTTGGCAGGTACTTCAACACTATATGAATGCTTCCTAGTGTTTCCTGAGGAACTTGATTTCTAGTAAGAAATCATCACCCTTTTAATTGGCTTCCCATATTCATTTTTCTACTTTCCTTTTTTTCTTTATTATTAAATTTCATCAAATTTTATTTTAATGTCACCTGTTCTTTTAATCTATAGTTTGGAATTCACTTTTATTCTTAGGGGTGTGTATTTATGTTTTATCAAATTGTATTTTCTACAGTTATATCTTCCATCATTTTTATGCTTTGTAATCCTTTTTCTTCCTTTTGGGGTTCAATACCAGGAGGATATTCCTGTTTGACATTGCCTGACAAGTCTCTATACTGAGTTTTTTTCCTAATATTTTTCTTTGTTGTAGAGATTTGAGAAGTCCTATTTCCTATTTTCTGTTTTTGAGATCACTGACTCGTTGCTCTGATATGTGATATTGTGATCTATTGAGTCAATAGAATGGTTGTATTTTTGTTGCTGTTGTTTTTAAATCTTTATTTTTCATTTTGTAGATATGGGTGCCTTACCTTCCTAATGGCTCTGCACCACTTTTATGCAGTGCCTGCGGAGGTCAGCAAGGATGTTGCATCCCCTGGAGCTAGAGTTAAAGACTGTCATGGGATACCATGTGGATGCTGACAATCAAACTTAGGTCCTCTGGAAAATCAGCCAGTGGGTTAAGCACTGAGACATCTCTCTAGTCCAAATAGAGTGACTTTTAAATTTCAAATGTTTTGTTTTTAAGCTCCAAAATAATCACTCTAAGTAGTATCTATGTCTTTAGTAAAAATATCTCCCCTTTCATTGCTAGAATGTCAACCATTGTCACATCTAACTTGGGTATAGTCTGGTCTTTCAAATAATTTCTGTATCACAGATATTCCGAGGCAGATTTACATTTTTTCTGTGATATTGAATACTATTATACTTTGGGTCCTCTTAAATCTCCAGGAGAATGTCAGAGCAATTTCACATGCAAAAAGTCCAGGCATATTCAGACTGCAAATTCTGTTGCACCTTTTGTAGGCGGGGCCATCTCAACTCAGCTCTCATATTCTTCCTGTGGGTCTGTCCACGCAAGCTGCATCTGGCATTTTTGCCGGGTCATGCACCGGTCACACACAGGTTTGGAGTTCCCCTTTTTTGTTTTTGTTTTCCCTCTTAACGTTTCTATTTCTGTTTTGGTTTCATTTCTATTGTTGTGGTAAAATACCCAGACACAGAGCAACTCAATGGAGAAGTACATTTTAGTTCACAGTTTCAAGTTTCAGTTTATTATTGTGGGACCAGAAGGCAGCAGGAACTAAAACACCATCAAGAGCAGAGAGAGATGACTGTATCTATGCTTAGTGTTCAGGTAAATTTCTCTATTCGAATATGGTTCATGGCTCAACCTATAAAATGGTGCGGCCCACACTCAAGTTAACCTAACAACAACAACAGCATCAAAAACCTTCACATGGATGCCCACAGGTCAAGCTGATCTCCTTCTGTCTTAGTTACTGTTAACACTTCTGTGAAGACACATTATGAGTAAGATGGCACTTATAAAAGGAATCATTGAATTGGGGGCTTGCTTACAGTGTCCTCGTTCAAACCACCACATTCCAGCCCTTGAATTCTACAGGCTTGCAGCCATGTAATAGTGCAAAATGCATGTGACCTACATTCAAATGGCCCCATCGTCTTTCATAGCCTTAAGACTGTTTAAAAATTCAAAGTCCATATCTCTTACGAGACTCAAGGAAATCTCTTAACTGTAAACTCATATAAAAGCAAAAGCAAAAAGAAACTTACATACTTCCAACATACAATGAAACAGAATATACATTATCATTCCAAAAGGGAGGAAAGGAGGCATATTGAACAAATACTGGACCAAGGCAAGACCGAAACCCATTAGGACAAACTCCAAATTCTGCCTCTCCAACTCTGATGTTACAGACCCACACTGTTTCTGCTACTGGAAGGTACTCCGCAGGCAACCGAAGGAGAAAAGCAATTATTAGTGTCTCCCAGCACAAACCTTGCTGCCTGCAACAGTGACCTGCCTGAAAGATTTATGGGTGTGGTAGCGGCACGAAAAGTACAGGGCCAACCAATCACTTTCTAATTAGGTTTAAGGACCACCTCATGAGATGGCACCCATGCCTCACACTGCTAAAATGCCCATAGATAATGAACCGAGGGGAAAACCTAACACTATTCTAGTAAAGGAACATAACACTAAAATAGCTCCTAATGAGATGCTGCTATACCTGCAGGTCAGTGACTCACTCAGTCCTCATCAGAGATGCTTCTTGAAGTAGATGAAAATAACGGAGACCTGCAACTGGGCAATGTGTAAGAGTGAGAGACCTTGTCAGGTTTCAAGGAAGTAGGTGGAAGAGGAAGCAGAAACGTTTTAAGAGCCAAAGGTGATGGATAAATCCAAGGAAGCAGAGTAGACACAACAAGACTGATGCATATATGAATGCAGCATGCACAAGGCCAGAACAGCTTGAGTCCGAACAGGGTACCATCCCTGAGAGGGGGAAGTAGACATAAGCTTTCATCCATAATTAAGAAGCAATGTATACTTTATATTTTCTGGCAAATGGAAAATCAGTCTTCTCCAATGGAGTCTCATTTGGTATAAGTGAGTATGAAGAGTAATCACACCTTAGGGCAGGTCCATGCCGGGGAGTAAGGATGTGAGGAGGATTGGGGATGAGTTGGAGGAGAAAAAATAAATACATGATCAAAAAATGTTGCATGAAGTTTTTGAAAAGCAGTTAAAAATAAAAGCAAACAAGCATTCTTCCTGGATACATTATTTTGCATATATTAATTTCTCTGGTTATCTGAATGAAAGATTTCTCTCTGAGGTTTTTCCTTCACATGAGCTTTGAGACTCCCATGATAAGAACATTTTTGGTTAAAGTTAGGAGATGAAAGGAAAAAAAAAACAACAACTCCTCAACAGAAATCACTCCTGTTAATATCTAATCTTCAGGGTTTTTTTTTTCAAGACGCTCCAAACCATTGATATTACTGCCAGAGCTCAGATAATTGTTTCTTTGTTGTCTGAGAATTTTGTACGTGCGTATAATGTGCTTTGATCAACTTAACCTCTTACTTTCTTTTTTTTTCCAACCCCCTCCCACCCTCTTCACCGCTCTCCTCACTCAACTTTGATGTCTTTTTCTTTTAAACACGACGAGTTCAGTCAGTGTTGCTCATATGCGTCTGAGGGTGAGCATGGGTAGCCAGTCATGATGTAATTTTATCTAGCTTGATCCTGTGCAAGCCCTGTGCAGTCAGTCACAGATGGGCTGAGCTCACGTGTGCGAGAGCTCTGTTATGCCCGCAAATCACTGCTTTGGTTAGAGCCGCATCCTCTGGCTGTTGCCGTCTCTCCACAACTCTTGCACAATGATCTCTGAGCAGTGAGAGGAAGGCATGCATGCAGATGTCCCGTTTTGTGTTGAGTACTCCATAGTCTCTTCTCTAAAAATTTAGCAGTTTTGGTTCCTATACTGATTACAATCTACTGCCAAAGGAGACACTCTGATGGTTTTGAAAGGTACATGGGTATAAAGATAAGTTTATATCTTATGAGGTTTTTTTAATGTATTCATTTAGCAGAATACTCTATGGCCTATGACCTAGCCAACCATGGGCCTTTGGCCCAATTATCAGTACCAGGTACGAGTTTTGTCTTGTGGAGTGATCTTCAAATCCAACCATAAAGTGGTTGGTTACTTTCATGATGTTTATGCCGTTATTGCATCAGTGGGCATATCTTGCTAGGAAGTCATTGTAGCACAGAGGATTCACAGTGACGTAAGACGATTGAAAACTTTTTTTTTACCATGGCAACATGCATAGCACTATAAAAAGTTAGCCAGTAGGAAAGAAGCCTCTAGGTCCCAGCTTTATTTCTCCATGCCTGTTGGCTCAAGTCTTTGGTCATTTTAGCAATAGGGTCTTACCATTAGGTTCTGGTGGGTAACCAAGTGGAATGGCACTATCCTGTAGTGTTTGGGGGCCCCATAGGAACCTACTGACCCATAGGACCTGGGCCAGGGCTTTTTGTTTGTTTGTTTGAGAGCCTCTGTTGTCTGGGAGAGCATTGTCCCTCATTCCATTATAAGATAATTCCATTTAAACTATTTTTATACGTGTGTGTGTGTGTGTGTGTGTGTTAGGGCATAGCAGGAGGCTTGCTTATGATATTTTCAACTGCTTTTAGTGGTAGTTATCCCTCTCCATACCCTTCCCACCCCCTACACCACTTAGGGAGCCTTTCTTCTCCATTCCCTATCGTCTTTCATGCCACCTGCTTTCTATAAGTTGTAATGTCATGGAGAAATGTGCTGTAGTGTTTTGTCTCCATACTGTTTGTACCAGAAGTCCCAGTTTAATTTTACTGATCCTTCAGGTCTAACACAGGTAACCAAATTCCTGCATAAGTGTCAGTGCAAGTCATTTTTAGACAGTGCATATATTCATCTTAATTTAACTTGCATGTTTATAGATCTTACTTATGAAACTCTCTCTACATATATTCTTAAATGTTTAAAAATTATAGGCGACATGAATTCCTGTCTTATAATCTCACATTTGGAAATAATGTTTACAAAGCAATTATCTCTAGAATCAAGAAAACAAACTAACCTTTATGAGACACCCATCGTATCACAAACATGATGCTCGGTAGTCACCATCCAGTGCCACTTAGAGAAACTCTGAGAGTTTTGACAGCGAAATTCAAAGCTGTATACAGGAAGTTCAAAGCAATAGACCATATGTCTTCCTTCCACAGCCAAGAAGCAGTAGAGCCAAGACAAAAACTCCAAAATGCTTTGCCCTCTTTTTTTTCTTTTTTCCTTTTCTTTTTCTTTTTCTTTTTTTTTACTGTACCTTATTTAAAGTTAAAAGGGGAAGAAGAAGGAAGGGGAAAATTAAAGAAGAAACATGGTGCCTGGAGAGGTGTCTCGGTGGTTAAAAGCACTGGAGAGCCACTCTGCTAGAAGTTCCACATTTGATGCCCAGCCCCCACAAAATGGCTCACAACCGGATCGGTAACTCCAGTTCAAGAAGATCCAAGGCTCCCTTTATGGCTTCTTCTGACACTGCCCGCACATGGTGGATGGAAACTTACGCAGACAAGACACTCATATACAGAAAATTAAAACAAATATTTTTAAAGAATAAGGAAGGTAGGTTTATTTTCATAATTAAAATGAAGTGATGCTGACAGAGTCACCTGTGGCTCTCTTGGCCACCATGGCTGGATGTGCACTATTAGCCTGGGAATGCTGCGTATGGGAACCCCTGCCCTCTAAACAGTTAGCACTGTGCTAGAGCACCATGAGTACTCGTGTGGGTAGGTTCCCCTCCATCCTCTCCCAGAGATGACTTGTGGAAGCAAGGAGGAAAAACTTAAAACTAACTTTCTTACTTGATAGGGAATATAAATTCAGAGAGAGTAAGGAAAATGAAGCCACTTAAGAATGAAGAAAAGGAGGTCATGCTGAAATCTATACATCTAGGGAAGCTAAACAAGGAGGACCCAGGTTGGGATGATCAATGCTCGTTTAGATGGACAAATGGGCTGGACATTGAATGTAGGATAAAACAAGCAACAGGACAGGAGCATACCAAAGACAGCCTCTGAAAGAATCTATATAGCAAGGTATCAAAGCAGAAATTAAGACTCACAACCAAGCCTTCGGCAGAGGGCAGGGAATAATAATGAAAATAGGGGGAGTTAGTAAGACTTGGGGAGAACAAGAGCTCCACAAAGACCAAATAGATCAGGGTACAGGAGTCTCTTATGAGACAGTTTCTCCAACCAAGGACCACGTATGGATATAACCTAGAACCCCTGCTCAGATGTGGCCCATTGTAGCTCAGTATCCAACTGGAGATCCTAGTAAGGGGAACAGGGACTATTTCTGTCATGAACTCAATGGCTGGCTCTTCAACCCTCCCCCACATATGCCTGGGAGTAACAGCCTAGCTAGATCCCAGAAGAGGTCATTGCAGCCAGTCCTGAAGAGACAAGATAAACTAATGTTGGATGGAAGGGGAGGAGGTCCTCCCCCATCAGGGGACTTGGAGGGGGGCAGGGAGGAGTTGAGGGAGGGATGGGGAGAGTGGGAGGGAATGAGGGAGGGGGCTACGCCTGGGATACAAAGTACCTAACCTGTGATTAATATAAAAATAAATAAATTACATTAAAAAAAAGAATGAAGAAAGGGGCAGGACAAGATGGCCGCATTAGGAGGACACTGCTTCTGAGCTGCAGAACAACAGCAGTTCCCGGTGTGGGAACCGGTCAGGTCCATTCTCAGGACACTCAGCCAGAACCTGGAAGAGATCCCTGGTCGCACAGGCACTTGGTTGCCAGACCAGAGCCACATGCCTGCGTGTCCTGATCACCTTCCCAGGCTGAATAGTGGGCACAAAAACACCAGAGACTTGGAATCCCAGTTGAGAAAATAACCCACAAGGAAGGAAGGAAACGGGACTGACTTAGGTCACCCAGCCTTCCCCAGGAAAAGGTCCCTTAGAATGGCAGGCACATGCCGCCAGCTCTGAAGTAGGCTCCAGCCACAAGCACAGAGACGTGCTGCGCGCTCACCTCTCCATCACAGAAGAACTGTGTGTACCAGGGCATCAGAGCCTGGGTTTACCTGTCGGGGAAAAAACCCACAGGGAAGGAAGCAAACAGGGACTGACTTAGGTTACCCAGGATTTCCCTGGGAAAGGTCCCGCAGACAGGCAGGAGCATATACTACCAGCCCAGAGACCTGCTGTGCACCAACTAGCCTCCTGCTGCACACATGAAAGCGGTGTTCACCTGCCACTGACTACCACTTAGGTACTGGGGCACAGAGCTCTGACCTCAGACCTACAGAAGCCTGGGATCCCCGAGATTAACCCCCAGACACTGCTCCAAGGGGCAATCAGTTATTCCCAACAAAACTGACCAAACCATGGGACACCCAGGCAATAGCTGCAGCCCACTAAATTTACAACAAGAAACCCAGAAGCAGGGCAGCTGTCCCCAGGTCTTCTCCAGGTGAGAGGAGAGCCCTCTTGACTAACAAGGACCACAGTTACCATTCAGGTCTGTACGCCTGAGGTGAGCTGTGGCAATTCCCGAAAAACACTGGCCATTCAGTGACCATACCCAAAAAGCTGAGGAGGCTTCCTTCAGGAAAAACCATCTTCCTGTCAAGGGTATTCTCTCCACCACAGGTATCCAGGAACCACCAGAAATTAACACCCAACACTTAAGATAGCCCAATGGGTAGAGGCCAGCATAAAAGCTCAACCAACAAAAGACAGAGCAATATGGCATCTCCAGAACCTAGTTATCCAGGGGCAAGCAGCCCTGGACACCCCAGCATAATTGAAATTCAAGAAGATGACCTAACATCTATGCTTATGAAGAGGGTAATAGAGGAAACAAATAGAATGTGTAAAGATCTAGAGGAAGATAAAGACAAACAGATTATGGCCATCAGTAAAGAAATACAGGAAGTTGTAGCCAAACAGTTTGTGGCCTTTAGAGAGGAAATACTTAAATCACTGAAAGAAATAAAAGAAACAGAAGATTGTTCAAACAAACATCTGAAGAAATTGAAGGAAAAACAGGAAAATACAGTCAGACAGGTGAAGGAAATCAACAAAACAGCTTAAGATCTGAAGATAGAATTGAAAAAATTAAAGAAAACACAAATGGAGAAAATTATGGAGAGAAAGAACTTAGGAAAGAAAACAGGAACTACAGAGGTAAGCATAACCAATAGACTAGAAGAGATGGAAGAAAGAATCTCAGGTGTGGAAGATACAATGGAAGAAATCAATGTAGCCATCAAATAAAATGTTAAATCTAAAAGATTCCTGACATAGACGGTCCAAAAAACTCAAGACAACATAAAAAGACAAAACCTAAGAATAATAGGAATAGAGGAAAAAGAAGATTCTCTCCTTTAAGGCCCAGAAAATATTTTCAACAAAATCATTGAAGAAAATTTCCCCAACTTAAAGGAGAGGCCAATAAGAATACAAGAGGTGTACAGAACACCCAATAAATTAGACCAGAAAAGAAATTAAAATAATAAAAATAATTTTAAATAATAATTAAAACAGTAAGTATACAGAACAAAGAAAAAAATACTAAAAGCTGCAAGGGAAAAAGGCCAAGTAACATATAATGGCAAACTCATCAGAATCACACTTGACTTCTCAACAGAGACTATGAAAGCAAGGCCCTGGACAGACATCATGCAGACCCTAAGAGAACACAGATGTCAGCCTAGACTACTATAAGCAGCAAAACTCTCAGTCCTTATAGACAGAGTAAACAAGACAAAACCAAATTCCAACAATACCTACACACAAATACAGCGTTACAGAAGATACTAGAAGGAAAAATACAACCCAAGAAACCTAACCACTTTCAAGAAAACAATAACCAACCTCACTACAGTAAAACAAAAAGTAACCACACAAACTTACTACCACAACCAACATCAAAATCAAAGGATCTAACAGCCACTGGTCATTAATCTCTCTCAACATCAATGGACTCAATTCTCCAATAAAAAGATACAAACTAACAGAATGGATGTATAAATAAGACCCAGCAATTGTTGCATACAAGAAACACACCGAAGTCACAAAGATAGACATTACCGGAGGGTACAGGGTTGGAAGATGGTTTTCCAAGCAAATGGACCCAAGAAACAAGCAGGAGTAGCCATTATAATATCTGATAAAAAAGACTTTCAACCAAAATTTATAAAAAGATGGGGAAAGACACTTCATACTCATCAAGGGAAAATACCACCAGGAAGACATCACAATCCTGAACATCTATGTCCCCAATACAAGGGCACCCACATTTGTAAAAGAAACATTGATAAATCTTAAACCACACATATATCCCCACACATTAATAGTGGGAGACTTCAATACCCCAATCTCAACAAAGGACAGGTCAAAAATAAACAGAAATTAAACAAAGAAGCAATGTCTCTAAAAGAGGTCATGAATCAAATGGACCTAATAGATGTCTATAGGACCTTTCACCCAAACACAAAATAATTTACCTTCTTCTCAGCACCCCATGGAACCTTCTTCAAAATAGACCATATTATTGGGCACAAAGCAAGCCCCAACAGATACAAGAAAATTGAAATAATCCCTTGTATCCTATCTGATCACCATGGAATAAAGCTGGACCTCAACAACAACAGAAATAGCAAAAAGCCTACACACACATGGAAACTGAACAACTTGCTACTAAATGACAGCTGGGTCAGAGAAGAAATAAAGAAAGAAATTAAAGTCTTCCTAGAATTCAATGAAAATGAAGACATAACATACCCAAACTTATGGGACACAATGAAAGCAGTGCTAAGAGGAAAGTTCATAGCACTAAGTGCCTTCAAGAAGAAATTCGAGACTTCTCATTCAAGCAACTTAATGGCTCACCTAAATGCCCTAGGGAAAAAAAGAAGCAGTCTCACCAAAAAGGAGTAGACAGCTGGAAATAATCCAACTCAGGGCTGAAATCAATAAATTAGAAACAAATAAGACAATTCAAAAAAAATCAATGAAACCAAGAGCTAGTTCTTTGAGAAAATCAACAAGATAGACAAACCCTTAGCCAAACTAACTGAAAGGCAGAGAGATACCATCCAAATCAACAAAATCAGAAATGAAAAGGGGGGCATAAAAGCAGACACTGAGGAAATCCAAACAATCATTAGGACTTACTTCAAAAGTCTGTATGCCACAAAATTTGAAAATCTAAATAAAATGGACAATTTTCTTGATCGATTCCACTTACCAAAGCTGAATCAAGACCAGGTAAATCAATTAAATAGTCCTATATACCCTAAGGAAATAGAAGCGGTCATCAAAAGTCTCCCATCCAAAAAAAAAAGCCCAGGACCAGATGGTTTCAGTGCAGAATTCTTCCAGACCATCAAAGAAGAGCTAACTCCAGTTCTCTTCAAACTGTTCCAGATAATAGAAACAGAAGGAACACTACCAAACTCATTCTATGAAGCCACAGTCACCTTGGTACCTAAACCTCACAAAGACCCAACAAAGAAAGAGAATTTCAGGCCAATCTCCCTAATGAACGTTGATGCCAAAATACTCAACAAAATACTTGCAAACTGAATACGAGAACATATCAAAGATATCATCCACTATGACCAAGTAGGCTTCATCCCAGGTATGCAGGGGTGGTTCGATATACAGAAATCCATCAATGTTAATATCCACCTGGGTCCTCCTTCCTGTATATTCTCCCTCGGAGTATAGATTTCAGCAT
>CM053758.1:47069525-47125039 GCA_028658305.1 Pachyuromys duprasi
TGTTGGTGGACTTGGAGGGGGAGGGGAGGAGGGAGATGAGGGAGGGAGTGGGAGGGTAGGAGGGAATGAGGGAGGGGGCTACGCCTGGGATTCAAAGTACCTAACCTGTGATTGATATAAAAATATATAAATTAAAAAAAAGAAATCATTTAATCGATACTTTTTTCTTTCACCAATAATGTTTGGATTTACCCTAGGCCTCTGCACCATCTACTTTCTGTTTCTTGGTTACCCTAGTTGTGTCAGGTATGGGCTGCCTCTTCTTGATCTTAGGTCAAATCAGGTTGGTTTGCTTCCCCCACAAGTTCTGTGCCATCCTTGCCCTAGCATGTTTTGTCTTTAGGTCAGCTTGTAAATCAGTGGTTTTGTGGCTGTGTGGGCGTGTTTGTTTCATTTTCAGTACACTAGAAACACTAGAGCATAGGGGTGAAGGCTCCATGAAGGCACCAACTCCACTTTTTCATGTTCAGTGACTTGTGCGTGTGTGTTGTTCTTGGCCATAGGGACCCACTGTCAGTTTATGAAGCACAATCCTAGGTTCTGTGAGGATTTCCATGGGATTCCTTGACCAACAACTCAATTGAATGCAATCGTTCCTGCACCTCTGGGATGAAGCCTACTTGATTGTGATGGATGATCTTTTTATGTGTTCTTGAGTTCAGTTGGCAAGTATTTCATTGAGTATTTTTGCACCTGTGTTCATAAGGGAAATTTGTCTGCAATTCTTTTCTGTTTTTAGGTATTTATGTATTTTGAGCATCAGAGTAACAGTTGCCTCTTAAAATGAACTTGTCAGAGTATTTTTTGTTTCTATTTTGTGTAATAATTTGAGGAGTATTAGCATTGACTCTTCTTTTAAAGTCTGATGGAATTCTGCTCTAAAATGGTCTGGCTCAGGGCTGTTTTGGTTGGGAGACTTTTAATGATTCTTTCTATTTCATTAGGTGTTATATGACTATTTATATATTTATCTGCTCTTGATTAAACTTTGATAAATAGTACCTATAGAGAAAAATCATCTATTTCTTATAGATTTTCCAGTTTGGTATAGTACAAGCTTTTAAATATGTCCTTATGATTCTTCATTATCTGTTGCTATGCCCCCTTTCCATTTCTGGGTTTACTAATCCGGATAGCCTTTCTCTGCATTTTAGTTAATTTTGTAGCACTCAGGAGAGCAGGACCTATATCTTGCCTGGGCAGCTCAGGCAAGTTGGTCTTGGATTTGGGGCTTTCTGAGGAGTCAGCCCCAAGGGTGTGAGCACAGGAGTCAGCCCTGCCTCTTGTCTGCTGGTCAGTGGTGTGGATGAGGGATAGAGGCTCTCCTTTTCTCCCTTGTCCCCTGCCACATGTGACAGGCAGGATAGCTGACCCCAGGGCCATGAGAGTGGAAGAACTGGCCGTGTCCCTCACCAGCTGCAATACTTGGGAGAGTGGACACTACACCATGTCAGGGCAGCAGGATCGAGCTCATCCTGGTTGTGGGAGTAGCTGGTGAACTTTCCTGAGGGTGGTAGAGTGGGAGAATGGGCAGGCTGACAGCTTAGACCCTTCTCAGACCCAGATCCAGAGCTTTGAGTTGGCCTGTCTTAACATCTACCCCATTGACGAACTGTTGGAGTACATGAAGGGACAGGTCCTACAGATCCAAAAACTCCATGACGCAGAGCAACAGTAGGGTATCTGAGAGGAGTCCCAGTGAGGACCTCATATTGATTGCATAGCAGAAGCCTCTTTCCAGACTGATGAGTCATTGCAGTGAACATTGGCAAGCAAAGAAGTCCACACTATTGTAAGCCCAAAAGACTATTGTGGGCTTTGATTTTCAAACACCTACTTTATTTAAGGTTCTCAAACACCTCTACCTCCCTTCCCATACCCTGGCCTTAAGTAGGAAATTAGTAAGGAAAGGGGTTGTAAACCTCTTTTAGCTACATTATGCTGACAAGGATCAATGGGCTCTTTGGGGATTATCAAACACAGTCATCAGGACACCAGCAGTCTAGGCTGTGTACAGTAGCATTCATTTATAACCCCAGGTTAGAGAGAGACAGATTCCCAGGGCTTTCTGGTCAACCACCTTGGCATAACCAGTGAATCCTGAGAAAGCGCCCTATCTCAAAAACCAATGTGGATGTCAACTGAGGAGAAATGACACCTGAAATTGTTTTTTTTTCCTTTGGCTTCCATCTATACACATATATGGATTTGCAAGATATAAATGCAAGCACCCTACCCACTCCCTAACACAAAACCTACCAAAAAAAAAAAACCAAAAAACAAAACAGATTCTAAGGCCCTCTGAGAACCATGGCAAATATCAGGTCCTTAGCATCCTACTAAGTGTGACTCTGAGGTTTATAGCCAGAGACATGCTTAAATGTGCAGAGAGTCTGGAAGCAGGCAATGCATCCCTGGCATATCAGATAATGTTCTTTGTCTTGGGTTATCAACTCTGCTTCCTTCTGGAGCACTTGGTGGGCCATTTCTATTTCCCAAGACATTTTATTTGTAAGTTTCTTTTTTTTAAAGTCTTTTCTTAGATCATCAAAGGATCTCTTTATCCTGACACAAGGAATAGCTACGTTGCACGCTGCCTCCAGCTGGTTGGAGAACCACTCTTGGCAACATGGTGCAAAGTGGCTCCCACTAATGCAACGGATCTGGAGAGCTTCAGAAAGGCAATATGGTTTGGGTATCTGATGGACATCAGTCAGTGGCTGTTTTGGTTCTTACTGAATCCAAGCATTGGCTCCAATGCCCTGCTGAACCTGGAGCCCAGCCTTGAAGTCTATGTTGTTTTTGCCTTTATTCTCCTGAGGACTGACTTGACTTCCGATACTCCTGGTGTAGCCTAGATGGATTGTGTAGAGGTGATGCTCACAGCATCTAGATTGTATAGATGCATTTTATATTGAGGTCTTAGAAGAAGGGAGTTTTCATCTGGGGCATGTATATTTTTTTTCCAGTGGAAAAAAACTGAGTTCAAAAAGGCTTGAGAACTTGCCCAAAATTGGAGCTCATAGGTAGAGATGAGGTTTGAATTCATGGCTTTGTAGCTTAACTCTGTGCCCTTAAGCACTATGTCTTGTTGTTTTTACAGCACTGGAAGGAACCACTAATGATGTGTGTGTGTGTGTGTGTGTGTGTGTGTGTGAGTGTCTGTGTGTGTTTCAAGTTGGGGGAGAGTTGAAACAGGTTCTCATGTACCTCTGATGGATTCAAACTCCTGGTGTAGCTTGAGGTTATCTTTGAACTCCTAAACTTCCTATCCCACTGTCTGTCTGTCTGTCTGTCTGTCTCTCTCTCTTTCTCTACCTACCTATCTATTCATTCATTCATTTGTTTTTTGAACCATTTTCTTCGAACACTGGAGTTATATATGCTGAGAGTACATCCACTACACCTGGCTGTAATGAAACTATTTTATAGGCTGGTGGATTTTAACTGGTTAAATGTCTGTGAGATGCTTCTGATTATACAGCATCAAAAAATCTGCATGAGCAGAGTTCACAAATCTTCATGGCCATTCTTTATACATGGCTTACAATTATAAACAGCTTAAATATATGAAAAAGAAGTTGATATCTTCTGCCTCCTGGTTTGATAATATGGATTCCTAAGAAAACATGACCATTATGTAGTAGAATTCAAGAAACATTTAAAAATGGAAAGGACCCAGATATCTAGAATTTAAGAACAGATACACCAGCTTTTCACACTTTTCATTATCACAATTAAGCCATTCATTTTCACCTTCATGTCATCCCTAAAAACCCTAGCATGAATGGCAGGGTAGAAGAGAGTAGTTGATTGTCCTCAGTTGATGCTCAATCTTAGGACAAAAGGATACACACCACCTTGAAGGACAATCCTACTGTAGATAAATTACAAAAGAATTCACTAATATTTGTTTCGTGTTATCTAAGTCCCTTAATAGGGGACTTTGTAACTATTTCTGCTGGAGAAGATGGTGTTTGGGTAGTTGTTTTCTTGTACTTGAAACTGTGCTGGCCTGGGGAATTTCTTTAGCCAATAGTAAAGGTAGCATCCCGTTGCTACACTTAGATCTTAAGCGACCTCTTGAGCTTACTCTTCCTTGTTGTAATGGTTACCTTGGCTAGGATAAGAAACACCTAATGTCTTGGAAAACATTTGTATGAGTGTGTCTTCAGGAGTATTTTGGAAGAGATGGATATTTGAGTTGGTAGACTGAATACAGAAGGTTGGTTTCACTTGATATGAGTGGGCCTCATCTAGTCCATCAAGGGTCCCAGTAGAGAAGGTAAATTGTGCAAGAAGGGATAATGCAGTCTTTATTTATCTGTCTGTCTGTCTGTCTGTCTGTCTCTCTCTCTTTCTCTACCTACCTATCTATTCATTCATTCATTTGTTTTTTGAACCATTGTCTTCGAACACTGGAGTTATATTCCTAACCTTTTCCTCAGATTCTCAGGCTTTGGAACTGAAACTGAATTACATGACCAGTTCTCCTGAGTTTTCAGCTTGCAGATAGGATAATGTAGAACTTTTCAGCCCCCACAACTCACTCTGTCTCTTTCTATTTCCTTATTATCTTGGACTCTTTTAGTTTATTTTCTGATGATCTAACTGAGTAGAATACTGGAGACTAAACAGAACAGAAATTGGCTTGTGATTCTGGAATCTGGGAAGAGGCAGAACTTTTGGCAAGGATTCTTGCTTCATCATCTTAAGTGGAAAGGAAAAGTGAGGGGGAGAGAGAGAGGAAGAGAGGAGAGGAGGAGGAAGAACAGAGATAGAGATATAGATAGATAGATGATAGATAATAGAGTCAAACTCTTCCTTTTGTAACAAATCCCTTCTTGTTATAATAACATTAGTTCATTTCTTTTCATAGCCTGATTACCTCTCATTAAGCTCCACTTTCTAACCTTGTTGCACAGGGAATTGAATTTCTAACATATGCGTTTGGATAGATATTTACGCAATAGACGTGTATCCTATTGTTTCTGTGGCTCTGGAGAATCCTGACAGATATACTTATAAACCCTCAGAAACAAGTCCTGCTATCAGTGTCGGGCTAGAGGACTAGAGGCCACACGGGCAGTGATGAGCACCAGCTGAGGACACTCTACAGTGTCCGCGTTATCCATTAGTGTGTTTCAGATTAGCCCCACAACTAGGCTTGCAGTGATAACCTACAGTTCTTAGTCCACAGTTCCTGAAGGTCAGGAATGCAACTGTGCCTTCGCTCTGGCTGAGCTGTGTCTTTGACCCCTCATTAAACTTCAGGAAAAATCTTACTAAATGGAACTAGCCAGTGCTGCTAGCATCTGAGGTTGTAGGACGTCAAGATGGCTCTGTCTTGGGACAGTTTGGTCGTAGGCCATAATGCTCAGTTATTTCTCTCTCATAGGCTGCCTGTGTCCCAACGCCAGGACAGCCTACTGCTGAGCAAGCAACCTGAATCGAGTGGAAAATGCCTCAGAGTCCAGGCCTGCATTCTGCTGCATTTTGCTTCCTAGAAACTAGTCACACACTTGGTCCACATCCAAGAAAATAGAATGCAATTATGCTCCACTCTGTAGCTTTTAAAAGGAAAAATGTAAAAGAACTTCCTGATCTATTTTAATCTTTCCAGCAAGAACTAGTCTTAACTCTCCAGTCGACTATAGAGGCATAGACTCACTATCAAGGTCAGCCCAGCCAGCTTGCATTTCCAGAGTTTCCCAATTCTATGGACCAACAGTTAAAGTGTGAGCCATTGAATTTCAGCATAATACAGCAATAGTTTAGACATATCTGAGACTTCTGGAGGGGAGGAATGTTTCCTATAGACAGTGGGGATGCCACCCCACCCAAATCAAAGTGAATGAAAATGCCTGTATTCCAGGGACTGGCAGTTCTATCAGGGAGATGATAAATAGGTTAATAGGGATGTATTGTAAAAACAGAAGTACCTTCAAGATCTGGGGGATTAATAGATTGTATATCCTAAAACACAGAGGCAATACAAACTAGTCCACTTTGATACTGTACTGAAATAACTGAGTTAAGCTATATTTACATTGAGAAGATGTTAGTTAGATCACAGTTTGAGAGGCTCAAAGTTCAAAAAGGATGGCACAGGCCATTGAAGGCCCCCTTCTGCTGTTTTCCCCCATGGTGAACACCAACTTTGAGTAAATAAATGTACTAGAGAGCAAGAAGTACAGAGATAATCAGAGGTTGCCTATAATTCAAATTTGCATTCACAATCACTTTTATGTGTGAGATCTCAGGAGTCTCATGAGGACTATTGTCACCCTCTGGGGGCAGTTTACTGATGACCTGTATATCCTTCATTAGTCCCCACCTTCTAAAGGCTTCTCCCCCTTCTATATAACCACATCAGGGAGCAGACTTCACACGTGCATCCCTTTGAGGGGCAGAGGCTGTAGCCTTCAGTTGACACTGAATAGTCCTACAAGGCAACGAAGCATGCCCATACCAGAGAATGTTTGGTTCTAGAGTCATCCATCACTGCTTCCTCCTCAGAGAGGCTAGCTGAGAGCTTTCAAGCTCAACAGACCCGACTGAAACACTCAGTGGTATCTGTCTAGAGGACTTTGATATGATCTTTAGGAATGTGATGAAGCAGCTAGGCAAAGTGTACACAGATATGCATAATTTGAAAATTTCAGATATTGTAGTCAAAGGAAATAATGGTGGAAAGCCAGAATGGAGCAAAGTCTATAAAATCCAAGCTTGTCCTGAGGGTGCACTGCTCAATGCTTTGCACATGGGGCAGCCACCATGCAAAGCTTTCTGTCTTAGTTTCCAGGAGAGTCTAGTTGGTGCCTGTTATTCTGGCATCAGTATTTCTAGATCCCTTTAATGGTTAGAGAGTGTTGGCTTGGGCAGTGAATGTACACTCAGCTTATTCCTGTGCTGTGATGTAAAGAAGGGGTGTCTATGCTTTAGTCATGACTTGACCTTCCACTCTAATGAAACAATGAGAAAATGAGTGTTGACTTGAAAACAAATCAGAAGGAAAAGTAAGAACCCTGAAAAGCAGTTTTCATGGGTTGTTGTCAAGTTAAGACTTAAAAAAAAAGCCTCCTTAGTCTTTTTCTTAGAATATTTATTTGAATTTTCTTATAGCTTCTTGTTGAAATGCAAACATGTTTTAAACAAATGGGAAATTTCCTTTACTAAATGTAAAAAGTACGAAGTTTAATGACACAATAGTAACTTGACAATTTGCGTGAAGTAAACACGCATTTCTTCCTGATCAGAGACCAATAATGAAAAAAAATTCCACATGTATCTTTAATTATTTCCCTTTAGCTATAAAGGTAGTGCTTCCAGCAATGGCCCAACTGCTGCAGAAAAGTTTATCTTAGACCTTTTATTTAGCCCCTTTTCCATCTTCAGTCAACTTCTCAAAGACACATACTGGTTTCCTGTCCACAAAATTATTAAAGTGTTTTCCATAGTCCATTTTCAGCTGCTTTAGTGGGATACCTGAGCCTGGGCAATGTATAATGAACAGAAACTTACTTGCTCGCACTTGGGGACACCAGAGGAGAGTTTTAAGGTCACGGTGCTGACGTGTGGCATCTGGACCAGTGAGAGATAATCATTCTGTGATCACATGGTAGAAAGCAGGAGAAGGAGACAGTAGGCAGATAAAATCATTCACATGAGTGTGTTTAGCAAGGTCTGCTCCTGTGCAGTCACTCCTAAGTCCCTCCCAGCAGTGGGCTCCACTTCCTAACACAGTGGCCTGAAGAATTAAGTTTGCAGGACATTAATTCTGATGGATACATTCAAATAACATCAGATACTGTTATATATACTAATTGAATACTCATCTCTATTTATAATGACATTCACAACTTTTTAAAATTTAGGCCTTTGAGTGTATGTGGGTGAATTTTTAAATATATCACAAAATGGAAATATACTTTTATGTTCAGGACACCCTCTCAATCACTAATTTTAAGTGCCTACTTTTTTATTTTTCCTTTGAGACAGAATTTCATGACCCTGGCTGATCATCTGTCACTTCCTCTCAAGTTTTCAAGTTGTAGTTATGACCCATCATGTCTGGGTCTGTGAAGTACCTATCTTTATTTCCATTAATATATGCTTAGTTTTAGAATTTGTTTTATAACTTATTATCCTAAGTACATATTTCATCATTTACAGTTATGCAAATTGTCCTAATTAGTCCACGTTTGGCTTATGTGATGACTGTCTTATCAAAAGACTTTGTTGGGTTTCAATACTTATATTTCTTTTTCAAATGAGTTAAAAGTTAGGTCTTCAAGTTCTAGTTTTACATTTTTTAATTAGGGGCTGAACTTCTGCCTCAGCGGTAAGAATCCTTGTTCCCAGCACCTACCTGGCACTTCACAACTGTCTGTAACTTTAGTTCCAGGGTGTACTGAACAGTCTTCCTGGCTTTGGGGCATGCGGTGCTCTTACATGTCTGCAGGTAAACACTCAGATGCATAAAATAAGAAGTGTATCTCAAATTCTTGCTGGGCACAGGTATCTGCCAGAACAGTGATGCAAGTCTTTATAATACCACAGTGATGAGTGAGTGTCATTTTACACTTGGGAGGATCAAAGCTATGCAATCCAGCCAACTAACGAAGCAAACAAATAAAACCACTGCATAGCACAGACCCAACGCACAGAAGCTATGGACTTAATGAATGGCACTGTAGCGATATTACCCTCTTAGCTGATGCACCACTGCAATAGAAGGAGATGGCACTAGGTGTGTGTGTGTGGGGGGCACTGTGGAAGAGTGGGGAGGGATGCAAGAACACTCTACAGATCCAGTTTCCTGAAGACCTAAAAGTTCTCTAAAAAGATGTAGCACTGTGTGTGTTTTTTAAACCCTTTGAAACTTTTGTGGGTTGGTACATTAATTGTAGCAAACCTTAGTCGCTTCTATAGTCTTGAATTTTCTAAAAGAAGAACAGAAGGGAGAGACGTGTTCATTCTGAATTTTATACTTCTCCCCCCGCCATTATGTTATTTTAGTATAGTACAAGCCCAATAGAAGTATGAGGCAAAAGGGCTCAGGGCATGTCTTCCGCGATGACGGTAGGAGGGCTCCTACGGGCGTCACGATCATCTGTGTTGTTAGCTATAGACTTTTTTTTTTCTGTTTCTTGTCCATTCTCAATCAAGCGAAGAGTCTATTTTCTTCTATGCCTTGTTTTGTTTTCTTTTTGAAAACATGCAAGTGTTACATCCCTTTAAAAATGCCTTAAGAATCTAGTCAGATTATCAGGGGCTGTTTTTCCTGAAGTACATTACTGTAATGGATTCCATTACCATACTTTCTAAAACTGAATCAAAGTTACATTTTATATCATAATGATTAATCAAGTTGTATTATTAGGAAATGGTTACATTTTATTCTACAGTTCGTTGCCTTTTAAAATCTCTTTTTGCAAATAGGAGTGGGTAAGAAGTGTTTTTAAGGATGGATTTATATGGTTATGTAACCTTTGTATAGCTTTGGAATCAAGGTAGTGTTTAAGCAGACAAGAATTAGGAAGCTAGTACATGCAATAAGATACATAAGAATGTTTAAAAAAACAAATATAAAACTGATGAGTCCCCTTAAACCACCAATAATTGTAATTTTGTGTAAGTTCTGTAAGTCGAAAACATAGAACGCTACAAACCTAAAACTATAAAACTATATGGGACGAATCTAATATTAGAAATATTCAAACATGCTTAAACAGAGACACATCCTAATATATCATTCTTGGATAAGATTCGTGAACTAAAACTAAGGAGATCAAAGGAACAAATTAAAATATAATAAAATACAGCACAATAAACTGGGCTTTTCTACCACATGGTCTATTCATGTATACGTGTCTGTATTTTATTTCATGGTGGTGAGCTCAAATACAGGCTTTGTGCTATGCCGTTGGAACCACACATCCAGCTACGACAGGATTTAAGGAAATATAAAAATATTCTAAAAGCATTTATGTTGCAAGAGGTCAATATTGAAGTTAAATATGGAAAATTAATCATTTTAACCAAACATTGTAAAAACCTCAAACAACTTTAGAGGTTTTTTGTTTGTTTGTTTAGAATTTCATCAATATTACATTAATTTGGGGAAAAGCTGATCTCTCTATAGTAACCTCCTTTTATTATTTTTTCTTAAAAATTGTTTTAGTACAATATATTCTGACTTTTTTCCTCCTGCAATTCTTCTCACATCCTCTCCACCTCTCCACCCACCAAATATTTGATGCATCTGAGAGGTGGCCTGGAACTCACTCTGTAGACCAGGCTGTGTCTTTAGTGCTGGGATTAGACTTGAACCACCATGCCCTGCTGAGGAGCGGTGATTTAACAGCTTATCTCACACCATCTTCTAAAAGAACTGTCATGGAAACAGTAATTTAGTCAAGCATATTATGTGCTAATGAGTTTCAAGATGCTGTTTGGAGGTCTCAAGTTCTTGAAAACTATTGTATCATTTGAAAAGTTTCCTTATGTGCAACTAATTAAAATGCTTGATTGAAAAGATTAAATTTGCAGTGACCAAAAAGTGCAAATTGACTTATTTTTAAGTCTTTCTTTGAAATAATTAACATGTGTCTTTTTAAAATCAAAGTTACAGTCTTTATTAGTGCTAATTTAACTTCCCAGCAGTAATATTAAAAAAATAATTATAATTCAAACTGTTTTAATCGTTAATTTTGTTTTGAACTGTAATATTACATTAAAAAAGGAAAATTTTAATGATTACTACATTAGGACTGACAAAATGCCAAAATTACACTAATTTCTATGTAATATGCAAAATTAAAACCGCTTTGGTACGAATCACTCTGTGTAGAGTCGGTGTAGTTTTTATAGGTCAATATCTCCTGAACGTTGTGAGTTCAAGGCTGGCATGGGTTCCGTACTGAGTTTGGAGCTTGGCTTCAGAGTGTTGCTCTGTCCCAAAAGAACAACATAGAAGGTTTTCCTGATTGATACAAGTGGGAGTCTGCATAATGCTAGTTTTAGTCTCATTGCATCCAACAAAGTGTACCGCAACCGCTGGTCATTTGTAATCACTGGGCTGTGCTCTTGCTTTGTGGGTCACCGCTGCATCGGCCAGCTGTGCTGCCTGGGGCCTTCATGTTAGGCTCATGCCCTTTGTAAGTGCTGGAGGCAACACAGAGGGCTGGTGGAAGGTCATTGGATCTCCACTCCCTTCTGGGCCTCCGCAGTGGTGCTGTTAACAGTTGAACGCTTTTCCTACAGTGAGTAGAACCTATTTGGTACCCTTCAAACACACTTCCTGCTGAACACTTCCTCCTCAGATGTTCAGCTCTGAAGCCCGCCAAACCCTTCTCTTGAGTTGCTTCCTGAAGTTCTTCTTTCATCACTTATAATTCTCTTTTCTTGACTTCAAGTACCTAGTTTCAACCTTATATACAGTCATCAGTTTTTTTATTTTAACTTTTTGAACACAGTGATTGCATTTCTGCCTCAGATTGATATTGCCCATTCATTCTAATTCTTTCTAAAGTGTTTAATTCTTTCTATCACTGTTAGCAGGCTGCTCTGCAACCTTCAGTATATTTGCCTTGCTTTTACAATCATGTGTGCATAACACACACACACACACACACACACACACATACACATACACACACACACACACACACACTATGTGATCTATTTAGGCTAGACTATTTCATGCTTTCTGTTGGTGCATTTTAATTCCCTAGACCCACTCACATGACTTTTTTCTTTGCTTCTGTGGCTTTATAGTATGCTTCTACACACTTTCTGTGTTAGCCCACTGTGAGGCACCTCCCTTCAAAGAGTGGAATCACATAAAAATATGGACAGACATCCATTGGGCTTTACAGAATTTCATGTTGAGACAGAAGAATAGCTTACAGTGAAAGCTTGTATCAAAGGCAAGCTCCTTCCCACAGGTCCAGTCTTTGAACTTGTGTGTGTGTGTGTGTGTGTGTGTGTGTGTGTGTGTGTCTGTCTGTCTGTCTGTCTGTCTCTGTCTCTGTCTCTCTTTCTGTCTCTCACTCTCCCCGCCCCCCGCCCTCTGTCTTGTTCATGTGAAGCAAGTACTTTACCATCAGAATACATTCCAACTCTCAGTATATACTTTTCTAACTACCTTGTTCAGTTCATGTAGACTCCTAATTACTGTCTGATCATTCTTGTTTCCATCCTTTAAAAAGCTGAAGGATGTGAGCCTAGGGGTTCCTGCAGAGACTGATGCACCAGCTGAGGACCATGCATGGAGAGGACCCAGACACTGCTCAGATGTAGCCTATTGGTAGCTCAGTCGCCATGTGGATCTCTGACTGAAGGGAGCAGAGGCAGCCTCTCTCATGAACCCAGTTGTCTGCTCTTTGATCACTTGCCTCTGATGATACAGCCTTGCCAGGCCATGGAGGAAGAGGATCCAGTCAGTCCTGACGAGACTTAACAAGCTATGGGCAGATGGCAGAGAAGGAGAACTCTCCTTTTCAGTGGACTAAGGGAAGGAAATAGGGGGAAGTGGGAAGGAGGGTGGGAAAGGGGAGGAATTAGGGAGCGTCAATCAGGCTATATAATGAATACATTTTGAAAAAAAGAAAAAATAAGAAAATTTATTTTAAATATAAAAAAGGAAAATATATTAAATGCACCTCTTTCCATCATTCATTGACTTTCCTTGGCCCGCTTGTTCCCCACACACTCCCAATCCAATTATGCTTTGCTCAAGTGTAGGAGGAGCACTGACATGTGCAGTGTCAGGACTTCAGTCAGGTCTGCTTGTCACCTGGATTCCAGATGGCCATTACTCAGTGATTTTCCTAATTTCCTTCCTCCGCCTGCCTGGGTTGTGTCTCTTCATGAATTCTGCTATCACTGACCAGCTTTGGACATCTCAGCAACCCTGAAACCCAGAGCACCAGATGCAACCTCCTTTCTTCTTCCTCCGGAGTACTGCCTCAGCTTCTCTCCAAACCTGTGACTTGATTGCACTAAATCCCCTCTGCCAAAGCCATGTGCAATGGCTTCTGTGTTTCAGACTCTGAGTAGAACACACACTCTCTCTTTCTGCTAATATAACCAATTTTTCTTGTTAATACTTAACTGGCATATCCTTATCTTTATTTCTTATTTACAAAAGTTATGCTTTTTCTTGTTCTAAATGGTTTGTCTTAAAAAAGAATAAAGATGGGCATATATATATGTATATATATATATATATACATACACACACACACACACACACACACACACACACACACACACATATATATATATATATATATATATATATATATATATATATATGCCAAAGAGGACTTTTTTTTCTCTTGAAAGTCAAAGGCAAACTTGACCCCTTTGCCTTTATTGAGATTTCATTTCTGTTGTGTGATCACATAATGTTCCAATGTATTCACCTGTTGTTCCTTTCTCTTGTCTGTTGCTTTCTGTCTTTTTCTCTGGTTTTGATGTGTTGGTCCCATTTTGTCTGTTGTTTTCTTCTATTTATAATATTTGGCACATCTAATTTTATTTCTGGTCATTAAATTCAGTTTTAGAATGTTTTAATTTGATGTACAAAGTTCTTATGGCACTCTTTTAAAGCAAATTGTGGTGTGAGGGGTTTCACACAGTGACTGGTCAGAAGCCAGACAGCTGCCATTTTTCTGCACCCATTCTCGCTGGGCACAGGGTGGGACACCTAAGTTGTAGTCAGCAGTTTTCCTTTCCCTCTCTTCTCTTCCCTTACCTCTTAAGGATACAGACCAGCAATGCAGCCCTGGCTGGCTTGAACTTGGCAGCAGTCTTCCTGCCTTATCCCACTTCAGGGACGTAGAGTGAGACCAAACACCTGCTTGGCAAGCACTCCCTAACCCGTGATTTTCTTTCATAATAGTAACTGAAATATTCTAATTTTTTGAAAAGTTTCTATTTCTCCTTCTCTAAGACTCAGGGCCCTGAGGTGACCTGCGCTGTAAGGAGCTGCACTATCATCTGCAGGGGCTGATCCTGGTGTGAAGTGCAGCCTGACCCTGTCATTACCCTGCTCCCTGACTCTGCTGAGTCTGTACTCTGTGACTTTGACTTAGGGGGATTTCCTGAGAAAATGATTACTCATCCCTTCAGTTGTGGTCTTGCTTCCCTGGGTCAGCTCAGTTTTAGGCTAGCGCCACCTGTTCTCTGCTCTATTGATGGCTGATGATGTTTCTTATCTTCTGGTGGACAATTTGGCTCTGATTTTTTTTTTGAAAATAGATTTTTTCATAAATTATACTCTGATTATAGTTTCTCCTCCACCAACTCCTCCCAGATCCTTCCTCCTTCCTTATCTTCCCAAATCCATTCCTTTTCTTTCTCTCATTAAAATACAAATAGGCATCTAAGATAACAACAACAATAATAATACATAAACAAACAAACCAGAATAGGACAAAGCAATTAGATATTAAAAATCAAGCACTAGAAATGCACATGATGAGACATACACGTTTGCCCACACAGAAAATCCATAAAAACAAAATTAATTTCATTTTGTGTTTACTAGCTGCTGATTGGCATGGGGCTGAGTCTTAAGAGTAGTTTGTGTACCCAGTGAGACTCCATTGAAGAAATCTTTTCGTTTGCTAATGGTTATCCACTGGAGGCAGCTTCTGGGTAAGGGATGGAGGCTTGAGTCTACTTCCCCTTCTCCATGCTGAGACTCCATCATGTTTAGACCTGTGCAGACCCTGTACATGTTACCACAGTCTCTGGGTTCATGTGAGCATTAGTCCTCTTGTATGTAGAAGGTCTTGATTCCTCGGTGTCGTCTATCTCCACTGGCCCTTATAATCTCCCTGCCTCCTCTTCTACAAAGTTCTCTGGGCCTGGAGAAGGCCTTTTCATGTCCAGCAGTCCCAGCTGGACCTAAATCCTTCAGACCCTACCAGTTCCAGACACCCCAGGGGATGGAGCAGAATACTGAACCACACCCAGCCCCATTTCTACACATCCGCCACTCATAACTATTCTATTCTTCTTCCTAGAGAGATCCTTTCCGAACACCACTTAGTCCCTTACTCTATACCTAACTTATGTTTTTACATGAATTATAGCCCACTTATTGACGACTTAATAGCCAACATTCACATATGAGCTAGTACATATCATATTTGTCTTTTGAGGTCTGAGTTACCTTACTAAGAATAAGTTATTTTTACTAGCCGCAGCCATTTTCCTGTGAAATTCATGATTTTATCTTTTTATAACAGCTGAGCAATATCCCATTGTGTAAACGGACCACATTTTCATTATTCACTTGTCCATTGACAGATATGTATGTTGTTTCCAGATTCTTACTATTTTGAAAGAGCAGCAACAAACACGCTGAGCAGTGTCTCTGCAGCAGCATGTACAATCTTTTGGGTGTATGCCCCAGAGTGGTATAGATACATCTTGAGGTAGATCTAGTCCCAGATTCCCAAGGAACAGCCACACTGCTTTCTGTAGGGGCTGTATAAATTTGCACTCCCACAAACAATGGATGAGTGTTCCCTTAACTCACATCCTTTCCAGCAGGAGCTGTCATTTACTTTATTGACTTTGATCATTGTGACTGGTGTAAGTTGAAATCTCCAAGCAGCTATGACTTGCATTTCCCTGGTGAATAGGACTTTTAAAAAGTGGTTCTTGTCATTTGTGTTTCCTGTTTGGAGAAGTCTTGGTTTAGATCTTTACTCCATTTTTTAGTTGGGTTATTTGTCTTTTTGATATCAAGTTTTTTGTGTTCTTTTTATATATTCTAGACATTATTTAAGTGTTTTAATATTTCAGACAGTATCCTTCTATTGTGTGTATGGTTGGTAAAAATCTTTTCTCACTCTGTAGCCTGTCACTTTTCCCGAATGATGATGTACTTTGTCATAAGAAGCTTTTCAGTTTCATGAGATCTCATTTATTAATTGTTCTTAGTGACTGTGTTATCAATATTCTGTTCAAAAAGTCTTTTTCTCTGCACAGGAATGAAGATAACGTTGAATCTATAGATTGCTTTTGGTAGGGTGGCCATTTTGATAATTTCGTTTTTTTATGCTTTTCTCATGTAAATATTATTATTTTGATTTGGCATCCTACTTAAGTTTTGAGTGGATAAGCTGATAATATTTAGGTGGGTTGTTTGCCTTATCAAATAAAAAACTTTGACTCTGATTTGTTTGTTTGCTTAGAGAAGGTCATCCTTTTTTGCCCAGGCTGGTCCCAAACTCATGACACTCTTGCATCAGCTTCATAGTACATCATCTTTGATCAGACCAAGGCCTCATTTATTAAGGAAGGAGTAGGAAGTAAATGGAGAGAAAAAAATAAACACAATGATAATGCTTTTAAAATAAACATCATAACTCACATTCTCTAAAATGAATCATTCACACTGGGACATTTCACAGTTACTTTATAATATTTCTAGATGCAAGTAGATATGAATTATGGTCAAGTACTACTGACCCAGAGATAATACACATTACCACCATTAGCAGTAAAATGTTTTAAACTAATAGACATATTTATACATTATTACAATTATGTGCATATAAAATAATTATATATAACTATTCAACATCAATGAAAAGATAGAAAGCACAAGCAAAACAATGGATAGCATAAATTACAGAAGATGTCTTAGTCTGAGTTTCTCTTACTGTGATGAAACACAATGACAAAACACAATCTATGGAGGAAAGATTGTTTTTTAATTTACAGGTTATTGTCCATTATTAGGGGAAGCCAAGGCAGTAACCCATGGGAGTTACCCAGAAGCAGGAACGGAAGCGCAGGCTGTAAAGTTATGCTGCTTATTAGCTTGCTTCTCATGACTTGTTCAACCTGCTTTCTTATACAACTCAGGACCACCTGTCCAGGACTGGCAATGCCCACAATGAACTGGGCCCTCCAACATGAAACAGTAATTCTTAAAGTACAAGACAGATTTGCCTATAGGCCAATATTATGGAGGGATTTTCCTCAGTTGAGAGTTCCTCTTCCCAAATGAGCTTGTGTCAAGTTGACATAAAACTAGCCAAAACAGATGGTTTCAAATTGAAAATACACTGTCTACAGAACTGATTGCATGAGCTTAATATAAGCGATTTGAAGAAGACCAAAGGAGACAATTGATGGGCTTATAAATATGTTAGCAAACGCCTGGGATTCAAAGTACCCAACCTGTGATTGAGATAAAAATAAATAAATTAAAAAAAATATGTTAGCAAATGATGTTCAGTGTAAAGAAAAGGAAAATTAAAGGAGACAGAAGCAAATTTACAGAGATAGAGAAGAAACTATGCAGCTTTCTAACATTTCATTGAAATCTGAGAATCAAAAAGTGAGGAAAACTTAAAGAAAGAAATAGTAAAATAAAACATTTATTTTTAAAATGTTAAGGGTTGTGTTAAATATAAGTGATTAAGCCATTTGCTGACCATTAAATTTTACGCTTTCTTAAAAAGCTACTGAAAGGGAATTATACACATTCATGTGAGATGTAAAACTATGGAATGTTCAGAAAAATAGTACAGAGAATTCAAAATCTGAGACTAGATAAAGAAATCTTAGATTTGATATTGAAATTATGACCTATAAAGGAGAGAGAAAAATCAATCAACAGAACTTCACCAAAATAAAAGCCTTTTGCTCTGTGAATGGCCTTAAGAAGATGGGAAGATAGAATAGGTAAAAGTGTGTGGCTCATCTCACCTATGAAAGTATCAGAGCCTAGAATATTCATATACAAAGAATTCCTGAACTCAGGAATAAGAAGCCTAGTTAGGAAATGGACAACTAGCTAACTAATTAAATAAAAAAAAGGAAAGTGTTAATGGAAAGGAAAGAGATGGCATTGTGCATATGCAAAGTGGGTCAAAAAGCACCATGAGCTACCATTATAGGCCTAAGGTCATTAACAAGTACTGTTAAGGAAGAAGAGATAGGACAGACACCTGCATTGCTGCTGGAAGGGAAAATGGCACATGAATTTTGGGAAACATTGTGTCAGTAAATAAGCTATGTTTCCACCACTGTGGTAGGATTCCCAAGATAACCAACTTATAAGGATATATTTACCTTTTGTTCATGACCTAAGAAGTTTCCTTTCAAAGGCTGTTGGCTCTATAGCTCTGGGGCTTATGGCATCATAACTTGTCATAGTGGGGAGTGCACGGCAAGAGTCCCAATATTTCCCATGACCAACTTCATCCCACTAGAGCCTTTTTTTTCAAACATTTTCTAATATCAGAGAATGGTAAACAATTTCTGTGCATATAGGCTTTTGATAGATATTTAGATCTAAATCATGACACCTTCGTATAAAAGAAAATCTGGCATTATCATATTAATACTAATGCAAGTTGGAATATTTATCCCAGAGAAATTAAACTTATTTCTACATGTAACTTGTATGTGATGTTGTTTAGCAATTGCTTTATCATGGTCATAAAAATTCCCAGTCTAAACCTGGGGATAGTTAAGATGGCCTTCAGCAGGTGAATAGTTAACAATTTGGTATATACATAAGATGGAATAACATTTCACAATAAACACCAGATGACTGATATGTACAGCAACTTAGGTGAATCACTAGGAGATTGTTATAAGTAACAACAAAAAGCCAGTCACAAACTTTACATATTATATGGTTCCATTTATGTGATATTTTTGAAAATACTTATTGTTTATAAATGCAGAAAAATTGAGTATTGCAAAAGTTGAAAATTGAGAGAGGTATGTAAGAGATGGATATGATGGATATCATTTGGTTTTTTTTGGATTTCATTCTAAATGGAAGGATGAGGATCAGATGGGTGTGATGTATATCATTCTGAAAGGAAGGATGAGGATCGGTGTGTCTAAGAGCATGTGTAGTGTGCTGAAACTGTGGTAGACATATGTGATAAGCTTTTCAGAACTACACATCCCAACTAACACATACGTAAATGCACTGACACATAGACACAAATACATGTACATGAACACAGACACGTATGTGCATACACAGATAGACACACAAGCACATACACATGTATCCACACACATCAGTTGGAAACTGCAGGAATCTAGATTAGAACTGTGGATCATCTTTAGTTGTTACCAGTGAGTGACACTTAAAAATTTGTATCTGTCCTTCAAATGTTCACATACATGGCTTATGTATTTACATATTTACAAAATAATCCCTATATATCTTATTTTATTACTCATTGCTGCTGTTTTAAAACACTATAGCCTTCGTGTAGACACCTCCATCAGTGGTCTGATCACATTTTAACTGCCTTAGTATAATGCGTAAGTCTGAGTCAGGGTTTGATTACTGATTTCCTTCGTTTATAAGCATTTGCTACCAATCAGCTCAAGAAGCTGAGCACCAGGAAGCCGTGGGAACACCTATCCAGAGAAGGTGAGTCATTGCCACAAGCCCACCCTCCACTGGAACTCAAAGTAAACTGCCCTCTTCTTTCAAGGTCTTCTGCATGTGCTTTAGTGAGAAAGCTTAGCTTTGTGCAGTGTGACAGGAAAAGTACTCAACAGGTCCAGGCTCTTTCTCAAAGAGCAAGCAAAAGAATAGGTTTGGATTTGTGAAATGCTAATAACCAGCATTGGATAAACATACATTACCACTCTATTGTTATACTATCTGCTATCACTGTAAATGAAAATACTTACTATACGCTCTCTGCTTCTGAAGGTTTTTTTTCTCCTGATGATCTGTACTGTCATAGTTATCACAGAAGACGGCCCATGTATATATGCCTGTGATTACTCTATATTGTCTTTCCTTTGTCAAGTTCTCTGTGATATTTTATGCTCACATTGTCTTAATCACTGTACCTTTTTAATATATTGCAACATTTAGCCAGACTACCCTTTCTAAAGTTTTCTCCTTGTCATCTGTCTGTCTATCTATCTACATATCTGTCTATTATCATCCTTGTAGTTGTCTAACTCTGTTGTAGTATAGGACCATCTAGCACAAGTAAGTATTGGGAGTGGCTTTTGTTATTGCTGTTTTTACATGGCAGTGTAACTTCAATGACAAATCCAATTTATTCATTTTTCTTTTATTTTACATCCTTCAAATATATTTTGATTTCATGCAAAGATATGGAATATTTTTGTTTGTGCCTTAAAGACTATTTGTATACTTGCATATAGCTTTCTTGTAAACTGTGCTAGAATAATACTGGTACTCATTTTCTGTCCATTGATCTTGAGCCTAGAAATTTACCTGTTTGTGGATGCCATGAGACATTATGTAGAACAAAAAATGCACTAACATTTTCAAAAGGCAAACAGTAAACCTTAATCTGTGAATCCTCTGCCACAGCTATAGAGGGTGGTAGACAGTGTTTAAACCAATGAATATTTTGAGATTTGGTCTCAAACGGACCCTGATTTTGCAAATATTTGATGTAAGCTACTTATTATCATGTTCTGGATTAAGTGTCTGTATTAAGTGTCTTCTTTCCTTTTTCCTTTCTTTCTTTCTTTCTTTCTTTCTTTCTTTCTTTCTTTCTTTCTTTCTTTCTTTCTTTCTTTCTTTTTTTCTTTCTGTCTGTCTGTCTGTCTTTCCTCTATTCTTTTTTTTGTGTACGTCATGGGCTAGGGTTTCTAGTGTAGTATGCACAGCAGTTCTGGTGGTGGTGATTGTTGCTTTCTCCTGAACTCACAAGGACCCATTACAGTGTGGTATTCAGAAGAATGCCCAAGGAATAAAGTTAATTATTATCTTTTTTGTTAATATCAAGCAATTTGGGTGTAATCTGATGACTGTGTAAGTTTTGACGACACTTGCCGAGCTCCTAAAGATAAATTATAGATACAGAAGGTACATAACCAGTACAAACACACACACATTCACACATATGTGCATTTGGTTGGTGAATATTTTTACACTTTGACAGCTGATTAAATATTTTAGTGATTGTCTACCTATTCCAAACTCATTTTGAAACATTTGGTGGTTAAAATGCTCCTTTAAAAAATTTACCTCTCTGAGGTGGTAAAATGCTTGCTGGACAAGCATGATATACTCTGAATGCAATCTTCAAAATCCCTGAAGAACCGCTGGGCATGGTGGTGCCACATAACTTCAAATCCAAGCTGTGTAGAGGCAGAGACAGCATATCCCTGGATCTTGCATGCCAGGCAGTCTAGCCTATGTGGTGAGCATCAGGCTATTGAGAGACTTTATCTCAAAAACCTAAATGAACAGCATCTGGGGAATAATAGCTAACGTTACTCTCTGGCTTTTACATGCACCACACATATTCTTGTGTTTCCATTCACACAAACATGTAACACACACCCTCACAGAAAAAAATAAAAAAATGCATTTCATTCCTTTTCAAACCAATTGGTATAATATTGCAGTAAGTATAACCTGTGACTTCTCATACCTACATTACCTCTTAATTCTGTATTATTCTGGGTTTTCTAAGCTCCTCTAGTTTTTCTCCATCAGTTTTGCTAGAGATTGACATTTAACTATCATCCTCTCAAGGATCTACATTTTTGTTTTGTTGTTCACTAGTTTCCCCCTAAAATAAATTTTATTCTTATTCTTTCCCTCATCTTTATTTGAATTTATTTTCCTATTTTTATATGTCTGTTTTGGTTGAACATTTGGTTCATTTATTTTTAGTCTTTCAAAAGCTTCAGGAAGTACCACTTTAGTTATAACACAGAAACTTTAATAATTGTTGCCATTTAGATATGTGTTTCACTGTTTCTATTAACAGGAGTGCATTTTAAGTGCCTGATGTTTTGAGATCTTTTATTGTAAACTTTTAATTTTATTGCATTGTGATTCAGCAATGTTCTTATTATATCTTATATTATTCTTATTATATCTTATTATTTTTGAGTGGTGTTGACTTCTTTTTTTTTTTTTAAGTAGCCCTGTGTATGTTCAAGGGCACGAGGGAACTGCAAGGTGGTAATAAGCCTGCCATTTTGGAATTTGGTGGTGACTAGCTAGAGATGCAACGGTGTGCTTATCAAGGAAACCGATCTGTATATGTTCTCCCATCATGCTTTGCTTTTTCTTTTGCTATCAAATTTTATGATTCAGATTTCTGTGAGACACTGTGTTGCATTTTAACATTCTGCATACTTTGGCTTCAGGTGTGTTTTTACTTAAGGACAATTTACAAATCAAAACAGAAACTCGCAATAAACTCCTTTACAGTTGTAGCTGTAAGAAGCCTTAGGCTTGATTGATAAAGCGTGGCGTTTATCCTATTCCTATGGTGATGTGCTGCAAACTTTATGACAGAGGGAAACAGCTGGTGGAGAGGGTTCATGGAAAGGTGAAGGTAATATTGCTATAAAAAAACAAGGAGATAATGATTTTTAAAGGGGATAATAGTTTGTAACAACACCATTAACCTTTTGCTTCAGATTATTGAATGTGTGGTCATTTTTCGGGGTCTAAGCAAAGGTTTGCAGGAAGTCCATCTGAGAGAAAGACAGAGCAGTGCAGAGCACGCTATTTCTGTTTCCTTCCACGTCCTCCTCTTTCTTAAGACAGTAAGAAAACAAGACTGTTGCTGGATTTGGACTTATTTGGAGAGACAGTTAAAGTAAGGAAGGCTTTGACCTCTGTAGCGGGAAGATGATTGAAGAACATGGACTTGTCCACATATGCACGCAGACACCTGGTATTCAGATACTATCACCGAGAGGCGGCCTGTCTGAGATGAAATCGTGTGGTATGTTTCCTATGCTAGGTTTGTAAGTACTCTTGAGAGGTGCTTTGCCCTTTGGGCAGTAGTTCAGCTCAGTGACAACTGTGATATGTCTCCTGTTGGCCTTCTTCCTTTTTGCCACCTGCGGAGGGAGTTTGTATGCAGGAAGGGCTAACTCTGTTTCAGACCAGTGCTTCCAGTGGAAACAAGAAACTGTGACTCCCAATGGAGAAAGCTTAGAGACCGTATGATACAATTTGCTGAGAAAAAGAATCATCAGGACTGAGGAACTGTAAACTATCATTGGTGGGCATCAGTGTTCTTAGACTGCAGTAGCTAACACCTTCCAATCTTCCATACAGTTTCATAAGTCAGTATATTGGATTTATAGTTTGAGGATGTGTTTATGGGCTCAGAAACGTCTCAAGGGTTTTCTAAAATGCCAAGCAGTTCAGAATAATGAATCTGAAATGTTCAGTTTGCCTTGCTACGTAGAAACTGCTCTACCCTCTGCTTGACTCTATTTAACTGAAAGCTTGAGATTGAATTCTCTCCGTAGTGTTCTCTCTTCCCAAGAGCTATCTCAATGTCCTCTTCAGTCAGCTTCTCAGAAACTTGAATTTACAGGAATCTGCTTTTCAAAGCAAACTTTGGAGTGCCTGCTTTAAAAAGTGAACAACCAATTAAAGAGGAGGGTGACACAAAGATGTGGGCTTCGAGTAGTTTGGTCTAAGGTGGGAAAAGTCTGTGTATAGGGTATCTGCATACATACAGATTTCTTAACTTTTTGTGTGTGAAACATGAGACAAAAATAATTGACCTATTATTAAGACATTCTTTGAAAAAAATTAACTGCAACTATCTCCATTTTCAATCACACTCATTTTTACATAAAAAAACAATAACTCTTTTCTCCCTCCCTTCTCTGTCTTTATCTCTATTTTTTCCTCTCCCCTTCACTTTTTCCCTGTGGCTTAAAGTTAGGTCCCCCTCTCTCTTTCTCTTCACCCCCCCACACTTTACTTTCTCTTTCTCTCTCTCTTTTACACATGTATTGTGAGTTTCAGAAAAGGCAACATGCTCTTCCCTAGACATGCTCACTCACATATCTGAGGTACGCCATCCCACACACTTCTTCAAATCCTCTAACATTTGTAGATCCTAGAGGAAGAACTCTGTGTTTCTTAAAAAAACAGTGAAGAAGAAGCTTTAAACACAGTGAGTCCATCAATGCTATTCATACATGCATGTGCATAGGGTCATCCACTGGGGCACGAGGAAACTATCAATGACCATTCTCCTAAGAAAAGCAAGATGTCTTTCCCTCAACAACCAATAGCTCCTCAGCTATGGATGGAGCTTCCCTCCTCCTTCCCATCTCTATGATGGAAGGTTTTTCTTAAATTTATTTTAACCTTATATATTTACTTTTCATCCCAATCATGGCCCCCTCCCTCCTCTCCTTCCAGTCCCTTCCTCACACCCTCTTCATCCAATCCCCCCTCCCTTTGTCCTCAGAAAAGGGGAGTTCCCCCTAACCCACTTCAGCACATCAAATTGCATCCTTAGCCTCTAAGGCTACAAGCTGTGCATACATAAAGATAGAGTAGAGACTGAGAGAATGACCAACCAATATCTGGCCCAACCTGACACCCACCCATGGAAGAGAGCTCACCCCTGACACCATTAACTGTACTCTGCTATGTATACAGACAGGAGCCTAACTTAACCATTCTCTGAGCAGCCTCTCTACCCCCTGATGGAATCAGATGCTGAGACTCACAGCCAAGCATTAGGTAGATCTTGGGAGTCCTATAGAAGAATGAGAGGGAAGGAGAGAAGGACACTGAGGAGACAAGAATGCTTCAAAAAGACCATCAGAGTTAGCTAAACTAGACAGAGGGGGCTTACAGAGATGGAAGTCCTGGCCAAAGAGCATGTGTAGACTAGACTAGGCCCCCTATCAATATGAAACTTATAGGCAGTTTGATCTTCATGTGAGTTCCCTAGTAAGTTGGGCAGGTCCTGACTATTACATGGACTCTGTTGCATGCTGGAAGTTTTAACCAGCTTGATGTTGTACAGCTCATATGAAGGTAACCAGAGCTGCTATGGGGTTTTCTGTGCAGTTGCCATGCCGTGTTTAGAGAACAGCATTTCAGAGTCACATCACTATCCTCTGGCTCTTCCATTCTTCCTGCCTTCTTTTCCTCACGCTTTCCTGAGCCCTTTGAGGAGAAGAATGTGCAGTTTCTGTATTTCCTGTTTCTTGGTAACTCCAGCCCAAAGTCTACAGTGGACTCAAAGGTCAGTATGATTATTTGGTCTTGCTAGGGTTAGCAAATGCCCCCCCCTCACCCCCCCAAGGCTTATGGAGTGAAATCTTGGTCTTTGGCTTGTGGCAGTCTTTGAGGAAGATTCAATTGTGGGACCTATCTGGGGAAAGTAGGTAACCTGTGGTGGATATTTGGAACTGTATCTTGTTCTAGATCCCTCTCTGCTGCTCTTTCTGCTCCATGGTTTTTGCCATGTGAGCTGAACTCCTCAACTCAGTCGCTGGCCCATGGTGGACTAGAACATCTCTATCCATGAGCCAAAGTAAGTAAGTCTTCCCTTGTCTTCACCAGAAGCTTTGTCACAGTGGTGAGATACCTGCCTGTGGAAGCATGCATAATATAATTTAAAAAAAACATTGTATATGTGGAAGGAAGTGAAAATAGGTTGTGTTGTTAGGGGACAGTGGAGGGTGAGGATGTGGAAATGGAGTCATGAGGCTTCCCAGATCCACAGTATCTAGTAATCCAAGCAGGGGACTGGCTAGACAGCAGCAGAAGCCCAATCAGAGGATTTGCTTTGCAAACTGGAGAGAGTAGGTGAATGGCACATTTATATTGTGGCACTCCATGCTCAAACACGGTCAGCACACCTCATGAATCTCAAAGGATGAGTAGTTTTCTGTATTTTGGCACATGTGGCTCACTTTCCATTTCTACCACCAAGCATCACTTCCACTCTCACATCTCTCTACTTTCTGTTTATGTTTGAATATCCATATTTATACTGACTACAGTAAAATGTATATAATGAAGTCATTCCACACCAAGAACATCTTTTTATCTGCTTCGTCAGAGCATCATTTAAACATCCAACATCCTGTTACTGCACCGTAGTTAAATAAACTCCAAGATTCTCACACTGCAACAACCCATTAAATCATCTTAAATACTATGTCATAATGACAACTTGATGCAGCCAGATGTGATATCTGAGGAATTAAAAAAAATACTTTTCTAAAGACATAGCTTTCTGATTTTACATTGTCGAGCCCATCTGCACAGCTGTTGACTCTCTCTGCTCTGTTTGGTGTGTGTGTGTGTACATCATTTGCATCTGCTTCAGGCTTGGCTTCCCTGAGGTGTGGCGCAATGTCCCCCAGGCCACTGTGATATACACTTTTAAGAGATCACCGACATGGTTTCATTAGCAAAGCGTGGTTTCCTCACTCTGGAAGGTGTAAATGCTACAATCCCTGTAGACAGGACAGCACTTATAACAGGCTCTGTGTGGGCCCCATGGTCTTGAGAGTCATGGTCAGTTAGCCTCAAATGATAGCATGCACCACTATAGATATAGGGCTATATAGTTCACCACTATAGAGAGAGGGCTGGCGGCATGTAGGACACATAGTGCCCATATCTGGAATAAGAATCACTTCCAGGTCCTGTTTGAAAGCTGAAAGCTGATAAAATAGTGATGGAATGCTTCCAGTTCACACCCTTCATCTCAATGAATGATTCGCAGGACCCATCCGCTTATAGCTCTTCATGTTTCCATGTCACCTGGGACTAAATGTGAACTTTTGAACTTGTGATTTTATCAGTTGGTATAAAAGTTGGCAGGATCGTGTATGTACTGAGCTCATCAGAGAGGGAGAGCCCGTTTGACAAGTGTGTTATGCACTGTGTGGGGAGGGATAATGCTCCATCAAGCAGCAATCCTATAAATGAGGTTGTAATAGGCAGTGCACACAGCCCTAATGCCCCCGGATTCATGTATGTGGTGAAATTATACTCTGGTTAATGTCCTCCACAAAGCCTCCATGTTTCAATCTGGAAGGCGGCCCGTTGCTGATACAACAAATCAATTGATAAGAAGTGTCTTTATTGCACTCAATAAAAAAATCAGCGCAACCCCAAATAAACATACACGGCTCATAAAACAAATTGCTCACCTAAAATGAATTACATTCTGAGTTTTTTTAAGTAAATTATGCCACAGAATATTCAATAATGTATTCCCTCTAAAGAGTAAGAATATAAACAGCACTAAAAGTAAATGCTTTCATGTTTCTTTTTAGTTTAGTATTTTTTTTTCAATCTACAGGATTACCAAGAGCAAAATGTAAAAAAAAAAAAGTGGTAGAAATGGCCTGTTTTGTGAAATATAGGAAAAAATATACCATCTGTGATTTAGCACTGTTCTCAATATTCCATCTGCGAGCTAAGCAAAGCTCTCAACAAAGACTGAATCCCATTGCAATTCAATATAATTTTTTAAAGTTTTTTTTCTAAGAAAACTACTTTTATAACACTCCATTATTATTGACATGGAATAATTGAATGAAATAGTAAATATGGTCTTTATGCATGTTTGAAGAACTTGTTATCGAGTGTCAGGGCTCCAAACTCCATTAGCTAATTAATAGGAATGAACCATCTATCACCTTTCAGACAAGCTTGCGGTAGGAAGGTTCTTGCGAACCCTGCATACTGGGTTTTCATTGCAGACTATTATATTCCTGTAAAGGAATATGAGCAGAGAGTGATACCCAACATACAAAGGGAAAGAGCGAGGATCATTTAGGGACCAGCAAAGATTGAGAGAGACATGCTTGAATGATATGATCAAGCCCTGAGTGGGACCAATGTGTCATCCTCAGGAAGTTATCCTGTTCCTCGAAACCCGTGGTTCTCAACCTTCCTAACGCTGTGACCATTTTAATACCATTTCTCATGCTGTGGTGACCCCTCCCAACCATAAAATTATTTCATTGCTACTTCATAGCTGTAATTTTGCTACTGCCATGAGTCGGAATAGAAATATCTGTTATTCAGGATATCTGATATGCAACCCCCAAAGGGGTCATGGCCCACAGGTTGAGAATCACTGTTTAGAACCATAACATCTTGTCCCTGGCCACGATTCCTTTTTCATGATGTATTCTTGATGTGGGGTTCCCAGCCCTCCTTAGAAGGAGGAATCCCATTTTGCAAAGCAGAGCTCCAATAATGATGTCTACACCTTCAGGAGAACATCCTGGCTACCATGGCAACACAGCACATTTCTCCTTCTGGCTCCATAGTGTGCTCACTTTCAAGTTCTACTCTTCATATTCTGCTTGATATGGCTTGATTAAATGTCTGCCTCCCTTAAGATCCTAAAAACTCTGTTCAGCTGGATTTTCATCTTTATGTTCTGTGCCATCTTGTCTAGGGACGGAATTTGCCTGCAACAAAATCTGGCTTAGTAAACAGGGAATTCATTCTTGTCACAATGCAAGAAATCTGGGTGAAGCACTGGTGGTTTATTTAGGAGCTTATTGATGCAGAGATTAAATCTCTAAATTTCTCTAGACATTTCCTTTCTGATTATAAGAAATTAGCTGTCCTGTTAGCCTCTGTCTCTGCATGCCAGGCCAGCTGCAGTAAAGTGAGTGCTGAATGGTTCATCCCATTTCACTTAAGGAAGTCAGAACGGAGTTATGCTGTATTTCCAAATATAGCAGAGGTGGGGGATGCATTTTCATTAAATGGCTTTGAACGCACCAACCTCCAGTGCCAACGACATGCCACGTGTTCTGTGGAAGAGTTTCCTCCTCAGCCCAGTTCAGTAGGCATGCTTGTCATGACCAAGTTCTCCCAGTACCAGAGGAACACACTCTAGAGCATCAGTTTGGTGACTGCTTCCCAAAGAAGAGTTTGATCACCTTTGGAGTTCTCTTATCTTCTGTGTTAGTTCTTCCAAGGGAACAGGCTCAACTGAAAGGAAATGAGAAGGGGTAGGCTGAGGAAGTGTGGGAGGAAGGAAGTGAGAGGAGGAGACAAGTCCTTTTTTTCCCCCCTGAGACAGGGTTTCTCTGTGAAGCCTTGGCTGTCCTGGATTCACTCTGTACACCAGGCTTGCCTTGAACTCACAGTAAATCCACCTGCTTCTGCCTTCCAAGTGCTGGGATCAAAGGTGTGCACCACCAGGTTTGGCTAGAGAGGAGTGCTTTAATTATACTAGAAATTTCCAGAACCCTGATGCTAATGATTCAAAAAAAAAAGGTTCAAAATGAGTACAGAAAAACAGTGGGACATGATGGTATTTCAGTAAAGGCCTTCCTGTTAGACATGATTTTAAGGTCTAACTACCAGCCCAATACAAAACTGTTGATCCTTCTAAAACGCCTTGAAAATGAGAGAGATCAACCCAAACAGCTCTTTGACAGCTCAGTCTCCCCATTCTTTCAAGTCCTGACAACATCATGGGAGTCTGAGGTGAAACCCACAGGTTATTTTTTAAGAATCTGTTCTTGTGTGCTCATTCTTTCCCAGTTATTCATATTGAGGTAGTTTACCCATGGACCACAGTGAACAAACATACAAGATTCAAGACTGGCCAAGCCAAATCATTTATCTATCTATCTATCTATCCATCCATCTATCCATCCATCCATTTATTCTTTTTTCTATTATCTGTTTATTTATTTTCTTCTTAAAAATATTCTTATCTATTCATAAGAGGATCATATCACAGTTCCACTAAACAAAAACACCCTCTGCTTTTATATGAAGGGAGGGGCTAACAGAAAACTTAGAGGGTCAGTGACTCCATAGAACACATCTCTGTGCTGTGAAGTTTTGCAGAAGATCAGAAAGCTCAGGCAGGTCTTGGTGTAACAGCAGCTATACAAACCTGCTTCTGCTCATTGCCCCCATTTCACCCCCAGTATCCCAGGGGAATTGATAGAAATGCTTTCTTAGGTATCATCAGGTATTTTGTGTGTGTGTGTGTGTGTGTGTGTGTGTGCGCGCGTGTGTGCTTTTTGTAGGGTGGTGGTAGTACACATAGATGAACCTCTGTATGTGGGTTCTGTATCCATGGACTCTGCCAAACTGGCAGTACTAAACAGGTATAGGCCACATTCCCATCATTAGTCCCTGATCTAGGCACAAAACAACTATTTATACAACATCACCTTGTATTTGATATGGTAATCAAATTAAGGCTGATTTAAAGTGTCCAAGAGCATGTGTGCTGGTTCTATGCAAGCATGACACTGTTCTTTTGTTTCCCTATAAATTCTTTTTTATTAATTATAGTTTATTCATTTTGTATCCCCCCGTAGCTTCCTCCCTCCTCCCCTCCCAATCCCACCCTCCTTTCCCCTTTTCCACCCATTTCCCTCCCCAAGTCCACTGATGGGGGAGGTCCTCCTCCCCTTCCTTCTGATCTTAGTCTATCAGGTCTCATCAGGAGTGGCTGCATTGTCTTCCTCTTTAGCCTGGTAAGGCTGCTCCCCTTAATGAGGGGCTGTGACATCTGCTGATTAGGGAATGTGCTTGAGCCCTTCTAGACTCTAAGCAGTAATTGCATGTATCAAAGATCACCATGTGCAGTATTTTGTAAGTGTCTATGACTATTAGATACTGTTCTAGGGTGCTTTGTATGAATCATCCCACTTCTTTGTTTCTCCATGAGTTACTCCATGAGTAGAGTATCATCCTACTTCTTTGTAGCTCTATGAGTTTGTAGCTCTATGTTGTCACTGAGTTACTAATGAGGAAACTGAGGCACACCCTGAGAAGCTAAAGAAATAAGCTGACAGTCACACAGCTAGCTACAAAGTGCTGGAGTTGAGATTCAAGTCCAGAGACAGTACTCTTCCCAGGCCACATCAGAGTGTTGACATCAGGCAGGTGTTGCACTATGGGACTGAATCTTTACATCTTATACACAGTAGCTCACATATACCTACTTTTCTCAGCCTTCCTTCCTCTGTACATTTGGTTTTTCCAGACAGGGTTTCTCTGTGTAACAGCCCTGGATGTTCTGGAACTCCCTCTCTGTAGACCATGTTGTCCTCAAACTCACAGAGATCTACTTGCCTCTTCCTCCCAAGTGCTGGGATTAGAGACACATACCATCATGTCCAGCTGTTTTTTCCTTTAAGTCACTCTATTTTGGTACTAGTCATGGAGTCCAGGTTCCCATCAATGCTTGACAAGATTATTCAAAGAAATCTCATCTTCTTCATCATCATCATCCTAGTCATCCTCTTCCTCCTCCTCATCTTCCTCCTCCTTATTATTGCTGTAGTTGTTTTGTCTTTTCTCTATGTGTAGCCATGGCTGGCCTGGGAACCCAGTATGTAGATCAGGCTAACCCTCGAACTCAAAGGGATCCACCTGCCTCTGCTTCCAGGGAGCTGGGATTAAATTCTTCATCAAGATGGCTGTCACAAAACTATTCTTTTAACAAATTACAGGTTTATTTTTGTCATAAGAATGTAACTCCATTCATAAATTTCACAGTTACTGTCAGTTTTTTCCTGTGTTTTTCCATTCCCATTGTCTTGTTTATGTTTTCTCCCTCTTCTGGGGTCAATTTTGTACTTTGCATGTTTCCTTGAAAACATTAATTTCCTCGCCCCCTCCACATTTCTCATTTGGAAATTCTGCCCATGGTTTTATTATCCATTTGAAACACAGGCTTATTTGTTGTTTTTCTTAGGTTCAGGAGCTGGCTGCTTATATTGTTCATCCCATATTGTCTGTGTAGCATTTAAAAGCTATAAGTCTCAAGTACATCTTCTTAGAAATTGTGCCTGATAAAAACAAATAAACAAAAAAACATAAACAAAAGCCGCAGGAATGTCATGGAAGTTAATGTAAAGTCTTTTTGGTGGTTCCCTTTCAGCACACTGCGCATATGTGCCTTTCCCTGTGTTCCCTGTTTGGTGATTGTTAAGCCTTAATTTTTTATTCAAAAAGTTTATTTATGATCTTTATCTTTTCTACCTCTAGTTCTATCATAATTTAGTTCCACTTGTAGATTTAAATAAATTTTACATTCTCTCTTAGAGCTTTGTATCAGGCATTGATGTGGCAGCACTTGCTTGCATTTTGTGCGGGTTTTTTTTTCTTTTCTGTTCTCCCAAGAGAGAATGCTAATGATGGCTATTTCCAAGCCTTAGGCTCAGCCTCCTGCTGCTGTGCTTCTGGCACGAACATGTTAGAGTGTCCTCTTGTGGCCAGCACGGTAACTGCTTGTGCCACAGTTGGAACAGCACGTGGCAGTCAATTAGATGGTTCTTGTAGCATGGCCTTTTCTCTTTGTACTGGTGTTACTTCTTGATGTCCAGAGGGCTTTGCACACTAAACCTTAGAAGAGCTTCTCATCTGACACTGCTGTATGAGAAGCGTGCATTTGGAGATTGGCTGGGATCATTTTCCTGTAAAGGTGGCTGTCATACGCTAGTCTATACAAAATTCACCTGCCGCTTCTCATCTTCACAGAAAACTCTGGAACATTTCTCTGCAAATTCATTCTCATCGGGTGCTAACCGCTCACCTGAGAGAGGCTTTTCTTAATGTTTCCATAAGGGATAGCAGGACCCAGGCTGGCATATTCACACACTCATCCTAGGCACAAAGCCAGAGCTTCTCTACATAAGAAATAGGATGGTTCTGGGCTGAGGTGTTCTGGAACAGTATGAGCCAGTCTTAGCTGCTTGTCCTTGTCTTGACACTGGTATAAGCCAGAAAGCTGTGACGCTTGCTTAGCACATCCTGTCAGCCTGCTAGTTGCCACTCACAGCTCTTTGTCTCCTCTCAACCCCCATCTCAGGACCCTGATCCCTCTTTGCTTCAGGCTCCTCAGGGTCTCGTCTGGATCCTTGTCGGGCTCCATTGGCATCCTGGGGTTTTCTTGCTCTGCCTTCCTCTCTCTGCATAGCATCTGGGGAGGCTGTTCTAAGTCATTGTTTCCTTTAAGCCAGGACAGTGTCTATAACTATATGATGAAGCTCAGTTGCATGAAGAAGGCCAGTGATGGTTTCTTCCCCCCTGGTCCTTGTGTTCTTCTTTGCTTTGGGGCACATGCCCCTCTGTGCTTTCTTGAGTCCAACAACCTGGAGCCTGACCTTGGCCTTTACTTCGCACATTTTTCCTTGTTTTCTGGATGTGTGCCTTCTGTAATTCCTTATCCCTTACTTTACACTGAATTAGCCTTCAAAGGTGAAGTTTTAAGTTCCCACATACTGCATGTCATATTAGAAATAAAACTTCAGCAGACCTGGTGTGGCGTTTCTTTGAGTGCAGTGGAGGAGCCAAATTTCTCTGTCTTGCTGTCTGTCCTTTGTGGTGGTCAGAATGAAAATGGCCTACGTAAGCTCATAGAGCATGGCATGGTTAGAGGTGTGGCCTTGCAGTAGTAGTTGTGTCCCTATTGAAGGAACTGTGTCTGGGGATGGGCTTTGAGGTTTCAGAAGCTCAGGCCGGGACTAGTAACTCACTCCTTCTTCCTGCTGCTTGCCAATCCAAATACGAAACTCTCAGCTCCTTCTCCAGCACCCTCTCCCTCCACGCTGCTGTGCTTCCCGCCCTGACGATAATGGATTAATCCTCTGGAGCTGCTAGTCAGCTCTGATTAAATGGTTTCCTTTGTAAGAGTTGCCGTGGTCATGGCAGGAGGGCCATCCTGAGTTACCTGGAGGGTTAAATACCAGCTTGGGGTACGTGAGACACTGTTTTAAAATGAAAACAAACAAACAAACAAACCGAACCATGCTTGCTGTGGTCTAGCATGCTGCAATGTAGTCAAAAATGAAACAAATAAAAATGTATGGTCTAAGACCCAGCGGAAGCTAACTGAAGTAGGATGTGTCTGGGGAAGAAGATATAGGAGTGCATGCTGAAAGTTCTCATTGTGTCGTCTTGAGCTCTAGGTGGTTGACTTCAGTGGAAGTTAATGGGAGAGTAAACTTGTCCCCCACCAATGAAGGAGCAGGCAGCCCTGAGCACAAAGCTTTAAGGAAACCCAAGAGAAGAGGAAGTATGGTCTTGTACTCACAGACACTCTTTCTGTGAAAGAGTTTGGCCAGACTGAGGGTAAAAAGATTAGGCTGGTCTCTGAGCCACTTTTGGCTTCTTTTATTTTTATTTTTCCATTTAACCTAAAAGCAGGGAAGGACTTCAGTGGTAGAGCAGTCGCCTAGCATGTTCAAGGTACTCTCTTTGATCCCCACCACTAGAGAAGATTTACACTTTCAAAGAGTTCCCATTTTTCTCTGACATCCAGAGGCTTGGAGCCCATCAGAACAGAGTGGGATAGCAGGATTCAGGTAGCATCGCTGAGCGCTCACATCTCTAAGAGCATTTAAGGAACAGAGACTGCAGTGGGCATGACAGATGGCTTCTGAAACCTCAAAGCCTGCCCCAGTGACACACCTCTTCTAAAAAGCCACACCCCTCATCCTTCCCAAACAGCTCTACTGGCTGGGGACCAAATACGCGGAGATATGAGTCTATGGGAGCCATTCTCATTCAAATCACCATATATGGTAAGTCCAGTTATATTCCTTTTGTATGTGCATATTTAAGAAGCTTCTAGCATTGGAGGTGGGGAAGATTTGGAAGGACTTGGGTAAGGGGAAAAATAGAATCAAAACATATTGATGAAAAATTTAAAAAATAATAGATGTAATAAAGTCTTATTAATTTATACACTTATTTGTGTGTGTGTGTGTGTGCGCGCGCGCTTGTGCCACAGTGCACACAAGAAGGTCAGAGGACAACAGGTGGAAGGTGACCTTTTCCTTCCGTCTATGGGTACCAAGTGGTTAGACTGAGCTCATCTGCCTTGGCTTCAAGTGCCTTTACTCACTGAGGCATCTTAGTGGCCTAGTGGGAACCTTTATTGTCTATGTTTATAGATGGGAAAGGAAAGAGTATGACCACCATGAGTTTTTAGGGTGATGTTTTTAATCAAATTATTTCATCTGGAGACATTCTTGTTATATCATCTACATTGGCTCTGCAGTTGGGATGTTCCTGTGTTGTCCTTCTAAGTGCCAGGGTTCCAGATGTGGACCACCAGTGCTGGGATGTTAACTGTAAACTGTGGAGGCCCTGGACCTGTTCTTCATAGAAAGATAGTATATAAAGAATTAGTCAAATAAATGAAGCACGGGCTATGAATACACTTGTGTCTGGGAGTGCTGGCACCGTTTGTCATAACATGATGAAAAGTGTGTATAAGCCTTGCTGCTTTAGGGCACATGGCTGGGACACCCAACTCTAACCCCGAGAGTCTGCAAGAACCTCAAGGAAAGGCCAAATGGGTACCAGGGATGAGGACGAGGTGGGGAAGGGGACTTGGTTTGGTTTGTCAGTTGTAGTCTACTTCTCTGCTGGGATTCAAAGCCCTTGTGAGTCCTTGTGTTTTCCTGCAGCTCTTCTCCTTTAGATGTGCAACAGAGAGACCTTGCTCATGACAGCAACTCAGTTCTCCCAAAGAAAAATCTCGGTGGACACAGTTAGCTACAGCAATGATGTAGAAAACCTAGAAATAGATAGTCCTGGCTGGTGGGGGCAGGTGACAGACACAGCTACATCCTCTGTCTGAAGGAAACTGTCCCCACTCTAGATCTTGCTGTAGGGTCTGTTGTTTGGTAATTGACCCCCACTTGTCCCCCAGACAGGCCTCTTGTTCTATGCACCTCCCGTCCGCTGATGTTGGCCACAACTTCTTGTTTGTGTGTGTGCAAGTGAGCATACACATGTGTGCTCCTGTATGAGGAGACCAGCAGATGACTTTCAGTGTCAGTCCTCACCCTCTATCTCCCTCTTTTAAATTTAATTTTCAACAGTCTTTCTCACCAGCCTCAAACTTAGCCTATAGGCTAGACTGGCTGTCCAGTGAATCCCAGGGATCTGCCAGTTTCCAATTCCCATGTGCTTGGATTATAAGCGTACATCACCACCCTCAGTTTTGTTCTTTTTAAACATGAGCACTGCTGAATTCGGGTTCTGATGCTTACAAGGCAGGTGCGCATTACTGACTTAGCCATTTGCTCAGTTCTGAAAGTTCTGGGTGCTATGGCCCTGGTTTGTGTTCCCAGGCCAAGAATACAATAGGTAACCTGTTTGCCTATGTTTGGTACTGTGACATCATAAGTGGTTAGTAAGCATGAATTCAATCCGTGGGAGGGTGTAATGGTGAAGACCAGTTCCTTTCCCAAACTGGGTGTTGATTGGAGCCATAGTAGGCGACCCGTGAGGGCCTCAGGTGCCCTCCCAGGTGGGAAAGGGGCAACTGTGAGTTAGCAGGGCAGGTAGGGGCACTGGTTAGAGACAGAGCAGCCATGCTTAAACATGCTCCTCCTGCACCTTGAAAATCACTGCAAGGCAAAGAGCTTTATTTATTCCTCATTATTTTTATGTGGCTAATAAATTACAAATAATTCTGGTGCATCTTCCTAATAGCAATTAGAATAAACAATAGGAATCATTTCAGCTGCTTGACAATTAAGGTTCTAATGACTGAAATGGAAGTTTGATGATGGGGATTTGGACAATTCATTAGTTGGAAGCATAAGCACTTAAAACACAACTAATGAAGTCTTTAGCTAAATTATTCAAAACAAAACAAAAAAAATTAGACAGGAGGGACAGATGCTGCATGGAGGCCATATTCTTCACACTGGATGGAAAGCGTGTTGGGAGAAATCTTTAATAAGATGTAAACAGAGCGGGAGAGCCCTTTACAAGCTTAGCTGTGCTGCAAACCTAACCATTTCAGCTCTTTTTTTCCCCTTCAGATCTTCACACATGGGTGGTTACCCCTCTCAGGTGGAGCTATTCCAGAATGTTCCCTGTGTGTCTCACTCTGCGCAGGACGTCACCACTGATCTGCTGTCTGTGACTGTAAGCTGGTTCGTTTGTTTGGGAGTGTCTAGAAATGGACAATGGCTATCTTTTGTATCAGAGTCCTTTCCTGAAGTCCAGTGCTCTCCATACCGTCTTATTGCTCATAGGGTTATTTAGAATGTTTCCAAATTTAGCTTGCTCTCTTTTATTGTGTCTAGGTGTGCATGCCATGGGCACAAATGTGAGTGTGGATGTTCAAGGAGCCAGAGGTCGGTCTTTCCTTCCTTCCTTCCTTCGTTCCTTCGTTCCTTCCTTCGTTCCTTCCTTCCTTTTCTTCCCAAGAAGCTATTCACATTTTCTTTTTCTTTTGAGTCAAGGTCTTTCATTGGCCTGGTGCTCTCTGATACAGATAAGGCTTCCCACGGAGCTCTACCTGTCTCTGTTGCCCCTGGCACAGGGATTTGGAGCACCCCTACATCTAGCTTTTTCGATGGGCTCAAGCTCAGTCCCCACTCTTGAATGACAAGCTTTCCGGGCTGAGGCCCACCCCTACTGAGGCCACTTTGAGCAGAGCTGCTTTGAGTTCTGCAGAGACTTGTGGACAGCGATGTCAACACTCTTCTAGAAGTGGAATTCCTGCTCCGCTGAGTGCAGCGCGTTGAATTTCATCAGAAACCGATTTATTTTTAAAGCCAGCTCTCTGAATTTCATTTGTGCATTATCTCTTTGCAACTGCACTTCGCTGAGAGCGGGCTTTATCGGCTGGGCAAGAACCACAAGGCTGATTTGGTTTTCTTTTTGCACCAGCTCTTCGAATCTCATTTTAATTAAGAAAAACAGATACATACATGAGTCTTATCATCGAAGTGTGTGTGTGTTGGGGCTGTGCGTTTTAGAATGTACAAGGTGGAGTATAGCTCAGCAAGTTATAATGAGAAGGCAAAAGTAAGTCATGAACAGATCAAGAGAGTCTTCCTAGGGATGAGAGATCTTGCAAGAACACTCCTTCCTTCACCTCCCCCACACTGCCTCACTCAGGACCGGCACCTCGCTGGCAGCAGCCTCGGGCTTCTTTGCTGCGCAGCGCCACCTAGCGTCGGCCTCTCCCAGTCTCGGCTTGCTCAGAGACCTTGGTTGCCAGACACTGGGGAAGTCTCCGAGGGTGCTGGATCCTAATCCCGCGCAGTTACTGACCCCTTTGGACAAGGCTCTGAGTGTCCTATGCTGGCTTCTAAGTCCTTGGCTTAGCTACAAATTGCCTTCAGATAAACTTCCTCTCCTGGACCTGCCTGTATACACCCACGTGGAAGATTGTTTTAAAAGGACTACAGAGGGAGAACTTGGTAGTTACCAAGAACCCCTTTCTCTTAGAATAGGTAAGTGTGTGGAATGGCTTTCTGTGTTGAATTGCTGAGCACATCCAATGGTACAGCGATCTAGTCCCCCGTGTTATAAGCAGGAGGGAGGTTCTGAGAAGCTAATCGTGTTGTTCCAGGACCCCCACCCAGTTAGGTAAAAACTCACATCTCAATTGGAACCCTGGATAACTCCTTCCAGAATGCGGCTGTTGCCTTAGGAGTGTAAATGGCCCCTGGCCCTGAGCTCATTTTCCCTCTCTACCTTCTGACCTGCTCTCCTGGGATGCTGTTAAGCTGTCATGATCCCTGTCTTAGATACCACCTGGGAAGGAACCCCAGTTGACCCCTGGAGACAGAGGGTCCATCTAATCAGTCAGGCACTTCCTCCATCCCCATCTATGACTGGCAGCTTTTTCTTGAGAGAGAATGCTTTGAGATGCTTGAGTTTAATAACCCCTCTGAAATGACACTTACAATGCAGCTAGGAGAAACATTAAAACTTAGGCCAGGAAAGGTCCTTGGTGCCCACTTAGTTAGGGGGTGCAGATTACTGGTAGTGGAGGCAGTGTTGAGAGGATGTGCCCGGAGTGGCTCAGAGCAGACGTCAGGACCAGGGCACAGCTTTATGCTCTAGCCTGTCCTGGCAACACTCTTGTGTGTGTGTGTGTGGGGGGCATTCAGGATGTCTGGTCTATAGCCTGGCTGCAGGAGATGGTTTGGTTTGAAGCTCGCAGGAGAGGAGAAAGCTATACCATAACAGAACAGAAACGGAAGGGGAACAGTTGCTTGACCAAAAGCCATCTGGGTTAACAGGTGTATCTTTGATCAGTCACCGGAGGGGACCTACTCAGGGTTGCCTTGGATGTCCCCAGATTCACGTAAGCCCCAGTCTTTCCGCGTGTGACCTTATTTGAAGCTAGCATCTCTGCAGAGGCGATTAAGGTACACTGAAAGTTATATCCCATACCTTAACTCAATGTGGCTCTTACAGTTGGTGCCCTACTGAACAAGGGAGGGTACTGCTAAGTCAGACAGGCATGCAAGATAGTGCTACGTTGTTACCATGAAGGTGGCCTTGTACAGCCATGGGGGCAGTCAGGGGAAGAAAGCAAACCATCAGGAACCAGGATGTGGATGCACCCACACAGCGGGAGCCAACCCCAACCCCTGTTGGTTGAAGACTTCCAGCTGCAGAACCAGGAGGCTGAGTGTGAGCACCACGCTGAGGCGATTCACCACCCTAACCAGAAAGTGAATTTGTACTCTGTTGTATACACCAGGTTGAAAGGAAAGGAAAGGAAAGGAAAGGGTCGACTTGAGTGGGAATGGCGCTGCAGGGATGGCACATCTAGTCGGCGAGGGATGGTGTGATGTGCTGCCTCTGCTGAGAGTCACAACCTCCTTCCCCACGAATCTAGATCATTTTTTCCCTTTCTGGAAGGTGCTGTGCAACCAAACTCTAGATTCTTGGCCCTCATACTGCTCAAGTGGAAGGGATACTGATCCTACACTCACAGAGACAGGATGAAGGAGTGGGGAGTGAGGAGACCTGGAATCAATGTGGCAGAGTGTCTTTCCTCATGGGAGCTGCTCAGGACTCACCCCTCTCAGACTCCAGACCCTTAAAACTCAGGACTTAGGTGGCTGTCTGATCCCACCTCCCTCTGGCAACCTCTTCCATATTTTGGAAGACAAGATACTGATATGTGCTTTCTGGGAAGGCTGCCTTAAAACCCGTGATAATTCTGGAAAAGCTCTTTTGGCCAATGGCACCTGCTCTTCCCTACATTCCCTTCCACGCACATAGCTATGCCTGGTGGGAAATACAGTTATAGGGTTTGCTTTTAGTAATTAAGGGATGGATGCGTTGGAAAGAGTTTGTAGATCAGGACAGACAGACATGTTGATTTACGGAGTCAACCATCTACGAGGAGGGTGAGAGAAAGGGGCTGCCTCCCCAGGTATGACCCACCTGAATACAATCATGCTGTGTAGTAAAACCTAGCCACACCATAGATCTCCCCTCTGGATGGTAGAATACCTGTTTTTATATGAATCTCAGATACAGATCATCAGAATTACTTTACTCTGAAGCCTGTTGTTTTAGAAGTAGTAAACAGGAACACAGCACTCTGTGAAATTACAGTTTCAAGTAGGGAAGCTTGCAGTTGACATACACCCCTCACATTTCAAGGATCTTACACACACATCTTACATATGATTTGTTGTTAGACACAGGTTTTCTTGGTTGGCTTGTATTTTATCAGTGACTCTCCTGAAACCCCTCTAAGTGGCTGACCTCTAAGTGGGTAGGTGGCTGGTATTTCCAGATGATAAGGGACCAATGGTGAAAGTTCTGGCTCCTCTTTCTTGGGATTTGTAACATTCCAGATGCTAGGAACAGCTTCTCAAGCTTGTAGATCCAAACTTTCTGGGTGTCAGGTGGTCTGTCTCACCTCGAAGGTTCAAGACAAGCTATACAGACAATGGCAGCACCACGTTTTCTGCTGCATAAAGAAATGGATGTGGGGACGGCAGAGCAGCCTATGTTATTTGAAATTTAAGCTGTGATCCAGTCTCTGAGATAAGATTTTCATTATCTTGAGCATTTTCTTCAAGCCACACCATCCCCCCAACCCCGCAAAAAGTTAGTGTTTGGACTTACTGTCTTTGAATGCAAATTAAATTTTCTTTAAAAATACTTTGTTCTTGAGAAACATTTGAGCAGTTTGGCTAAGAAGAATGTCCTTACAATAGATGTGGTTTGAACTAGTGTCCTTAGCAGATTGGCAGGACAGGAAAGAGCTGGAGTTCTCTCTTTCTGCAGTGTTTCTAGCTCTGGCTGTCCATGCACCCATTCCTCGGCCGGAGAACTTGGGTTTGCCACATACTAAGACAAGAGAAAGTAGCTGAAATTGTTGGTGGTGCTTGGCTATAGTTCTGGCACTTCTGAAGCTGAGGCAGAATTGTGAGTTCCATACCACTGTGGCCTACATAGTGAGACCCCCATCTAAAACACAGACACACACACACACACACACACACAAACGCAAAAGAAAAGGGAGAAAAATAAAGAAAAGATATTCATATCCAAAGAGCTCACAAGAGCTCGACGTGATGATTAACTTGCTGTTGACTTGATCCTGGTATTAAGGTCAAGGTCCCCCTTTCTTTCATTTGAACCTATAACCAGAAGTAGGGCTTGCTGGCCTGCCTACACGCTAAACAGTATGACTACAGGAAGGATGGGACCAGCCTATGCCTTCACTGGGTGAGATCCAGAGAGTGGCATGGAGATGAGTCAGTGAGATTTGGCTAGACTTAACTGCAGATTTGTCACTGGGAGGCAGACTGCAGCTCCGTGGGTAAGCATGACTGTCATAGATTGTATCTTTCGGGCAAAATGTACTAGATGAACTACAGATTGTATTTTCCAGGCCTTGATGATTAATGCTTGCAGTTGCTGATCTTTGGGGACAGCTCCCACTGGGACAGACACCTCCAGTTTTCCTTAATTCCAAATTAGTCATGTATTCCCTGGGACTTGATGTTTTATTCCCTCCTGCCACCCTCCCTTCATTCTCTTTTCATGGATGTGTTTTGTTCAGAGATCTGTGTGCTGTGCCGTTTGCGAAATACTTTTTGTGTGTGTGTATTTAAAGCAAAGTGAGCCAGTTTCTGCTCAGATTTTAAGCAAATGCCTTTTTCTGGTCAAAATGACAAAAGGCCCTAAAAGACAACTCTTTGATCAACGTCATTGACTATTGGATGATACTTTTGTTCGACACCAGTGCAGCTTGCAGAGTGTTTATTTGGCAATTGAGAAAAGGTCACCATTTTAAGGCAGTTCAGAAACCAAATGTTCCTGTAATATGGCAGATTTCACACAAAGCACCCCTTGGCTTTGCTGCTTTGGAATCTGTGCTTTTGACAAGCTCGAGCTCTCTCAGCCGCATCGGTGTGTGCATATGTGTGTGTGTCCACGTTTGCACACATGGGGTCAGGTAGGTACAGAGTCTTCGGTTAGAGACCCACCCATTGCACAGTCTGAGCTCTCCAAAGTAAGAACATTTATATCCTCAGGTGATTGCTTGAAAGCGGGAGAAGAGGCTGGTGGGTAGAGAACCCCCAAGCTACGTGCAGCATATGTGGAAACAGAACCGTGTGTGCAGAGAAGCTTGATTCAGGTTCCCCTCCCCTCCCAATCCTGTGTTTTAAGCAGCATTTGGGTAACTCCTCCTAAAGTAGAAAAACCTCTTTAATTAGCTCCTGCAGACTGTGTCTCTTTACTGCCACCTGTCGTTCAGGATAATATTAGTGCTGGGACAGGGTGCGAAGCGCTGACAGAAATTCCCAGTTAGGCATTCTGTTCACTATCCCAAACTCAGCTCTGCCAAGCCCCGCCAGCCGAGCTTGCCCACAGCCAGCAGAGAGAACTGGAAAAAGATATTTTTTTTTACCCCAACATGAGCAAACTACGTATTTGGTGGCTGATATTACTGACTTAGTCTCAAAAGTACACGTTCTCAGTTCTAATAGAAACAGAATCTTAGAGGTGTCCGTTGCATTTTCAAAGGAAGTCAAGGACCAGTCTAGTAGGTCAAAAGTATTCTGATGATCAGAATTTTGTTAAATACTGCCACAACATTTAATATGCTAATTACAAATTGGAGAAAGGAGTTGAAACTAATTGCAGCTTTTAGTGGGCACTGTAGTCATTTCAAGTTAACCCAAATGGCCCAGTGTATACATGATACTTATTTTTGCTTCTCTTGGGTGTAGTAAATGTGTCTGAGTTTGTGCGTTAAAACTCAGTTTGGGTTTGTTTGGCTAACATCTGTTAGGATTGGGGTCTTGCTCTTAATTGGTACCACCTGGAAAGAAAGAGGAGCATACAGAGCAAAATCATCATATTATTGTTAAGATAGGTGTGTGTGTGTGTGTGTGTGTGTGTGAGTGTGTGACTGCTTGTCTGTCGCATATGCACCCATGCTTCCGTGATGCTTATCTGTGAAAACTGAAATATTTTTAAAATACAAGTTTACATATTTATTCATTGTACACCCTGAAAGAAGACCCCTCTCTCCTCTCCTCCTGGTCCAACCCTCCCACTCTTGTCCCCCTCCCTCCTCTCCATCTTCTCAGAAAAGGGGAGCGCCATATCAGTGTACCCCACACATCAAGTTGCAGTAGGACTGAGAGCATCCTGTTCTACGGAGGCCAGGGAAGGCAGCCCCCACTAGAAGAAAGTGATCCAAAAGCAGGCAACAAAGCCCAAGTCAGAGAGAGCCCTCTGCCTCTGTCCCCCTCCCCCCGGGATCATTTGCTAGGGGAACCACATGAAGTTTTAAAGTATGAAACACAACTGAATAATAATTCAGGTTTGAAATTCTTGTCATTTAAGGTACCTGTGATGTGTGCCTCTGTGTGCTCGTGTCTGTCTACTTTCCTTTTAGAGGGTCTTTTCCAGCCCCCACCTCTCCCTCTGGGCTGAATTTCTTCCACTCTGCCTCTGCTACAGGGGGTCCTGTTCTCTTGTTCACTGACACAAGTGTGCCTTCCTTCACTCAAAGCACAGTGCCACAGGGCATATTAGTATTTCTGTGCATTTTGTCCTTCTTTATGTAATTTGAAAGCTCATTAATAAGCAACTGTTTCACATGATTAAAAAATAGAGAAAGGGGTGTTCTAATCAAAGAGAAAATCTTGAAAGAACCAAGTCAGGAGCTTGGATTGGACTTCTTTTTATGTTTACTGTGGTGACAAGATGTGGGGGAATGTGTGTGTCCTACTGGCCAGCCCAACAAAACATCTTCATGAAGAGATGCTTTTGACTCTTTTTTCAGATAGCTTTCTGCTTTGGAAGGTCTTCTTGTAGCACTCTGTTGTGCTAATGTTTCTCGGGGAGATATGAACAAACATCTGTTCATTCCAGACAAGGCAACAATGGCAGTTCCAAATTATTCACTAGAAGGCAGCTTGACAAAAGAGTGAGCATATCAGGAGTGTGGGTGAGGGCTCATTTAACTGAGCATGGGTGACTAAAGGTAGCATCTTCATCACTACGAAGCCTACCTCAACCCGGGTGACAAGTAGAATGTGCATCCTTGGAGTTCCGTGCAGGACTGGCAAGCAGCTTAGCAGTCAAAAAATATCTTGTACTCAGTTGTGCCAGTGGGGTAGTTTCTTTCTCCCAGCAACTTCTAATGCTTATATAACCTTAGCAAGAAGCCTTGTGAATCTTGTAAGTTTCAAGAACTCCTTGAAACTTGTGGGTTGTTTAATTCCCGAGTCTTCTTAAGTGCCCCTCTTTAGGACGGAATACATCGTTGTGGAGAAAATCACTGACAACACACACTAATTTGGGTCCACTTAGTCTTTACCATACTCTTTCCAGGAAGCTTAGCCATGTGGAGGCTAACATGTATCTTTGCATGCATATGGGTGTATTGTGCTCTATTTGGAAGTCTAGTCCATGGAAGTCTTCACAGGAATGCAAAAGTGTTACATGCCTTAGAAGGGTCCTCTTCAGTTTCTATTGTCCTAGAGAATTTAGGTAGGGCCATGAAAATACATTTCAAAGCCAAATTCTTTGTGTATTCATGTAAAACTTCCAACAGGCACCCGAGCTGTACATGGAGGTACCTGGCAATGTGATGCTTCACTGTGTGTTCAAGCCTTAATGTTGCATATAACTTCATTGGTTTCAAAAGAGTGGCCTGTAAGAGATGTGAATTATAGAAGATTGACCTTAGAATAGGAATAATAGGAATAAAGGCAAACTCTGTATGCCTCACAGAAAGTCCAGAGGTCCTTAACATCTTATATGGTGAAAAATATTTAATGATACTATTTTTCTAACTGCCATGTATCTCCTTTTTTGGCAGACAAATGTGTCTTGGGATTTTATGTTTCTTCTTATATTCCTAGATTTCATGAGAATGATATATACCTATGAGGCCAGGAATTACATTCCTTAATAGGTCAGTTACCAATTACTATAGTATTTTGACACTTTTTCGAGTTTCTCATGATCTCATAACCAATGCCACGACAGGGTTTATAAAGGTCTGTGTAGGCATTGAAGTAGTTTCTACTGTTGAGCAGAAGCCCTCAGCCATCAGGGACAGACTTCCCAGCTTTCGATGGTTAGTAGCATGGCCTGTGCTGCCTTCACGCCAGCCTCCCGTGTGCACATACTCAGGATGGCAGCAGCGCTGTGCTGACAGGTAAAGTGAAGGAGAGCTATGTGCCGGAAGGTATCAGACCAGATGCTGGCTGCGATCCTGAGTTTCTGGAGGAAAACTTTTCTTCTATAACAATGAATTTGCGTCTCATGGGAAGAATGTGCTTTTATACACTCTCTCCATTCTTTGAGTCAAGGATATATGCTCTCAGCACTCACGAATTGACACGGGCATGACAGCATTTTTACTTTATATGTGTAGATATGATGTGTATGTATGTGGTGTGTGCTTGCCTGTGCGTGAGGGGAGGTGCTTGAGTGCCATGACCTTTTTGTTTTGGCGTGTGTGTATAGGTCAGAGGACAACTTTGGGTTAGTCTTTGCTTTACATCTTGTTTGATGCAGGATATCTCTTTTGTCTTTTGTTGCAACCCACACCAGGCTAGGTGTCCCAAAAGCTTTTGAGATTCTCCCATCACTGCCTCGCATTTCACCTTATGAGTGCTAGGATTACATACATCCGCCACTACATCCAGCTTTATGCCCATTCTAGGGGTGCAAACTCTGGTCCTTATGCTTGAACGGCAAACGTTTCACCCACTGAGCCATCTCTCTACTCCCAATACATTTAAATGTGCATTTATCTTGTTGGTATGCAGACTATTAAGTGATAGACTTCTGTCTTAGAGTTTCCACTGCTGTGAAAGAGACAGGATGAACATGGCAACTTTTATACAGGAAAATGTTTAATTGCGGCTGGTTTACAGTTTCAGAGGTTCAGTTCATTATCATCATGGCAGGAAGCATGACAGCATGAAGGCAGATATGTTGCTGGAGTTGCTGAGAATTCTGTATTTTGATCTGCAGGCAGCAGGAGGGGACTGGAAGGTGTGCCAAACAGGGTATAGCTTGAGCCTTTATATGAGACTCCAAAGCCCGCCTCCAAACTGATGCACTTTCTCCAGCAAGGCCATGGCTTCCTAGTGGCATTCCCCATGGGCCAAGTATTCAAACACATGAGTCTATGGGGCCAAACCTATTCAAACCACCACAACCTACTTCTTAAGGTAGGAATTTCTGCTCTGAAATGATTTATTTGATGATTTACTTTTTTTTTTTTTCAGTTTGAGCACTGGTTGCCACCACATTTGAGATTGAATTTTGTGACTAGAGTAGTGTGGAGCTTAAGAAGATATGATAATGTACTTTAAAATGCTATGACTTTTTGTTTATCAGTTAAAATATCTGCGCATCTTAATTATAAGTTGCCAATCACTTGGCCTTTGTGTGCTAAATGATATCTGCCTAAGTAAAAAATTCATATGTAAATTCTTTTGATACTGCAGTACTAATTATTATTTTTTCTTTCACTACACATATTGGTTGCAGAACACAGAGATACCAGGCTGGAAATGATCTGGAAGTTTACTCTCTGCTGACTAGGTGACACAGTGCCAGAAGGTGCTGTACAAGATGCTGGGGGAGAATAAACTTTGGTGGATTTATCAGGCGAGGGACCCTTCATGCTACAAAAATAACATGCTTGGCCTGATGTGCCCACAGGTTCAATAATGACCTGAGTATATGGTAGGTAAACAGCCACTTTTTATTGTACTCGAGGCCTGTTTCACAGGTTCTAATTAATTTCTAGTACTATAAACTAATCAAAAGTCTGTGGCTTGGGAGGGTCAAGACCCTAGTGGGGAACCTAGTGGGGAACCATTGTGTTGTGAAACAGATATATCAAACTTCCTTCTAAATATGTATGTTTTACCCATAGATTAATGCTGCTCTCAACCTTAGTAAAAGGAGATTCTTTTTACAGTGGGCAGTGGTGAATGCAGGGACTTGTAGCTGGTCAAGGCGCCAAGAGGAAGAGACTATATGATTTCATTCTTATATGGGGCATCTCTTTCAACGCCTCCCCTCTTTCAAAGTGCAGGGAACACCTAGGAAGGAGGGATGGAAAGAATGTAAGAGCCAAAGAAGAGTTCTCTGAAATGCTGCTTTCTGGACATGGTGTGGGCCATTGTACTTATAAACTCAGGGCAGCTGTCATGCTGCCCTGGATCTGCACAGAATCAAGTCAGTCAGCATGCCATCGTGGACTGTGAGGCACTCATGAGTCCCTTCCCTCAGGTAAGGAGCTAGCAGCATTTGATGGCTGCTGAGGGAGGGATAGCAATGTTCCTTCAGAAGTGTGAGCAGTCATATGCTGCCCATGCTGTAGTGGATGATCCTATACCCATGTGAAAATAAGCAACACCAATTTGACTCAATAGGTTATATTTAAAAGGAAAGAGAGGACTTGAAATGTGAAGGGGACATACTGGGTGGGATCCAGAGAGAGTGGGCAGTGGGTATGATAAAGATACTGTGCATACATACAGGAAACTGTCAATGAATAAATGAAGAGTTTTAATATATTTTGTCTTTTCAGTTCCTATGCTATGAATTTGTATAAAACATAACTCATGGTATTTTGGAGAGTGTATAGGTAGAAGCAAATGTTTTAGCTCAATAATATCTTGAAATGATATTTAGCTCTTTCTTTTAAAAGATTAATTTTTGTTGTGGTAAGAGTGATGTAGAACTTAACATCTCTGTCATTTTTTTAATTGAAAAAATTTCACACAATATATTTTTATCATTTTTTTTCTTTCCTCCAATTCCTTCTAGATTCTCCCTACCTCCCATCCCCTAACCACCCAACTGCACGTTCTCTTTCTATCTCTCTCTAACGAACACAGACAAAACAAGAAACACACAAAAGAAACCCACAACACCAGAAGTAAAAATATGTAAGCAAAAGGCTGATGAGACAAAAGAAAAAAATGCTCAAACAAAGAAAGATGAGACAAAAAGTCTACAAAAATTCCATTGACTTCATTTTGTGGGCATGGGGCCTGTCCTGAAGGTGGTACTCTGCCTAGCAGGACTCCATCAGAGGAAAATGATCTTTCATTTGCCAGCAGGTATCAACCTCAGCTAGCATCTTGGTTAGGGAAAGAAGCCCGTGTCAATTTCTCTATCTTAGTGCTGGAGTCTCATCTGGCTTGAATCTGTGCAGGTTTTGTGTGTACTACAATGATCTCTGTGTGTTCCTATGTGCATCAGTCCTGTAGTGTCCAGAAGACACTGTTCCCTCGGAGTCACCCATCCCCTCTGGCTCATAAAACTCCTTCTTTATCTAACTTTTCCACATAGATCCCTGAGCGCTGGGGGGAGGGGTCTGATGATGTCACCTCACTTAGGGATGAGTGTCCACTTGTGCCTCTGTGCTCATTTTCAGGGTGTTCGGATAATCTCACAGCAGGAGAATTCCTTATAGAATTTGTCTTGTGACTAGCTTATTTCACTTACTGTACTGCCCTCAAGTTTCCTACATGCTGTGGCATTTGTCAAATTGCCCTTCTTTTTTTAAAGACTACTACTATTTCATTGGGTGTGCAACATATTTTCTCCATCTATCCATCCAGTGATATGTACCCAAGTCACATTGTTGTCTAGTGTGAATAACACTGTTGCAGTTTGGAACTATTTGTTCCATTTCTTCATAGTGATATTTTCTAGAAACTCAGAGTGGGTACAGCCACATGACATTTGGCAGAGTATTGCTTACCCAAGAAGCTAAGTAGTATCTTCTTGCCAGTACTTCCTCCAAAGGTGTTAAACAGAGTGGGGAAGATGGAACAGGGTAGAACACCCTTCTACTGGTTCTACGCTTTGGAGCCGGGTTCCTGGTCTATCTATTAACATTCTGTGTTTTGTAGCTGAATTTCCTTTCTGGATGGACTCACAGTACAACTATCACTTGCCACCATCTTCCAGGTAGCCTCAGAAATCTGCCCATGACCACTTTGTTGGTGGCTCCTGAGGTGGTAACAAAAGTTGACAGAGCCTGATCCTCCCCTCCCCATATTTGCTAGGTTTAATTTTTTTTTTACACTTTCTAGATTAAGAACACATAACTTCAATATAACCGAAAAGCTTCTTTAAAAGGTCTGACTAGGCTAAGCACTTGTCATCCTGGAGGTGAAAGTGTGGTTAATTTCTAAGAAACAGCAGACCCTTCTAATTTTACCCCATCAGATCAACCAGACCTTCATTTCTGTAGCAATACTTTCATCCATCGGTATCAGGTGAATGAAATCCATGATTTCTATAGATAGGACATAGGTGTTTGTGATGGATTTTCTTGGTTGTCAAGTTAACCATGTCTCAAATCTACTAAGAGACAGACCTCTGGGCACACTGAAGACCTTGGCTCTCTGGAAATCTTTCAGGCCTTTGGTGACTGCTGAGACATCTAGTTTTGAGCGGCTACAGTGTTCTTAGCCTCTTCATAGTACAGCCAGCTACTGTTAGACTATCAGGCTGTTGTATAAGCCAATCTAATAAATCCTGTATACATATTCATCCTGTCAGCTCTGTACCTCTAAGAAACTCTGACTAATAGAACATTGAATTCAGTTCTGTTTGCAATTCAGAGAATCTGCCAACTTTCTTACCATGTGCTCAGTCATGGAAAGGAAAAATGAAGAACAGCTTGGTGCTTCAGGGTTCCTGAGCCAATGAGGATTACCATGAGAGACTCCTGGTGGCTTCAGCAGCATAAACAGCAACAGCAGCAACTGGAATCTATTGTTTACCACATGCTAAGTGACGTTAGAGACGCCTGTGCACATCATCTCTACCGAACTTATTTAATCCTAAAATAACCCTGAGGTCAATGCCCTCATTATCTTTTCTACTATGTAAGTCAGGAGATAAAGGTCAAGAGTCTTTCACTTGTGTGCACTTGCACTGCGGTAAAGAGGTGGATCGAGTCTTCTAATCTGAGTGATATCCTTCTAGGATACATGTCATAAGTAAGCTTCGTGCTGCCTTGCTATTGCTGCTGCTTCCCCCGCCCTGGTAGCCAGCCCTGAGTGGGTACAGTGTCTTTCCAACTGCACCTTGGAGCACGAGCCGTTACCATCTCCATTTGAAATGAGAGGGGTGCACAGTGAGGGTAGTTATTTGAACGAGGTTGCATAGGACGTTTCAAAGCCAATTTGATTTCCTTAACTTAGTTCTCCAAGAAACATTCATGAACCTTGTTCACTTTCTCCCGGGAGCCAGGAAAACTGCCACCAATTAAATGCTAGGCAAGAAGATTTATTTTGAGAGAAGATTTTATGAGCCCAGGTTGGACTCAAATATATAATCCTCTTGTCTCAGGGATTTGCTAGGAAAAATGTGTATTATTTTGCAAAAGTTGGTAAACCTCTACTTATATAAATTGCAACTGCTTAGGGTCTGGCCAGCAGTAAGGAAGGTGCCCCCTGGATCTCAGGCCCTTCACTTGGGTCCTCTGTGGTCTGGTGACAGACCCTTGAACTGGCCTGTGTCTTTTGGAAAATGTTACTTGTTAAGAAGGTTTTTTAATTTTTTAAATTTTTTTAAATGTGGGAAACTATTTAGTATGCTTTCCCTTAAAGAATGCCCTGGTCAATTGCATAAGACAGTGGTTCTCAAATCATCCACTCTACTGTACAAGGTTCCATTTCATGCACAGCACAGAGTATATAGACAATAGATGTAGTCTTCTTCCTAAGGAAACCCTCATATTACGTAAATCCTAGGACTTCCATCTGGGTTCACTTGTTTATTTTTCTTATGTATATGTGAATTTGCATATGCCTGTGTTTGTGGTGTGTGCACACGTATGTGATGATGCTCATTGGTGTTCAGTGTTGTTGTTCAGGATGCCATCCATCTTGTGTTTTGAGACAGGGTCTTTCGTTTGCCTGGAGTTTGCTGATTTGATTCAACTGGCTGGTAAGGTGTCCCCAGGGATCCTCCTGTCTCTGCCTCTCCAGTGCTGGGATTACAAGCACACCCCACGGTGCCCAGAGTTTTTACTTTGGTTCTGAGGAATAGACTCAGGTCACTGTGTTTAAATGGCAAGCACCTTACACACTGAATTACAGACCCAGCCCCCCACTTTTAACTGTTCCCTCTTTCCTACCATTTAAGTAGAGTTACTTTCTGCCTGTGTAACCTTGTATTTCACACGGATTTTTATGATTTGTCTATAATGTTTGGGTTTACAAGAAATAAAACAAAATTGTAGTTAACTCTGAGTCAGATATTTATATATTAGGTATGATTTCCCCTACTCACTCAGTTCTCTAGAGTGACCTGTATCACTCTGAGGTCACAGGAATGAGGCATCACAACACTTTCAGAAGTTTGCAAAGGTCCAGAAACTGGACCCTTGGGCAGTGTCAGCTGAAGCCAGGCAGCATGAGCGCAGATGCTGCACTCTCCACCAGCGTGACTGGGCCTCCTGGTGCGAAGGGCTTCACTGGCTCCGGTGAAGTTATTGAAGGGATTCTTGGGTTTCTTACCTGACATGAGCACAGGAGATGTGGGTTAGGCAGAATCACAGACCATTGTTGACAGCCTTGGGCAGAGGAAGAAACCGAAATGGGGAAAGAAGGGCTCACAGTGGAATAGTTTGTATCCAGAACATGTCCAAAAGTCTATGTGCTTTCCTTGCCAGTTAGGGTCACCATTAGAAGGTGATCGAACCTATAAAAACGTGCTGATGTCTTTGGAAGGAAGTTAGGTCATTATCAACACGCCCTAGCAGGGAAGTTACCGCCTGCATGTCCTCCTCCTTCTCCTCTTCCTGTTCATCTTCCCTTTTTCTGTCTGCCATGAATCAGGCAGCTTTATTTCACCTTGTGCTTTCTGTCATAATGTCCCCTTTATCACAGGCCCCTCCCCTCACTACAGACCCGAATACAGAGAGGCCAACCAACCATGGACTGAAATCTGAAATCATGAGCCAAGTTGAGTGTTCCCCTTTCATAAACTGACCTTGTTAGACATGCTTCCAAGTGCCAGAAAGCTGCTTACCACAAAAAGGAGCAAATGAAGAACCGTGCCACCAACCTTGGCTCTGTCTGCTGTCATCTGTTTCCTCTTTGGCCGTTTCTCAACAACAACCAACCCTCTCCCTCTGCTTTCTTGGGCCTCTAGTGATATGTAAGAACATTCACAGTAGTATTTTTTTTTTAACAAAGTGAAAACAGGGAAACATTTGCTTATTAGAACAATACAGCCACTAAAGTGATGGTGGGAACAGCTAAGTGATCAGGCAGAGAGTGTATGTGATTGTTGGTTTATAAATAGTATGCAAATTGTCACACCCTCTTCAACTGTGGCTCTGTCCTTGTCAACTTTGTGTCTAGGAAGAACAGTGCAAATATATATATATATTTTTTAAAAAATTGTGCACAGGGCTACCATTCAAACACAATGGTACATTTAGAGATTGTCTTTTTAAAAAGTATTTTCTTCTTTAAAATAATGCGCACTGAGTAGGTTTCACTGTGTTATCACGAAGAAGAAATGCTGTTCTAGCAGATTGGATGGTAGTGCTATTTTTAGAACAGCTTGGACATTTTAATGCTGCCAGATTTAAGTGAGACTTTCCAGGGAGTACCAGTTGAAAGTGTATACAGAAGATAAGTCAGATCAGACATAAAAGCAGAACTCTCCCGTGCAGCATGGACCAATTCAGGAAGCCTGGCAATGGGCCCTGAATGACCCAGCTTTGATCAATAAGTGAGAGATTCCCGGATGTTTATCTCTGCTTTCCAGTTGAGGACTAATGGAGAAAATCAAATATGCCCTTACAATTCCATCTCTGCAGGTTTACTGCCTGCAGCTCCCCCAAGTCATCAGCCTGCAGTCTGGGTACCCCCAAAGCCTCTACCTTTTCCCTGACATGAAAAGGGTTCTTCTTCTCTGTCTGCTTTTGATCTCTGCCAAATCGAAGTGGTGGGGCTTATGCTGTCCTAACAGGCTCTGAACACTGCTTGTTCTCTACTTGTTTTCATTTGGCGGGGGAGGGGGTGGGAGGAGTCTTTGTCTACACATAAAACTCACTTTTTGGGAACACAATGTAGACTTAAAAAATTAGTCCATTTTCTGCTGTTAAGAATCCAGTTCTTACTGTTCCAAAAATATTTTTGTCTGTGTGTGTCGCATGCTTGCGTATGAGTGTACATGTGTCAGTGGAAGTCAGGGCATGACTTTCTCTTTCCTTATTGCTATCTGCCTTATACCTGGATGTTGCTTTCACCAAACCCACAGTCAGTCAGTGAAGCCCGTGGTTCTGCTGGTCTCTTCTCACCAACACTGAGATTATAGGAATTCTCAGTTATGCCCTTCAAGTTCAGAGGATTAGAACTCAGATCCCCATCTCACAAAACAAATGTTCTTAGCCACTGAGCAACTTCCCTAGTCCCTCTTCCAAAAACATTTTCAAGGAGGGGGTAGTGGTGGAGAAAAAGGGAGGGAGACAGGGGAGGAAGAGGGAAGGAGAAAGATCCAGAATTTTAAATCTTAAACCATTATTAAGTTCTAGTAGCTCTAAATGGTTTAGAGATGCTAGGGTTCAACTCATAATGAATAAAACAACCATTTAACTTGAAATTTTATTGTATTATGTTTTCCTAAAGAATGCTACCAGGAATTAGCTCTTATTAGTGGATCCATAGGGTCAGGAGATACTTCCCCACCCCCACTTTTTTTTTGTAAATTTCATAGCCCTAACCTTCTGGCAATAAATTTAGTTTATAGAGAAATAAATAAATATTATAATATGAGACCTACAAAGGGTTTGAACCTGAGCAAGGCTCCATTGGCTGAAATCAGCCAAGCTAGTTGTTTTGCTATTTAAATTGTATCATATAAGTTTTTCACTAACAGAGGTAGCTTCAAAATGTAGAGTTTCGTTTTGAGAGAAAGTTCAGAAATTTGGAAGAGAATGATGCCAAAATATTGAAAAATGTGTTGAAATCACACATGAGAGACCGAGTAGTTGTGACTTTATAGCAAGTTTTCAAAAACATCAAGGGTGAATTACACTGAGCTTAACAATAAGAGAGAACTTTGATTCCAGTATTGATGGGTCCATATAGGTAGAATGGAGGGGAAATAGTTGCAACATATGTTATTATAAGGAGATGATACATTTATTGTAACAGGTTCAATTGACTTGCTTATCCAAAGTCATAAAGCACAAGTCCTGTGTGTGTCATTTAATTCACCTTATGCATTAAAGAACCACAGTCTGTATATGAGAAGGGGGCAAATTCACTGAGTCTGGAGATCAACAGCTTCCTGAATTTTTTTTTAATTTTAACATTTTAATTTTATATTAATCACAGGTTATGTACTTTGTAGCCCAGCCATATGCCCCTCCCACATTCCCTCCCTATCCCCCCTCCCCTCCCTCATCTCCTCCCTGCCCCTTTCCAAGTCCACTGATAAGGGAGGACCTCCTCCCCTTCCATCTAACTCTAGCTTATCAGCTGTCTTCAGGACTTGCTGCAATGTCCTCTTCTGGGGCCTAGCAAGGCTGCTCCTCCCTCAGGGGGCGGGGGGTTCGAAGAGCCAGCCATAGATTTCATGTCTGAAATGGTCCCTGTTCTCCTTACTAGTGTACCTGCTTGGATATTGAGCTACCATTTGCTACATACAGGCAGGGGTTCTAGGTTATATCTATACATGGTCCTTGGTTGGAGAAACAGTCTCATAAAAGACCCCTGTACCCTGATATATTTGGTACTTGTGGAGCTCCTGTCCTCTCCAGGCCATACTAACTCCCCTTTCTTTCATATGATTGCCTGCACTCTGCCAAAGGGTTGGTTATGTTTCTTAATATTTGCTTTGATACCCTGCTAGGTAGAGTCTTTCCGAGGCCCTATGTGGTAGCCTCTTGTCCTACTACTTCTTTTCTCCTACATCCAATATCCATCCCATTTGTCTTTCTAAGTGAGGATTAATCCTCTTAACCCAAGTCCTCTTTCTTGTTTATCTTCTTTAGATGTATAGATTTCAGTATGTTTATTCTATCTTATAGGTCTATATAAGTGAGTGTATACCATGTGTGTCTTTCTGTTTTAGGATACCTCACTCAGGATGATCATTTCCAGGTCCCACCATTTGCCTGCAAATTTCATGATTTGCTCCTTTTTAATTGCTGAGTAGTATTCCATTGTGTAAAAGTACCACAATTTCTGTATCCATTCCTCAACTGAGGGACATCTGAGTGGTTTCCAGGTTCTGGCTACTATGAATAAAGCAGCTACGAACATAGTTGAGCAAATGTTCTTGTTGTGTACTTGAGCATCTTTTGGATATATGCCTAGGAGTGGTATAGCTGGATCTTGAGGAATCACTATTCTTAATTGTCTAGGAAAACTCCAAATTGATTTCCAGAGTGGTTGTACTAGTTTACATTCCCACCAGCAATGGAGGAGGG
>CM053758.1:47125539-47155726 GCA_028658305.1 Pachyuromys duprasi
TTTGATGGCATCCTTAATTTCTTGGATGTTTTGTGCTTGGGACTTTTCCGATTTTCTTTCTTCCTTGAGTGAGGAGTCCATTACAGCCAGCATATCCTCAGCTCCCGAGATTCTCTCTTCCATCTCTTGTATTTTATTGTTGATGCTTACCTTTGTGGTTCCTGATATTTCTCTAAGTTCTCTAGTTCCAGGTTCTTCTCCCTTTGTGTCTTCTGTAGAGTTTCTAATTCCGTTTTCATGCTTTGTATCATTTCCTTCAACTGATTGACTGTGTCTCCTATATTGGTTGTTTCCTCTCTGTTTATCTTTAATTGTTCCTCTTTGTGGGCAGTTAGATTTTTCTCCATTTCTTTGAGGGCCTTGTTCATTTCCTCTTTTTGTCTCTCTTTTTGTTCCTCCAATGTCTGCATAATCATAGCTTTAATATAATTTTCCTGTGTATCCGCTGAATTAAAATCTCCACTGCTTATGGGTGTTTCTGGTGGGGCCATGGTGTCCTGATTTTTGTTGGGTGAGTTCTTTCGCCGATTTCTGGGCATTTGTTTATATATAATCAAGGAGCTGTTTGTGCTTTAAGGCTGAACTTCAGACTGGGACTGTCAATCTCTTGTGTTGGGAGTATTCTTCAAGAAGATCAGGGAGTTCCGGTGGTTTTTTTAGTGTGTGTGTGTTGTTGTCTCAGTTGAACTCTGTTGTGGGCTCTGTGTGCCTGGCTTCATACTCTGTGCTAGAAGCTGTGAACATTGCAGGCTGGTCACCCTTCTGGTCTGGAGACTTTGCTCCTCACTCTGTGTTAGATGCTGAGTGTCCCGTTTTGAGATGTCAGCTGGGGGCTCTGTGCTCTGCCCTGGGCTTGCTGCTAAGGGCTCTTCCCTGCACTAAAGACTTGGCACTCCCTTCAGGGCCAGGGGCTGTGCACCATGGTCTGAGATGATATTTGGGGCACATACAGTGGGTCTGGATTGTTTGCAGGCATTGCCAAGCAGAGTGGATCCGCTGTATGCAGCCCTGTCTGAAATGGTGCCCACGGCCTTCTCAGACCCGCCCGTGGAAACACACAGGGACTGAGGTGGTCACTGGCGGACCCGCGTGTGCAGGCCAGTTAAAACTGTCTCCTAGGCCCTCTCAGTCTGATGTGTTTCTGGCGGACGCGATTGGTGTGCACCTGCTGAATGCCCCCCGGTAGAAGCAGAACCCAGGTCTTTCCCAGACTGGCCTGTGTACACACACACACACACACACACACACACACACACACACACCCATGAGTCTGGTTCGTGTACCCCCCCCACACACACACAGGGACTGAGGTGGTTTCGGGCGGATGCAATTGGTGTGCGCTTGCTGTATGCCCGCCAGGTCTTTCTCTGACTGGCCCGTGGACTCAGACACAGACTGAGGTAGTTATTGGCGGACCCACAGTGTGCAGGTCAGTCAAAATGGTATCCAGTTCCTCCTCCGTCTGGCCCAGAGGCTGTGAGACCCAGTCTGGTATTGTGTCTGCGGACGCCCAGCGTGGCTGCTCATTCAGATCAGAGCTGTACGCCGCCGGTCACCCAGAGATTTTTCCGGGGAATAACTGGGTGTCCCTAGGATTTTCCCACTTGATTTCTTTGCCGTAGGAGTTCCGCTCACCTGGCAATCACAAATGCTGGTGTTTTAGGTCCCAGAGTTCAGTCTCCTGGTCGCTGTGTTGTTTCTGCTGTCCTCCTCAGACACGGTGTCCTCTCATGGCAGCCATCTTGGATCCCCCTAGTTTCTATTTTCTGATACACATTTAATATGTGTATAATTATGTTCTTAAAAATAATTATATATTTATAATTTTAATTAAAACGTGATCACATTATTTCCTCCTTCCCTTTCCTCCCTCCCACACCTTCAATGAATCCCCCTCATTCTTCTTTTTCTTTAGTTGTTATTATTGTATGCCGTATAAAGGCATAGATGTCTAAATATGAATTTCTGAGTCTGTTAGTTTAGCTTTGCATGTATGTAATTTCAGGAGGGAGCACTTGTTAGGACTCATCCCTGGGAGCTACTAGTTCTTTCTTACAGTCCGATAGTTAGTAGAGAGGAGAATAGTGGGATACAAATTATAAAAGGTGGAGAATGGGTAAAACAGGGCTGGAGTTTAACTAGAGAAGGGGTGAGGGAGGTCAATACAGAAGGGGGAAGAAAGAAATAGCACCAAGGGCATTAAAAAGCCAGAAAGAATCATTTTTTAAATTTACCTAAATTACATTTAATACATGTACACATAATCATAACTTGATTATATATCTATATATCTTGATAATATGTATAATCAAATTATTTCATGTTATATATAAATACATAGGCTTATACACACATTTATACTATATATAATATAAATTATTGTTTATTATACTATATTTATATACTATAAATGTATATTACTGTATACCATATATACTAAATATATATCTATATGTAATATATAATGTATATCCTCCATAATAGGCATAAAATTTTCTCTTTCTAGTTGTTGGTCAGAGGAAACTGAGAGACCACCCAAACAATATTGGCTATTGCTGCTGTTTTTGGTTGTCTCTCAAAGGTTGAAGATAAGTCCCTGTTACTGAAGACAGCATACACTATAGATGGAACTCTGTAGTTGAGCTGGGTCTGACTTGAAATCTCAATCCCTGAGGACTAACGTTCATAGTTATTATATAAGGTGCCAAAAGATGGAACCGATCAATAATCATACCCATCTGCGAAGCCTGTGAGCAACAGCAAGGGCCAGGATGGCATGATATTCTTAAGGATACAATAGTGACACTCGTATCTTGGTGGTAACCAACAGCTTTCTTATTGGACTTGGAGCCTGCTCATGAGGAGGAAAATCATGCCCAGAATTGAAAACCTAACCACATTTTGGGGACTAATGAGGTCTTGGACCTTAGAGAGACTTTTTTCCATCACTTTAGTATACCATCACAATTCCTAATTTTAGTTAACATTTAAATTCTCTAGCTCTGAGTCTCTAGATGGACAAATCGTACTCGTGGCAATACCTGTTCCTCAATTCCTGTACTGTCTTCTTTCTGGAGTGATAGACTAAGAGGGTTTGGGATTCTTAAGATAAACGTGGTCTAATCTGTCAATGTGCTGATGAGGACATTGATACGAGCCTCTTATGGAATCCATCATCATCCATACTCTATGATGACACCTTAAAATTGCTGTTCTTCCCACAATAAAAGCCCATTCTTTATCTCACTTTCTCTTTGATTTGTCACTTGTTACTAAATTAATGAAAAGCTAGGCTTCCACATTGTCCATTTGGAGAAGTTACTTTAAACCTCAGGGAACTGTCTTTTCTTCCACAGGCTTCCTGAAGAATAATGCACAGTTCAGTGTGTGTGTGTGTGTGTGTGTGTGTGTGTGTGTGTGTGTGTGTGTATGCATGGTGTAATGCCAATTCCATGAAGGGAATTTGAGCGAGCAGGGTAAGTCTAATCTAAGGTGAATCCACTTACTTAGATGGGGCTTTCAAACTGAAGTGTTTTAGTAGAGATATTGAAAATCAGAGGAACCCTGATGCCAAATTTTAAAGTGCACAGTGCTGCTCAACATGGGGAAGGTACATGTCTCATAGTAGATTCTACCTTCATTAAACTGTGTGACATGGCAGCCTATTATGGTCAGCAGATATTCATGTATCCAGAAAATATTACTAGAGGCTGGAAGTGCCAGTCTTTCCTATTAATGCGTTGCTTAGCTGGCTAGTGTGAAGCCAGACCCCTGAGCTTTGTATTCTAGCTCGATTCTGTGACCATACAGGAACTGATCACTATAAGGCTGAGGTGAGTAAAGTAGTTCCCACAACTTTCCCCAAATTCATTGCCTCCCTTGGTAATTACACAAAGTATGGTTAGGAATTGGTATCTATCAATTATATAGCATATGTATGCATAAATATATTTACTGCCGTGATAAATAGTATGTCTATAAATCTCAAATACATGCATGACTTTATATACCATGTATTAAAATAATAAACATAACAAGTGGGTAAATTTATACTGATTTGGTGCTATGAAAAGCAATGACGGTGACTGTGTATAAAGACATTCTCTCATTAGCTAAAGAACATCCCAGACTCCAGAAGATTCCTGAAAATCAACATTAGCAATGTGACGGAAGGAAAGTGCTCAGTGGAGAAGTTTTCCTTCCTTGCAGTTCCTATAGGTCAGAAAGTAATGTGACTGAAGTTTTTTTTTTCATATAATTTTTGAAAGTGAGTAGGAATATCTCAGTTTAGAATCTCCCCACCATCCCCACCCCCTAGCCACCTCTTTGTTCCCCATCCTGTGCCTGATTGCATGTTATCACCTTCAAGAGAACAGCTGGGTCACCCTGAAAGGGTGTTAATCTCCTAGTATCTTTCCTCACACCTTATTGTCAGCTCAAGTCAGGGTGGCCTACTTTGGTGAATTTGATTTGTCCAAATTTCTCTTTGACTTTATATTCATTTTACAAATAGAGCCTCTGCAATTTCCTGAGCAGGGTATATAATGATCACTATTCTGAATGACCTAGCACGATGACTCTCTGGGGAGGCATTCTGTACTGATATAAATGCCCGGCTGCATAAATCAGCAAAGCCTGTGGTAAGTCAGTAACCAATGGCTCCTAGAAACTTGGCATTGTGCAATGAAGTCCAGTGTTCCTCTGGCTGAAGACTCAGGGTTATCAAGTGGGGTTGTTTAATTACAGCGGAATACATGCACTTTGTTCCAGGTTGTCCACTATACTCTTGGCGGGATGTGGGGTGTGGGGGAGCAGGCATCAGGCTTCCTTTTACTGAACCTGAGGACCAGGACCACAGTTGATAAGATGCTGTTGAATGTCAGATTATGGAGGCTGCCGGAGAGGGTTGTTATCAAAGATCATCTTGGGGTGGATCTTGTATACTACAATACCACCTTTTAGGAAGCATATGCCTAGCAGTGCATGAAAGAGGTGGAAGAGAGAATGTAAGAGCTAGAGCTAGATGACGTGGAGGAGTGTTGTGAAAAGTTGCCTTCTGCACATGATATGGCTATTGCACCTGATAGGATATAGATTCAGGAGAGTCCATCCCTCTCTGAAAAGCTATGGACATTCAATGGTTGCCTGGCAAACAAAAAGGGGAGTCATATTCCTCAGTAGTGTAGCAATTGGTAAATTATCTTTGTTTGTGCAAGTATCCCCCACTCATATTCAGTCAAGCAACATTAACGAAGCACAGTGGCTCACATACAAAAAGGCAGGAAAGTAAATAGCAGATTTGCTGTTGGGTTTTTTGGAGTGTCAGGGAATATGAGGGTCACTAGATAAGGGTGTATGATCAAAATACACTATTTCTTGCATGAAAATGTGAAAGAATTTTTAGAAAGAGTCCCTGGGAAGAGGCAGTTATGCTAAATGCATTGTGGGTCAGTAGGTTATTTGCTACGGTATTAGGTCATACCACTTCACTATCTTTATTAGGAGATGTGTCATCAGGAATATGAGCAGGGAATATGTAATGAAGAGTTCCACACTTGAACTTGGCCTTGAGAGGCCTCCCATTAGATGAGGACATTTCAGGCAGAGGACAAAGATTTCAGATATAAAACCTTAAGCTGGGTTTGGGCTGTTCACAATCAAGAATGACCAATAGTCCTGATTCGTCGGTGTGGGCTCCCTAATTGTCCTAGGAAACCTGGGACAATAGCAAAGTCAAAGTGATAAAGGAGGCATTAAAATGGAAATTAAAAACTAATATTTAGTTTGAAATCCTAAATCCTACCAACAGAATAAGCAGAAGACACAGAACTCTGTGGTTCTGAAGAGATGTCATAGATCAGGGGTGTTGTTGTTAACCTATGCTCCGTACAAAGCCAGAAGGTGGGTCAGGTGCTAACTGTGCAGCTTGAGTAGCCAGCACCCAGGAAGGGGACATAGGGCAGCTGAGAACCAGGGGCAGGCTTTCACATAGGGCCAGGATTAGACATAAGAGGAGGGTTACATTGACAGAGAGCTTGAGTTTAGCCCAAAGGATGAGACAGGATGTTCAGAGATGAGTTCTCATGACTTGTTTGAAGAAAGAAGGTTTTTGCTGAATAAGGAAGGAGAGATGATTAAGCAGGTCCTGGAAATCCCAAAGGAAGCTTGCGGTGGCCACAAGCCAGCCTTCAAGGCTGTTGACAGGTGACCAGAACTCATGAGTTCCTCAGAAAGAGAATTTGACAGTTTTAGTGGAGGGGTGGGAACACAACTATCTTCTAAATTGTTATAAAATTCACACATGACATAGGTACCTTATAATCTTGGAGAAGTTATACATAAAAGAGCCTGACAGCCTGGCATTTCCAACACAAATGGACACAGCTTCCCTTTGATCACAGAGAATTTAGGGGAAAGTACTTATTAACAGTTTGTATGAATCATTTTTCAGGTTGAGGCCTGGTGACATATACTCATCAACTTAGAACGCAGGAGTCTGAGGCAGGAAGACTGAGAGCTGGGGACCAGTCTGGACCATAGTGAGGGCTTGCCTTAGGAAGCTTACCTAGTTATTCGTGGGGGCGAGGAGGACCAAGACCTGAAAGAGAAGGAACTGACTCAAGCAAATGTACTCTTGTCAAGAGTCAAATTTTATTGAGCCGAAGCAGGCTTTTTAAGGCCAACTTTAGGTAGGGATGGGGCGAGGGAGGAGCGAGGTTGGAAAGGCCCATAGTAGAACCTTCTTACTCAGGGAGGGGCAAGGTTGGAAAGGCCCATAATAGAACCTTCTTACTCAGGGAGGGGCGAGGGAAGTTTCTCAGGGCTTGTCTCCAGCACACTGCAGTACTTTCTATAGGCAAGAGTGAGTCATCTTTGCAGATTTAATTTCCCACAGACATCACATTAATATTCATATCCCTCACATTAATATGTATGCTAGGAAGCTTCCTCTAACGATGGTTGCAGAACAGATTGGAGTAGGCACAGTGACAGCAATTGCTGCAGAGGGATAGGCAGGGCTGACTCAATTTTGCTGCTCACTGTATGTGAGGCAAACCATGAGTTTGCATGGTTGGATTAAAATGGCTTTATAGTTCTGGCACAAAGCCCAGCACATGGTAAGCATTTGCTTATGGAAGCCATTATATTATTCTCATTTTTATTATGATAAACGGGGGGCAGACTAAGTCAAGCCATCAAAGTTCGGCCCACCCATGGGATTTGTAGACTTCCTTAGGCTTGTCCTTCTTCTTACCCCAGACGAAATCCATCAGTTGACATGCCGGGTACCACCTTAACCTCTTCACCTAATGAACTGAGAAGTTCCTGAGCTAGCTCCTGGCAGAGGGAGAGCCTGGCAATCTATGGCCTATCATCTGTCAGATTATACAGCAGTGATCCCAGTGAGGCCCTGACATGTGGTCTACAGGACAGGAGCCTAACTCCAGGCAACGTGGGAAAACTTGACAGGTGATGGAAGCTATATAGTGGTGGTGCCTTTCAGAAGGAGTAAGATTAAATAATGGCAGGGAATGATGCCCACAAGGATATTTTAAATTTTGAACTTCAGGAAAAAAACTGGGCTAGCTTAGGATATCTACAGTTAAACTCTGAAACAGGAAGCATTTAATGGAATTTAGTCCAATCCAGGTAACTATAGTGGTGAGTACTTGGACATGTGCACAGGATGGGCTTGCCAGGTCATAAGGTCACCAGGCTGTATATGACATTATCTTTGGTTTGATGCTCACTTGTATAGCTCCCTTAGGTTGCCTATATTCATCTGAATTTCTTCAGGATATCTCCAGCAGCTCTTAACTCCGATTGGCAAGTTCATTTATGAATTCTAACTCTACTACTGTAGTTGTTATAGCCAGTGATGGATGTATTCCCAAGGTGGGAGGGAAGAGTCTTTTTTTTCATTTGGATACTATGTATCAGAAACTTCTAGCCTCGGTGCTCAGGGCTTTGTGCCTTTAGGACTGTGGTTCATGGAACAAACATTGGAAAAGGCACCCTATGCACTGGAAGGTCCCTCTCACTGGGGACCTAGAAATGGAGCCTTTGTATAGCCTCTGTAGAGAGCACATGTTGGCTGTTTTTTGGTGTGTGGTAGAATCAGGTCACTGTCTCTTCCTTATGGGATGTGTAAGGAAACCCATGACAGCCACAGAAATTGCCTATGTTTGGGCAGTTCCATGGCCAATACTTTAAAAGTCCTACTCTGTCCACGAGTGTTTGTGAAGTATCATGCCCACTAGCAGGATCAAAAGGACAAGCTATGGGCCCTGGGTTATCTCCAATTACTTTCCTTCTCAAGGCTTCAGAATCTTTTTGATGGTTTCCCAGTAGGACATGACATAGTCAAAAGGTACTTTAGGACATTGATTTTTTTCTTTAGAGAGAGACCTTATTTTTGTTTTTAAGCATATGTGGGGAAGACTGTTTCACTCTGAGCATTTCTTATTTCATTCTCAGCAATTCTTCGTGTGGGTTGAAACCTTGTGGGATTTTTTTTTATCTACTTCAGCATTTCTATTATTGTCCTTGTTCAGCTCATGTTTACACAGTCATATTGATAAGATCCCTCATCAAGCAATCTTCACTTTGCAAACAGATGGATCCCATTAAAGAAAACCACAACCAATCAGAATGCAGAGTTCTGAGGCTCAGTCCCATTGGAAATATCTACAATATAGCCTAACGCTCAGGGATCATTTTGGAAGGAGGGCAGAGAGATAGTAAGGGCCAGAGAACATGGAGTTTGTTGTGTCATTCTGTCTCCTAGGAATGTCAGAAGCTACATCCATAAAATCTCACCAACATAAGTGCCTAAAAATAAGTTGAAGAAGGATAACAACAGTAGATGGGCTAAGGTGGGTGGAAGGCATGGTTGTGGGGAACCAACCCTGCACACAAAAGAACAGACCATTCAGGAATGCTGAATGTGGGAGAAATGGCCTTCCTCAGGGAATAGCAAACCAATAGCAAATGATCATCATTTTCTTGATTAATTGTTGATGTGGGAGGGCCCTGTCCACTGCGGATGGTTTCACTCTTGGGAAGGGGACCCTGGGTTGTATAGGCAAGAAGGCTGAGCATGGTATAAGCCAGTAAACAGCACTCCTCATGCTCTCTGCTTCAGTTCCCTGATCCCAGGTTCCTGCTTGAGTTGCTTCCCTCAGAGATGGGCTATGGCCATGAATATATAGGCCAAATAAACCCTTTCCTCCCTAAGTTGCTTTTGACTTTGGTCTTTATCACAGCAATAGAAAGCCAACTAGATCATGCAGCAACAAACTGAGGAGCCAAGAGAGAAGCCACTGTTCTCCAGCCGCAGAGCTAACATTTGGCAGAAATGGAATTTTTCTCCCAGAGTGTCTGTGTGGGGATCTCCTGTTTGTTCGGCTCCTCTGGAAGGCACCTGCACATTCCTTTCTCATATGGATCCTTGAGATGTGGCACCTTTTGGGAGTTGAAATTTTTAACAGTTAAAAACAAAATCCTGGTATGCCTTATCTGCTTCTCCGAAAAGCTTCTGTTATATGACCACCACTTGTTTCCATGTTTACTAAAAAATACACCAAGTCCCCATGGAGAGACTGATCTAAAATTTTGATGTCCTTCCAGGAGCTAAAATCATGGCTTCCACTGGTAATCTGAAGGACCCCAGACACTTATCCTACAACGGATGTCATGAACACACGTATTTAAAAAGTGAATATATTTTCCTTAAAATTTGCCTTTTGCTGCATCAAATTATGATAATTGCTTTTCAGTAATATCCAAAAGCCTGATAGCTGGGGGGTTCCACTCCCAGGATTCACAAAATGGAAGAAAAGAAGCCCCTAGCCCACAACATTCTCTGACCTCCACAGGTCCATCATGGCATGCACACATCCATAAATAAACGAATGGATAAAAAAAGAAAGGTAAGAAACAATGAAAACTAAATTGGACATGACAACAATTAATCCAAGAAGACCATACTTGATAAATGATTATAATAGGTTATTTTCCTTAATGCAGGCTTCTCCATCTAAGGAGGGCAAGCAACAAGGAAATTATGTGAGAACTCAGAACCGAGCCTCAGTGAGCTGTAGCTGTTTCAGACAAGTTGATAATATATTCCTTTTATGTTACTGTGAATTATCCAAATAGTTTTAGTGTTAATCACAGGTACTGAAGGCATCTGAAACTGTTCTGTTCTTTAGGTATTTCGTGCCTAAAGAGGTTTACCCAAAACTTTTTGCGGGAACAGTAGCTTTCATTTCAATCTTGGAAAGGTTTGCTCTCTTAGAAGCAATGTAACCCCAACCATGAGTGAGACCACTGAAGGCCCAGACAGAGGTTTCTCAGCTGCTCTAGCCCTGGCTACAGTAGGTGGCTACAGTGCCCTCATGACTTTCATGTGTGTGTGTTTGAGTCAGTGTCCAGATTAAAATAACAAACAACAGTTTCCCCTAGAATCCTGGCTTCTGACCTGGGAAGGGTAGGGTTGGTCAGTTAGGTTTGCATAGAACACCAGTGGGCAAAAACACACTCAGAAAAGGGGATGGACGGTTGCCACCGGGTTCCCAGAAGTATGACAATATAGGATCTTGTGGCCAAATTCCTATTTTTTCCTTCTGAAAGTGTTCTAGCAGTACATAGATATCCAAGGTGGGGTTCTTGCAAATTGTCAGTTTCCATATATATGTATATATCTCTATATATATTGAAATGCACAAGATGGTATCAATCATAAAGCAGGGATACACAATTCTTACGTATGTTTTAGAATAGAGATTCCGTGTGACTTGAACACAAGAATGTGTCCTCCACATCTGATTTAACTTGTGCCTGGTCCCTGGTCTGCAACTGACTGCTTCCTCGAGCTGGTGGGAAGCCTTCTGTTTGGTCCTGACTTGGGGCTCTTTCAGAATCAGGATCTCTTCTGAAGTTTGAGAAGTGCTTCCTGCAAGCACAGTGTATTTGGCTCTGGGAGTAGCTGTGTAAACATAGTAGATACTCGATTTTGCCCATCTTGCCTCAGTTTCCCTAACTGAACTCGGTGGAACTGGTAGGTTGGATAAGCCCACTGCCTATCCCAAGGCTTAGTGAGGAGCAAGGGTCAGGGAAGCCTTGGGTCTTTTCTCTTACATGATAGCTGAAGTACCCAATGGAAGAAAAGGCCTGCCACTAATCACAAAGAAGACTATGGCCAAGGAGGGAGAGCTTTGGGAATGTAGCCAGCTCTGAATGCAAGGGGCCGATGGGCTTCACTGTGCTGCCAGCCACCTGCAAGGCCCAGCCTCACCCCCATCTTAATGCACACCATATCCATGTGCCAATCAGCTGCAGCAAACCTCAGCGGGCCCCAACAACAGGTGTCTCATTAAACATCTCTCACCCTCCCAGGCTTCCCCACTGACAGGTACCAAACTCACACTCAATCACGGCTTAATCAGAGCCAAACTCCATTAACAAGTCATACTAATTACCAACTTCTAACAGTGCCTCTCATTCCCAGGCAAAATACCTTATCCTTTTGAGAGGGACACTGGCTTGTGATCTTTCAGAAAGACCCATAATTAGGTCCTTTAAAAATGAAGGTCAAGGGGGGAAGCAGGGGAAAAGCTGATAGGCCCAACATGCCAACAGTCCTGAAAGTGAGCAAGACGAGGCTCTGTTTGTTTTAATTTTGTGTCTGCTAGGTAGCCCACAAGGGTCCAATTAGCTTGTTACAGATGCTCATGTTGCGTCCATCCTCTTGTCTCTTCCTTCCTCTCCTTCTTTTTTTTTTTCTCTAGGAGGAATAAACTCGTAGCACAGATTGCTGGCCTGCAGGCATCTGAAGATCAACAATTAGTTTTCTGTGATGAACCCCCTGTGAAGGAGGAAGAACCATTTCAGAATTCCTAATGCATAGGATGAGGCAAGGAATGTCTGGAATATAATCTGTTGCAGGTTTGGAGTGGTTAGAAGGCAGACATCTTTCCCTGAGTAAGAGCCATACTGCACAAGGTCCTCTTTTTGTCCCTTTAATACTTCTTTTTGGATCTTTATGTAACAAGAGTCTCTCTGTTATTAATCCCTGTGTTCTATTATTTGAAAGTCAACTTGTTTTTAGACCATGTAGAACATAGAGAATATCCCTGGACAGGAAATAGATAAATCAGCAAACACGAGTTCCTTAATGACTTGAAGATGGTCTTGGTCTCTGGATGGTGTTTCTCTGTTGTCACTGTGATGTGAAGGTCGAAGCTGACATTGTCATCATCATCATCATCATGAGCAGCACAGGGTGAGATATGAGTGAAGGGAGGCAAAGCCAAAAGAAACAGCAGCAGAACTGGGATGGTTCTCTTTTGCCTAATCTCCCCCTTTCAAATGAAGGAGTATGATGCTCAAATACTTTAATACAATCTGTCTTTACCTGCTTAAGCTACTACCTATTCACATTTCACATTCAATGATTTCTGTGACATTTAAGGGATGGATGACAGTATTGCCAAGGGCTCTAGTTTGTGTAAAGTCTGTTCTTCCTTGAAAATTTATTTTTGAAAAAAAATTGTTCTCATTTTTTAAAATATTGCCTGTAAGTTTATTGTGAGAATAAAAGTCATTCCAACCCCAGTTGTTCAGGTTTAGCTCCTGACTGGAAGGCATTTGTGGACATCCACCAGAGATGAGCACCTTAGACTCTATGGAAAATCACTGGATTTTGTTAATTTAGTCTTTGGGTTGGGGGGATGGCTCAGTGGGCAAAGTGCTTACTATTCAAGAAGGATCTGTAGAACTCAAATAAAAAGCAAGACGTGGCTACAGTTGAGGTCAGTGCTGGGGGTTGACAGACAGTCTAGGTAAATAAGTGAACTCAGGGTCTTGGCATGACCTGTCTCAGAGGGAAAGGTAGAGGAGGAGCAATGGAAGACATCCAGATGACAAGATCTGGTCCACATGTTTCCACTCAGGAAGGTCAGCACCCAGTGTGTACAGAGACACACGTACCAAGCATGGTCTTTCCATGGTATCTCAATGATTCTTTCAAATCACACAACTTGCGTGATAGTAAAACTATAAGAACAACTTCTTAAGCCATGGTCATGAATCAACATGGGCTTGTGTAACTGCTTGTTACATGGAAATATGGCAGCAGGAAAAGGCTCCTGAACCTGCAGTGACCACAGCCTAGCTCAGAATTAAATCACAATGAATGTGAGAGGTTCCTGTCATCTGGGTGGCATCCAGTGACTTCCCTGCTGCCTTGGTTCTGATCATGACAATGTGTGTAGTCTCATTTGTTGTCATGTGATACAACACCAAGGGACCCTGCCCAAGAATTCACACTCACCTTGGAGATTGTACAGGAAATTTTCTTTTTTCTTTTTTTAAATGTAATTTATTTATTTTTATATTAATCACAGGTTAGGTACTTTGCATCCCAGGCACTTACGCAGTTTGTGGTTCTTCTGGAAAGATACATTATGGTTTAATTATGGAAAGCACTGGCTTTTAATATTTCCTTGCGGTCATGTAAATATTGTTAGTTTATCTTCGCATTTAAAAAACTGCAGCTTGTATCACTCACTTGAGTTTCATAAGTGTCTGAAAAAATGTTATGTGGATTTGGGGTTTTAGTGAAGACAGGATTTCTAATGTTTCTGAAGCAGCCTTAAATGTACTTCCGCCATTTTGTACTATGCACTTACATGAAGTGGTGTTTTCTGCATTGACACTGTAGAATTAAAACATCATCAACTCTGAAAAAACACTAAAGACGTCCTGTGCCATAGTATCAAACATTCATGGGGAGTTTAGTTCTTCATGAAAAAATTAGCAACTCCGTCCATTTTATTAACACATCTGTTTTTGTCTTTAATAAGTGAGTCAATTTGAAACATAAGAGATTTTAAATGCATTTCTTTCTGATCCACTATCAGTAAATGATTGATTTTTTTTCATACCTATTTATCCCTGGGTCGTGTAAGACTTCCTCAGTGAAAAGGGCTTGTGAGGAGACGAAGTTTAAGGAGCCCTGCTCTAGAACGCTGGAAGAACTCTGACTCCAAATGTTGTGAGTGTTAGGAATAACAGATGGGAGAATCCTTAGCCAGTGCTGGCTGCTCGGAAGTTTTTGAATAGTATTCCTTGCCATTTCCTTCTTAAGCTTCATTTTTAGAAGGTTCAAGGGTAAGAAAAATATGAAAGCATCAGTAGATAATCATTACCCAGGCCACAGGACACCTTATGTATGTATATATGTATGTATGTATGTATGTATGTATGTATGTATGTATGTATGTGTGTGTGTGTATGTATGTATGTGTGTATGTATTTATTTATTTTTGTTCTATATGTATTTTCTTGCATATGTGTATGGATGTGCACTGCAAGCCTCATGTCCATGAATGCCAGGGTGTCTGACCCTCTGGAACTGCAGTTACAGATGGTTGTTGGTGCTGGAATTGAACATGGATTCTCTATAAGAGCAGTGACTATTCTTAACCACTGAGCCATCTCCTCGGCCCCAAGGCTGGCAAATTCCTACAGAAACCAGAAGCTGTGAAGAACACGTGGAATCAGGCTTACTTATGAACTGACATAGGGCTCTGCCATTACCTACTTTCTGGCTCCTCCCAACACATGTTTCTCAATATGCAAAGTTGACATTTATCTTCCTAGGAAATCCCTCCCTAAGCTGATGATAGAAGTCCACAGGAGAACAGGATTTCTCAACAAATTGAATGCAATGCAAACAGTGGGACCACCCCCCTTTTTCTTTATAGGACCTCATGTGGATTTACAAAGCTGGATGCATGAACAGTTAGTGACACATCCAAACACTTCAGCTCCAACTGATCAAAGAAGTGCCTGCTGTTCAAATTGTGAGCATTTTGTGGTGCCAATATTGTGCATTCCAAAGGAAGCTCCTTTGGCCACCAGTGTCATGAACTCCCCTGAGTAGCTGAGAGGATCTTCACTGTAGTCACAGAAGCTGTTCATCTTAAAAAAAGAGAGAAAGAAAGAAAGGAAAAGAACCCTTCCCTAAAGACTTATGGCCTTCCTGTTTTCTCAGACAATGTCAAATCTGGCAGAAGTAGCACACTTAGGTAATACTGAACTCATGGTCACACTCAGCTCCCACCCCCAGGCTTCCTTCCAGGTCCCCCTGGTTTTGAGCTGCTGGTACAGATTCAGCGCTATAAATTGATTTCTGTATCCATTTCTCAATGGAGGGACATCTAGGTTGTTTCCAGATTCTGGCTATTACAAATAAAGCTTCTACAACCTACCCTCCTTCCCCCAAGGGAATCCTTGGGGTGGTGTGTGGCACGGAGACAGAAGATATCTGAGGAAATGATACCAAATATGCTTTAAATTTGATTTAAAAACTATCAAGTATCAACAAATTCTAACCATAAGAAATAGAGGAAACAATATGTACGGTTATCAACTAGTTCAAAACCAGTGAAAGAAGACATCTTAAAGGTAATGAGAGAAGCACGAGGCATCTCATATACAAAGGAGCATAGATCAGCCTAATGCTAGATCTCAAACACTGTAAGTGAGAAGACACTAGAAAAAATATTGGGTTAGAATTCTATTTAGGAAAAATATTCTTTGAACTGAAGGCATGTTTGCAGAAACAGGAAATAAAAAAATAATAAGCTACTCATTAGCAAATATGCCCTGTAAGCAAAGGAAAGAAAAATAATATTAGATGTAATAATATAATTAAATATATAATTAGTGTAATGATATAAGGAAAATGATATTAGATGAAAATGTGAGGTGGCACAGAACAATGACAAACATCAAAATGGTGGCTATATGAATAAACATGAAAGATGATTTATGTTATTTAAATCACTTGAAGTTATTTTCTCAACTTCGTTAAAGTATAATTGAAAAATAAAGATTATAGCCGGGCGCAGTGATCCCAGCACTCAGGAGACAGGACTGAGTGTTCGAGGCCAGCCTGGTCTGCAAAGTATGTTCAGGACAGCCAAGACTACACAGAGAAACCTCATTTCAAAAAAACAAAAGAAAAGAAAGAAAGAAAGAAAAGAGAAAAAGAGAAAAGAAAAGGTGTTTTTCTATCTCTCTATGTGTCTATCATCTATGAGTATCTACTATCATCTATCTTCTATATATTTATCTATTATCTGTCTACCTACCATCTATCTGTCTGTCCATCCACCCATACATCCAGCCACATATCTCAAGTAACCTATCTGTCTGTCTATATATCTATCTATATCTGCCATCTATGTATCAATTATCTGTATTATCTATTTACTGTTTATCTATATCTACTATCTATCAATTATGTATCTCTTTTATCTATCATCTATCTGTCTTCTATCATCTATCTATCTCATTATATAGTCAGATATTGAGATGATTACTGTAATAAACTAATAGAGAAACCCATTACCTTCCATTTTGTCTCCTGTATATGTGGGGCAAGAACACTTACAAGGGTCCTCTCAGCAACTTTCAATTGTACAACACAACACTGTGAACTTCCCTCACGCTGCTGAGTGTTTCATCTTCAGACTAATGTTTTTGAAAGTTCTAAACTAGCAATGGCCACTCCAGGTAAACAGGTGTGACTTGCAGGATTAAAGAGAAAAATCCACTTACAGGTGGCTCAGAAAATGGAATTAAGTATTTAAGAAAATGATATACTGTAGTAATACCACAAAAGAAAATTAAAGGGGCAATTAATTTTTGAGGCTAAGACTTCTATCCAAGTCAAACATGTGTATTACTCAAACATAAAACCCAATATATGTCACTGAAGCATATGGGGAAACACTAAGAAAATAATTATTAAAATGAATTCAACAATTCACAAAAAAGAATAACACACAAGATAAAGTAAGATGTATCTCAGGAACTGATATAATTCTTTACATAAGCAAAATAAAATCTTACCTCAGTAAATACATATAAAAACATTTGTGATGAAAATCCAACTCTATTTTCAGTCATACTAGGAAAAGACAAGAAGTTCCCTAAGCTGTCAAAGGGTTTTTGATTTTAAAAAAAAGGAAAAGAAAACTTCTAAGGAACATATTATTAAAGGTTAAGGACTAAACACTTCCCCACTAAGGTAAAAACAAGATGGGGACCTTGCTGTCAAGAAATTTTCATTCCACATTGTATTGAAAACTCTTGTTTACAAGTCAGGCAAAAACTATCAGAAGAGAAGAAACATCCTCCTGTTCCAGTCCCCTCAATGACAATCCATTTGTAACTATCTATTTGATTTCCCCTTCCTAGGGTGTTCTAATGCCCCCCCCCCAGTCCCTTCCTCTATAACTTCTCTCTGGGGTTATATGGATTATAGCCTGATTATTGAAGTCTTAACAGCTAATATCTACATATGAGTGAATAGATAGCATATTTGTCTTTTGGGGTCTGGGTTATCTCAACCAGGATGATTTTTCTCTAGCTCTGTCCATTTACCTGTGTATTTCACAATTTCATTTCCTTAAGAGTTGAGTAACATTGCATTGTGTAAATGTCCCACATTTTCTAAATCCACTCACCCAGTGACCATATCTAGGCTGTTTCCAATTTTTTGCTCTATAAACAGAGCAGCAATGAACATGGTTGGGTGAATGTCTCTGCAGTCAGATATAGAGCCTTTTGGGTACACGCTCAAGAGTGGTATAGCTGTGTCTTGAAGTAGCTCTAGTCCTAGATTCCCTAGGAATCACGATACTGGTTTCAAAAGGGGCTGCACATATTTGCACTCCCCTCAGCAATGAAAAAGTGCTCCCCTTGCTCCACGTCCTCACCAGCATGACCTCTCACTAATGCTGCCGATCTGAGCCATTCTGACTCATCTAAGACGAAACCTCAAAGTTCTGATTTGCGTTTCCCTAATGGCTAAGGATGTTGAACATTTTGTTAAGTATTTCTCAGCCATTTGATTTTCCTCTGTTGGGAATTACCTGTGGCCAGTGACCTACTTCTTTCAATTAGGCCCCATATCTTAAAATATCAAGAACATGCCCAAAGAGTGTTACTAGCTGGGGGCAGTTATTATGTAAACCAAAATAATTGTCTATGTCAAAACATGGAATCTCCAAAAAACTACTCACAAAAATAAATGAACCTAGTGAAGATATGCAGTTAATAGATATGAAATACAAAGGCACCAAACTAACAAAAATGCAGACTTCAAAGGAACACCTTTTACAGTAGCAGAAAAATACAGAATGCCAGTATTTTGTTTATTTTTTCCTCATTGGTGTAACAAAGTAAATGACTGAATCAACTGATGGAAAGATGGGATTATTTGGCTCATGATTTTGGATGATGGAGTCTATCATGGGTGTGAAAGCATGGGGGGTGTTCATATGGCATCCGCAATCAGCAAGCAGAGAGAGATGAATGTTGGAGCTTACACAGCTTCCTCCTCTTGCTGTGCTGGGGTGATATCACCCAACATCTTCAAACTGGGTCTTCCCTACTGAATCAAACTTTCCTTAAACATAAACATGTGTCTTCTATGTGATTTTCAATCTAGTCACACTGAAAATGAACTTCAACCATCACAACCTCAAACTGAATAACACCATCAATATAAAACACAAACAATAACAGTTCTAAACTAAAAGGGTGAGTATTTTGGGACTTAGAGTTAGACAAAAATTTTCTTTAAAAGATCACAAATCTATGATCCAGAAAAAAAAGATACACTGGACTTTATAAAAAAATAAAACAAGCAATAACAACAGAAACCCCTTCTCTTTCTGTGACACTGTTAACACAGTGAGAAGTTCAGTCATAGGCTGGGGAAGATATTTGAAAAGCACAAATCTCATAAAACACTGTTATACAGAATCTTCAAAATAAAATATGAGAACTGGAAACTCATTAAAACAACAAAACATGGGCTGGAGAGATAGCTCAGTGGTTAAGAGCACTGTTTGCTCTTCCAAAGGACCCAGGTTCAATTCCCAGCACCCACATGGCAGCTCACAACTGTCTGTAACTCCAATTCAAGGGATCTGACACCTTCACACTAATGCACATAAAATAAAATTAAATAAATTATTAAAACAAACAAACAAAAAAACAACAAAACATTCAGGAAGGTTCTTCACCAAAGCAGACATAGGAATGGGGAAATAAACAGTCTTAAAGTTTCAGAACACCACTAATCCTTAGAAGATACAAATTAAAAACACAAGATAATATTAAATTTGTCACCACACAGTGACAAACATTACAACTGGGTACACCGTGATGGTGAAGATGTAGTGTAATTAGAAGACATACAGCACAGGGTGTGTAGATTCTCACAGAAGAGAGTAAGACAGAGGAAAGATAAAGTGAAAAGGGGTGAGGTCAGGGGAAAAAGGAGTAGTCAAGGGAATACACTCTTTGAAAGTACATCTATTCCTTTCTTGGTTCCTGCCCTTTACAGACTCACACTCTAACTCACACACATAAATCTAAAAATTCAAAGCCAGCATCTACACACGAGAACAAACATATGGAGTTTGTCTTTCTGGCCAGGCCCCTCTCTCTCTCTCAGTATAATATTTTCCAATTCCATTCATTTTAATGCAAATTTCATAATTTCTCTTTTCTTTATAGTTGGGTAGAATCCTGTCGTACACATGTACCACATTTTCATCATCCATTCAGCCGCTGGTGGACATCTAGGCTAATTCCATTTTCTAGCTCTTTTGCCTAGCTCAGCAATGGGAATGTGCGGGTACCTTTGTCTCAGAACACAGTCTGTCTTTTAGGTACATGACTAAGAGTGTTTCTAGTCATTCTAGTTTTAGGTTTTTGAGAAACCTCCACAGTGTTTCCACAGGAGTTGTACCAGTTTATCTTTCTCCACAATTTCGCCAGCATCAGTTGTTACTTGTTTTCTTGATCAGAGCCATTCTGAGTGAGGCGAGATGGAATCACACTCACTCATATTACCTTCTCTTATTCCCTTCCCGGACACTCTAAATTTTTACAATAGGCCCTCTTCCTACTTGTATGCATTTTTAAAAATGACCCACTGAGTTTAATTAGGGTTGTTTGTGTGAACATGATTGTGGGGTTTACTGAATCATGGGCAACTTACCAGTGGCTACAACACTGAAGAAAGGTAACTGCCCTCTTCCAGCAAACTCCTATGGAGGAGTTTTCAATTAATAAAATAAATGTTAGTCATCTATACTAATAAATGTTAAGAGCAAACAGGATAGCCACTTATTGCTGGTTAGTTAAAACTCTCAATGTGACCCAGTCTATAATGACTTGGAAAGAGAGTCTTAATGAAGAATTGTCTTGTGGGCACATCTGCGGGGAATAATCTTCGTAATTGACCCACGTCACTGTGGGCGGCACTATTCCTCAGGCTGGACCCTGAACTGTGTGACAGTGAAGGAACTCAACTAAGCAGCAAGCAAGCAAGGATTCATGCATTTATATTGTCTCTGCTGTAGATGTGATACCTAAAATTCTTGCTTTGACATTGCTAATGTAATGGACTGTAATCTGGAATTGTCTGTTGAAGAAATAACATTACCTTCCTTATGTTTATTTCAGGGCATTTGTCACAGGAGCAGAGATAAAAGTAGAACACTTGGTCATTTGATCATGAAGTCAGCAATTATTTTTGGAGTACTGTTTGAGGACCTTAAGAGACCAGCCAAAGATATTTTAGAAGTTCTCATCAGTACACACACACACACACACACACACACACACACATATTCAGTTCTTTTTCAGTTTAGTTATGTCCCTTAGCACAGTTCTCAGTGTTTAAAAAACAGAACTTCCAGCAAAAGAGACATTGAAGCCATATCTTCATTGTGTGAGCTCCAGGGCCCTTGGGAATCTAAGCTGACTTGTGTGAAATATAGCCAGAGTTACCTGACCCTCGCAGGTTTGGATCTGAGATGCTGTAGAAACTCATGGATGCACTGTCCCCCATTGTGTTAACGTCTGTATCTGTGTCACCAGAAAGTTCCCTTACACAGACAACATAAAGAACAAAGGTTTGCTTTGGCTTGTGTTTCCAGTGGGATGCATGTCATTATGGTGGGGAAGCCATGGTCACAGCCAGGGGAGACATGGCAGCAGGAGCAGGAGGCTGGCTGATCGCACTGCATCAGCATCTGAGAAGCTGAAAAAGATCAGGAAGTAGAGGTTACAACGCTTCACATCCCACTCCAGGGTCACACTTAAGTCACCTCTAAAAGTCCCATTGCCTTCCCAAACAGCACCATCGGCCGGGGACCAGGTGTTCAACCGTGTGAGCCCATGTGCAACACGGTGTATTCAAATCATGACTAAATACTTTATGTAACCAGTTTGTAAAGAGAGAACACTTACACAGGATACATCTGGAGAGGTTGTTGACTTGGGACCTATGTGGAAGCATGCCATCATGGATGTGCAATTGGCAAAGCATGACTGTTAACTTTTGGTCTGGAAGCAAGCCAGATCAAGACAAAGGGAAAGGGCCCCACGGTCCCTTTTGCAGAAGTGCCTCCCATGACCAAAGGACCTCTAGCTGGGCTCTCCCATCCCCCACAGCATCAAGCCGGTGCCTACATGTTACTAAGGACCTTTGGGGACATTCCAGACCCTTCTACAGTAAGCTTCCAGTGTCAGGTTAGGTAAGAATTGATAACCTAGGTCTATTTCCCCAAGCATGAAAGCAAAGCCTGTTGTGCATGTATGTATGTGTGCGTAATTGTGTGTGTGCTTGTGCAAGTATGCGAAGGTGTGTCTATATGTATGTGCATGTATGTATATGTATATGTGTATGTGTGAGAGTGTATGATTGTGTGTGTAATTGTATGTATGTGTGCATGTATGTGTAATGTGTGTATGTATGTGTGTGAGTGTGTGATTGTGTGAGTATGCGTGTATGTGTTTGTGGGTAATGTGTGTGTATGTACATGGGTGAGTTTTTGCATGTGCAAGTATATGTGTGAGAGCGTGTGTGCATACATGTGTGTGTCTGTGTATCTGTGTATGCGGGTGTACATGTACAAGTATGGGAGTGTGTGTGTGAGTGTGTATATGTGTGGGTATGCATATGAGTATGTGTGTACCTGTGTATGTGCATTTTTGTGTATGTGAGTGTCTTGTGCAAGTATGGGAGTATATTTATATGTGTGTTTGAGTGTGTGAGTATATGTGTGTATGTGCAAGTATGGGAGTGTATCTATGGGTGCATGTATGTGTGAGAGTGTGAGTCTTTGTGTGTGTGTGTGTATGACTGTGTGTGAATATCAGTGTTTATGTGTGCATGTATATGTGTGTGCATGTGTGTGTAATGTGTGAGTGTGTCTGTATGTGTGTGAGTGTATGTGTGCATGTACATGTGTGTGAATGTGTGTTTTTCTCTGTTTATATGTATGTGTGTTGGGTATGTTGAGTGTGCTGGAGTGTGTGTGTTAGTGAGTTGTGTGTATGAGTGTTTCTGTATGTGTAAGTGTGTGTTGTGTGTGAGTGTGCATGTCAGAGCCTGTGTGTATGTGTGTATGCATATATGTGTGTGGGCCTGTTTGTATCCATATTTAGTTAACTAAGATCAGAAAATTCCAAGTATTACTGTTGATGTCTGAGGTCTGGGTGTATACGTGGAGGAGGTGAAGGGTCAGGTGGAGAGGTGGTGTAAGTGTCAAATCTTGTCATTTCTGACCCAGGGAGTACAACACATGTGGCGAGCAGCGAGGACACGAAAGAGAAATGTTCTCTCTTCCTCTGGGTGAGAACAGGGCTGTAGAGGACACCAGGCTGGAGGGGAGAAGAGACAGATAATGCGCTCCTTGCTCTCACGGGCTCTCACCTGCCCCAGCCGTTCACAGGCACTAGGCGGCTCTAAGAGATCCAGCTGTTCCTGCCACAGGACAGCATTTGGAGGGGACAGCTTGGGAAGTGAATGGGCCCTTGAATGTAAGATATTTGTTCATTAAAGCTGTGCCAGGCCTCCGGGATTAGGAGGACATGCCTGCTGGTTTCTGTACAGCTGCACTTACCAGTGCCCACACTCATCTTCATGGGTCCCTCAGCCCTCTGTGTGTATCCTGCTGCTGCTAGTTCATCCTTCGCAATCCATGCTCAGCTTCACAAATGGTGAATATGCTTTCCAGCACCCAGGAAAAATGGCTCTGTTTGAAGGGGGCTTTGTTTCCATAATGGCTGACACCTGCTGCTGTGTAACAGATCAGAGGAAGGTTAAAGGTACTGAATTTTAATCAAGGGAGGTTTTTTCTCTCATTTTCCTTACCACCAGGTGCAATCCTTCCCTGGCTTTCATTTACCAGATAGTCACAGTGCCAAGTGGTGGTAAGACTACCATGTGGTATCCCTGAGACCTGACTGGAATTGTACAGTACGGAATGTGATCGTGTTCCTTGGTTCCTAATCTCATTCTCAGAGTGTCCAAGAGCCAAATGCAGTATGTACATGGTGTGGATACCCCTGGAATGTGTCCCATTGCATGGTCAGCCTGGATCTGGTTTTAACACTGGGGTCTACTAGTTCTTGTTAAATATGCATGACACAAGGCCTGAGGTGTTCTCAGTGGTTCACCCACAAGCAGCGCTTGTTAACTAAAATCAGTATCTATCCCCAGAACGTGGAGTCCCTGAACTTCCACTGGCAAAACACACCTTGAAGACAACAAAACCAGGTCAGCTTCTATTAGCCTGCTTCCTCATCTAACAACCTCCCTGAAAGAGTTGGGGCAGATTTCCTCCAGAGAGCTGTCTTATGGTCTGTCTCCAACTTTGTGTCTCGCAGCCACACTTGATACTTACATGTCTTTCATCAGGTTTTCCTGTGTCTAGAGATTGCTGTCACACCTCATCTCAGCTGACCATAAGCATCACTTGATATGCTCTACTCACATCTGTCCAAAGCATTTTGCCCTCCCCTCCCCTCTAGGTCATAAACCACGCTTCTTCCGTCTCTCCTGTAGATGCTACGGGACACCCCGAATGTTATCTAAAGACTTGATCCTCAGCTTGAGGTGTTATTGACATATGAAGGAGGCTTTAGGAGGTAGAGTGGAATACAGTCATGGTGTCTGGGCCCTTGAAGGAGATACTGAGAGCTCAGGCTCTCCTCTTCCTGTTCTCTAGATTTCCAGAAGCCTTGAGGTAATGTTCCCATCTTATGCGCTTGCAGGCTTTTCTCCTCCTTCCCTGTCTCCTCCATTCTCTTCCCTTTTCTTTTTCTTCCTCTTCCTTTTTTCTCCTCTTCTTTCTTTTCCTGTTCCTCCTTCCCCACTTCCTCCTCCTCTTCCTGTTCTCCTCCCTTTTCACCTTCTTTGTGTGCACATGTGGATCAGGTGATCTTGCTGACACTGGGTATATAATTGACACCGGTGTACCTTCCTTAATAATTTCTCCACCCTGTTTTTTGAGACAGGGTCTTTCCCTGAACCTGGAGTTAGCTTAGCATTTGAACTAGACTGGCTGGCCAGGGGAGCCTCTGGGACCTGCCTGCCTCTCCTTCAAACACTGAGATGATGGATATTCAGTTCTTATGTGGGTGCCAGGTTTATGAACTTGGGTTCTCACGCTTGAGTAGCGAGCCATGAGGCCACTCCCTTCTGCTCCCCACCTCACTGTACTTTTTCAGTTTATTTTCTAAAATACTTTGACATTGTAAAGAAACCCCGACTAACCCAGTCTCTGTGGGTGGCTCTTTTTGCTGTGCAAAACTCAGTTCTTGGCTAAACAGTCTTAAATTTGTGGCCTCAAGGCTATGTTACATCATTAGATATTATCTATGTGGAAGTAAAATGTACTTCCAGCCTAGATAGCTTTTCTGAACACCACATGTTTTTTTATTGTGTTAGGAACAGGGGCTGCTTACCTCCTTCTTCAACAAAGAACTTGCTCTTCAGCTGCAAGGAGTGAGCTTGTGGCTGTCTGTAACTTATCAAGTTCTGTTGCCTTGAACACGGCCATGTTCTCCAGCCCAAAGCCCAGCCAATTACTCAAAGCAGCAGGCAAACTTGGAATTCACTACTCTTGGCTGATAAAGGGACTCTCTCTGACTTAAGAGATTCTTCACACCGAGGCACTGGCTCATGTTGACCAAGACTTGTCAGTCCAACAGGGCAGCTTGCGTTTACCTGCCAAACCCAACAACTTTTTCTTCTAGCTCCCACCTAAGGATAATGATTGGCTGGCCTGCTGCTGCAGTACTGTTAGGGTAAATTTGCTCTCAGACTCTTGATTCTTCGTTAACTTCTTGGACTCTGGTCTTGCTCTTTCTGATTGTGTCTTTTGTCTGCAGAGCCGTTGCAAGAATGAGGCTGGGTTTGTTCTGTTAAGTGGGGCTGACTCTTCTCATTCTACTCCTGCCACCACTAACCCCACCCACTTCACACATATGCAGGTTAGCACATACCTTCTTGGGCTCTCCTCTTAGCTCAATGTCCAGATAGTTGCTGATAGACTGAGTTCTTCCTTGATATAGATTGCCTGTAGCCTTATATCTTTAATATGACCTATTTTGCAATTCAAATATATTTCATGATTACCTTCCTGGAAGTTGGCTTCTATCTGGAATTTTTGTATTTGGCTCTAGGTTCTTGACTGTAACTTACCTTGTTTGTTTGTTTTTTGTAGGGCTCACCTCCTTGGATTTATGCCTCTTACCTACCAGTCATGTTATACACCATAATTTGCTTCATGTTGTCCTATTATAATTAACTCTTTTTTTTTTCATTTGGCCATGTGAGAATGCCATAGAGTAAACCATTTATTGTAGAAAGGCAGTCACATATATTTAGAAAATGCTTTCCCAAATTGATGCATGCTCAGTGACTGTACCCATTTTAAAAAATCACTATGGTAGCTTTGGAAGATGGCTCAGTCGATAAAGTTGTTGGTATGGAAGTGTGAAGACTAGAGTTCAAATCCCCAGAACTCATAAAATACAGATACAGCAGCACATATAAGTAATGACAATGCTTCTATGATGAGATAAGAGATGCAGACAAAGGAATCTCAGAAGCCCTTGTGCCTGGAGTACTCAACGGTGAACAAGGAAGAGACCCTGCTTCAACCAAGGTGGAAGACAAGGATCAACCTTGAAAGTTGTACTATGATTCCCCACTTGATCAATATGGAATGCATACACCAACACTTACTTATGCAAATTTGTATAAAAGAGCCTCAGATGCACACATGTCACATTTACAAACAAACAAACAAACAAACAAACAAACAAATAAATAAATAATCACCAGGTAATGTGAGTCAGACTGGGTAGCCCACTGCATTCTGATCAACACAAGCACTTCTAGGCATCATTAACTTCCTGCTCCAGACTTTCACAGATGTGAACATTTATAATGATTGCAGTTCTGGAGATGACATTCTTTATTGACCAATCAGTCATTCAGTAGAGCCCTTTCCCTTTATATGGTGCTGTTGGTGCAGCAAATACATACGAGGACACTGGCCATCTGTCTTTCGGGAAAACGGATGACAAAGCAGAAAGATAACTGTTTCTGCTGAGGATTTGCAGTCTCATTAGCTGTGCTCTGTCAACAACCCCATTCCTGAAGGTCTTCTTAGTGAGGAACAAGACTGCATCATCTTTAGCAAGCAGGGTGTTCCCAATGTCTTAGTTCTGTTTTCTGTTCCTTTGATGAAGGAAGTTAGGGAAGAAAAGGTTAATTTTTATCTCAGTTCCAAGTTACTGTTCATTTTATGATTCATCATTATGGGGAATTGAAATAGCTAATTGCAATCATAGTCAAAAGTAGAGGGAGAGAGAGAGAGAGAATGCTTGCATGCTCTGCTCAACTCAGTTTCTTTACACTTATGCAGTTCAGGAGTCACCGCCTAGGGAATGATACCACCCACAGCATGTTAGTCTTTTCACCTCAGGTAACATAATCAATAAATACTCCACAGGCATGAATCAACCTGATACAGACAATCATTTGTTGAGACTATCTTCCCAGGTGATTCTGCACTGCATCAAATTCATGAGTAAAACTAACCATCACATCCGAGGAACAGAACAAATGGGATTGTACAAACAAAGATGGAGGAGAAAGACACACACACACAACACACACACACACACACACACACACACACACACACACACATAGAGATGGAGACAGAGACAGAGACTGAGAGAGAATTGCTTTATTTGATCAGTAGAGGCCAGGAAGACCCATCATCTACTGTCTTTAGTTAGTTCATGGTGCAGAAGAGTCTGTCCTATATTTGTTTTCTAGGTCAGTATACCAGAGCACTAAGAAAGCTAGTTCTAGAAAGTTCCAGTCTGAGTACTAGGCAAGGTGCATGTACCAGTTCATAACCAGAAAGAGAAAATTCATTCATATCACTACACTTTAAAATGCAACTTATACTTCCAACCAACTGGATAAGGTCTGAGGTTCTCCCACAGTGGGCAGAAAAATCTTAAATAGTGTGATGTAGAATTAGTAACAATTCAATAACATAAGTCAAAAAGTTTAATCCTGTATGTCAAGCCAATACTTTAGGTAGGAAAACTAATATATATGTATTTGCGTGTGCATGCATGTGTTTGTATCTATCACCCAAACCTGCACATAACCACAATAGGAGTAACACGGATAACACAGTCATTCTGTGACTGACCATATAGCTAGTCATATAGTCATAGCTGCTATTTATAATTATCTATCCCTCTTGCTTTTGTCTATAGTCAGTATATCAAGTGATCATAGTTGTTTGTTTGATGTAATGACCCAAACCTTCAGGATTGACTTGTTCAGATCATTAACAATCTTGACTGGATTGGATAGCTTTGCTTTTAATGGTGTTTCTTCACAGGATATGATACTGGCATTAGAATTTCTAGGAGAGCTCTTGCACTTCAGACATATTCTTTTTACTTCCACTGTCGGTTAGCAGTCCAGTTTCCCTTTGGCAGTAGAGGTTGATCACTTAACCCAGTCCAGTAATTATCTTCTCCTCTTATCCAGTCAGAAGCATGAAGAGTCAAACGTGGCCAGACTTTTGTATTTACCTTCATTTCATTGAAACATGGATATGTCCCATGGTGGAAGCAGGAGTTAAAGCCTTTCGATATTAAGACCTTTCAACTGTATAGGAAACAGAGTTTTTGTTAGGCGTTTTAAGGTAAAATTGGTCAGGGTATTCCTATTTCCACACTGCTATACTTTAGCTAAACTCTGGGAAAAAGAGATCTGCTGAGTGTTGGTTCATAGTACTTCCGAGCACATGGCTCCTGGTGAGCTAGTTCCTCCTATCCCATCATTGCACTCCTTCTGCTATGAAGTGATCTTCTTGATTAGAATAATCATGAGTGAAATATGATGACAGCTCAGGTAAGCAAGTCCACAGAGAGCAGTTGGGATAAAGAAAGAAAAGCTGGAGATCCAAGATGGCTGCCACAAGAGAACACTGTGTTTGAGGAGTAGGAGAGCACAAACAACACAGCGACCAGGAGACTGAACTCTGGGACCTAAAACGCCAGCATTGTGAGTGCCAGGTGAGCGGAACTCCTACGGTGAGAAAATCAAGTGGAAAAACCCTAGGGACACCCAGTTATTACCTGGAAACATTTCCTGGTGACCAGCGGCGCACAGCTCTGATCTGAACGAGCAGCCGCGCTGGGTGCCCGCACCCGCCATTATAGACTGGATCACACAGTCTCGCGGGCAGTCTCAGGAGGAACCGGGTGCCGTTTTCACTGAACTGCACCCTGCGAGCTCACACTGCATCCAGGTTCTGCTTCAACCCGCGGGTGTGCTGCAGGCTCAGACCGATCATCAGAACCACCCCAGACTGAGTGGATTGAGGGGGCCGTTTTGACCAGTCCGCACACTGCAGGGGCGCGCGCCGAATGCTTCCACCAGTAAAAACTCAGTCAGTGTGTGAGTCCGCTGGCGGATCTGGGAGGAACCCTAGTTCTGTCTCAACCCACGGCTGAGAGGATCCTGGATCCATCTTGACCAGACTGCACACTGAGAGCGAAAGCTGCACGCATCCTCCAGCAAAAATCCCAGTTTGGGTGTCTGTCCACGGGCCAGACAGAGAAGGCCTCGGGCACCATTTCAGACAGCCCTGCATACAGCGGATGCACACCAACCCAAACCCACTGTGTGTGCCCCAAATATCATCTCACACCGTGGTACACAGCCCCTGGCACAGAAGGAGGCGCCAAATCTCCATTCCAGGGGAGAGCCCTTAGCAGCAAGCCCAGGGAAGAGTGCACAGCCCCCAGCTGACATCTCAAACCTGGACACTCACACTCTAGCACAGACTGAGGAGTAAAGACTCCAGACTAGAGGGGTGACCAGCCTGCAGTGCTCACAGCTTCTAGCACAGAGCACAAAGCTGGGCACACAGAGCCCACAACAGAGTTCAACTGAGACAAAACACGCACCACAAGCCACCAGAAATCCCTGATCTTCTTGAAGAATACTCCTGACACAAGAGATTGACAGATTCAGACTGAAGTCCAGCCTTAAAGCACAAACAACTCCCTGATTATATATAAACAAATGCCCAGAAATCGGCGAAAGAACTCACCCAACAAAAATCAGATCACCATTGCTCAACCGGAAACACCCAAAAGCAGTGGAGAATTTAATTCAGCAGAGACACAGAAAAATTATATTAAAGCTTTGATTATGCAGATATTAGAGGAACAAGAGGAGAGACAAAAAGAGGAAATGAACAAGGCCCTCAAAAAAATGGAGGAGAAATTAACTGCCCACATACAGGAACAATCAAGGATAAACAGAGAGGAAACATCCAAAATAGGAGAGACAGTCAATCAGTTGAAGGAAATGGTACAAAGCATGAAAACAGAATTAGAGTCTATAAAGAACACACAAAGGGAGAAGAACCTGGAACTGGAGAACTTAGAAAAAAACATCAGGAACCACAAAGGTAAGCAACAACAATAGAATACAAGAGATGGAAGAGAGAATCTCGGGAGCGGAGGATACGCTGGCTGAAATGGATTCCTCACTCAAGGAAAATAAAAAATCAGAAAAATCCCAAGCACAAAACATCCAAGAAATTAAGGATGCCATTAAAAGACGAAACCTAAGAATAATTGGAATAGATGAAAAAGAAGACTCCAGGCTCCAAGGACCGGAAAATATTTTTAAGAAAATCATAGAAGAAAATTTTCCCAACTTAAAAAAAGAAATGTCCATCAA
>CM053758.1:47156226-47176911 GCA_028658305.1 Pachyuromys duprasi
AGGTTGGGTACTTTGAATCCCAGGCGTAGCCCCCTCCCCCTTTCCCTCCCCCCCTCCCACTCCCTCCCTCATCTCCTTCTTCCCCGCCCCCTCCAAGTCCACCAACAGGGGAGGACCTCCTTCCCTTCCATCCAACCCCAACTTATCATGTCTCCTCAGGGCTGGCTGCAAAGTCCTCCCCTGGGATCTAGCCAGTCTGGACAGGACAGTTCTTAATTCATTCTTCTACATATAGATGTTATGACCTAGTTTAACTGCTTACCATATAATCGGAAATTTTTATTTTTCAATGCTGGGAATTGAGTTTAGGGCCCTGCTAATGCTAGGCAAGCTTTTATCATTAAGCTATATATATAGCTCAGGTTATATCTTTAAAAAAGTGTTTCTTCTCCAACATGAACTCAGTAGCTGGCTCTTTGACCCACCCCCAAGGTGGGAAGCAGCCTTGCCAGGCCACAGAAAAGGATAATGCAGCCAGTCCTGATGAGACCTGATAAGCTAGGGTCAGACGGAAGGGGAGGAGGACCTCCCCTATCAGTGGACTTGGAAAGGGGCATGGGAGGAGAAGAGGGAAGGAGGGTGGGATTGAGAAGGAATGAGGAAGGGGGCTACAGCTGGGATGCAATGTGAATAACTGTAATTAATATAAAAAATAAAAAATAATTAAAATTCATATTGCAAACACACACAAAAGGTATTTCTTGAGGATCTAAGATGGTGGTGCCAAGGGTGCATGGTGTCTGAACAGCGGCCCAGCGATAAGAGCAGATAACTGACAGGCCAGACTGTGGACCCCAAACCCCTGTCGTCTGTGTTTCTCAGGCGATAGGAGAGTCTGCACGAAATGTGAGGGGCCAACTTCAGGCCACCTGGGCTAATCCCAGGAAAAGTTCCGGGCTCCTGCCAGGCAGGGGCACAGCCCTAGTCCACCTACCAACCCACCATCTGTGGACACCTTCAGGGTATCAGTGAATTGTGTTTCCAATCTCAGGTGCCTGCTCTCATCATCCTACATAATAGATACCTTGCAGTACCACGGGTGTGCGGCTCCACACTTGGGGCCTACATGCACCATTCTGTGGATACCTTCTGGTACCAGCGACTCCAGGTTTCAAACTCAGGTGTCCACTCCCATCATCCCAGAGGCACAGAGCACCAAACACGGGGTCCACACTCATCATTCTGGGCATGCAACCCCAACCTTGGGCCTACTGATGCCCGGGACCCACAGAAGCAACCGTAGACACTGCTCAAAGGCTCAGCCCATCTCCCTAAGGAGGCCAGCAGCACATCTGAGCTCACAGGTTCTCTAGAAAGTCTGCCCAGCAAGCACAGTGCCTGAGCACAATACCTGGGCTCACTAACCTCAAAGCAAGAAAGCCAGTGATAGGGCAGCTGACTCTAGGGCTTCCCTTGGTGAAAGGAGGATCCCTGAGCTCCTTAGGAATCCATTTGGGCCTCAGTATCAAACGTATGAGGAGAGCCATGGAAATTCCCTAAGATCCACTCTCCATTTTGAGATCATTTCCACCAATCAGAGAAGGGCCCCTGCAGAAACATCCAGCTTCCTGAACAGGGCTCTTCCTGCATCCCCAAGCAGTTCAGTAGGCAACAGGATCTAACACCCAATGCCAGAGACAACCAGATGGCTAAAGGACAGCATAAAAGCACAATTAACACAAGCCAGAACAATATGGCATCCCTGGAACTCAGTAATCCCAAGGCAAGCAGCCCTGTATACCCTGGTACAGCTGAAACACAAGAAAATGACCTTAAATCTATGCTTATGAAGATGATAAAAGAGGAAACAAATAAAATCTATAAAGAAATACAGGAAGGTACAGTCAAACAGACTGAGGCCTTTAGAGAGGAAATAAATAAATCACAAAAAGATACACAGGAAAGTTCAAACAAACAGGTGAAGGATTTGAACAAATCTCTTAATGAGAGGCAGGAAAATTAAAAAAAAAAACAGGTGAAGGAAAATCAACAAAATGGTTCAAGATTGAATATGGAAATAAAAACATTAAAGAAAACACAAACTGAGGAAATCCTGGGAAGGCAGAACTTAGTAAAGAAAACAGCTACTACAGAGATATGAATCACCAACATAATGAAAGAGATGGAGGAAAGAATCTCAGGTGTAGAAGCCAAAATGGAGAAAATCAGTGCATCTGTCAAAATAAATGCTAAATATAAAAAAATTCCTGAAACTAAACATCCAAGAAATCAAGGACACCATGAAAAGAAGAAACTTAACAATAATAGGAATAGAAGAAAGGAAAGATTTCTGATCCAAGGACCAGAAAATATTTTCAACAAATCAGAGAACAAAATTTCCCCAATCTTAAGAAAGAGATGCTTATAAGCATATAAGAGGCCTACAGAATACCAAATAGATTAGACCAGAAAAGAAAATCCTCCTGCTACATAATTAACAAAACACTGATTGTACAGAGCAAAGAAAAATATTAAAAGCTTCAAGGAAAAAAGTCAAGTAACATATAATGGCAAACCTATCAGAGTCACACAAGACTTCTTATCAGAGACCATAAAAGCCAGAAGGGCCTGGAAAGATGTCTTGCACACCCTAAGAGACCACAGATTCTGGTCAGGACCACTTTCAATCACTGTAGATGGAGAAAACAAGATATTCAATAACAGAACCAAACATAAACAAAATCTATGCACAAATCCAGCCCTAGCAAGATAGTAGAAAGAAAACTCCCAACTGAAGAAGTTAATTACAACCCTCCCCCCCAAAAAAACCCCACAGGATATAAATGACTTCACTACAGCAAAATGAAAAGTAGACAAACACACAAACATACTACAACAACCAACATCAAAATAAAAGGAACAAACAGCCACTGATAATTAATACCTCTCAACATCAATGGACTCAACTCCCCAATAAAAAGACACAGACTAAAAGAACAGTTTCAGAAACATTCTGCTGCATACAAGGAACACACCTCAGCAACAAATATAGACTCCAGCTCAGAATACAGGGTTGGAAAAAGGCAAGCGGGATGGACATCAGAAGAGGAAGAAAACAGGAAACAGGGCAGGAGCCTACCACCGAGGGCCTCTGAAAGACTATCCAGCAGGGTATCAAAGCAGAGGCTGAGGCTCATAACCAAACTTTGGACAGAGTGCAAGGAATAATATGAAAGAAGGGGGAGATAGAAAGACCTGGAGGGCACAGGAACTCCATATAGAGAGCAACCAAACCCAAACATCTGGGCCCAGGGGTGTTTTCTGAGACTGATATTCCAAGCAAGGACCATGCATGGAGATAACCTAGATGTAGCACAGATGTAGCCCATGGCAGCTCAGTATCCCGGTGGGTTCCCTAGTAAGGGGAACAGGGACTGTCTCTGACATGAACTCAGTGGCTGGCTCTTTGATCACCTCCCCCTGAAGGGGGAGCAGCCTTACCAGGCCACAGAGGAAGACAATGCAGCCAGTCCTGATGAGACCTGATAAGCTAGGGTCAGAGGAAACTGGAGGAGGACCTCCCCTATCAGTGACTTGGAGAGGGGCATAGGAGGAGAAGAGGAAGGGAGGGTGGGATTGGGAGGGAATGAGGGAAAGGGCTACAGCTGGGATACAAAGTGAATAAACTGTAATTAATATAAAAATAAAAAAAACTCAATAAAATACTTGTAAACCAAATTCAAGAACACATCAAAGATATCATCCACCACGACCAAGTTGGCTTCATCCCAGGCATGCAGGGGTGGTTCAATTTATGGAGACCCATCAATGTAATCCACCATACAACAAAACTGAAATAAAATAAAAACACATGATCATTCCTGTAGATGCCAAAAAGCATCTGACAAAGTAGAATACTCATTCATGTTTAAAGTACCCTTGGAGACATCAAGGGTACAAGGCACTTACCTAAACATAGTAAAGGCAATATATAGCAAACCTATATCCAACATCAAACTAAACAGAGAGAAACTTAAATCATTTACACTGAAATCAGGGGTAAGGCAAAGCTACCCATTTTCTCCCTATATCTTTAGCATAGCACTTGAAATCCTAACTAAAAAATAAGACAACTAAAGGAGTTCAATGGGATACAAATTGGAAAGGAAAAAGTTAAAGTATCACTATTCACAGATGATATGATAGTATACATGAGTGACTCCAAGATATTCTACTAGAGAATCCTCAGCTGATAAACACCTTCAGCAAAGTGGATGAATACAAAATTAATTCAAACCAATGAGTATCCTCTTGTATATAAAAGACAAATAGACCAAGAAAGAAATTAGGAAAACAACACCCTTCACAATAGCCACAAAAACCATTAAGTATTTTGGTATAATTCTAACCAAGCAAGTAAAAAACTTGTATAAAAAACCTTCAAGTTTCTGAAGGAAGAAATTGAACCAGAAATTAGAAGATGGAAATATTTCCCATACTCATGGATTGGTAGGATTAACAGAGTAAAAATGGCCATCCTCTAGATCCCAGGGGAGGACATTGCAGCCAGCCCTGAGGAGTCAGGATAAGCTGGGGTTGGATGGAAGGGAAGGAGGTCCTCCCCTGTTGGTGGACTTAGAGGGGGCGGGGAGGAGGGAGATGAGGAAGGGAGTGGGAGGGTAGGAGGGACTGAGGGAGGGGGCTACGCCTGGGATTCAAAGTACCTAACCTGTGATTGAGATAAAAATAAATAAATTAAAAAAATACTTGAATAAAATAGAGATACTTGAAAAAAGAAAAAAATGGTCATCCTACCAAAAGCAATCTACAGATTCAAAGCAATTCCCATCAAAATACTGACAAAATTCTTCACATACCTTGAAAGAACAATTCTCAAATGCAGAGGGAAAAACAAAAAAAATTTCAGAATAGCTAAAATAATCCTGTACAATAAAAGATCTTCTAGAGGTATCTTCATCTTTGATCTCAAGCTTTAGTAAAGAAAAACAATAATAAAAACTTCATGGTACTGGCAGAGAAACAGACTGGTGGATCAATGGAATTGAATCAAAGATCCAGTAATAAACCCATGTACCTACAGGCACTTGTTTTGGACAAAGGAGCAAAGCCATACAATAGAAAACAGATAGCATCTTCAACAAGTGGTGCTTGTCTAGTTGGATGTCCACATGTAGAAAAATGCAAATAGATCCATATTTATCACCTTGCACTAAACTCAATGCCAAGTGGATCAAAGACCTCAACATAAAACCAGACACACTAAAACTACTAGAAGACAAATCGGGGAAGAGCCTTGAACTCATTGGAACAGGAGACAACTTCCTGAACAGAACACAAACATCTCAGGCTCTAATATCAACAGTTAGTAAATGGGACCTCATGACACTGAAAAGCTTTTGTAAAGCAAAAGACACTGTCAACAGAACAAAATGACAGCCTACAGACTGGGAAAAGATCTTCATCAACCCTACATACAACAGAGGGCTAACATCTAAAATATATAATGAAGTCAAGAAATTAATCACCAACAAACCAAATAATCCAATTAAAAATGGGATGCAGAGCTAATAGAGAATTTTTAGCAGAGGAATATCAAATGGCAGAGAAATACTTAAAGACATGTCAACATCATTAGTAATCAGGGCAATGCAAATCGAAATGATTCTAGATTCCATCTCAGATTCAAAATGGCGTAGATCAAATTCTCAAGTGACAACACATACTGGCAAGGATGTGGAAAAAAGGGAGCACTCCTCCATTGCTGGTGGGAGTGCAAACTTGTACAGCCACTTTGGAAATCAATCTGGTGTTTTCTCAGAAAATTGGAAATAGCTCTACTCAAGATCCAGCTGTACCATTCCTGCGAAAATACCCGACAGATGCTCCACCATACAACAAGGGCATTTTCTCAACTATGTTCACAGCAGCTTTATTCATAATAGACAGAATCTGGAAGAATGGATAAAGAAACTGCGGTACATTTACACAATGGAATACTATGCAGCCATTAAAAACAAGGAAATCATAAACTTTGCAGGCAAATGGATGGAACTAGAAAACATCATCTTAAGTGAGGTAACCCAGAAGCAGAAAGACACGCATGGTATATACTCACTTATAAGCAGATATGAGCCATAGAATACAGAATAATCATACTAAAATCCACAGAACTAAAGAAGCTAAATGAAGAGGACCCTAGGGAAGATGCTTAATTCTCATTCTGAAGGGCAAATAGAATAGACACTGAAAGCAGTTGAAGAGAGGGAACAGGATGGGAACCTACCATAGATGCACTCTGAAAACTCTACCCAGCAGGGGATAGAAACAGATGCTAAGACTTACAGCTCTACTTTGAGCAGAGCACAAGGAGTCTTATGGCAGAGTCTGGGGATAGAAAGACCTGGAGGGGAGAGCACTCCACATGAGTCTCCACAGAGCCTATAAAGCTGGACTTAGCAGGGCCTGCAGAGGTTGATACTCCAACCAAGGACTATTCATGGAGAGGTTCTAGACCCTCTGCTCAGATGTAGCCCATAGGCAGCTCAGTCTCCATGTGGGTTTCCTAGTGAGGGGAACAGAGGTTATCTCTGACATGGACTAGATTGCCTACTCTTTGATATCTTCCCCCTGGTAGGGCAGCCTTTCCAGGCTACAGAGGAAGAGGATCCTGGCAGCCTGATGAGAGTTGATAGGCTAGGGTCAAATGTCAAGGAAGAAGGGCTCCTCTTTTCTGTGAAGTACGGAGGGGGATAGGAAGAAGAGGGAGCAAGTGTGGGACTGGGAGGAGGCCAAGGAGGGGGCTACAATTGGGATATAAAGTGAATAAATTATAAAAAATAAATAAAAAGAGAACAATAAAAAGAAAAATATTTCTTTTATTTTTTGAGATTATATGTTAAATGATGTTTACATCATTTTCTGCCCCCCCACCACTCTCTTCTTTCTAGACACTCTCATGCACACTTCATTGCTCTCTTTCAAATTCATGGATGGGCTCTCTTTCATTAATTTATGTTACCTAAATAAATGTATATGTATATTCACCTGACATGTATTCCTATGTACATAAACTTATTTGCATTTGTTCTTTGTATGTAAGTTTTCTGGGCTCATTTGGTTTTAAATAGCCAGTTGGTGTGCTCTTTCCTGAGGAGGGACATTTCTCCCATCCTCAGTATTCTTTAGTTGCCTTAATTCTACGTTCAGGGTTGAGGCTACATGGCCTTTCCCTGTCCATGTTATCTTTCTTCAGCTCATGTTTAAGCTTTGTCTTAAGGTTTTAATTTAATCCCAAGTGGGTCCCCAAGTATAGAGGCTCAGATGCTGGTCCCCTGTATACAGCACCTTCTGCTATCAATGGGTCTGTGAACTAAGGTGCATACTGTGCAGAGACTAAGCCTTCTCCTGATCCTTCATCTAGAGATAAATGCAGAACATAATCACTTTTTTGCTGTTGTACTTGATCCTAATGACTGTTGCTTTGAAGTTCAAAGAAGGCGTTGGTGACGCAATGGCTGCCAAAACCATGAGGGTTCTTTGCTAGAAGATGACTTTATCCCCTTAGGGTGCTATCTAGCCAGAGACACATAGTTTAGCCAATCCATGGATATTGATGATTAACTGTCTACATGCTGATGACATTTTGACTCTGAATTCTTTGAAACATCTCTGAGTTTTTCAATATTCATTTTACCCCTTTCTAGAAAACAGTTCAGTTATACAAAATATTACAGATGAAATATGAAAATATCTCCCATAAACTCAAATTCCATTTATACCATTTCTCAAAAACATTTCTTTATATTCTTGGAAAAGGTGATCACAATTGTTCTTTTATTTTTCCAATTCCTTTTAATATATATTGCATAAAATAAATTTCTGAAAGTAATGTATAACATTGATCTGCATGCATTCAAATTTCAAACATGTAACATCATGCTGTATAATATGATAATGAGTAAAGTGACAACAATGTTCCTCAGGTCCCAATCACCCTACTTCTAGACACACATAGTACAGGGAAAAGTCTCTCAGTTTTTCAAGTAGAACTGCAATGAAGATCGCAGAAGCTTTCCATAATAGAGGATCAACTTACAGATTTCACAAAAGGGGAATTGGTAAATAAGTGAGCCATAAAAAAATAACTATTGCATACTTACTAAAATTAATGGGTATGATGTGCACCACCACTGATGAATATCAAAAATGTTACTTGAGTGAAAAAAATATATTTGCAAAAACCTGTAAAGATATCTTTAAACCAAAATTTTATACCTGCAAAAGAATGCTGAATGACTAAATGTTTACAATTTTAATTTAAGTTTAGTTTTAATAAAATGTCTTATATATATGCATTATGTATGCTCTATCTGTTCTTTTATATATTATATTAAATAATGTATTTATGTTCAAAATAGAATGGAGGTGACATATTAATAAATTAACATTATTTTATCATTCTTTCTTGCCATAATTTCATCAAGCCTTTTTTTTAAATTGAAGCTGTCATTGATATGTGTTGTGCTGCAATAATGATCTAAATCATTAAAAACTAAAATATAATTATATTCAAAATGAGAACAATTCTCATTTGTACTGACAATTCAAATCAACACAAAATTTTAAGCATCAAAATATCTTGAAACTTCTATTAGCGTTCAGGATATGATGACCTGTTTATTATAGTTGTCCATTGTTTTTTTTTTTTTTCTTTCATAGATTTCTCTCCAGGCAGGCCATAGAGACCCTGTTCTTAAATTCTGGGTTACACCGGCTTTTCTTCGGAAGGCCTGGGTTTGATTTCCAGCGCTCACATGACAGCTCACAAACACCTGTAACATTAGTCCCAAGTTATCCAAAGCCCTCTTCTAGCCTCTGAGAGCACTGCACAAATGTGCACAGACGTATGTGCAGGGAAAACACCCATGTACATAAAACAATAAAATATATTTCTTTATTTCCAACAGAATCCTTCCCCTTCCACAAAGAATGAATGCGACTTTGTTGACTGTATTAGTAATGTTTTTCATTGTTGTGTTCATATGCCTAGCAAGAAGCAACTAAATGATAAGGGTTTGTTGTGGCTTAGGGTTTCATTGAATATCGTCTATAATGGCACGTGCCTACATACTCTTTCTGTTGCTGTAAAATATACCATTATCAAAATCCTCTTAGGGAATACAAGTGTTTGTTTCTGCTCATAGATAACAGTCCATCATCTTGGAAAGCCAGGGTATGAGCTCAGGAATGAAAACTGTAGGTAGGAACTGAAGCAGGGACCGGAGAGGAATGCCAGTTACTGGCTTGCTCTCATGGTCAAGTTCATCCACCTTAAAAAAAATTCTTTGAGAATGAGAGTATGTATTTTGATCAAGTTCATCATTTCCCCCAGCCCCAGATCCCTACCCCCATTTTTAGCCACACAATTTTGTATATTTTTTAATCCATAAAATCCATTTTTGTGCTGCTGCTATAATCTTGTCAGTGTGGCCATCTGCTAGACCTTGTTGACCTACTGGAGATCACACCCTTTATGGAAACTGTTTCTCCATCTTCCAGTAGGTAACATTTGCCAAGAGCTCCTTAGATACAGGTAAGACTTCCATTCTCCATGCTTGTATATTGCCTGGCTTAATCTTATACGGGTCTTGTGCATGCTGTCACAACCTCTGTGAGTTTTGTGTAACTTCCCTGTTGTTTCTGAAACACAGTTTCCTTGAGTCAACCATAGCCTCTGGATCTTCATCTCTTTCTTCCCTCTCTTCAGCAATGACCCCGGAGCCTTGGGAGGAGGGGATGTGAAATTGATGTTCCATTTAAGGCTGAGCACTCTACAATCTCCTATGCCTTGCATCTTGACCAGTTGTGGGTTTCTGTGCTAACTGTCATCTATTGCAAAAGAAAGCTTCCCTGGGGAGGGCTAAGAGGTGTAGTAATTTATGAGTACAACCACAAGTCATTAGGCCTTGGTTTAACAGTGCATTTTCATCAGAACAATGGTGGCAGGTTCTTCACTGTAGACTGTGACCTGTCTATCCACAGGTAGCTTTCCCTGATAAGGTACTAGGTGTTGATTATATGTTGTGGAGCATGTCATAGATATGATCATGGTTATGCCCATGACTTTAATGTCACTATTGCATCAGTAAGCATGTCTTGACAGGTGGGTCATTACTGTAACTTGCATGGTTCACAGTTAGGTCAAATGGATGCTTTACTCCCCATATTAGCTTTTATAGCACCTTCCAGCATCATGAAGGCTAGCCAGTATGGAAGAAGATACAGTGGCCGTATCAGTTTGGTTTCTCCACGTTCTATGAGTCAAGTATCTGAGGTCTTCAGCAATATGGTCTTGCCATCAATCGTTGCAAGGTAATCAAGAATATAGCAAAGGCTGTAATGTTAGGTAGTCTTTGGGAACTCACTGGCATCCCAGTTCCACAAGATGCTGACATTAATGACCTTATATATCTATGTTCATCAGCTCTAGGCAACTTGACTGAAACTAGTGTGCCTAAGAAGAATGAATTTCTCCAGCATGTGTTGTCAATTGAGGTTTTGATCTTAGCCATTCTGATAGGTGTACGATTAAATCTCAGGGTTGTTTTGATTTGCATCTCCCTGATGACTAAGGATGTTGAGCATTTCTTTAAGTGTTTCTTTGCCATTCGATATTCCTTTATAGAGAATTCTCTGTTTAGCTCTGTACTCCATTTTTTAAGTGGATTACTTGGTTTGTTAGTGTTTAACTTCTTAAGTTCTTTATATATTCTGGATATTAGCTCTTTGTCAGATATAAAGTTGGTGAAGATCCTTTCCCAGTCTGTAGGCTGTTGTTCTGTTCTGATGACAATGTCCTTTGCTTTACAGAAGTTTTTCAGTTTCATGAGGTCCTATTTATTGATAGTTGATCTTAGAGCCTGTGCTGTTGGTGTTCTGTTCAGGAAGTTGTCTCCTGTGCCAATGAGTTCAAGGCTCTTCCCCACTTTTTCTTCTAACAGGTTTAGTGTGTCTGGTTTTATGATGAGGATATGGAGAAAGGGAAGCCTCCTCCATTGTTGTTGGGAATGTCAACTTGTCCAATTACTTTGGAAATCAATATTGTGCTTTCTCAGAAAATTAGGAATAGTGCTACATCAAGATCCAGCTATACCACTTCTAGGCATATATCCAAAGATGCGTAACTATACAAGGACATTTGCTCAACCATGTTTCTTGCAGATTTTATTTGCAATAGTTAGAATATGGAAACACCCCAGATGTCCTTCAACTGAACAAAGGATACAGGAATTGTGGTACATTTACACAATGGGATACTACTCAGCAATTAAAAACAAGGAAATCATGAAATTTGCAGGCAAATGGTAGGAACTAGAAAAGTTCATCCTGAGTGAGGTATCCCAGAAACAGAAAGACACACATAGTATATACTCACTTAAAAGTGGATATTAGACGTATAATATAGGATAAACATACTAAAGAAGCTAAGCAAGAAGGAAGACCCTGGGTAAGATGATCAATCCTCAGAAAGGCAAATAAGGCAGACATCAGAAGAGGGAGAAAACAGGGAACAGGACAGTTGCCTACTACAGAGGGCCTCTGAAAGACTCTAAGCAGGGTATCAAAGCAGATGCTAAAGCTCAGAGCCAAACTTTGGGCAGAAAGAAGCGGGGGAGATAGAAAGACCTTGAGGGGACTGGAGCTCCACAAGGAGAGCAACAGAACCAAAAAGTCTAGGAACAGAGGTCTTTTCTGAGACTGATACTTCAAGCAAGGACCTAAAAATGACCTATAACCCCTGCACAGATGTAGCCCATGACAGCTCAGTGTCCACTAGTAAGGGAAACAGGGACTGTCTCTGACATGAGTTCAGTGTTGGTTCTTTGATCACCTCCCCCTGAAAGGGAGCAGCCTTACCAGGCCACAGAGGAAGACAATGCAGCTAGTCCTGATGACACCTGATAAGCTAGGGTCAGAGAGAAAGGGAGGAGGACCTTCCCTATCAGTGGACTAGGGGAGGGGCATAGGGGAAGGGGAGGGAGGGGTGGTGGGATTTGAAGGGAACAAGGGAGGTGGCCACAGCTGGGATACAAATTGAATAAATTTTAATGAATAATGTTGATGATAACAATAATAATAACAAACATAAAAGAAGGAAAAAGCAATAAAGAATCTGTCAGAAAGGGAAACAGTGAATAAACTGCATTGGATAAATAAAATAAAATGAAGAATGGACTTCATTTGAATACCTGCCTCCATCGGAGCCATGTGGAAACTGGTTTGTGGGCATATCTCTGGGTATTTTCGTGACTGTTAAGTAATGCAGGAGGACCAAGGCTCCCTGCTGTGAGCGGTGCTGCCCCTGAGCTGGTGATCCTGAGACTTACAGGAAAGCATGTTGAGTAAAGCATGGGAACGCAAGCCGTTTTACCACAGTCTCTGCTTCAGTCCTGAGTCCAAATTCAGGCTTCGTGTCTCTGCCCTGACTGACGAACTGTGGCCTGGGCATTGTAAGATGAAACAGACTTTTTCCTTTCAAGTTGTTTTGGGTCAGTGTTTTACCACAGGAACAGAAAGCAAAGAGGAGCAGTGTCGCTTCATCCTTAAATTAGAACAGAAAGAGAATCCCGCACGGGGAAACGGTCAGTGAAGGGGAGTTTTGCATGAAAGTCAATTGTATTCATTTTACCTAGGTGGAGAAAATGCAAGTTGTTTTCTAATTTTCCGAGTAGCACATCTGGCCGATCAAAGCAAAGGCGTGTGCGTTGATACACATACACTTTGTATTCGTGGTGGTGGAGTTGGGGACAGAGGTATGCGAAAGATTCTGAGGTTGAAAACTGAGATGGATATGTGGACATCTCCTGAAAGCAGGCCCTGCAGGGAAGGGACTATACTCACCCTGCTAGAATTACAGCCATATTTCACTGTTTTTGATGGTGCAATAGCTTCAGGTTTCATGCTTGGGTCTGGAGAGCTTTGGAGAGGACAGAGGGAGGGGCCATCAAGCATGGAGAGAACTAGGCAGATTGTCACAGATGGCAGCGTTGCCGCCCCTGAGACCGTGGTTCTTCTGTGTCCTGCATGAGCCATGCTCCTTCCTTACTGAGCCGTTTTTTGAAGTGCACACTGTTTTTCCCAGCATGCTATTCCCCACCCCCACCCCCGCCAGCCTTTCCTCACGGGGAGAGAAAGCACATAGGTATTGGCGATGTGTATGTCCCTCAGAAACAGACATGTGATGTGGAGGGTCACATTTGACCCCTAGCAAAACTAACAAAGGCCTGTAATGCTGCTCTTCCTTTTGGCAAGCACTCGACAGTTGGCAGGCACGCTGTTTGGCATTTGAGGGTGTAGAACAGAGTGTGAGAACTCTTTGCTGAATTTAATGTCAGTGCCTAGCACACTGTAATGTCATCATTTGGTTTCAGGCATATTCTAAAGCACTCTGTGCACCAAGTCATGTTCTCTACCTAATTTGATTCATTCCGCATTTCCAAAGGTGACTGGATATCTTACCTTAGAAGGTATGGGAGATCAGAGCAAATGGGGTGCCATGCTGCATTTCACAGAGAGGAACATTTGTTTTCCGATTCTCCAGAAACTAGAATTGTCACAAAAAAAGGCCCTTGTTCATACAATAAAGCTGCCATCAACACAAACCATTCTAAGCAGCAGAAAACCAAATCAGTGAATTCAAGCGAAAACATTTTATCATCATAATTTGTATTATGCGACTAAAGCAATTGGTCTTTTATTATAGTATACACACCACGTTATTAAACGTAAGATAGGGCAGATCAGTGATGAATGCAAGTAGCTGCTGGAGTTCCTAAGAATATCTTTGTCCCTTCCAATAGTTAACCAGCTGGGAAGGATATGGGTCTGGGACTTCATTATGTTCCTGCCAGGCTTAGTGGTGACTTGCTGCTCCCCAAATAGGCTCATCCCACCCTGTAAACAGGTGACTTTATTTTTTCCCATACTTTCTCAGATATTTAAATATGGAAAGGCATCCGTGTGTCATAAATTACCCACAACACAATAGAAATAGACAGGGAGGGACACTAACACATTCCTTCAGGGAGAGTTTTAATCAGTTACTTTTTAGTGCTCAGCTAAAGCACTTAGTGGCATTGGCAGACAAATTCCCTTTTTGTCAAAGAGTTAAATTTTAATTTTTTACTCCTAAAGTAAGAGAATATTTCAATCCCTTGGCGGTTTGGAGATCCATTGTTTCCAGTTGGCTGCAGGTTGAGCATGTTCTCCAGCCCTGTGATGCGTCTCTTCTCCCAATTATGGTTTCCTGAGGACACCCACGCTATCAATATGCACCAGTGGTTTCTCACCATCTTTTTTTTTTAAGCCAGAAGAAAAGAATATATTAGCCACCAGCAGCAAGACATGGGCAAATGGATATGTGAGTTGTGGTTTATTGGGATTCCACGCATGCTTGGGGGTGTGACTCTACTTCAGAACTCATTTTCACCAATGCTGACACACAAGACAGTCCTCCGAGAGCTGTCTGTCAAAACCCAACGTGCTCTGTAGAAATCAGATTACTCATGTTCAGGCAGAGGAGGGTGATGGTGATTTAGAATAGTCCCTTAAATACCAATTTCATTTGTATTTACAAAGCAAATTAAAGCTATGTGAAGGACATTGTTAACACTGGCTACTGTAAACGTGTATGAACATGGGTCTCAGCTGGTATTTGAAAACTTATGAAAACAGACAGACACACATACACACACACACACACACATTTTCTCCCCATTTTAAATTTAATTCCAATGATTCTGAAAGGCTCACATTTATTTAAAGTAGCTAGATGTGCTGTTCACTAGTATTGTGAAGTGACTTTGTGAATCGACTGCCTGGGTACCTATTATCAATATCCAAACAACCATGATGAGTGGGAAATGCGCAGGTGGGTTCTCTTTGTCTCAACAGCAGACATTCTGTGGGCTTATGGTTGGGATGCATTGCTGGGCTAGTATTACATTCATAGATTTGCACAGAACCTGTAGATAGGTCCAAACCCTTTTAAGTCCAATACAGCTATGTTCAGGTTTAGCAAGCAAACCAATTTTTCATAAAGAAATATAAATTAGTAAGTTGTATAATGAAAGATTGTCTCTCACAAGCGAAAAAAAAGAAAGGTTTGTAGAAAGAGATTTTAAAACAGAAACTAGAGGAGCACTGGGTGACTCGAGGCAGAAACCAGACTCTGGTGCATGGGAAGGTCGAGCATTTCCCATCACCTTGTGGAGGGTTTTTCACGGCACTGGATAATGAAAGAGGCTGGCTGGGAGAAGATTTCTCCCCTTGTCATGACACGACAGTGCTGGGCTCTTTGAAACTCCCCGAGTGTGTTCTGGAATGCTAATTGAGTATTTGGATGACCATCTATTGGTGTCTCAATTTACAAGGAGTGTAGCTGCTAAGCCGTGGATTTTGATTCTTGTGATCAGTGTAGCAATCATGGGCAATGCCTCTGATGTGCAGTTCCCCAGATGAAGACTGTCACAGCTGAGCACAGGAGTCTCTTCCTGTCTCCACATTTTGGAATCTCTCTGTATACGATGCGGCATAGATTCATTTACCTAGCATTCTCTCATTGAGAAAACTCTATTAACTTTTGCATCTGTTCTTTGCGGCTATTGGGATAATGGGTGCTCATTGTTGTGACCCTGTAGCGATTCAGGTGCCTTTGGCATCACGTGATGTTCTGTATGGGTGGAGTAAAGGGTTCTCTGGAGACCTGAGACAAAGTGGCAGTCTGAGAGCCCCAGCAGTGTCTACCCTAGGACACGCTGACATGTGAGAAAAGAGAGGCGTTCCTTTGTTCTGCCAAGGAGTGCTTTCTCACTTGTATTTACCCATCATTTGTGCTTGTGCTTGTATCCAGCACATATGGTCTGAGTGTGTACATCTGCCATGGACCACAGATACAAAGATAGATTAAACTCAAGCTGTCAGTGTCTAGGCCTTTGGAACAGAGAGGTACCCCTGGAGTTACCAAGCAGTGATTATGGGTCATAGCTTGGTATTGAGCACAGAGTATAGGCACCTAAACTGGCAGAGGCTGTGAAAGGCCAGGCTTGGGCCTTTTAATGCAGATAGTGATTATATTTATAACAAAGTTTCCAATAGGTACTGAGAAACAGAATTCTAGGCACATAACAGAGGATAAACAAACAAACAATAAAAAGAGAGTTATGACACATAGGGATGTCAACAGGGAGCTTCAAGGAGGTTAGAGTCAGTGCAGGACAAGCAGCAGGGAAACTGAGGTCTTGTGCACATGGTAGTCACAGAGATCTTTATGGAACAAAGAAAATGGAGGCCGTGAGCGGCCATGATAGGATTTTAAGTGGCAGGTTGTAGGGTCTAGTCAATTGTGTGTGTGTGTGTGTGTGTGTCAGATTGAAGGTTTTTGTATCTTATCATTTTCTTGTTTGCCAAATGCCATCTCAGCAGGGGATCTGCCCCATAAAACAGGTAGTACTGAGCTTTCCTGGCGAAGAGGCATTTAGGGTATAAGCTTGGTCCCTATGGGCTGAGGCTCTTGTACCTGCAGATCTGGGATCTTTGTACATGACCGTTTGGAAAATTACAGGAGAAAACTGGTAAAGACCCAGACATTTTATTTTACATACATTGGTGTTTGACTGCATGTGAGAGTGTCGGGTCCCTTGGAACAGGAGTTGCGGACAGTTGTGAGCTGCCCTGTGGGTGCTGGGAATTGAACTCAGGTCCTCTGGAAGAGCAATCAGTGCTCTTAGCCACTGAGCCATCTCTCCAGGCCCTCTCTTGGTTATCTTAGTTGATATGGGGAAACCCTCCTTAACTGCGGGTGGAAGATGGACTGCATAAGATGGAGAAAGAGCTGAGCAACGTCATGCACGTCTTTGTTGCTCTGCTTCTTGACTACAAATGCAAAGTGGCCGGCTCCTTCAAGCTCCTATCACCATGTCTCTCAGCCTTGGTGAACTGAAACTTGAACTGTCATGCAGAATTAAGATTTTCTACTTTGTGTTCCCTTTGTCTTAATGTTTTACCACAGCACCAGAAAAAAAAAAAAAAAGCTAAGATGGAGCCCAGGCACCAGTAGTGGCCAGTGATACTCAAGATGTACAGGAAGGCACCTGCTCTCCTACCTGAGAGGCCTCTGCAGAGAGTAAACATCCATGAGGCCAGGGGCAAGGTGACAGCCCGTCTTCTTGGATCACAACCATTTTGAAGAGGGCCAAAGCTGCCTCATCTCAGAAATTTGGGCTGATATTGTCTTTGTGGTTACTGCTCTTATGCAGGTGGTACTCCCTGCGGCTAGGTTTGAAGGCAAAGACAGGAAGGACGGAAGGAAGGAAAAACAAACTTTGGGTTTCTTCTTCAACACACCAGATAGTATTTAGTTTCCACAGTCCCCAGTAGGCATTGTACTTTGCTCTTTCAGGATCCATAGCTTCTTCTTACTAGAGAGACAGTGAGCTGTGTATCCACTTCCTTTTTCCAGAAGCCAGGTCTCCATAAATTCAGCCCAGTGCTATTTCTTCAGCTAAAGGTTGGTGCGTGTCACTTTAATTATTCACTTGCATGTCTTGATTAGAGTACGGCTTTATTGTTGGTAAGTCCTATTTATTTATTTTTCACTATGGGACGAAAAGCCTCGCACATGCTAGCAAGCATTTCTGCACTGAGTTAAACCTCTGCCCTTCCTCACCTTTTAAACCAAAATAAACATGTATTTAGAAATATTTTATTACATCCAGATCTAGAAAAATAAAACAATTGCCCAGTTGTTGCACATCATTAAACTCAGAATGCAGTTGAAAAGTTAGATCTTGGTCCATCCCAGAAAAGACTGCAAAGGTAAGCTCTTTGAACTCACATATTTGACTTTCATGTAGCCAGGGAAGGATATTGTCACATATTTTTTAATATCACTATGGGTGCATATTTATATATGTGCAGGTGTGTGTGTGTGTGTTGTATGCATGCTAGGAAGCACAAGGAAAGAAGGAAAGACAACCTCACCTTCCACTTTGTTTGAGACAGGGCCTCTTGTTCACTGCTGAAAATGCCAGGCTAGCGGGCCCATGAGCTTCCAGAGATTCTCCTTTCTTTACACCCCTTCTCCATCTTTCTATAGGAGCCTTAGGACTATAGACACAAACTAAGGAGTGTTACTTTGCATGTGTTCTGGAGATCTGGTCTCAGGGTTTCATATTTGCATAGTAAGTGCTTTACCAACCAAGACAACATCACTCAAGCCCAAGAATGGCACTTCTTCCCCTACCCCTCACTCTTTTATCCTTCCTTTCTTAAGAATTTCATACATGTCTATAAAGTACTTTGACATTATCAACCCCAAGTTTCCCTTCGACTCTTTCATAGCCACCATATTCTCCCCTCATCTTCATCTCCTTTTTCCATAACTGACTCAGTCTAGTCAGCATGCTCCATGTGTGCATAGAGGTGGGGACAACTTATAGAGGCTTCTTCCTTGAAGAGAACTGACTCTTCCCTGCCCAGTCACCCTCAACTGCCATAGCTTCTCAGCTAGGTGCTGTGCTTTACAAGCCCTTCCCCTGTCTGTGCTTGCATTTTGACTGGCTGGATCTTGTTACCTTCTTATGTGGGCAATCTCAACCATATGAGTTCATGCATACAAAGGCCCTGCCATGAAATGAAGATACTATGTATGACAGTCCTTCCTAACTCCTGACTCTTTCAATCTTTCCACCCTATCTCCTGAAATTTCTCAGAGCATGTGGGAAGGAGGTGTGACTTAGATGTGTCATTTAGGGCTGAATGCTCCGCTGCCCCTCATCTTCTGCAGTCAGACTAGTGAGTCATCAGTTGCAGAGCAAAGACTGCGACTTCTTAAAAACCACTCTGAGGTTGTCTTCCAGCTTCCAGACTTGTACACAAGTAGCTCCTACACCCTTTCTACCCTAACAAGAAACAAAAATAGCTAAAAACCAAACTAAAGATCAGAATCTCTTTTTCAGCCTGCTTGAGAATTGGAAATAAACTGTTGACTCCCAAGAAACACAATTAATTAGAGGAAATAGAGAACCACAGTTAATTGGAGGAGTTAGCGATGAGAAAAACCTTTTAGAGAACTAGTGTGGGGTAGACAAACTCAAAGTGTAATGAATAAATTCCTAAAGGGCCAGAGTAGAGAAGAGTGGGTGTCAAAACTCCCACAAGGCCTCACTGAGAAGTTTCCCATATTTTTAAATATGTTTTACCTTCAAAAGTTCAGGCAAGTTCTTGTGGTAAGAATAATCTTCACATGCTTCTAGCAGGGGGTAGAAAAAATGTAATCATTTTGAACTATGCCTAAGTTCTGTTTTTCTAGAAAGTTCTGTCTTCAGGAAGAAATGATTGAATCATACCCTAACTTGTTGGGGTTAGAGTCAACCTGAATGAAATGAAGGCAAATATCTGGTTTTCTTTGTCTTAGCTTCTTGAAAGGAAGCACATAGCCCTCATGCCCTCTGGGCAGCTTGTCCTGCCTAAGGAGGAGGCAGTACAAGAGACTGGGAGGCATAAGGCACACAGACTCACCAGTCCCAGGGCTGCAGTACAGAACAGTTCTCCCTTGCTTTACCACCATATTTCTGAAGGCCTAGTAACAGGTTAACTCAATTCCCTACAAAAGTGTACAAAGCAAGCAGCACAAATGATTCAGGTGTGTTAGGATATGAAACTCTGATCTGGAGTTTAAACCAATCATGGTGGTTCTGTGATCTGTATGCTAAGGACTGCAACAGAGGCAGCAGACAGAATGCCATAGCAGAGGGCAGTGCAAGGAGAAAAATGGAAGTCCTGTGAAAGAAAAATAAAGAATGTGAGAGATAAAACTCATTACAGCAGAAATGGAGACTGCCTTTGATGGGCTTAGTAGATGCATTTTAGGGATAGCTGAGGAAATGTATTTGCTCTTGAGAATATCTGAACAGGAACTTGCAAAGTTGAAAAGGCAAATAGAAAAAGGACTTAAAAGATAAACAGAGAAAGAACCAAAAAAGCAAACAGGAAACAAATAATAGAACAGAATAAGATCTGTAAGACTATAGAAGGCTAATATAATATATATATACACACATATATGTATGTCTGTGCATGTGTATGTGTGTGCATGCATATATGTGTGTGTATTAATCTTTTTTTTCCTCTAGATTGGGAAGTTATAATTTTTTAATTTTTATTTACTTTTTATCAATCACAGGTTAGGTACTTTGCATCCCAAGCGTAGCCGCCTCCTTCATTCCCTCCCACCCTCCCCAACTCTCCCTCATCTCCTTCCCGACCCCTCCAAGTCCACCAACAGGGGAGGACCTCCTCCCCGTCCATCCAACCCCAGCTCATCCTGTCTCCTCAGGGCTGGCTGCAATGTCCTCCACTGGGATGTAGCCAGTCTGTCATTCCCCTGCTTGTATGGGGGAGGGTCAAAGAGTCAGCCATCAAGTTCATGACTGAAACAGTCCCTGTTTCCCTCACTAGGGTCTTTAGTCCTACACCAAGCTATCCTGGGTCACATCTGAACAGGGGTTCCAGAACACATCCACACGTGGTCCTTGGTTGTAGAAACCGTCTCATACAAGACCCCTGTGCACTGCTCAGTTTAGTCATTGTGGAGCTCTTGTTCTCTCCAAGTTTCACCAACCTCCTCCATTTCTATCATCACTCCTTGCCCTCTACCAAAGGCTT